>JAQPPZ010016970.1:1615000-2815000 GCA_028583015.1 Wollemia nobilis | reverse complement strand
ATTATAAGAATCCCTGAGATATATGAAGAACAAAAGTAAAACTCCCACTCAATTTAATTTTGCACAAGCTATTTTAATGTCTACTATGAGAAAAAATAGACCTCCTCCCTTCTATTTATCTCTTCATATGGAAGGATTGGTGGTACATAACTGTATGATAGACTCAGGGGCTGCAACTATTGTAATACCAAAATTTGTGTGTGACATCATGGGGATGGAATACACCAGAAACACCCTGGGTGTTTTGTAGTTAGATGGGACTTTGGTCAAAATCATGGGGGTCATAAAATATATTCCCATAGTTCTACACAGAATGCTTCAACTTACAATTATACAAGAGGTAGTTGTAGTAGATTTATAACCTTATTTTGGTATGTGTCTATCCGTAGAATTCATAGCCAAGATAGGAGGATATTTGTATATGGATTATTCACACATGGAAATCCCATTCAAGGGCAAAAGAGTAAAAACATTCAATGAAAAACCATCTACCTTCCATATCAAAAATATTTAAGAGGAAGGGAAGCAGACTACTACAGTGAGCATAATGACTGAGGAGTTGGAAGATTTAAACTTAATGGAAGAAACTCTAAATGTACTACAAGAAGAAGGTCAGTTCTCCCTCTAATACTTCAATGATATTATTGAAACAAACCTTGGAAGTTATTCAATCATAAAACCTAAGAAAATTAATCCCAACCTCTCCCATGAAGCAGACACATCTACCAACAAAATGTGTAAACATTTCTTTGATGGTGCTAGATGCAAGAATGGAGCTAGAGCAGGTATAGTCTTAATCTCCCCAATAGGTGAGGAAAATATTTTCTCCTACCAGCTAACTTGGAGCTACACTAACAATGTAGCTGAATATGAGGCTCTTTGCCTAGGCTTTAAGAAAGCTGAGAGACAAGAAATCAGGCAACTACAAATTTATGGAGATTCAAAATTTATTGTCAACCAAGTCACAAAAAAATATGTTGGTAAGCAACACTATCTCATAGCTTACAAAAATAAATTTTGGGATCTGATTGAATCTTTTGAATATCTAAACATTAAAGCAATCCCTAGAGAAAAGAATACCCATGCTGACCTATTGGCATTGGTATGTGTAAATTTTTACCCCATAAGCAATTTCATTCAAAATATAAGATGGTAAGACTTATATATAGACCCTATATTCTAGAAAAAGACACCTTTTGATAGGTATTCGAGAGTGATCAATAAATAGTAGATTTCTTGATCCACAAAATGAACTGTTCAAGTGACAGAGTGCAAAAAGATGAAGAATATGAAGGTATGATCCAATTGAATAATAATCACATACCAAAGGACTGATCACTCTGGAAAGCCTGTACAAAAACAATGATATGTCAACAGGTCACAAGATGAAGGTTGATAAACACATGTATAAATAAGTTTAGTTGGAACCAAATTTTTTTATCAAAGTAGGAGTAAAATGCACAAATGAGGAGTTGAATCAGATTCAAATATTGTGTAAATAATTCCCCAATATCATAGCTTGGACTTATGGTGATCTTAAGGTCTACTCCAAAGAGACCATACAACATACCATTGAACTCAAAGAAGGTGCAAAACCCTTCAGGCAGAAGCAAAGGTCAGTTAACCCCAAAATTGAAGCTCTAATGAAGAAAAAACTATTGAAGCTACTTGAAGCCAAGATTGTCTACCCCATCAAACATTCTATATGGGTACCTAAACTAGTTCTAATTAGGAAGAAGGATGGAGATATTAGGCTATGTGTAGACTTTCAAAATATCAATAAAGCTTCATTGAAGGATAATTACCTCTCCCACAAATTGACCATACTCTGCATACTATGGCGGGAGCAGAGAGATTCTCATTATTGGATAGGTTTTCTAGGTACAACCAGGTGTAGATCAAATATTAAGACCAATACAAAATCGTATTCACTACCAAGTGGGGAACATTTTCTTACCAGAGGATACCTTTTGGATTATCCAATGTTGGAGCAACTTTTCAAAGGGTAATGGATGTGATTTTTGGGGACCTCATAAATAATATCATAGTAATATACTTACATGATATGATAGTATTCTCCCATCACAAAGAAGATCATGTTGAATACCTAAGAATATTTTTTGAGAAATGTAGAGAGTTTGGTATCTCTTTGAATCCAAAGAAATCCATATTTGTTGTTGAAGAGGGGATTTTACTTGGACATATCATTTCTAAAGTTGGACTGGCTATAGACCCTAACAAAGTGAAAGTTTTTTTGGAACTCCCTTTACCTCCAAATAAGAAAGGCTTGTAGTCTTTCTTCAGGCATATCAAATTTATATGCAAGTTCATAGTAGATTTTACGTAAATCATAAAACCTATGATAGAGCTATTAAATAAAGATGTTGAGTTCAAATGGATGGACTTGCATAAGAAAGCTTTTGCCAGTATAAATGAACAGATAGCCTAAGCACTTGCCTTAGTAAATCCAAATTACTCCAGAGGTTTCATCCTTTATGTTATAAGAGAACAAGAGAGTTACATTGCAGTCCTTATTCGGAAGGGGATAGACAATGAAGAGAGACCCATAACCTTTATAATTCAGACCATGCAGGAACACGAGGAAAAATTACAACTTCATCGAAAAGCAAGTATATGCAATCATGAAATCATTAAAAAAGTTTAGGCATTTCCTTTCACAGAGCAGGAATATTGTATATGCAGTTCACCTTGATGTTAGAAAATTCATCATATAGAGATATTTGGACAAGAAAATAGTTGGTTGTTTACCGAAGATACAAGAATACGATGTCGATATTCACCCGACCAAGCTAGTGAGAGGCAGAGCATTATGTCAAGAACTCACCAAACAAGCCTCAACAAAGTATGTAGCTTTCCAAGCATAACAACCAATTCTAGAATATGATCAATCTTAAAATACAAACTGGGTCGATGACATGATCAGATATTTCTAGATTGGAAAATGCCCAGTAAGGTCAAATGCTTCTCAGCAAAGAAGATACAAGATCCAAGATTTGAATTATACCTTACTACCTGAAGGACTGTACAAAAAACATTTGGATGGTGCATTACTTCGATGCATAAAATATGATCAAAACAAGAAGATTTTGGATGAGTTTCATGGGGGCCCATCAGGTGGATATTACTCAAGAAGGACTATAGCCTTGAAAATAATCAAAACTGATTTCTATTGGACATCTATTTTCTCAGATGCATTTAGAATAACCAGAAACTGTGAAGAATGCCAGAGGTATGTTGGGAGAAATAGAAATTCTTTAATACCTTTGAAACCTATTCATGTTGAAGAACCTTTTCAATAATGTGGTTTGGAATTCATTGGGGTAATAGAGCCTAACTCATCTGTCGGGCACAAATATATTTTAACTACCATCGATTACTTCACTAAGTGGGCTAAAGCAGTGCCTACTAAGAAAGCTGATCAGAAAGTTGTGATAGAATTCGTTGAAATCTTAATAACAAGGTTTGGTATTCCTGACACATTGGTCATAGATAATGGCATGTCTTTCATAGCTACTAAAATTATAGATTTTTCTAGTAAATACATATCTATTTGAAGACTTCTTTAAATTATTATCCCCAAGGAAATGGTTTAGCTAAATCAACAAATGAAAACCTACTTTGGATTTTAAAGTGAACTTTGAAAAACAATAAGATAAGTTGGCACTCTTTGATAAATCAGGTGTTATGGGCCGATAGGATCACAGTCAAGAAATCCATCAACACTTCTCCTTACTCATTAGTCTATGGTAAGGAAGTCCTCCTGATACACATAGAAATACCTGCTTTAAAATTACTCAATCAAACTGGCATGGAATAAGAAGAACTAATGGAGAATAGGTTGACACAAATCCTACAACTAGAATAAAAGAAAGAACAAGCTTACAACCATTATTAGAAACACATGAGAGACAAATAAATGGTTTGAAAAAATGGCTACTCTCAAAAATTTTAAAGTAGGATACTTGGTTCTGAGGTGGAACGAGAAAAAGGCAAAACCTGGGAACCATAAAAAATTTGATGCTTTCTGGAAAGGATATTTTGAGATAATTCAAGAAAACAATAGAATTCCTTACAATTGAAAAATGAACAGGGTCAAGTACAACCTATCCCTATAAATGGCTTCCACCTAAAGCTTTACTTCAAGTAAGATAAAACTCCTCCCCCTACTTGTATTATATGTAAATATGCTATTCTTTTACTAAGTCACACTCCAAGGAAAATGGTCATGATTTCATGACATTTTGGTGTCTAAAGGTCACTTTAAGTAAAATGGTCATGATTTCATGACATTTTGGCATCTAGAGGCCACTTCAAGGAAAATGGTTGTGATTTCATGATATTTTGGCATTCAGTGGTGTAAGTCAAATAACCACCACCTTTTCACCTTTGGTGAGAAAGCCTATTTTTGAAATTTTAAACACTATCCATTCAAAGTACCATCGTACAAAGTTATTGTTCCGAAAAAATATGACATAAAGTTATTGGCCCAAAAGAGACGATGATGCATAGCGGTTGGTTTCAATAAGGTGGTACATGAAACAAGTCACCCAACAACATTTGAAATTATTCACAAAATGTGGACCACCTACCGCAATTACTACATGGCACCTTAATGCATGCATGTGCACCTATTTACATCGTGGAAGCCCCTTTTCCCTCATTCTCTATTTTCTCAAAATTCTCCCTACAAGAGGTATTCCCTGAATTCTCTCAGGATTTTTATTCTTTTTCTCAAAGTGCTTCCAAAGTTTTCATGTGACAAAACCACAAGCAACCATGGAAGGATCTTATTCAACTGCTGTAAAAATACATAAATCAAGAGAAAAGAAAGGTGGTTTTATAGATCCAGATGTATACATAATAGATACAATTATCGCCTGGAAGGATCCAAAGAAGATTCAGAGAGTTGTGGAGGCCAGAGTAGTGAAAAGCGTGTTGGCAATTTTGGGTACATTGCCTTTGCTCAAGTGTATAAGTTATCATTGATGTCAAGAAGCTCTTGAAGGAATTTGATTTGATGTCAAATAATTTGTTTTGATGAAGGTTACAGGTGGATGCATTAGTTTAATGCATTTGGGTCCAGGAGGAAGTATTTATTTAAATAATTAAAAACCTTGTTAAGGTTCCCTTTAATTATTTTTAAATAAATATTAAATTATTGTTTGCAATGGGTTATCCTAACCCATGGCGCTATGTTTTAAGATTGTGGGTGCTAGCCAAGACCTCCGTCGACGTGTTAAACTCCTTGTCGACATCAAGAGCTTATGGTAAAAATGCATATAAATCTCCCTCGATGAAAATCAAGAATTATCCGATCCGCATTTTGAAAATAGTTGCTCGCTATGATTTTGTGATCCGCTGTTCGGATTTCTTCTTCGATTGTGTCTTCACCGTTTTCGTGAATGCGTTGTTCATTTTTTTTTGTCCTCGTCGTTTGTTGTAAATCTGCTATAAGGTTTTCATCTTCGTGTTCGCGTTAGAATAAAGGGAGGCATTGTTGTTTTATTTAATCCTTGGCACAAGAGGAACAAGGCTAACAAACATGAGGTTTAAACCTCACCGGGCGCCTTTGGCGCACCGGTAGCGGCTATGTTGTTGGTGCGCTACCCGAACGGGAGGTTCCACGTTCGAATAACGTGAAAGGGTTTTTCATCATGAAGTGGACACAACGGGTGGTGTTAGAATTCGTGCGCAATTTCTCCATAGCATGATTTTTGATGTTGGCCAAGGTATTTTTGAAATTAATTTTTGTTAAGTGTATTTTACGGATGGAGGAAGTTTATTAGAGGGAAAAATAGCTTAGGAGTTATAAGTATTTTAAAGCTTGTTTTATTTTGATAAAAGATTCTTTTGAAGGTGTTGTTTGAAATATCTTATTGCATTATTATGAGAGATAAATTTTATTTTTGATAAGACTATAAGGGAGAAATAAGGTGTATAAGGGATAAATTTTTCTTGTAATGTTGAGAGTGCTTTTGGTTGATTATGGAAATGAAAGCATGATGTTTTAAGGTTAAAATTGCTTCTTGTGTGAAGTTGTGAAACCTTAAGTGGGCAGCTTTGAGATTGACATTTGCTTTCATTAAATTGGTAATAATCAAGCTATTCTTTACTTGGTTAAAGTGTTGGCCTTACTCCTTTGTTGATGATTTGAAAAGTTGTGTGTGCTATTGTGATTTGAGTTGGTGGATGCTTTTTGTTCAAACAATATTGGAGAGAAAAGGAGTTCTACTTGTTTCCTTTTCTAATGTTGATTGTGAAATGCTTCAAGGTTGTGTTTTGAGCTAAATGGTGTTGATTGAACCTTGTTTGATGAGCATAGTTGTTGAAGCCCTAATTGATGGTGAAAAGAACATGAGTATCATTGTTATGTGATTCTTTGCATAGTTGGCAATTTTTGGGGTTTCATGTTCTTGAAAGAAAGTCTATCCTATCCATTTTAGACATTGAGTTGAGTTTTCAGATTTGAGATTGAGTTTGAGTTGAGTTGATTTGAGTTGAGTTTTGAGATTGGGAGTTGAGTATGGAACATATTGAGTCTCTAACAATTCTCTTTATGCTTCTATGAGTTTGACAAATCACATTGGGTCTCTAACAATTCACCTTGTGATTTCCTACTAAGAAAGTTTTTTCTTGGTGAGCTTGTTGAGTTTTGGACAGGTTTCGATGGGGACTTGTGAGCAGTATTGGATAGGTTTCGATGGGGACTTGTGAGCAGTCTTGGACAGGTTTTTATGGTGATTTGTGAGCAGATTTGGACAGGTCGTAGTAGAGGACTTGTGAGCTAAGTTTGATAGTTCTATTAGAGAACTTGAGGACAGAGGTGCACTAGTTCTTTGAGAAGAACCTGAGGACAAATTTGGCAAGTCTTTGAGAAGGCTTGTGTGCAGAGGATTGATTTGTTCAAGCTTAACCGTTGGATAGATTTGATAGATAGAGGAAGAATTATACTAGACCGACTGACTATGTTTGGTACAGGTTGCTGAGCTGCTGTGGACGTGATCATAGAAGGTAAAGGTCTCTTAGGCTAAGCATTGAGGACAAGAGGTCTTTGGTGGAAAGGAGTTCCACGTGCTGGCAAGAGGTAGAGGCAGTTGATCTTCTGAGGGATCATTTCTAGAGCAGAGGGGAAGGTATCTCCTTTGAGCAGAGGCTCATAAATTTTTATTAGGGGAAGGTATCTCCTTTGGGCTAAGGCTCATAAACATTGTAATTGGGAAGGATTCCCAAAGAACTTTTAGAGAAAATTTTTGTGGACGTAGCCTAGCCATTTTGGATGAACCACGTTAAAATTGGTGTCACTTTGTGGATGATATTGTGCATTGCTTTGATATTGCTTTGGGTATATTGCTTTACTATTTTGAAGTATAAAGGAAAAAGTAAAAAGAGGTCTTATATTGTTCACCCCCCCTCTTAGTATAAGCTTGTGTTCTTCAATTGGTATCAGAGCAGGTGCCTTTGGAAAGTTTAACAGCTTGAAGGAAAAGCTAGTAAATAACACAATGGATCATTCAAGTGGCAATGCAACACCTATTCTTGATGGGTCAAATTTTGGTCTTTGGAGTGCAAGGATGAAGGTTCATCTAATGGCACTTGGTAATGAGGTTTGGGAAGTGATTGAAGATGAGTACACTATTCCTGTACATGGTCCTATTACCAAGGAAGAAAAGATCCTACATCACAGCAATTCAAATGCAATGAATGCAATCTTGAAAGTCTTATAGAAAGCAGATCTCACCAAGGTGATTCACTGCAAGACAGCTAGTGAAATGTGGAAACAGTTGAAGGTGGTTCATGCGAGTGATACAAATGTCGAAAGGCCAAGTTGAGACACTTCAAAGGTATGTTTGAACAACTCAAGATGAATGATGATGAAAATATTAGTGACTACATGCTTCGTATGGATGAGGTTGTTAACTCCATGAAAGACTTAGGTCTTGAGCTTGCTGAAAATGATGTTTGTGATAAGATTTTAAGATCTTTTCCTAATAGATTTAGTGAAAATATTTCTGCTATTGAGGAAGCTAAAGATTTGGATAAGTTGAAAAAGGATGAGCTCCATACTATACTTGCAGCATTTGAGTTGAGAACTCAAGTGAAGGTTGATGTCAAGAAAGAGGCAACTTTCAATGCTACCAAGAAATCCAAGGGTAAACAACTTCAAGATAGTGATGAGTCTTCTAGTGATGAAGAGGCATATTACGACAAGAAAGGCAAGTTCTCTAGAAAGCACAAAGGTATGAAAAATATAAGATGTTTCAATTGTGGAAAGTTTTGTCATTATGCTACTGACTGTACTATTCCCAAGAATGAAAGTGATGAAGATAAATAGGATTCTAAGAGCAAGGATTTTGAAAAGCACAAGCATCACAGGAAGAACATAGATGAGCACAACAATCAAGGAAAGAGGTATTCTCACAAGCACAAGAAGAGTTTCTACCTAGACAAAGCAAGTAAGTGTTCTAGTAGTGATAGTGAAAGTTCTTCAAGTGATGATGAAAATGAGATGTTGTTCATATCGAAAAAGAGGAAGAACCGAAACATAGATTCATTATCATGAAATGTCTTAGATGTGGAAACTTTGGTCACCTTGAGGATGATTGCACAAATAATGATTTGGTTTCTAGTATGTATGAGGATGCTTTAGAAAACTATAAGGAAGATGCATGTATGGTTTTTGAAAAGGGTAGCACCTCTAGTGATAAGAAATATGAAAAAGGCTTTGATGATTCAAAAAGCAAACAAATAGAGGAAGATATAGAGGAAGGTGAAGTAGATCTTGAAGGTGAACTTATTAGTGCTCTTAGTGCTTTGAAAAAGGAAAGAAAGAAGAATGCTAGACTCAAGGATAAGTTAGATGAATGTTGTATGGAGAGAGATGATCTTATAGAAAGTCTTGACTTCTCTATAGCTAAGACACAAGAACTCAAGGATGAGTTAGAGTCTAAGGTTCTTGAGTATAGTGAGTTAGAATAGAAAATGGCTTCTTTGAAAGAGGAAACTAAAGAGTACAAGGATAAGCTTTACAGGTTTCAAGATAGCTCCAAAAAGGTTAAGTCACTCATCAAAGGTCAAAGAAAGACAATAGATGAAACAGGCCTTGGTTTTGTTAAGCCACACAAGGAACAAGTTGGAGAGTATAGTAAGAGACTCCAAAAGGAAGAGAGTTCTGATGAGGAAAGTACTTCAGAAAAGGAGTCCTTGAATGATAGATGCACATAAATAGAAAACAGAATTCAGAATGAGAAGAAGTTTTCAGAACCTAAGAGGTTAAATAACAAAAAGTTTCAAGGAAAATGTTTTGCTTGTCATAGGTTTGGTCACATGGATTCACATTGCATGGCTCAAGTGAAGAAGGTAAATGACAGTTTTAGAAGTGCTAGTTAATTTCAAGGGTATTGCTACTCTTGTAAATAGTTTGGGCACAAGGCAATCTATTGCAAGGTAAATAACAGAAATAGGTTTGGCCAGAACAGGTTTTGGTCAGAACAGGTTTGGTCAAAACAGGTTTGGTCAGAACAGGTTTGTCCAAAACAGGTTTGGTCAGAACAGGTTTGGTCAGAATAGGTGGATTCAAAGATCAGGTTTACCTCAGAGAAACAACTTTGTTAGGTGTTTTAAGTGCAACAATGAAGGTCACATATCCAGACAGTGTAGAGCTGAATTTCTAGAATACAGGAACAGGAACAATGGCATGATCAGGTCCAAGGATCAAGGCATGGACAAGAACAAGGATGAGAACAAGAACAAGAACAATGACAAGAATAGGAATATGGACAAAGAGTTCAAGAGAAGGCCCAACAAGGAAGTTATAGATGCTGATGATGATCAGTTCCTAATGGGAATTTTACTCCCACCCCAGAATTAATCACCTCATCAGGAGGTGGAGGAGGAACTAAGCTAAGAGGCTCATTCTTAGTCTCGAGCCCCAAAGGTGACCCTTTGCCATTGATGACAAAGGAGGAGAGATATGAGTAAGGGGGAGAGATTCAAGTCAGGGGGAGAAAAACTTCAAAGGAATATTCTCAGTTGTGGGCATAGTTGGTCAGTTGTTAGCACAGTTGGTTTTAGTTTTGACTCTTGAGAAGTGTTTTCAGTAAAGGTTTGCCATCAATGACAAAGGGGGAGATTGTTGGCAATTTTGGGTACTTTGGGTACATTGCCTTTGCTCAAGTGTATAAGTTGTCATTGATGTCAAGAAGCTCTTGAAGGAATTTGATTTGATGTCAAATAATTTGTTTTGATGAAGGTTACGGCATGACAGTTTCAAAGGTCTTTTGTAAACCCCAAGTTGGTAGGTTTAAAGATTACAGGTGGATGCATTAGTTTAATGCATTTGGATCCAGGAGGAAGTATTTATTTAAATAATTAAAAACCTTGTTAAGGTTCCCTTTAATTATTTTTAAATAAATATTAAATTATTGTTTGCAATGGGTTATCCTAACCCATGGCGCTATGTTTTAATATTGTGGGCGCTAGCCAAGACCTTTGCCGACATGTTAAACTCCTCGCCGACATCAAGAGCTTATGGTAAAAATGCATATAAATCTCCCTCGATGAAAATCAAGAATTATCTGATCTGCATTTTGAAAAGAGTTGCTCGCTATGATTTTGTGATCCGCTGTTCAGATTTCTTCTCCGATTGTGTCTTCGTTGTTTTCGTGAATATGTTGTTCATTTTTTTTTGTTCTCGTCGTTTGTCATAAATCCATCGTAAGGTTTTCATCTTCGTGTTTGTGTCAGAAGAAAGGGAGGCACTATTGTTTTATTTAATCCCTGGCGCAGAAGGAACAAGGCTAACAACGTGAGGTTTAAACCTCATCGGGTGCCTTTGGTGCACCGGTAGCGGCTAGGTTGTTATTGCGCTACCCGAACGGGAGGTTCTGCATTCGAATAACGCAAAAGGGTTTTTCATCGTGAAGTGGACGCAGTGGGTGGTGTTAGAATTCATGCGCAATTTCTCCATAGCATGATTTTTGATGTTGGCCAAGGTATTTTTGAAATTAATTTTTGCTAAGTGTATTTTGTGGATGGAGGAAGTTTATTAGAGGGAAAAACAACTTAGGAGTTATAAGGAGTTTAAAGCTTGTTTTATTTTGATAAAAGATTCTTTTGAAGGTGTTGTTTGAAATATCTTATTGCATTCTTATGAGAGATAAATTTTATTTTTGATAAGACTATAAGGGAGAAATAAGGTGTATAAGGGATAAATTTTTCTTGTAATGTTGAGAGTGCTTTTGGTTGATTATGGAAATGAAAGCATGATGTTTTAAGGTTAAAATTGCTTCTTGTGTGAAGTTGTGAAACCTTAAGTGGGAAGCTTTGAGATTGACATTTGCTTTCATTAAATTGGTAATAATCAAGCTATTCTTTACTTGGTTAAAGTGTTGGGCTTACTCCTTTGTTGATGATTTGAAAAGTTGTGTGTGCTATTGTGATTTGAGTTGGTGGATGCTTTTTGTTCAAACAATATTGGAGAGAAAAGGAGTTCTACTTGTTTCCTTTTCTAATGTTGATTGTGAAATGCTTCAAAGTTGTGTTTTGAGTTGAATGGTGTTGATTGAACCTTGTTTTATGAGCATTGTTGTTGAAGCCCTAATTGATGGTGAAAAGAACATGAGTATCATTGTTATGCGATTCTTTGCATAGTTGGAAATTGTTGGGGTTCATGTTCTTGAAAGAAAGTCTATCCTATCCATTTCAGATATTGAGTTAAGTTTTTAGAATTGAGATTGAGTTTGAGCTGAGTTGATTTTAGTTGAGTTTTGAGATTGGGAGTTGAGTATAGAACATATTGAGTCTCTAAAAATTCTCATTATGCTTCTATGATTTTGACAAATCACATTGGGTTTCTAACAATTCACCTTGTGATTTTCTACTAAGAAAGTTTTTTTCTTGGTGAGCTTGTTGAGTTTTGGACAGGTTCCGATGGGGACTTGTGAGCAGTCTTGGATAGGTTTCGGTGGGGACTTGTGAGTAGTTTTGGACAGGTTTCGGTGGGGACTTGTGAGCAGATTTGGATAGGTCCTAGTAGAGGACTTGTGAGTTGAGTTTGATAGTTCTATCAAAGAACTTGAGGACAGAGGTGCACTAGTTCTTTGAGAAGAACCTGAGGACAAATTTGGCAAGTCTTTGAGAAGGCTTGTGTGCAGAGGATTGATTTGTTCAAGCTTAAGCATTGGACAGATCTGACAGACAGAGGAATACTTGTACTAGACCGACTGACTGTGTTTGGTACAGGTTGTTGAGCTATTGTGGACGTGATCATAGAAGGCAGAGGTCTCTTAGGCTAAGCATTGAGGACAGGAGGTCTTCGATGGAAAGGAGTTCCACATGCTAGCAAGAGGTAGAGGTAGTTGATCTTTTGAGGGATCATTTCCAGAGAGCGAGGGGAAGGTATCTCCTTTGAGTAGAGGCTCATAAATTCTGATTAGGGGAAGGTATCTCCTTTGGACCGAGGCTCATAAACATTGTAATTGGGAAGAATTCCCAAAGAAATTTGAGATAACTTTTAGAGAAAAGTTTTGTGGACGTAGCCCAACCATTTTGGGTGAACCACGTTAAAATTGGTGTCACTTTGTGGATGATATTGTGCATTGCTTTGATATTTCTTTGGGTATATTGCTTTACTATTTTGAAGTATAAAGGAAAATGTAAAAAGAGGTCTTATACTATTCACCCCCCCTCTCAGTATAAGCTTGTGTTCTTCAAAGCGTCACTTTGTTGACTCCAAGTACTTTATCTTTCCACTCTTTACTTTCATGGTATGTATGCACTCTTATCCATCCCTACCCTAACCTAATTAGAGCCATGGTGATGTTTTATGACATAAAGCATAGGATAGTCAGGAATTCTAGGGGGAATTCATGTTCACCCTAGATCTTGATGTAGTCAGGTGTGCTCTCAGCACCAATGAAACCCCATTGTGATTCCTATACCATTTTACCCAGTTACGCAGGCCAAGTATTATACCCCCACCCTCAATATTAAGTTGTTTATGCAAACACACTTGTCAAAACCTCCTATCAAAGAAGCTCTACCTAAAGCACCTATTTCTCTATCAAAATTCAAAAGAAAATAACTATTATCCATGTTAGCTATGGTGGTAGGACTATGGGTGGCAAATTGCAATAGTGTAATGCATTTCAAACCCTAATTTCTATGATGCTTTCATCGTAGACCAGCGCACTATGCCAATTTTCTTCGATTGGCCATCTTACCTATCTCAACAACTGCATGAAGGCTTGTCCAAGATATAGAAAGGTTCTCAATAGACTTTTAGGTTCTCTTCTAAAATGATATGTATTTTCTTCTTCTTTCAATCGAAAAAAATCCCTTTCATTCCTACAAATCATAAATATAACGAAGGAAATCTTTTACCTATGTATGAATGGCCAATGGTGCTTTCAAAGACCGAATCATACTACTGTTTCAACATGGAATTTCTAGTTCTTACTTTACAAACTATGTATGGTTAGGTACATAGACTTCCCCAAAAAGTGTGAGATACTTTATAGCATATTCATGCAGAAGAAGGGGATTGGTTCATTTTAACACAGGGAGTGGTCATCAGACTATATGGTTTCATGGGAAAACCTTTCTTACTTCCATACTATATCACTGAATTATTGTTTGCCCTGGAGTATGTAATACCGAATACATTAATAGTAAGTTCAGCATAGATATTGGTAAGACTGGTATGTGCCTTATGCCTTTCCATTTTGAAGGGGTCATGGTGTCTAGCAAAGGAGACCATGAGTGAATCACTCAAGATCTAAAGAACTTGAAGTTAGTGGAATTGCCACAGAGATGGAAATATTATCCCCTTGACAGGTTTGTAGAAAGGCAGGCTTCTCTAAACAAAATTGCCTTTAAACAATTCCATCAGTCTAAAAGGAAAATTAACAAACAAAGCAGGAATAATGAATATGAAGCGCTAGAATGGCATGTAGATTAGATGCAGTCATTGGCCCCATGGCACTTTTTTTATGAACATGTGATGGATTGGAATCCCAAAGATAATCTAAGCCATGTGTTAGAAGATAAAGTAATAAAAAGAATTCAAAAGAGTAGATATGATTGGATATCAGCAAAAATTGTGGCTTGGTGGATGATGAGGGTACAAACTGAATTAAGCTCTAAATAGGGACTAAAATTTGATCATGAATTCTCCACCCGGTATAACAAGTATCAAGCTACATGATCTGAGACTCTTACGGATAATGTTCCACCAGGTGTCAATGGCATCAAGATTCTACCTACCACTAAAAAGGGGTAAACCAACCAAGGAAAAGGAAAGGGAATTGCTATGGAGCAACCAAAAATTCCAAAGAAGTCATCTCATAAATTCATTCCCCCTCTACATCCAACATAGAGTCTGATGATGATCGTCCTCTCATCTCCAATAAGAGGAGATCAAAATCAGTAGTAGGGAAGCAAAAGAAAATCAGGTAGGCAAAAGCACATGTAGACTCTAAAACAGGGGATGAACAAGAAAATAAAGAATAAGAGAAATATAATGTAGAAGAAAACATAGAAGAAAATATAGAAGAGAATATAGAATAAAATATAGAATACCCCCTTGAGAAACATGATGTTAGCACCCAAGAGCTAAACAAATCAATTGAAAGAGTTTCTCTTGTCGAAGAATAAACCCCTAGAGAAAAAGCAATCCTTACTGAAGGACCAACTCCTAAAGAGAAATCATTTCCTACCAAAGAGTCAACACTTGCCAAAGGATTAGCCCCTGTTAAGGAGCCATTAAATACTAAAGGTATAAAATTACAGAAGCTATCAAAATTACCAAGTATGATTTCTATTGATCTTACTTCATCCTCTTCTCAATCCCAAAGAAACCCCCCACTCATTCTACATATGAAGATGATGTTTCCTCTTCCTCCAATCATCAAAATCCACCATCACCACCATCACCCCAACCATCAACCCAATCCAACCCGAATGCATCCTCAGCTGCTCCCATAGATCCACTCATAGGACCATCAAATATGAATGCCATAATAGTCATCGTTCCTTTCCCTCATGTTGTCAATTTTTCTAACCTCCAATCCATCCCTGCTTCTTCCTCTGAAAGTCACCCCACCATATCCAAGCTAATAAAGATAAATAAAGCTAACTAGAAGGCCTCAGACTGGTGGAAGTATCACTGCACCTAATTTTCCAAGAACATAGTTTGTACCAAAGAGGTGATAGCTTTAGATACCATCAGTATGCAACATTCAACAATGAAGATGACTCCCTTAGTATAGAAGCTGGAGGGAGAAATGACTCTAGAAGAATACCAAGCTGAAATAATCACTAAAGACATCACTCTACTACCTATGGAATATGAATTGGGAAAGGCCCAAGCTCACATGGGGACCATATACTTAAATGTTGAATATTACAAAGAGAAATACCTCAGAGCTGAAGAGGTAAGGAAACTTTTGGAAGCGACTTTGAGCGAGCAGAAAACCATTGAAAAGGATCTAAAGAATGAGGCAAATAAGTGGGAAGAAAAATTTCATGAAGTAGCGCCATATAAAGAAGTGAAGAAGGCTGATGAACAAATTCAAGTTTTGAGCAAACAAGTGGAAGACCTGCAGAAACAAATCCAAGAAGGCACTAACAAAACTAGTCGTTTGTCCAAAGAAAAGGCCAAGGCAATCATAAAGGAGATGTTTAGTGACATCCAAAATATAGGCTTGAAGGTAAGGTCCATATTGTTATATCTGGTCAAGATTAAGAAAATATTGGACCGGGTGGAGGATGAGCTCAATGCATTAGTCATCTTCCTGCAACCAAGACTATTTACAGAAACAAAAATTCAAGTTCTGGCAAAGATCATATAGGGAAATATTGGAAATAGCACCTGTTGAGTGGTATTTTCACCCAATTGTGAAAGTACACTCTCCCTTAGGATTTGGGTTCCAAATCCCCTCTTGCAAATAAGTTAAATAAAAAACTTCTCCAAGGTCTCCGCTATATTAGCATTTGCATATGTGTATTAGTAATCTCAAATAAATATATTCAATTTAAATGCTTGGAACACCTTAGTGATTGCAAGTAATTGTAAACAAGGGGCAATGTTGGTTTATTTTACCATGAAACTTTAATGATTGTTCATTGAACTGAAATAAAGCAAATGTGAATTGGCCCTCATATGACCACGATGTAGTGCCTTAATTCCTTTTATCTTGAGGGTTTTAAAATAGGTTTTATCTTTTTTATTAAGTCCAAATATGGCTTCTTATCATGAATATGAAGATAGCTTTCAATGTAATCGATAAACTATCCCTCTTTGGTGAAATTGGTTTTCACAAAGAAGCAATAATTTATGGCCTTAAAGTAAGGGCTTTAAATGTCACCTCAACTTAACCCTCTTAAATGAAATCAAATTTTCATAAAGATGAACAATTAAGTGCTTTGAATCAATGACTTTCAATGTGATGCTCAAATTACCCCTCTTTCATAAAATCAGAATTTTTATGAAGAGAGGGCAATTTTGGGCTCCAAAAATGGAAATTTGTAAAATGCCATAAAACATAAAACCTTCAATGAAATTGGAATTTTCATGAAGGGAATGTCATCATAGGCTCATGAGCGTAACACAAAACTAAAAAAATGAAAATTGACCTTAAAATGGAAATTTTTTATTTTTCGAATTTTTAAAATCTGTAATAAAACAGCAACTTCGATGAATTTTTAAAAATACTAACAATTCTAAAAATGAAATTTCAAAGTGCGTATTGGAATTCTGAAGTATAACCTACACAATGGTGAAATTATTTTTGGATTTTGAAATTTTTTAAATGTTTATTTTAATGCCTGAAAATTAAAAAAAATTAAAATTTCTGGAAAAATAAAATGCAGAAAAATGAAAATTGAAATGCAGAAAATGAAACACATGATACATTCAATTTGATGCTATCCTATTCTGGCAAAATCGAAGATGTGAGGTTTTCATGCATGCAACCTAACCTATTGGACTTGCAAAACAAGCACAATCCGGATAAACTAAGTGATGGCTTCTAGGGTTTTAAATGAATTTTTTAGATTTAAACGTTAGCATGAAGGAACCAAGAAACTTGCATAAACTCCATTTACAAGCCTAAAATCTGAAAAGGGGAAAAAATAAACATTTAATCATGCATGCAGAAAATGACTCCTTTCTTGCCCATAAAATGCAACTTTCCGAAATTTTCTGTATTAAAAATTTATCATTTTACAATAACAAAAATTTCTGGTTTTCCCAAACCAGTCCATGGAAGAAAAACAGCCCAAACAAGCCCAGAATAGCCCTCTTGCCTTCAAATCTACAACTTTGCTTGCAGCAGTCTCCAACCCTTGTGCATGTTTTTCAATATGTTTTTAAAGTTTTGCATTTTCACTCCATGGCCCTTTGTTTTTGTTTCCAAAAAACTCTTTATTTTCCTTTGAGGCTCCTTGTTTCCATTTGTCTATTCGTTTTGTTCTTTTATGTTTTGTTTCCCAAAACTTAGGTTTTCTTTTCCCATTTGGTTTCATTTTCCTTACCAATGTACATTGCATCCCCTAATGGTCAACATGTTCAAATGTTTCATTACCGGAGGTGTTCACATTACAAAGATGTTTTCAAATCTTTAATAGACAACGAACCTAAAGAATTTTATTAGAACAACACCATGGATACACCACAAACCACAACGACTGAAGCTATTGCATTCCAGCCACATATGCATGTCGATTCCTTTTCGTTGATAATGATAAGTTAAAAAATATAACGTGAGTGAGACTGGTGGCCAAGACAGCAACAAAGAACTTCCTCATTTTATTTCAAATTTGTCTTATTTTATATTTTAACTTGTAAACTCTCTACGAATTTGAGGTGATCATTCTCCCACAAAGGTAACCGAAGCCACATAATTACCCTTTTGCTTATGAGGAGTTTCTTGCAGGTAATTATATGGGCGCGTACTGTAACGTCTATTAAGCATTTTTTCTTTATCTGCAATTTTGAAATGTTATGGACGCAAATTCCTACATCGATCATTATCACCTCTCATTTTAGGCTATCAACTGTCTAAAGCGTGCTCCATCATGTAAAAAGGCCCCACAATTTACTCGTAATGTTGAAATAATCGTCCACATCATGTTGTTCTTCAACAACCACCCCGTAACGCTACTTCTGGTGTCCAAGTACTGGTAAAAAAAAAAAGCATCCCCATCACCTTGCATCGAAGCATATCATCTCCCCCAAATTAGCCACAGCACCCATATCTACCTCGCAATCTACAAAATAATCATTGGTCCTACATGCCTTGTAATTGCTGTGATTCCATGTCCATAGACCTTGTCATGTGGGTGTATTGCGCTATCTTCGTATGCTGGCCCAGTCCATAAGTTCCACATATGCGCACTTGTTGATCATTTCCAACTATGTGCCCCCTATGCGGCGATGAACCTTGCCACCTACTGTAGTTGTTTATTGTACCTTACTGTCTCCCTATCGACTTTAATGATGTTTGCCCACTTTAGCACCTATGTTCTGTCGATTGGACCAGCCCGTCCAAAACATCTGATATCTGACTTACGATGCTTCCTCCATAGGTGCGGTCTCCATGCTGACATGGTCCATGGTGATTCGTCCTCATCACGATACGTCCACGTCCGGCTTGGCAATCACATTACCTGCACGAAGACACAAAAAGGGCTTTAGTCTTATGAATAGAATAAATTACAAAGCCCTAATATTTGAAATGAATACAAGCCTTTTATTTTGCAATTTTTTTTTTTATTTTGTTATTGTGAGAAATCTTTATGACCATGTACATGGTTAAGCAATATCATCCCAACCATGACACCTCCTAAAGTTGGGAGTTATCATCATTAATATGAAATTTGACACAAAACCACCACACACCATTTTTTAACTATTATTATATACAAAATATATATAATAATAATAATGTATATTTTTGGTATACACAAATGAAAGAAAATCCAAAAAGTAACCACGAAAACACTAACCACAAAATCGATGAAGAAACTTGCCGACACAACAATGATGATAAAAATCATCAACCATAAAATGACATTAAAAATCGTCAACAATAATTTGACGATAAAAAAATTGTCGACAATAAAATATCGTCGACAAGAAAAAGCCGTCGACAATAAAAAGTCGTCGACAATAAAAAGTCATCGACAATAAAAAGCCATCAACAATAAATATCGTCGACAATAAAATGTCATCGACAATAAAATATCTTCGACAAGAAAAAGTCATCGACAAGAAAAAATTATTGACAAAAACTAATGATAAATGCAAATTCAAAACAAGCCGAGCATTAGACATTCGAAACCAACATGCAAACACCCAAATACCAAAAATAAAAAGGTGGGTCCCCAATTTTGGGGTATGTTGTGGAGCAGCCACAACAAATGGCGACTCTGCTGGGAAATGCTCCTGAGCATTTCGGTGAGAACCCAACCTGAAAACACACAAACTCAAATACAAGCGTCAGCAAATATCCAAAGAATGCAAATAGATCAAAAATACATGAAGCATCAGAATCGTTAAGCATCAGCTCGGTGTGTGCAGTGTGCTTCATTCCCTATCATTTGAAACTCGTTCAACTTTCCATTGTTAGTTTTACCTGAATGCATATGCAAAGTTATGAATGATTTGTTCAAGATTTAATGTATGGTGAAGATGCTAGAGATATAACAACCTACTTTGCAAAGGCTCAAACTTTCTAGTACCATGAACAAACATATTAAAAATGTCAAACCCTCTTAGGACCAAATATGTGTATACTGAATTAATTTACTAGATCCCAAAGTTGGTTATGTGTCACTACCATCTTGAACCCGTGTGCAAGTGTAAGTGAAATCGGAGCTTTGGGGAATAGGATTCCCAACCTAAGCGAGATGGGAATTTAACCCTATCCTTACTACTTGATCCGGAGTTCATTACCTCATCTTGAACAAAATGATTTAACCTGTTATGGATGAAACTGTCAGGCTAGCCTATCCGTTTGAGCAGTCAGTGGTCTTGCTTTTAGACAAGACATGTTGCCACACATGAGCATACTCCACTACCAGTCAAGCGTCTATAGCCCCGGTGGAGATTAACCCCATAATCCAAGATTTGGCTTTACTTTTGATTTCTTGAACCTTGGGGATGACTACCCATCCTTGCAAGGGACATGTAGTACGATCCTTCCAATCCAATATTAATGATGAAATGAAAGTAGAATGAAAAATATTTGCTTTGGAATTTCAAGTTCTTGAGTGGGGGAGGCAAAATAGAAGCTTTGGGGAATCGGATTCTCAACCTAAGCGAGATGAGAATTAGACCCTATCCTTACTACTCCATGAAGGTCAAATCAGAGCTTTGGGGAGTTGGATCCTCAACCTAAGTTCGATGGGGATTTAACCCTATCCTTACTACTCGATTTTAGGCTTTAAGCACTATGGGAGTGGTAAAAACCATTGTTTTAAGGATTATGTTGCATGATAGGACAGACACGAAATACTCCTTTCGCCTCACCTTTTCTTCCAAGTATGGTTTTGACCATTTTGCTCAAGATCTTCTTTAATATGTGTAGAACGTGCTTGGTTCAAGATAGTTCGGGCATCAGTTCCCAACCTTAGGATCCTTTTAATATATGTTATGTAATAACCCTAAGAGGATTCGACACCTTTTCAATGATTGTATTTGAAATGAAGATGCAATTGAGATGAAATGTATATGCAATGTGGAATGTAACATGAGATATGGATGAATGCATTGCTCTTTTTTGAAATGCGGATGGAGTATACCACCTACTTTGCCATAATTTGTAAAACGACAACTTCATGCATCACAAGTTCCAAACGATATTCTTTAATGTATTTGCGATACTCGTGGAGCTTTCTGCAATACAATTCCGATGTTTCATATTCTCTTAGTCTTAGTCAACATTCATAAGGACATAAATTGACATCTCGCTTTTCTTTTCTTTTTCTTTTTTTTTTTTTTTTTCAAGACAAACCAAAAGTGTCCAAAGGACCAACACACAAAACTTAAAACCAAAATGAGATCCAATCCAAAACCAACATCAAAACCAAAATTATATACAAATGTACAATATGGTACAAATCTCACATGACTTAAGGGCTAAAATAATGCTTTAGAACTTGCCCATTAACCGGTAACATCAAATCTTTCCCATCCAAAGTTCTTAATCTGAAAGTATTTTCCCCTAGGATTTCGGAAATTTGATAAGGGCCTAACCAAAGACAATCAAACTTTTTGTGATCCCCTTTCTCCTCATGTTTTTTATCCCACAATAAAACCAAGTCGGAGATCCTAAAAGACTTAATTTTGGCTCTTTTATCAAACCATATTTTGACCACATCTTGATGTTTGCTCATGTGGAGCATGGCTTCTTCTCTTTTTTCATCAAGGTGCATTAGATGACTTAATCTAGCCTCAATGTGATTATCAGTTCCAAGGTATTCTTGTGTGAAACGAAGGGTTTGAAGCTTCAAATTTGCAGGAAAATTTGGATCTTGCCCATAAACTAGATGATAGGGTGTATTCCCTATTGATTCTTTTTCTCTAGTCCTATCTGCCCAAAGAGCAAATTTTAATTGGTTGTGCCAATCCCGAGAATTCTTTTCCAATAACTTCTTAATGATGGTTAACAAATTTTTATTTGAAGATTCTACCAAACCATTGCCTTGAGGGTAATAGTTAGATGAAAACTTTAAACTCACCTTGTTATCATATGCCCAATTTGCAAATTGAGTGGAAACAAAAGCCTTACCATTATCACTTACAATAGAATCGGGCATTCCAAACCTTGTTACGATGTGATCTTCGAGGAACTTTATTACCACATCCATAGTGGAATGCTTCGTAGGAATTGCTTCTGCCCACCTAGTGCAATAATCTATAGCTATGAGTATGAATTTATGGGAATCTAAATAATTTGGGTTAATAACCCCAATGAAGTCTAATCCCCATTGTGCAAATGGTCTCATCTCAACTACAGGTTGCAATGGCATAGCTGCATTCCTTTCTCTATTGGCAACCACTTGACAAATATGGCAAGATCGCACGTGTGCATGTGCATCTTTAAAAATGTGGGGCCAATAATATCCCGCTCTTAAGATTTGATGTGTTGTTGAATTTTCCGAACCATGGCCGGTTCCGTATTTACCATGAAACTCTTGCAAAACATTGGTAGCTTCTTCTTGATTTAAGCATCGTAGGTAAATTCCCTCATGATTTTTCCTGTAAAGAGCACCAGACCTAATAAGATAATTGGCAGATTTAAGTCTCAAGGCTCTTCTTTGAGTAGAATTAAGATGTGATGGACACTTACCATTTAGCAGAAAATACACAATATCAACATACCAATCATCTTTGGAAATGTGCTCTACATTTAAATATTGGCACATGATTTGGGGATTGTTCTCAGCAATTGTTTTCACAAGTCCTTGTCCACGAACTAGTTTCATGGGTTGAATTTCAAGATCAAATTCTTGAATGGTAGAAATCCATTTACCTCTTCTCTCACCTAGCTCATTTTGCATAAACATGGTTTTGACAGTAGGGTCAGGCACAATGGCAAAGACCCTACTATGCACAATGTAATGTCTGAATTTTTTTACTATTTTGAAAAGTGCATACATTTGCTTATCGAGAATGGAATACCTCAATTGAGCATCCTTCAAAGGAGCACTTAGAAAAGCTATGGGATTTTCTGTGTTATCTTCACCTTTCTAGGTCAAGACACTCGCAAAAGAGTGTTCAGATGCAAAAGCATAAATAAAGAAAGGCTTAGAATAATCTGGACTTATAAGGACAGGGGCTCTAGAAATAGCATCCTTGATGCTTTGAAATGCAACCCTACTTTCTTCATTCCATCTGACATTCACATCCTTTTTAAGCATCTCATTCATTGGTTTAGCTATCTCAATGAAGCTAGAAATAAACTTCCTCACAAAATTGATTTTCCCAAAGAAAGATCTCAATTCCTTTTTGCTACCTAGGAGAGGCAGGTTTTGGATAGCTTCTATCCTTTTCGGATCAATGGAGATACCTTATTTTGAAATGATATGGCCAAGAAATCTTCCTTCTGTCACTCCAAAGATGCATTTTTTGGGATTTAAAGAAATTTCGTGTTCTCTACACCTTTGGAGAACTTTCCTCAAATCTTTCACATGGTCTTCTCTTTCCTTTGAAAACACAGGAATGTCATCCACATACACAATGATACATTTACCTATGAGCCCTTTAAACGCATAATCCATGGCACGTTGAAATGTTGCACCTAGCATTTAATAATCCGAAAGGCATTCTTCTATAGGCAAATGTTCCCCATTTGGTTGTGAAGGCCGTCTTCATCCTGTCATTGGGATGAATAAGAATTTGATTGTATCCAGAATACCCATCGAGAAAAGACATCATTTCAGACCCATTCACCATTTGCAAGATTTCATCAATTGATGGCAATGGGTAATTATCCTTTTGTGAGGCTTTGTTGAGATTTCTAAAATCTATGCATAGCCTTATCTCTCCATTCTTCTTTCTCACCGAAACAAGATTAGCGACCCAAGTTGAGTGCCTAACGGGAAATATTATCTTTGCATCCAACAATCGCTTGACCTCTTTCTCTATCAAGGGCTCAAGTAATGGGTTAACAGGTCGTTGTCTTTGTCTGAAGGGTTTGGAATCCGGTTTTAAAGGGATGGTGTGCATAATAACATTTTGATCATACGTTTTCAACTCATTGTAATTCCAAGCAATGCAATCCATGTAATACTTTAATGCACGTATTATATTTTCTCTCTCATCAGTTGTACATGCCTTTGCAATGTACACTTCACGTGGATTATCCACACTCCCTATATTGATCAGGTCACAAGCGTCTTTAGGAAGTGGAACCCTTTTTCCTTTTCTAGCTTTATATCCCATATCAAACATCTTCTCCAATGAAACAATGTTCTTAGGTATCTTGTTGGATTGAAATGTAGCTTCGCTTTCTTCTTCTGTTTCTTCTTGCCACCTTTGATCTTCATCAATCACTTGGTCCTCAAAAATACCCGAATTGGTGACAAATTTGAAAATGTGTCTATCATTCTCAAAAACTTGCAAGTTTTTGACGTTATCAGGTATCGATGGGCAAGGGACTAACTCAATGGAAAACTTCTTGCATTTTTTTATGTCAACCGGATTTAGCATGCCTGCAGTGATCGCAAGAGAATCAGCTATACGATTTCCTTTCCTAGAAATAAGGGATATATTAAAAGCATCAAATTCCTCAATGAGGTCCCTCACCCTAGTTCTATAAAGGCTCAATCTCTTGTCGCGGTAGGTATATTGTCCTTTAACTTGTTTGACCACCAACTCCGAATCTCCCAATACTTTCAAACACTTAACCTTCTTGCTCAGAGCCAATTGTAATCCAAAGATAAGAGCTTCATATTCTGCCACGTTGTTAGTGCAAGGAAATTGCAATCTATAGGCAGCAAACAATGGTTTACTTCCTGGACAAGTGAGTTCGACTCCAGCTCCTGCCCCTTGTTTTGACTTAGATCCATCAAACTTGAGTAACCACACGGGATTATCTTCTTCAAAAGAGCTACAAGAAAATGTTTCTTTTTGAGGTTCTTCGGTAGCTCTTTCAACATCAAAAGCATAGACTCCTAACTCCGGTTCAGAAAATTGAACTTCATTTGGCTTGTTGAATTCTGTGATGATTTCCTTAAGCCTTGGCTCATTTTCCACTCTAATTTGATTAGCAATTCCCTTCCAGGGTAGCCACATGTGTGAGCAATCAATGGAGAAATAACCATTCAAACTTTTCATCCAATCCCTAGCAAGTAGCATTCCATATCGACTTGGGATATTGACAACCAAAATATCAACCACCTGTTGGACCCTAGGTTCAGAATTGAGTTGGATCTTAACATCGTAGAGGGTCCCTACCACATTTACCTCAGACCGATCCAATTGCAAAACCTTGCATTTAGAAGAAACAGGCTCTAGGCCTAACATTTGGCAAATTTTTGAAGGCATGAGGTTACTTGTGGCACCTGTGTCCACCAAACAATTGTGCAAATTTTTTCCAGCAATCCTCACAGTCAATAAAAAAGGAGGGACATCTCGTCTTTCCTTTCGTAAAACCATGTGAGATTCAACTTCCTTTCCTTCTTGTATTTGACTAGGTGAGTCCAAAGCCTTTATCAATGCTTCCTTTTGGCCAGGCAACCTAGCCGCCTCTAAAAATGAAAGGCTAGACTTGGACTTCCTTAAATCCTCCACTATGTCATAAGTTGACTTCTCAAGCTTCAACATTTTTTGCATGGCCTTAGATGTTTCACTTCCAGATGGAGGAGGGGGATTATTATCAGCCTTAGTATCAGGAGGAAGGATAGAGTTGTTTGGTGGAGTTGAGGATGTTTTAGGGGTTTTGAACTTACTCCTCAAATGGTATCCATGGTTCCCCTTTCTAAATTCTCTAAAAGCTTGCACTTCCTATTCCAATATTTCATCCTCTTCTTCCTCATTCTCACTTTCTTGACGATATAGAGTTTCCACCACCAAAATGTTGTCATCTCCTTGTTGATGTTGGGGTGGACCCTCATTTGGCACAAGTTCCAAATCATCCACTTGAGCTTGGAGACAATGGGTATACCTAGCGATTTTGGGACAATTCCTTTCATTATGCTCCTTTGTATTATGCAATCTACACCCCTTTTCCCATGCAAAATCAGAAATATTAAGAATGGAACTAGAGTGACTTGGTCCTACAGAAGTATCTATCTGATTAGCAATAGGGGAAGGCACACCCCCATTGTTTGGCTTTGTATTCCACTGTCTCCCTCTATTGTTGAAATTTCGATTTGGGTGAGGGGCATGGGATTCATACTTCTATTTTTGAACCAAATCATTACTCAATTTGTGAACCATCTTTTTGAGCTCTTCAACCTCTGAATAAATCTCTTTTGGTTGAGCTATGTTATTGCTAGTTCCAGTAGGGTTTGCATAATTGGTGAGATCTTGACTTAACATTTGAGTTGGATTTTGAGCAACTTGATTTGCGTAGGGATTCACACTTTGAATTGGAATTGGATTGGGGAAAGGAACTATAGCCTGAGAATTAACCGGACTAGTTCCTTGCATAGTCTGTTGACTATTTTGCAAAAATGAAGGAATGGGGGGAATGGATGTGATTGGTTGAATTGGAACGGGTGTGTAAGCGGGTGTTGATGAATATGGTTGTTGATAAGGCAAAGCATTCATGCCTAGCATTTGTGGTGCCATGATCTGATTCATCATAGGAGCTTGACCATATGGACCATATTGTCCTACCATAGGCATCTGGGGAAACCCATAACCCTGTGGTGTCATTTGTTGTTCAATGGTCATAGCTTCATTGTAGGCTAGAGCAAGCATGGTAACTTGAGGATTTCGCCTTGCAAACATTGTCGTCATAGGATCCAATGCCCCAAAATATATTTGCAAAGCTACTGCGGGATCAATGGCAAAATGCCGAATTGCTCTATTATAGCACTTCTGAAATCTCTGATTAAAAGTTTGAATTGGCTCACCCTGGCCTCTTTTGCATGTAATGAACTGATTATAGATGATTGTGGGATCTAATGGTGACCTGAATTGGTTGACAAAAGCATTCTCCATTTGCGTCCATGACGTAATGGAACCAGTAGGTAAGCAAATATACCATTCGTAGGCCACTTGGTCTAGGCTCATGGGGAAGAGTCTACAAGCCACATCTTCATGTTGAACTTGCAATCTTATCAAAACATCCCTATAGGCCTGAATATGTTCTTCTGCGGTCCTTGGGCCATCCGGTTTGTATTTGGGCAAAAATCTCTCTATATTCTTAGGGATATCATGAATATCCCCTACAATATTCAAAGGAATGTTATGGGCTCCGTACCAAGGAGCTGGTGGAGGTTGGGCCATTTGATTCAAAATCGATGATGATAACCCTACAAGAACCATGGAAATGGTACTGATAATTGGTACACTAGTGGCAATTGACACCACCGGTGCAAGTCCGCTAGATGCACCTAAAATAGAAGGATCTTCTGTAACAAGGGTATTCGATGGGATCACTATTTGTTGGGTTTTATTCCTTGGATTCCTATGAGTGGGTGGGAGGCTTTGGAATATGGTTTCCTCGATTGTTTTGGACCTAGTTGCGATGCGATGCGGTGGGTCCAGCTTGTAAATGAAACTACCCTACGAAACCTGACAAAACTCTCAACACCTCAAAGAAAACCTGCGACACAAAGAAAATCCTGCAGTTGTAGCCATTAATGAAACTCAAAGAATAACTTCAAAACCAATTTGTTAGTCATGAATAAAATAAGGAACCATGACAAAGCAGTATTCTAAAAATGTAAATTAGTTTCTGATTCACCAGATCGCATATGCGCAAGTGAAGAGCATACTCCTAGTGTTGTAGGCTTTCTGATTCACAAGATCGCATTACACGCAAGTGAAGAGCATAATACCGACAACAAATACATTTTAGACAAAATAATTCCTTACAAAGTATGAAATGACTAGCAAATATCAAACATGTAACGTATGAATAATCATGTTAGCATCAACCAAGAGATGTATCCATTAAAATCAAATGAAAGTAATTGCATGGAGACAACCTCGTTAGTCAAGACCAAAAATTTTCAAAATCAAATCAAAACACATTATTCCCGTATGAACAATCAAAAGCGTTAGAACAATGCATAGCAATTCATGTCCTCCTTTTAACACTACAAGGTTGTATTGTTAAAAGAGGGCTAAAGATAATAATCAATAGGGCATGAAATATTCAAAATTTAAATCTCTATAGCATTTGAATCATACTGAAATAAACCAATTCAGGCCCTCCTTCTAGCGCCAAATCTGTTGAGTGGTATTTTCACCCAATTGTGAAAGTACACTCTCCCTTAGGATTTGGGTTCCAAATCCCCTCTTGCAAAGAAGTTAAACAAACAACTTCTCCAAGGTCTCCGCTATATTAGCATTTGCATATGTGTATTAGTAATCTCAAATAAAGATATTCAATTTAAATGCTTGGAACACCTTAGTGATTGCAAGTAACTCGTAAACAAGGGGCAATGTTGGTTTATTTTACCATGAAACTTTAGTGATTGTTCATTGAACCAAAATAAAGCAAATGTGAGTTGGCCCTCATATGACCACGATGTAGTGCCTTAATTCCTTTTATCTTGAGGGTTTTAAAATAGATTTTATCTTGTTTATTAAGTCCAAATATGGCTTCTTATCATGAAGATGAAGATAGCTTTCAATGTGATAGATAAACTATCCCTCTTTGGTGAAATTGGTTTTCACAAAGAAGCAATAATTTATGGCCTTAAAGTAAGGGCTTTAAATGTCACCTCAACTTATCCCTCTTAAATGAAATCAAATTTTCATAAAGATGAACAATTAAGTGCTTTGAATCAATGACCTTCAATGTGATGCTCAAATTACCCCTCTTTCGTAAAATCAGAATTTTTATGAAGAGAGGGCAATTTTAGGCTCCAAAAATGGAAATTTGTAAAATGCCATAAAACATAAAACCTTCAATGAAATTGGAATTTTCATGAAGGGAATGTCATCATAGGCTCATGAATGAAACATGAAACTGAAAAAATGAAATTCGACCTTAAAATGGAAATTTTCTATTTTCGGATTTTTAAAATCTGTAATAAAACAGCAACTTCGATGAATTTTTAAAAATACTAAACAACTCCGAAAATGAAATTTCAAAGTGCGTATTGGAAGTATGAAGTATAACCTACGCAATGGTGAAATTATTTTTGGATTTTGAAATTTTTTAAATGTTTATTTTAATGCCTAAAAATTAAAAAAAATAAAATTTCTAGAAAAATAAAATGCAGAAAAATGAAAATTGAAATGCAGAAAATGAAACACATGATACATTCAGTTTGATGCTATCCTATTCCGGCAAAACCGAAGATGTGAGGTTTTCATGCATGCAACCTAACCTATTGGACTTGCAAAACAAGCACAATCCGGATAAGCTAAGTGCTGGCTTCTAGGGTTTTAAATGAATTTTTCAGATTTAAACATTAGCATGAAGCAACCAAGAAACTTGCATAAACTCCATTTACAAGCCTAAAATCTGAAAAGGGGAAAAAAAATAAACATTTAATCATGCATGCAGAAAATGACTCCTCCTTTCTTGCCCATAAAATGCAACTTTCTGAAATTTTCTGTATTAAAAATTTGTCATTTTACAATAACAGAAATTTCTGGTTTTCCCAAACCAGTCCATGGAAGAAAAACAGCCCAAACAAGCCCAGAATAGCCCTCTTGCCTTCAAATCTGCAACTTTGCTTGCAGCAGTTTCCAACCCTTGTGCATGTTTTTCAATCTGTTTTTAAAGTTTTCCATTTTCACTCCATGGCCCTTCGTTTTCATTTCCAAAAAACTCTTTATTTTCCTTTGAGGCTCCTTATTTCCATTTGTCTGTTCATTTGGTTCTTTTATGTTTTGTTTCCCAAAACTTAGGTTTTCTTTTCCCATTTGGTTTCATTTTTCCTTACCAATGTATGTGGCATCCCCTAATGGTCAACATGTTCAAATGTTTCATTACCGGAGGTGTTCACATTACAAAGATGTTTTTAAATCTTTAATAGACAACAAACCTAAAGAATTTTATTAGAACAACACCATGGATACACCACAAACCACAACAACTGAAGCTATTGCATTCCAGCCACATATGCATGTCGATTCCTTTTCGTTGATAATGATAAGTTAAAAAATATAACGTGAGTGAGACTAGCGGCCAAGACAGCAACAGAGAACTTCCTCATTTTATTTCAAATTTGTCTTCTTTTCTATTTTACCCTGTAAACTCTCTACGAATTTGAGGTGATCATTCCCCCACAAAGGTAACTGAAGCCACCTAATCACCCTTTTGCTTATGAGGAGTTTCCTGTAGGTAATTATACGGGCACGTATTGTAACGTCTATTAGGCATTTTTTCTTTATCTACAATTTTGAAATGTTATGGACGCAAATTCCTACATCGATCATTATCACCTCTCATGTTAGGCTGTCAACTGTCTAAAGGGTGCTCCATCATGTAAAAATGCCCCACAATTTACTCGTAATGCTAAAATCATCGTCTGCGTCATGCTGTTCTTCAACAATCGCCCTGTAACGCTTCTTCTGGTGTCCAAGTACTAGTAAAAAAAAAAAGCATCCCTGTCACCTTGCATTGAAGCATATCATCTCCCCCAAATTAGCCACAGCACCCATATCTGCCTTGCAATCTATAAAATAATCATTGGTCCTACATGCCTTGTAATTGCTACGATTCCATGTCCATAGACCTTGTCATGTGGGTGTATCGCGCTGTCTTCGTATGTTGGCCCAGTCCATAAGTTCCACATATGCACACTTGTTGATCATTTCCAACTACGTGCCCCCTATGCGACGATGACCCTTGCCACCTGCTGTAGCTATTGATTGTACCTTACCATCTCCCTATCGAGTTTAATGATGTTTGCCCACTTTAGCACCTATGTTATGTCGATTGGACCAGCCCATCCAAAACGTCTGATATCTGATTTACAATACTTTGTCCATAAGTGCGGTCTCCATGCTGACATGGTCCATGGTGATTCATCCTCATCATGATACGTCCACGTCCAACATGGCAATCCCATTACCTGCACTAAGACACAAAAGGGCTTTAGTCTTATGAATAGAATAAATTACAAAGCCCTAATATTTGAAATGAATACAAGCCTTTTATTTTGCAATTTTTTTTTTTATTTGGTTATTGTGAGAAACCTTTATGACCATGTACACGGTTAAGCAATATCATCCCAACCATGACACCTCCTAAAGTTGGGAGTTATCATCATTAATATGAAATTTAACACAAAACCACCACACACCATTTTTTAACTATTATTATATACAAAATATATATAATAATAATAATGTATATTTTTCGGTATACACAAATGAAAGAAAACCCAAAAAGTAACCACGAAAACACTAACCACAAAATCGATGAAAAACTTGCCGACACAACAATGATGATAAAAAATCGTCAACCACAAGATGACAACAAAAAATCGTCAACAAGAATTTGACGATAAAAAATCGTCGACAAGAAAATATCGACAATAAAAAGTCATCGACAATAAAATATCATCGACAAGAAAAAGTCATCGACAATAAAATATCATCGACAAGAAAAAGTTATTGACAAAAACTAATGATAAATGCAAATTCAAAACAAACCGAGCATTAGACACTCGAAACCAACATGCAAACACCCAAATACCAAAAATAAAAAGGTGGGTCCCCAATTTTGGGGTACGTTGTGGAGCAGCCACAACAAATGGTGACTCTGCTGGGAAATGCTCCTGAGCATTTCGGTGAGAACCCAACCTGAAAACCTTCAAAACTCAAATACAAGCGTCAGAAAATATCCAAAGAATGCAAATAGATCAAAAATACATGAAGCATCAGAATCATTAAGCATCAGCTCAATGTGTGCAGTGTGCTTCATTCCCTATCATTTGAAACTCGTTCAACTTTCCATTGTCAGTTTTACCTGAATGCATATGCGAGGTTATGAATGATTTGTTCAGGATTTAATGTATGGCAAATATGCTAGAGATATAACAACCTGCTTTGCAAAGGTTCAAACTTTCTAGTATCATGAACAAGCATATTAAAACTGTCAAACCCTCTTAGGACCAAATATGTGTATACTGGAATTAATTTACTAGATCCCAAAGTTGGTTATGTGTCACTACCATCTTGAACCCATGTGCAAGTGTAAGTGAAATCAGAGCTTTGGGGAATAGGATTCCCAACCTAAGCGAGATGGGAATTTAACCCTATCCTTACTACTCTGATCTGGAGTTCATTACCTCATCTTGAACAAAATGATTTAACTTGTTATGGATGAAACTGTGAGGCTAGCCTATCCGTTTGAGCAGTCAGTGGTCTTGCTTTTAGACAAGACATGTTGCCACACATGAGCATACTCCACTACCAATCAGGCGTCTATAGCCCCGATGGAGATTAACCCCATAATCCAGGATTTGGCTTTACTTTTGATTTCTTGAACCTTGGGGATGACTACCCATCCTTGCAAGGGACATGTAGTACGATCCTTCCAATCCAATATTAATGATGAAATGAAAGTAGAATGAAAAATATTTGCTTTGGAATTTCAAGTTCTTGAGTGTAGATCGCGCTTTTAATTTCTTAAAGCATGATGGAGGCAAAATAGAAGCTTTGGGGAATCGGATTCTCAACCTAAGCGAGATGAGAATTAGACCCTATCCTTACTACTCCATGAAGGTCAAATCGGAGCTTTGGGGAGTTGGATCCTCAACCTAAGTTCGATGGGGATTTAACCCTATCCTTACTACTCTGATTTTAGGCTTTAAGCACTATGGGAGTGGTAAAAACCACTGTTTTAAGGATTATGTTGCATGATAGGACAGACACGAAATACTCCTTTCGCCTCACCTTTTCTTCCAAGTATGGTTTTGACCATTTTTCTCAAGATCCTCTTTAATATGTGTAGAACGTGTTTGGTTCAAGATAGTTCGGGCATCAGTTTCCCAACCTTAGGATCCTTTTAATATATGTTATGTAATAACCCTAAGAGGATTCGACACCTTTTCAATGATTGTATTTGAAATGTAGATGCAATTGAGATGAAATGTATATGCAATGTGGAATGTAACATGAGATATGGATGAATGCATTGCTCTTTTTGAAATGCGGATGGAGTATACCACCTACTTTACCATAATTTGTAAAACCGACAACTTCATGCATCACAAGTTCCAAACGATATTCTTTAATGTGTTTGCGATACTCGTGGAGCTTTCTGCAATACAATTCCGATGTTTCATATTCTCTTAGTCTTAGTCAACATTCATAAGGACATAAGTTGACATCTCGCTTTTCTTTTCTTTCTTTTTTTTCTTTTTTTTTTCAAGACAAACCAAAAGTGTCCAAAGGACCAACACACAAAACTTAAAACCAAAATGAGATCCAATCCAAAACCAACATCAAAACCAAAAATTATATACAAATGTACAATATGGTACAAATCTCACATGACTTAAGGGCTAAAATAATGCTTTAGAACTTGCCCATTAACCGGTAACATCAAATATTTCCCATCCAAAGTTCTTAGTCTGAAAGTATTTTCCCCTAGGATTTCGGAAATTTGATAAGGGCCTAACCAAAGACAATCAAACTTTTTGTGATCCCCTTTCTCCTCATGTTTTTTATCCCACAATAAAACCAAGTCGGAGATCCTAAAAGACTTAATTTTGGCTCTTTTATCAAACCATATTTTGACCACATCTTGATGTTTGCTCATGTGGAGCATGGCTTCTTCTCTTTTTTCATCAAGGTGCATTAGATGACTTAATCTAGCCTCAATGTGATTATCAGTTCCAAGGTATTCTTGTGTGAAACGAAGGGTTTGAAGCTTCAAATTTGCAGGAAAATTTGGATCTTGCCCATAAACTAGATGATAAGGTGTATTCCCTATTGATTCTTTTTCTCTAGTCCTATCTGCCCAAAGAGCAAATTTTAATTGGTTGTGCCAATCCCGAGAATTCTTTTCCAATAACTTCTTAATGATGGTTAACAAATTTTTATTTGAAGATTCTGCCAAACCATTGCCTTGAGGGTAATAGTTAGACGAAAACTTTAAACTCACCTTATTATCATATGCCCAATTTGCAAATTGAGTGGAAACAAAAGCCTTACCATTATCACTTACAATAGAATCGGGCATTCCAAACCTTGTTACGATGTGATCTTCGAGGAACTTTATTACCACATCCGTAGTGGAATGCTTCGTAGGAATTGCTTCTGCCCACCTAGTGCAATAATCTATAGCCGTGAGTATGAATTTATGGGAATCTAAAGAATTTGGGTTAATAACCCCAATGAAGTCTAATCCCCATTGTGCAAATGGTCTCATCTCAACTACAAGTTGCAATGGCATAGCTGCATTCCTTTCTCTATTGGCAGCCACTTGACAAATATGGCAAGATCGCACGTGTGCATGTGCATCTTTAAAAATGTGGGGCCAATAATATCCCGCTCTTAATATTTGATGTGTTGTTGAATTTTCCGAACCATGGCCAGTTTCGTATTTACCATGAAACTCTTGCAAAACATTGGTAGCTTCTTCTTGATTTAAGCATCGTAGGTAAATTCCCTCGTGATTTTTCCTGTAAAGAGCACCAGACCTAATAAGATAATTGGCAGATTTAAGTCTCAAGGCTCTTCTTTGAGTAGAATTAAGATGTGATGGACACTTACCATTTAGCAAAAAATACACAATATCAACATACCAATCATCTTTGGAAATGTGCTCTACATTTAAATATTGGCACGTGATTTGGGGATTGTTCTCAGCAATTGTTTTCACAAGTCCTTGTCCACGAACTAGTTTCATGGGTTGAATTTCAAGATCAAATTCTTGAATGGTAGAAATCCATTTACCTCTTCTCTCACCTAGCTCATTTTGCACAAACATGGTTTTGACAGCAAGGTCAGGCACGATGGCAAAGACCCTACTATGCACAATGTAATGTCTAATTTTTTTTACTATTTTGAAAAGTGCATACATTTGCTTATCGAGAATGGAATACCTCAATTGAGCATCCTTCAAAGGAGCACTTAGAAAAGCTATGGGATTTTCTGTGTTATCTTCACCTTTTTGGGTCAAGACACTCGCAAAAGAGTGTTCAGATGCAAAAGCATAAATAAATAAAGGCTTAGAATAATCTGGACTTATAAGGACAGGGGCTCTAGAAATAGCATCCTTGATGCTTTGAAAGGCAACCCTACTTTCTTCATTCCATCTGACATTCACATCCTTTTTAAGCATCTCATTCAGTGGTTTAGCTATCTCAACTAAGCCGTAAATAAACTTCCTCACAAAATTGATTTTCCCAAAGAAAGATCTCAATTCCTTTTTGCTACCTGGGAGAGGCAGGTTTTGGATAGCTTCTATCCTTTTCGGATCAATGGAGATACCTTCTTTTGAAATGATATGGCCAAGCAATCTTCCTTCTGTCACTCCAAAGATGCATTTTTTGGGATTTAAAGAAATTTCGTGTTCTCTACACCTTTGGAGAACTTTCCTCAAATCTTTCACATGGTCTTCTCTTTCCTTTGAAAACACAGGAATGTCATCCACATACACAATGATACATTTACCTATGAGCCCTTTAAACGCATAATCCATGGCACGTTGAAATGTTGCACCCGCATTTAATAATCCGAAAGGCATTCTTCTATAGGCAAATGTTCCCCATTTGGTTGTGAAGGCCGTCTTCATCCTGTCATTGGGATGAATAAGAATCTGATTGTATCCAGAATACCCATCGAGAAAAGACATCATTTCAGACCCATTCACCGTTTGCAAGATTTCATCAATTGATGGCAATGGGTAATTATCCTTTTGTGAGGCTTTGTTGAGATTTCTAAAATCTATGCATAGCCTTATCTCTCCATTCTTCTTTCTCACCGAAACAAGATTAGCGACCCAAGTTGAGTGCCTAACGGGAAATATTATCTTTGCGTCCAACAATCGCTTGACCTCTTTCTCTATCAAGGGCTCAAGTAATGGGTTAACATGTCGTTGTCTTTGTCTGAAGGGTTTGGAATCCGGTTTTAAAGGGATGGTGTGCATAATAACGTTTTGATCATACGTTTTCAACTCATTGTAATTCCAAGCAATGCAATCCATGTAATACTTTAATGCACGTATTATATTTTCTCTCTCATCAGCTGTACATGCCTTTGCAATGTACACTTCACGCGGATTATCTACACTCCCTATATTGATCAGGTCACAAGCATCTTTAGGAAGTGGAACCCTTTTTCCTTTTCTAGCTTTATATCCCATATCAAACATCTTCTCCAATGAAACAATGTTCTTAGGTATCTTGTTGGATTGAAATGTAGCTTCGCTTTCTCCTTCTATTTCTTCTTGCCACCTTTGATCTTCATCAATCACTTGGTCCTCAAAAATACCCGAATTGGTGACAAATTTGAAAATGTGTCTATCATTCTCAAAAACTTGCAAGTTTTTGACGTTATCGAGTATCGATGGGCAAGGGACTAACTCAATGGAAAACTTCTTGCATTTTTTTATGTCAACTGGATTTAGCATGCCTGCATAGACCGCAAGAGAATCAGCTATACGATTTCCTTTCCTAGAAATAAGGGATATATTAAAAGCATCAAATTCCTCAATGAGGTCCCTCACCCTAGTTCTATAAAGGCTCAATCTCTTGTCGTGGCAAGTATATTGTCCTTTAACTTGTTTGACCACCAACTCCGAATCTCCCAATACTTTCAAACACTTAACCTTCTTGCTCAAAGCCAATTGTAATCCAAAGATAAGAGCTTCATATTCTGCCACGTTGTTAGTGCAAGGAAATTGCAATCTATAGGCAGAAAACAATGGTTTACTTCCTGGACAAGTGAGTTCAACTCCAGCTCCTGCCCCTTGTTTTGACTTAGATCCATCAAACTTGAGTAACCACACGAGATTATCTTCTTCAAAAGAGCTACAAGAAAATGTTTCTTTTTGAGGTTCTTCGATAGCTCTTTCAACATCAAAAGCATAGACTCCTAACTCCGGTTCAAAAAATTGAACTTCATTTGGCTTGTTGAATTCTGTGATGATTTCCTTAAGCCTTGGCTCATTTTCCACTCTAATTTGATTAGCAATTCCCTTCCAGGGTAGCCACATGTGTGAGAAATCAGTGGAGAAATAACCATTCAAACTTCTCATCCAATCCCTAGCAAGTAGCATTCCATATCGACTTGGGATATTGACAACCAAAATATCAACCACCTGTTGGACCCTAGGTTCAGAATTGAGTTGGATCTTAACATCGTAGAGGGTCCCTACCACATTTACCTCAGACCGATCCAATTGCAAAACCTTGCATTTAGAAGAAACAGGCTCTAGGCCTAGCATTTGACAAATTTTTGAAGGCATGAGGTTACTTGTGGCACCCGTGTCCACCAAACAATTGTGCAAATTTTTGCCAGCAATCCTCACAATCAATAAAAAAGGAGGGACATCTCGTCTTTCCTTTCGTAAAACCATGTGAGATTCAACTTCCTTTCCTTCTTGTATTTGACTAGGTGAGTCCAAAGCCTTTATCAATGCTTCCTTTTGGCCAGGCAACCTAGCCGCCTCTAAAAATGAAAGGCTAGACTTGGACTTCCTTAAATCCTCCACTATGTCATAAGTTGACTTCTCAAGCTTCAACGTTTTTTGCATGGCCTTAGATGTTTCTCTTCCAGATGGAGGAGGGGGATTATTATCAGCCTTAGTATCAGGAGGAAGGATAGAGTTGTTTGGTGGAGTTGAGGATGTTTTAGGGGTTTTGAACTTACTCCTCAAATGGTATCCATGGTTCCCCTTTCTAAATTCTCTAAAATCTTGCACTTCCTGTTCCAAGATTTCATCCTCTTCTTCCTCATTCTCACTTTCTTGATGATATAGAGTTTCCACCACCAAAATGTTGTCATCTCCTTGTTGATGTTGGGGTGGACCCTCATTTGGCACAAGTTCCAAATCATCCACTTGAGCTTGGAGACAATGGGTATACCTAGCGATTTCGGGACAATTCCTTTCATTATGCTCCTTTGTATTATGCAATCTACACCCCTTTTCCCATGCAAAATCAGAAATATTAAGAATGGAACTAGAGTGACTTGGTCCTACATAAAGTATCTATCTGATTAGCAATAGGGGAAGGCACACCCCCATTGTTTGGCTTTGTATTCCATTGTCTCCCTCTATTGTTGAAATTTTGATTTGGGTGAGGGGCATGGGATTCATACTTCTATTTTTGAACCAAATCATTACTCAATTTGTGAACCATATTTTTGAGCTCTTCAACCTCTCGAATAAATCTCTTTTGGTTGAGCTATGTTATTGCTAGTTCCAAGTAGGGTTTGCATAATTTGTGAGATCTTGACTTAACATTTGAGTTGGATTTTGAGCAACTTGATTTGCGTAGGGATTCACACTTTGAATTAGAATTGGATTGGGGAAAGGAACTATAGCCTCGAGAATTAACCGGACTAGTTCCTTGCATAGTCTGTTGACTATTTTGCAAAAATGAAGGAATGGGGGGAATGGATGTGATTGGTTGAATTGGAATGGGTGTGTAAGCGGGTGTTGATGAATATGGTTGTTGATAAGGCAAAGCATTCATGCCTGGCATTTGTGGTGCCATGATCTGATTCATCATAGGAGCTTGACCATATGGACCATATTGTCCTACCATAGGCATCTGGGGAAACCCATAACCCTGTGGTGTCATTTGTTGTTCAATGGTCATAGCTTCATTGTAGGCTAGAGCAAGCGTGGTAACTTGAGGATTTCGCCTTGCAAACATTGCCGTCATAGGATCCAATGCCCCAAAATATATTTGCAAAGCTACTGCGGGATCAATGGCAAAATGTCGAATTGCTCTATTATAGCACTTCTAAAATCTCTCGATTAAAAGTTTGAATTGGCTCACCCTGGCCTCTTTTGCATGTAATGAACTGATTATAGATGATTGTGGGATCTAATGGTGACCTGAATTGGTTGACAAAAGCATTCTCCATTTGCGTCCATGACGTAATGGAACCAGTAGGTAAGCAAATATACCATTCGTAGGCCACTTGGTCTAGGCTCATGGGGAAGAGTCTACAAGCCACATCTTCATGTTGAACTTGCAATCTTATCAAAACATCCCTATAGGCCTGAATATGTTCTTCTACGGTCCTTGGGCCATCCGGTTTGTATTTGGGCAAAAATCTCTCTATATTCTTAGGGATATCATGAATATCCCCTACGATATTCAAAGGAATGTTATGGGCTCCGTACCAAGGAGCTGGTGGAGGTTGGGCCATTTGATTCAAAATCGATGATGATAACCCTACAAGAACCATGGAAATGGTACTGATAATTGGTACACTAGTGGCAATTGACACCACCGGTGCAAGTCCGCTAGATGCACCTGAAACAGAAGGATCTTCTGTAACAAGGGTATCCGATGGGATCACAATTTGTTGGGTTTTATTCCTTGGATTCCTATGAGTGGGTGGGAGGCTTTGGAATATGGTTTCCTCGGTTGTTTTGGACCTAGTTGCGATGCGATGTGGTGGGTCCAGCTTGTAAATGAAACTACCCTACGAAACCTGACAAAACCCTCAACACCTCAAAGAAAACCTGTGACACAAAGAAAATCCTGCAGTTGTAGCCATTAATGAAACTCAAAGAATAACTTCAAAACCAATTTGTTAGTCATGAATAAAAGAAGGAACCATGACAAAGCAATATTCTAAAAATGTAAATTAGTTTCTGATTCACCAGATCGCATATGCGCAAGTGAAGAGCATACTCCTAGTGTTGTAGGCTTTCTAATTCACAAGATCGCATTACACGCAAGTGAAGAGCATAATACCGACAACAAATACATTTTAGACAAAATAATTCCTTACAAATAAGTATGAAATGACTAGCAAATATCAAACATGTAACGTATGAATAATCATGTTAGCATCAACCAAGAGATGTATCCATTAAAATCAAATGAAAGTAATTGCATGGAGACAACCTCGTTAGTCAAGACCAAAATTTTTCAAAATCAAATCAAAACACATTATTCCCGTATGAACAATCAAAAGCGTTAGAACAATGCATAGCAATTCATGTCCTCCTTTTAACACTACAAGGTTGTATTGTTAAAAGAGGGCTAAAGATAATAATCAATAGGGCATGAAATATTCAAAATTTAAATCCCTATAGCATTTAAATCACCCTGAAATAAACCAATTCAGGCCCTCCTTCTAGCGCCAAATCTGTTGAGTGGTATTTTCACCCAATTGTGAAAGTACACTCTCCCTTAGGATTTGGGTTCCAAATCCCCTCTTGCAAAGAAGTTAAACAAACAACTTCTCCAAGGTCTCCGCTATATTAGCATTTGCATATGTGTATTAGTAATCTCAAATAAAGATATTCAATTTAAATGCTTGGAACACCTTAGTGATTGCAAGTAACTCGTAAACAAGGGGCAATGTTGGTTTATTTTACCATGAAACTTTAGTGATTGTTCATTGAACCAAAATAAAGCAAATGTGAGTTGGCCCTCATATGACCACGATGTAGTGCCTTAATTCCTTTTATCTTGAGGGTTTTAAAATAGATTTTATCTTCTTTATTAAGTCCAAATATGGCTTCTTATCATGAAGATGAAGATAGCTTTCAATGTGATCGATAAACTATCCCTCTTTGGTGAAATAGGTTTTCACAAAGAGGCAATAATTTATGGCCTTAAATTAAGGGCTTTAAATGTCACCTTAACTTATCCCTCTTAAATGAAATCAAATTTTCATTAAGATGAACAATTAAGTGCTTTGAATAAATGACCTTCAATGTAATACTCAAATTACCCCTCTTTCGTAAAATTAGAATTTTTATGAAGAGAGGGCAATTTTAGGCTCCAAAAATGGAAATTTGTGAAATGCCATAAAACATAACTCCTTCAATGAAATTGGAATTTTCATGAAGGGAATGTCATCATAGGCTCATGAGTGTAAAACAAAACTGAAAAAATGAAATTTGACCTTAAAATGGAAATTTTCTATTTTCGGATTTTTTAAAATCTGTAATAAAACAGCAACTTCGATGAATTTTTAAAAATACTAAACAACTCCGAAAATGAAATTTCAAAGTGCGTATTGGAAGTATGAAGTATAACCTACGCAATGGTGAAATTATTTTTGGATTTTGAAATTTTTTAAATGTTTATTTTAATGCCTGAAAATTAAAAAAAATTAAAATTTCTGGAAAAATAAAATGCAGAAAAATGAAAATTGAAATGCAGAAAATGAAACACATGATACATTCAGTTTGATGCTATCCTATTCCGGCAAAACCGAAGATGTGAGGTTTTCATGCATGCAACCTAACCTATTGGACTTGCAAAACAAGCACAATCCGGATAAGCTAAGTGTTGGCTCCTAGGGTTTTAAATGAGTTTTTCAGATTTAAACATTCGCATGAAGCAACCAAGAAACTTGCATAAACTCCATTTACAAGCCTAAAATCTGAAAAGGGGAAAAAAATAAACATTTAATCTTGCATGCAAAAAATGACTCCTCCTTTCTTGCCCATAAAATGCAACTTTCTGAAATTTTCTGCATTAAAAATTTGTCATTTTACAATAACAGAATTTCTGGTTTTCCCAAACCAGTCCATGGAAGAAAAACAGCCCCAAACAAGCCCAGAATAGCCCTCTTGCCTTCAAATCTGCAACTTTGCTTGCAGCAGTTTCCAACCCTTGTGCATGTTTTTCAATCTATTTTTAAAGTTTTCCATTTTCACTCCATGGCCCTTCATTTTCGTTTCCAAAAAACTCTTTATTTTCCTTTGAGGCTCCTTATTTCCATTTGTCTGTTCGTTTGGTTATGTTTTGTTTCCCAAAACTTAGGTTTTCTTTTCCCATTTGGTTTCATTTTCCTTACCAATGTACGTGGCATCCCCTAATGGTCAACATGTTCAAATGTTTCATTACCGAAGGTGTTCACATTACAAAGATGTTTTTAAATCTTTAATAGACAATGAACCTAAAGAATTTTATTAGAACAACACCGTGGATACACCACAAACCACAACGACTGAAGCTATTGCATTCCAGCCACATATGCATGTCGATTCCTTTTTGTTGATAATGATAAGTTAAAAAATATAACGTGAGTGAGACTAGCGGCCAAGACAGCAATAGAGAACTTCCTCATTTTATTTCAAATTTGTCTTCTTTTTTATTTTAACTTGTAAACTCTCTACAAATTTGAGGTGATCATTCCCCCACAAAGGTAACCGAAGCCACCTAATTACCCTTTTGCTTATGAGGAGTTTCCTGCAGGTAATTATACGGGTGCGTATTGTAATGTCTATTAAGATTTTTTTCCTTATCTACAATTTTAAAATGTTATGGACGCAAATTCCTACATCGATCATTATCACCTCTCATGTCAGGCTGTCAACTATCTAAAGTGTGCTCCATCGTGTAAAAAGGCCCCACAATTTACTCGTAATGTTGAAATCATCGTCCGCATCATGCTATTCTTCGACAACCGCCCTGTAACGCTGCTTCTGATGTCCAAGTACTGGTAAAAAAAAAAGCATCCCCGTCACCTTGCATCGAAGCATATCATCTCCCCCAAATTAGCCACAACACCCATATCTGCCTCATAATCTACAAAATAATCATTGGTCCTACATGCCTTGTAATTGCTACGATTCCATGTCCATAGACCTTGTCATGTGGGTGTATCGCGCTGTCTTCGTATGTTGGCCCAGTCCATAAGTTCCACATATGCGCACTTGTTGATCATTTCCAACTACATGCCCCCTATGCGGTGATGACCCTTGCCACCTGCTGTAGTTGTTGATTGTACCTTATCGTCTCCCTATCGACTTTAATGATGTTTGCCCACTTTAGCACCTATGTTTTGTCGATTGGACCAGCCCGTCCAAAACGTCCGATATTTGACTTACGATGCTTCCTCCATAGGTGCGGTCTCCACGCTGACATGGTCCACGGTGATTCGTCCTCATCATGATACGTCCATGTTCGGCTTGGCAATCACATTACCTACACAAAGACACAAAAAAAAAGGGGCTTTAGTCTTATGAATAGAATAAATTACAAAGCCCTAATATTTGAAATGAATACAAGCCTTTTATTTTGCAATTTTTTTTTTTATTTGGTTATTGTGAGAAATCTTTATGACCATGTACATAGTTAAGTAATATCATCCCAACCATGACACCTCCTAAAGTTGGGATTTATCATCATTAATATGAAATTTGACACAAAACCACCACACACCATTTTTTAACTATTATTATATACAAAATATATATAATAATAATAATGTATATTTTTCGGTATACACAAATTAAAGAAAATCCAAAAATTAACCACGAAAACACTAACCACAAAATCGATGAAGAAACTTGCCGACACAACAATGATGATAAAAATCGTCAACCACAAAATAACATTAAAAATCATCAACAATAATTTGACGATAAAAAAAACGTCGACAATAAAATACCGTCGACAAGAAAAAGTCATCGACAATAAAAAGTCATCGACAAGAAAAAATCATCGACAATAAAATATCGTCGACAAGAAAAAGTCATCGACAATAAAATATCGTCGACAAGAAAAAGTTATTGACAAAAACTAATGATAAATGCAAATTCAAAACAAGTCGAGCATTAGACATTCAAAACCAACATGCAAACACCCAAATACCAAAAATAAAAAGGTTGGTCCCCAATTTTGGGGTACATTGTGGAGCAGCCACAACGCACCCAAAATAAAACATGGTCCCAAGCCAAAATAGCCGCTAGGAGTTTCTTGAGAAGGCTAAAGCTTGTAACAGAAAGCACAAAAATAGTTTGAGAACTCCAAGTAGAAGCTAAGGGGATTTTAAAATATTTGAGCATAGCAAAAAATTGTGGCCTGCCAAGCTTCTGGGATAACAATTCAAATATCTTGGAGGAATATGGGCTTAAAGCTTCTTGGAAAACTTTTATAGAGGATGAATCAAAAATAGATAGCTAGGAAGAGCCAATCCAAGAAGATCAAATATTTAGCATGGCTCAAGATCTTACCCAAATCAACTCTTGTCTGCATGAGTTATACATGAGGTCAAAAGTTTTATCTTATGACAAAGTAGAAGAGTTAGAGTATTTATATCTAATGTTCATGGAGACTTCTGACCTAGATGAAGAAACTTGGAATGAAGTTATTTAGAAAAACATAAAAAGTCCAAAAAAGCCTCAACGATCAGTTAGGCAACAACAAAAGCAGTAAAATCGACTAAAGAAGACACCCCTGACGAGTAGTTGCATTGAAGAAGAAACACAATTTTACTCCATATCTCTCCCCTTTCTTTATTTTGTTTTTTTTCTTTTACTCCATTCCCCAATGGATAAAGGCTTTGGATTCTAATATTCAACTAGCATAATTCCCTAGGAGGAACCAATAATGTAGGTCAAAATGACTACACCAAGGGAAGAGAGGAGAGTTCTTGAAATTTTTCTAAGTATGTAAAATGGTCGTGATTTCGTGATCAGCCAAGTTTTCGTTGGCCAAGGGCCTGAAAGGAGCACAAGGTAGAAAATGCTCATGATTTTGCAACCAACCAGGTTTTCACTGGCCAAAGGTGCAAAAGAAGCACAAGGTAGAAAATGGTCGTGATTTCACAATCAGCCAGGTTTTCACTAGCCAAGGACTCGAAAGGAGCATAAGGTAAAAAATGATCATGATTTTGTGATCGATAAGGTTTTCACTAGCCAAGGGCCCAAAAGGAGCACAAGGCAAAAAATGGTCATGATTTTACGATCGGCTAGGTTTTCATTGGCCAAGGTCTCGAAAGGAGTACAAGGTAGAAAATGGTACAGATTTTGTGATCGACCAGGTTTTTGCTGGCCAAGGGCCCAAAAGGAGCATAAGGTAGAAAATGGTCACGATTTCGTGATCAACCAGGTTTTCGCTGGCCAAGCGCCTGAAAGGAGAACAAGGTAGAAAATGGTTGTAATTTTATGACCAACCAGGTTTTCGCTGGCCAAAATAAGAAATCTAAAAAATAACAAGTGGAGGACAGTTGGGCCATAACGTCTCCAAAAGGATCGAGGTAGATATGCGATAACAATAAGATCTCAATCATTTACTGTTGAAGACCCCATACTCTTTTAATTGCCAATTTACCAGAATGAGCCTATGAGCATATTGTTGTAACAAGTTTTAGTTTTTTTATTAAAATATATTTATATATATAGTATGAGTAACCCTAACTAATGGTCGACTCTTGGACATTTACAAGGCAATGTATACAAACTTTTGAAAGCAATAAAAGACTACTCATTCTGGTTTTTGGCTCAATGGTGTTTGATCAAGTATGTATGGATTGTTAAATTCTATATAAACTACACTGAATATAAATCACTTTAATTCTCTTTCTGGATTTATGCGGTTTAAGTTTCACTAGTTCTAAAGTTAACAATTCTAATAGGTTTACGATTGTTTAAATTTGCAACAGAGGACTGGTTATTCTTATTTTGATGGTTCAAAGAATGCTTATCTATAAAAACTATATGCATTTCCTTATTGTTGTCTAACCTGTACCATTTAACGTTCCTAGCAATAGCTATATTTCCCTTTCTTTATGCACTTTACTCTATCCCCTTTTCCTATAACAAAGCAAGGAACCAACCTTCTTTGGATATTGAACCGAGTAATCTCTATTTTAAACCCGATCATTCAATGTTGGCAAAGTCTTGGGCAGAAATGTAACCAAAGGCAGATTTTGCACCAATAGATCAATATAAAATGTTCACACAATTTAATAACAAACTTGCAAAAAATATTTTATTCTTGAATGTAAATATATAAACTCAAGCAATGCAAATACAATGCATTACAAAGCTTCTTCTATCACTTATTACAATGCTTTATCTTCAATATATACACACATGAATATGATACTCTTCACATTCACAACCCTTGATCTTTCTACTTACACAAAAAAATTATCTCCCCACACATGTGGGAGATCTAACACTTCATATTTCTCATGGGAGAAATACCCCATATAATAATTTATTATTGACTCTACATATCCACATAAGTACAAAGACTTTAATGATTATACATACCAAATGATAAACTATTACATAACCCCATACTTACATGATACCTCACTTACATAACTCCACACTTAAATGACACCTACTATATACTCAAATATTTATAACACTCTAAACTATTTACAAGGTATTTGCAATATTTTTGCAAGCTATCAATTAATGTAATATTTTCAACACCCCCATGTATTATAGTATTTTTTATGAAGGTCCTTTGCTTTCATTTGTTTTAAATCCTTCATTTTTGTTTTGGTATTTCTAATCTAACTCTAGTACTCCTTCAAGTTTAGGCATAGAAGCTATCCTTCTAGGCTATTACCTACACCTGTCATATTTCTAAGCAAGTCATCACAATAATATAACTCATCATTGATATCAATGTTATTCATCTTCTTTTTTTAGGTTATCATCATCAATATTCCTCCCATCATTATTATCATAAATATTATTGGTCTCACAACTACCATATTGAATATTAGTCCCCTAATGAAGATTATATGTCTTTCTTTTGTAGTGTATCAAAGAACATATTTTCAACTTATCTATCATCCTTTCAAGTTTATTTGTTGATGTCCTATCTTGTTATTTTGCCATGAGAATTTTATATTTAATTAAATACATTTGTTTATATTGTTCTTTTGGTATAAGTTGATCCAATTGTTTTTGTGCAAGTGTTATTGCATCTAAAGTAAATATACCATTTTTGTAGGACCCAAGAGCTTTGACTTTGTTTAGTCTTTTGATAAGACATTTCTTACTACCATTGATGATTTTAAATTCTATTGTTCTTCCTCTATCCAACAATTGTGACACTAAAATTAGATTGTTTTTTATTCTTGGAACATAAAGCACATTCTCTAGTGTACATTCTAAGTAAGGTAGACTAAGTGTAACATTGTATGTTCCTTGTACTTGGTAGATTTTATCATCACTATCTTAATAGGTATACTTTATTTTACTTGAATAGAGTTAAACCAACATAGATTGCTAGTCATATGATTGTTGGCTCTTGAATCAATATACCAAGAATTATCTTCATACCCAATTTTTGGTCCTATTTAATTTTTTAGTGATTCATTGTATCTCAAAACATGTTTGTGGCAATATTTTTTATTATCTCTTCATGAATTTTACCTCTTTAAACATGTGTTTGTAAAAAAAAAAATTGATTCACTCATTATCATTTTCCACTTTTGTTCTTTCAACAATAAGCCTTTGAATAATTCTTCCTTCTTCAATTATTTTCCTTAATAATTTGACACTTTCAATAATTAATTCAACTTTCTTCAAATCTTCCTTTAACTTTAATAAATTAATTTCCTTTGTTGTTGACAACCTTATTACTCCCAAATTTAAAATTTAATAAATCTTCTTTCTTCTACAATATTCACTTAGTCTTCAATTTTTAATTCTTTTCTTCAATATAATTCTTTTTGTTGTTGAAATTCTTTTAACATAAAATTAATATTTCTTCTTCAATATTTTAATCTTTAACAGTTCTCTTCAATAATATTTTAAAATAATATACTCTCCTTCAAATATATTAATAATTATTTATATTCAAACTTGCAATATAAATATTTTTTCAATGAGTTTACACAGGTTTTTTGAGGGGTCCTGGTCCCTCATACTGAGTGGGGTTTGAACGTTAGACCTCTTAAAGAGAGGTCAAAGCCCTTACCACTACAGTAAGCTTGTAGTTCCTTGAAATATAAATATTTCTCTTCTTCAAATATTTATTTTCTTGAATATATTGATTTCTCCTTATAACTTCCACCAATTATTCTTCTTCACTTAAAATAATATTGTTCACATTTTTTTTACTTTCTTTCAAATAAATAAAAACGCTTAATTTTTCTTTCAATATTAATATTGCCTTCCTTTTCTTTCCTTTAATTTTTTCAATTCACCATATACTTTTCTCTCTCCAATTAATTCTTCTTTCCTTTTGTAACTTTTAATTTTTCCATGAACCTTTAAACTTCTTAAAATAAATTAAATACTTGGCTTATTATTTAAGCTACTTAATTTTATATAGGTATTTTCTAATGAATCTTTTCAATGCTTCTTGATGTATTCATGCACCTTTCCATATTTAAAAACCTTTCGATCTCTTAATGAATTTAATTGTCAATGCATTATGAGGAACACTCTTCGCCTCTACTCTATCTTGGATGTTCTTGCCTTGTTTGCATGTGTTTGTTCTTCAAACTTGAATGTTCTTTGGATATCTCAAGCGCGTATAGTCTTCTTTTTTGTAAATATTTCTAGATATTTTCTCCTTTTCAAGCATTATCCTTCAAGTTGCTTTCTTCAACATTCCACCAGATCTTCATAATGTCTCAAGCACACACTCTTTTCTTCTTCATCTACTACGTAATACCAACTTGTTTGATATCTTTTTCTAGACTTGGGCATATTTACTTGGCCCTCTAAAGAACACAAGCTTATACTGAGAAGGGGGGTGAATAGTATAAGACCACTTTTTACTTTTCTTTCCCAATCAATAATATGCAATGTATCAATAGCAATATCAACAGCAATAATCAAAGAAATGCACAAATCACCATACACAATAGAGACACCAATTTAATGTGGTTTAACCAATGTGGGCCACTCCATGAAGAAAAATTTTCACTAAAATTTTCTTAACAAATATCTTGGAAATCCTTTATCTATTACAATTTTTATGGACCTCTATCCAAAGGAAACACCAATCCCCTAATCAGGTTTGTGGATCTTTATCCATAAGAGAACTCCTTCTCCTCTGCTCTGGCTAGTGATATTTTAGAAGAACTATTGCCTCCACTACACTATATTATGGATATCTATCCACTGAAGACTCCTGCCCTCACTCAGAAGACCTATCCTCACTACCCTGGCTAATGGACCTCTTTCCATTGGAGACTGTCATCCTCTATACTCTATAACCTCCAAAACTTACTCTTAGCTCTATCTCAAATCTACACTAAACACGGTCCTTCAGTCTAGCACAAATCTACTGAATATTTGTCTTTGATCTATACTAAACATAGTCCTTTGGTCTAGCACAAATCTGCTCAATATCTTTCTCTGATATACACTAAACACGGTCCTTCGATCTAGCATCTACTCAATATCTATCTTTGATCTACATTAAACACAGTCCTTTAGTCTAGCATAAATCTGCTCAATATTTGTCTTTGATTTGCACTAAACACATTCCTTCGTTCTAGCACAAATATGCTCAATATTTGTCTTTGAACTACACTAAACATAGTCCTTCAGTCCAACACAAATATTCTTAATAAGTCCTCATTAGAACTTGTCCAATCTTCTCAATAAGTCTTCACCAAGACTTAACTCAAATCTACTCAACAAGTCCTCACTAGAACTTGTCCAATCTGCTCAACAAGTCCTCACTAGAACTTGTCCAATCTACTCAAAAAGTCTTCATAAATACTTACCTCAAATCTGCTTAATAAGTCCTCACTAGAACTTGTCCAATCTTCTCAACAAGTCCTCACTAGAACTTGTCCAATCTGCTCAATAAGTTTTCACCAAGACTTACCTCAAATTTGCCTAACATGTCCTCACTATAACTTGTTCAATCTCACATAAACATATAGAGAATTATTAGAGACTCAATATGCTTCACACTCATAACAATGCTCAATCACTTTTACTCTCTATTTTTACCATATAAACATATATATAATTGTTAGAGACTCAATACGTTTCACACTCACAAACATTCAATCACTTTCAACCTCTTTTTCAAATCAATTTAGGATATAGAACAATTTGTTTCACAAAACTTGAACTATCACTTCAACACTTATACTTGACTAGGCTCAATCAAATTCACTCAATCAATCACTCAATGAAGCACTCATTTCTTACAAACCCTAGTCCAAGCATATGAACAATCACTCACTTATTTTCAACAATGCTTATCAAACAATCTCACATAACAATGATACTCATGATCTTTCACAAACCCTAGTTTCAAGATAGTTCTCAACTTCACATAACAATGATACTCATGATCTTACACAAACCCTATTTCAAGATAGTTCTCAACTTCACATAACAATGATACTCATGATCTTTCACAAATCCTAGTTCAAGCATATGAAAGCTTTACTCCAATGTTTCCAACAATGCTTATCAAACAAGGTTTTTATCATCAACTTTCACTTAGAAAAATATTTAACAATCAAACTCAACAATGCTTATCAAACAACCCTTTTTAATCCAACTTAGCATTCACAACATCCAACAATCACTCACAAGGAATATGTGCCCATACATTTTTGTTTGATGAATAATTGCCCTTAAAAACCTGTCTCAATCACAATTACTCTCTTTGCCAATTTTAAGGGTTAGGTAGCAAAAACCTTCTCATAATTTTAATCAATAATTTCCTCACAAATTATTTTCACCATACAAAACATGAGGACTCAATTAACCTTATTACTCCTTTCAAAAATTAAACAAAATAATACTTTATTTTGAAATAACATTCAAAACCATCTAAAGCCTTTCACAAACCTTATATCTCCCTAAAATCTTATGTCAAACAACCTTAGGACAAAAAATTAAATTTGAAAATTTTAAATACCTTTTGTCCTTGGTGGGAATCAAACCCACGCTGCACTTCCACCAACACCCTAGATGTGGATCCAAATGCCGCATGATATAGGTACTCACCTTGGAAGAAAAGAGCACCACGTGCTCTATATCCTTCCCTTTTGGTGCCTAAACCAAAAAGAGTGCACTGCTTCCTTTCGCACCCAAACAAAACTCTCAACAAAAATGCCATCAAGATTCAATCGTGGGTCCTCCCATTGGCCAATGCCTTAAGTCACAACCACTTGCCACCATACCAACCCACCGGATTGATATGAAGCTTAGAGCCTTGCCAACCTTATTCCTTTGATGGCGCACACAAGACAAAAAACAACTTTTGTCTTCTTCTTCGCACGAAATCGCATAAATCATAGTCTTAGAGTAATTCAAACAAAGGTTAGTTCTTTGCCACAAAGGCATATTGTATTTATACCATTATGCCACCACAAAATTAGACATCAGTAGAGGGATTTATTCATTATGTCGATGTATTTATTTTTTCCTTGCAACCCTAACTTTAGGGTTAATTAAATTAGATTATAATTTGACTAGATTGGGGTGAGGACCCAGAGGGACGTATTGTTTGGGATACTTTTGCTTTGGTTGGTCAAGTGATCAGAATATGTTCAGTCTATGGTCCTAATTCTGCTAATGAGCGAGCTCATTTGTGGGATTAGATGCAATTTAATCTTCCTAAGTCATGTTGGTTTTTGGGAGGGGATTTCAATATGGTTGAGTGGGAAGGAGATAGATAGGGTGGATTGGATTGCTACATTGTTGTCACATAAAAGGATTCATGGGCAAAATTAAAGGTTGATCTTCATGTGTTCGATGTGAATTTCAAGCAAAAATAGTATGAGTTTGGCGGTTGGTTTACTTGGTCAAACAAAAGAGCAGGTGCGGAAAGAATCTTTGTGAGACTTGATAGATTTTACATGGATAATTTTTTTACTTGTGTTGGCAAAGGAAAGAGGTCCGTGGATGTTGATCTAGGAGTTACTAGCTCTGAACATGATCCTATTTCTACATGTGTTTACATTGGTGTAATTCTTGTGGAGAAGAAAAAATTGCCTTTCAAATTAAATGTCTCACATATTGATTTTGCATATTGTAGAGAGTTGATTCGTTGTGTCTGGAATCTGGAGCCAAGGCCTTCCAGGAAGGGATGGGTCTCTTGGTGGGATGCTACTATAAAAAGGGAGGTTAAATTTTTAAGGGGATGGGGGAGACTTCTAGCTATAAAAAGGAGTAGAAATATGAAGTCTCTCCGATAGAATCTTGAGGAGGACAGGAGAAAGTTGGAAGTTGATCCTATTAGTTCTTCCTTATAAGAAAAAGTTGTTGCTAGAGGGAGAAATCAAGAAAATCAAGGATTATATTGGTAGAGGAGTGCAAGTGATAAGCAGGCTCCATTGGATGAAGGAAGGAGATGCTCTGACTAAATTATTCTTCAATTACATTTGTAAGAAGAATGCTTCGAAAAATATTTTAATTTTACAGCGGGAAGATTGTACTCATACTGAGGAGGGAGAGATAAGGGAGCTTTTTGGTAATCACTTCAGTAATATTTTTATGGCATATGAGAGCACTATGGATGTTCAATAGGCTAGGGAGTTGATTAAAGATTGCATTCCAAAGAAGTTTTCAACTTTAAGAGTGATCGCATGACCGTTGGTTTTTCCAAGGAGGAATTTTTTGGTGCTTTATCCAGAATGAAGAATGGTAAGTCTCCCAGTCTTGATGGTCTTCCAGCAGAATTTTATAAGTATATGTGGGATTGCATAGGGGAAGACTATACTAAAATGGTACAAGAAGTGTTTGAAGGGGTAGGATTTTCTTCTAGGATGAATCAAGGTGTGATTAAATTAATCCCCAAAGGAAGTAATAAGGACAAAATTGGTGGCTGGAGACCTATTACTCTTTTGAATATTTTGTACAAGAAATTTGCTAAAGATTTAGCTTTGAGGTTGTGAGACATTGCTGCCAGAATTTTTAGAGAAGAACAAATTGGGTTTGTGAAAGGAATATTTATCCTGGATACTATTCTTTCTGTCTAGAAGATGATGGAATGGGCGAAATAATTTCAGAAGTAGGCTCTCTTCTTAAAAATAGACTTTGACAAAGCCTATGATAGGGTTGATTGGATGTTTATCTTTAAAATGTTGGAATGGCTTGGGTTTAGCAACTCTGTAGTTCATAAGATCCATATTCTCTTCTCATCAGCTTCTTCCAAGGTGGTGGTCAATGGGAGAATATCCGAAAGTATTTAGCTTTTTAGATCAATCAGGTAGGGTTGCCCTTTGGCTCCATTGTTGTTTGTCTTATCTGCAGATGCTTTGGGGTATATGTTGGAAAAAAGTGGTTATCTGGGATTATTAGAGGCATCACTCTTCCATAGGGACATATTCTAAATAGTCATTTTGTTGATGACTCTTTCCTTACTATGCAGCTGGATAGAGATTCTATTTTGGGTATGCAATATTATCTTCAACAATTTTGTCTTGCTTCTGGGGTAGTGGTGAGTGAGGCTAAATTATATTATTGGATGATAGGAGTTGAGGATTTACCTGGTGGGATTAACACTAGCTGGAGGAAAGTTAATTATGGAGAAATTATTAGGTATTTGGATATTCCCTTTGGTAGGAGGATTTCCATCAAATCTATGTGGGATTGGTTCATGGATAGGTCTAAAAAGAAGCTTCAGGGTTGGAAAAATAATCTAATTTCTTTTGCTGGGAAGCTCACTGTTATTAGTAAGATTCTCCAGAATTATCACATGTATTACTCCTCTTGTTGGCTTCCTAAATTGAATCAATATAGGAGGTTGAAGACTTGCATTAGGAGTTTCTTGTGGGATAATATGGATGGTTCCAAGCGTGTTCCCCTTATTACTTGGAAACATTGCATTATTTCTAAGAAGGAGAGTGGTTTGGGGCTTTTGGAAATTTAGGTGCATGGAAAAGTTCTTACTTCTAAGTGGATTACCAGATGCCTGGAGGGTAATTTTTGATGGCAGCGGTTGTTGAGATATCGAATTCAGAATTGTATCAATACTAATGGGATTTGTGGGGCTTTTAGCTTTGAGGATATTGTTGGACATCCCAATCGATTCAAAATTAGAGGCATATTGAATAAAATTATTTGGGAGGCCTAGAAAGAGGTTGTTGGAATGGTTAAATGGGATTTTTTGGATGATAGGATAGGTTGGACTCTTTCTTCCAAAGCTATTTATCTTTGGCAAGAAAATGATATGTATGTTATGGATAGGCCTAATCTACAATGTAAGAGGCTTAGCAAGAAAGGTCTCTTTAAATGGGTTGATCTATGGGATGGGAATGTTGGCTAGTGGATTCCTTGACAATAGTTGCTTGTTAAGTTTAAATTAAAACCTTCTGATAAATTCATTGTTCAACAGATTCAAGGCCTTCTTTCATCTAAGTAGCTATATAAGCTTTCAGGTGGCCTTCTGAGTCTGATTTGGAAAAACTTGAGGTGGAATTATGGGAAGCCAATTTGGTGCTTTAAGGCTTCTAAAATTTATCAGATGATGCTTCCTAGTATCCCTCTTGGGGACATATTGAATGGTAGATGGGATCTGAATTGTACATGCAAGAAATGGAAGAAATGGTTGTCTGGAGTTTGTAATTTCATGGTCTCAATGCAGCTAAAGGTTTTTCTTGGTTGGTTATGATGCAAGGTCTGCAAAGTAAAGCTCGGTTAGCCAAGTAGATGTGTATTTCTTATGCTTGTGCTAGTTGTGGTCAGAGTGAAACTATTAAGCACATCGTTTGGGAATGTCCAAGAACAAGGAAGGTTTGGAGAGTAGCAACTTGGCTTTATGGAAGTGTTTCTTAGGGACATATTGGGTGGAAGAAGGTTGTTTTTGGTGACTCCCTTGATTTTCTGCCTCATAGAAGGATGTTTTGGCATGTTATCAGGATCTCTATTATTTTTAGAATTTGGAAGGATAGATGCAGCTTGTTTTTAGAACCTATTGATGCTACTATTGGTAGAGTAGCTAGTTTTTTTTCTAGTCAAATTAAGGTTTTTAACGATGAAATTTTGAAAGATTTCCTTAGAATAGATAAAAGTGCTAGATCTGATTTCTTGCTTTTATATTTCAAGTTGATGTAATGGCTCTCTATTTTCTTTTGATGTAAATTTTATCCTTTCTTTAATATGAAGTATTTATTCAAACAAAAAAATAATAATAATTTAATAACCATGGGTTTAATTAAATTAAATTACAAATTAATTTATAATGAAATTATTATAATTAATTTATTTACTTTAGGTCTTTCCACTAGACCTTTCATATTATTTTATTTTTTTTATTTTAAGCGAAAAACCCCTTGCAGAGCCACCTTGGTTTGAGAGACCACGAACAGGGGTTCTACACCGTCAAAGCCACCCGAGGGTCACACCCGACCCTGTTGAAACCAACATTATCAATTGGATTTTAGATACCCAATTCAGCTTTTTGGTAAGGTGGAGATTTGAACCTGGGACCTCCCTTGGAGGATTGCCCTCTCCTCTCCAACTCACCTACAACACCTGGGTTAGACATTTAATATTATAATAAAATATTATAATATTATTTTTCTTGGGCCTTCTAATTTCTCCTGCTTTTGATCACCTTCTCATTTCTAAAAATGACTCTTGAAATCCTTCTTCTTGCACTGCTTACTGAAACTGACTTTTGACATCAATGACAACAAATCTTGCTCATATTTCCAACAACCTCCCTCTTTTTCATTGATGGCAACCCATTTTTATTTTACCATTTTTTTTACCTTTTTCTGTTCTACTCCCCCTGAGAAACTGCTCTCCTTGAGTGAATGCTCTCCTCTTGACTCAAATCTCTCCTCCTTTATCATCAATGGCAAAGGGTCACCTTTGGGACTAGGGGCTAAGAATGAGTCTCTTAGCTTAGCCCCTCCCCCACCTCCTCTTGAGGTGGTTAATTTTGGGATGGGAGTATTTCTACTCCCAGCATGCACTAATATTTTCCTTTGTCCATTTTCCTCCTCATCTGATCCTTTTGATTTCTTTGACTATTTTTGTTCCTGCTTGTCTCTAGAATTTTTGCTCTACATCGCTTTGTTGTATGTCCATAATTATTGCACTTATAACACTTAATGTTGTTATTCCTTGGAGGTGTAAATGTCTTAGGATTTCTCCTGGTGAAACCATATCTATTCCTATAATGAACCCTACAATTCATTGCCTTGTGACCAAACTGTTACAAGAGTAGCAATACCCTTGAAAAATTTATCTATTGTTGAAGCTTCCATATTTATGTTTTCCATGTGTCTTGCACTGTGTAGCCTTATGCCCAAACATATGACATGAGAAGTATCATCCATTGAAATCACCTTGCCTTGATCTCATTGGTTTTATAATTTCTTTTACTCTGTGTTGGTTTTTGTTCCATATGTTCCTCATTTGTGCATTGTTCCTTTCTTTGTTTAACTTACTATTATCCAAATTTTCTTCAAAATTTTCATTTTATCTTATACTCTTTTCTTCTGGAGTTTTTTCTTCTTTAGAACTTGAGTTTGACTCCTCTCTTTGGTTATTTTGTACCTGTTCAAAACCAAGTCTTGTTTTGCTGGATGTAGGTTTTTGTCTTGATAATCTTATCAAAACTCTTTGAGCTTCTCCAAGACCTGTGTAACCTATCCTTAGACTCTTTTACTTCCTTCCTTAGTGAAGCTACTTCATGCTCTAACCTTTCACATTATAATACCTTTTCTTATAACTTATCTTTGAACTTCCTTGTCTTAGCCATTAACTTATTTAGATCCTCTATAAGCTTTCCTTTATCTTCATCACATTCTTGAAACTAAAGCTTAAGTTGGGAGTTTTTCTTTTGTACCTTATTTAATGCATCAAATGCATGAATAAGCTCTCCCTCAAGATCAACTTCTCCCTTATATGATTCTTCCTCTATTTGTTTACCTTTGAAAACATCTTCATTCTTTTCTGACTTGTCTTCTATAGTATCACCTCCTTCTTCTTCTAGTGCCATAAGAAGATTATCTTCTGGTCATTAAAATGTATCTTCATATTCATCATCACTAAAACTAAATCCATTCCTTGTACAACTATCCTCAAGATGACCAAAGTTACCACATCTAAAACATTTGAGGATTATTGGTGTCCTTTTCCTAACCACTTCTTTTTCTTTTTCTAGAAATAGAACTTCATCTTTGTCATTGTCTGAGGAACTATCATCACTATAACTTGAGTACTTACTTGCCTTGTTTGCATAGAAAATTTTCTTATACCTTTGGAAAAACTTATTTCCTTGTGTACCTTGTCCTTCCCTATTTTTATTTTGGTACCTGTGCTTTCTTGTATCCATGTTCTTATGATCCTGTTTCTCATCGCCACTGCTTTTTCCAACTTATGGACAATCAAATGCATAGTGACCATATTTTTCACATTTAAAATATATAACTGATTTCATACCTTTATACTTTCTTGAGTCCTTGTGCCTTCTACCATAATTTACTTCTTCATCACTGGATAGCTTATTTCTTGAATCTAACTTCTTACCCTTATTCTTCTTAGTGGCTTTAAATGCTACTTTTTTCTGGGGAATAGGTTCCTCTTTTATTCTTGTAGACACCTAAAACGCATCATGTTGAGGGTGACTACTCATATGGACATGCTACAAGACCATATGGAGGATCTTGGATATACTCCAAGATAGAGTAGTGGTTCTAACCACTCAATTTGGGCTCCTTTGCTTAATCAGTCTAACTCGTAGCCCAGACCTATGATTTATAGTTGAACTACGGTTGAGACCTATAGTTTATAATCTAGACTATAGCTGTGACCTGTTGTTTTAACTAAAGTTTAGTTGGCCTTCAATCTGAGACAAATTGGTTTGAATGACAATTTGATCTAGAAGAAGGTGGTTAATGGATGGAATATTCCAAAGGCTTTCATTCCAACTATCCTAACCACCTCTTCTTGATCTTGGCTTCTCTAGGAAGCCACCCCCAGTCCTAGGGTATCCTATAAATACCCCCTCCAAATGGGGATGATATATAGAGGATTTTGATAGCGAAGCATTGTCAAAATACTGAGAGAAAGTTAATTGATCAAGCAAGCAGTGAAGCCCTATCAAATTGCATACAAAATTCATGCATTAGAGAAGGCCACTTTGCTATTCACCTAAAGATAAATTTGCCATGGAAGTTCTAGGAGCCTAGAAGAGCCAAGAAATGTAAATCTGGGTAAATGTAGGTCCTTCATAATGAATCAATCGCCAAATTATTCTAAGGACACTGAAGGTGACCCTTGAACATTAATTGGACAAGGAGGTCAAGCCCACTACCCTTGGAATTAAGGGTAAACTTATAAGAGTGCTAACCGTGGATTTCATCCATGGTTTATAGTGCAGACTGCTCATTAGAGCTGCGGTTTACAACAGAGGTATCACCACCTTCCCCTTTTCATTTTTGTCTCAGTTAATTAGCTTAGATTAGCTATTTTCATGGTTTAAATACAGTTTAGTAGACTTCTGATCGTAGAATTAGGTTAGATTAGTTTCTTTATGTTTATCATCAATTAGGACATAAATGGATTCTTTATGCATGTTTATGCTTTATTTTACACAATTGATCCATGCATAGTGTAGTTGCTATCTTTATTTATGCTATTATATGAATCTTGATGCAATTAACATAGTTTAGAAGCACTTTGCATGTTTTCTTGATTATGCATGTTTAATGGTGTCATTATGCAATTTTCCTAAAAGGGCCTCATCATGAGAGGATGCCTATATTTTTTACACTTTTATGTTATTTCTTGACTGCAGGGGATAGTTTCAATGGAGAACCAACCATAAAGTTCCTTTCCCAATGCGAAGAAGAGGGCACCTCCACCCTAGAGCAATTTGTGACCAAGTGAAAAGCATTATTAGTGCACCTACCCTATTGACGGATTTGGCATTGTATTAATTGTATCATCATTTAGGTGACCCTAAGAGGGGAATAATTGTAATCAAGATTCTTTATAAATATTAATATAAGGAAATCAATTTTGTTGAATCTATGCAATTGTGTCATTTTATGCTTTGAATGAATGAATACGATGTAATACAGTAGATGGGTGCATGCTTTTTGGTTGGATCAGTAGGCAATCACGGTGGAACCCTGCATTTATAGGATTTGACTGTGTTTTTCTTGTTTTTTTTGCACTTGTAGGTATAGACCGCAACTATCAGCTATAAGCCAACAACTAAACTGCTGGTACAAAGCATGGTTTATAGTCAAAATCATAGATCAGACCTACGATCTCCCTATGACAACATAGACAGTTAGATTCAGAATATCAGCCAATGTAGGACCTAAGGTAGGTCCTATTTTCAACCCTCTATTACTTTTTTGCTCTTTGTGTTTTCATAGTAAGTTTAATTCAAATGCAAATTAGAAAAGGAACTAAGAAAAGGGTAAATCAATCATCCTAGTTTACTTTCGTATTTTGCTTCCAATAGAAACATGTTGTTGGGAAAAATGGACCTCTGATTGTATTTTTCCCTAGGCTACAGTGTGCTTGATAGATATGTGTGTTTGGTTTGCATGTGTGAGGCCCAATTAGTGGCCATTTAGCATCGTAATGTGCATAGTCTTAAAGAGCATCTAGAATAGCTTGCATTTTTTGAATCTAAAATGTTATTTCATTTGCATAACATTTATAAAATGAGCATGTATGCTATATGATGCATTTCTTTTATGTACATTAAAATGAACCACACACACCACTTGGCACTTAAACACTAGTGAGTTGGGCTTGACATCCAACCACTAGTAGGGTTCAACGACAGTGGGCATAACTTCCATCTGTTGGCCCAAATCCCATGAACCTTTTGGATACTAGACAAATATCGGATCTGAGAACCTTTCATACCTTGGAAAATTTACATGTATTCTCTTCGAAGGGTATAACGTTGACTGGGGGAAATGGTTGAGGATATGGGAGCACCTATGCCCCCTGACCGTGTGTGGGCTTCATTACCATACATTATAGGTTAGATTACGTGACTTGGAGTTCATAGCCAAGTTGTCGAGCTACGAGCATACAGGTGAAAGCCATTAAACTGAGAATAAAATCCAACAAGTTTTGCAAAATATGATAACTGATACAACAAATATTGAAAACACATCAAATAGTTTAGGACTCACTTTTAAAATTTAAAACGAGATAATCATTATTGTATACCTTGTTTGCTTAATAATAATACATCTATATGCTAGGTACACAATGGTGGATACACGAGGTGGTCAAAAAAGTTCCAAAGCCAACACCAATAACCAACCCCTAACTAATTCACAACAGTACATGTCAATTCCTCAACCACATGAGCGAACCAAACGTCATTCGGCTAGCATTCAAAGAGATAACTCAACACGAGGGGAGCCTGTAGAGCAAAACTTGGATAGAGGAGCTTCAGTACACTCCTCTAGGCATAGGATAGAACAAGAAGCCTTCTAGCATGAAGGTGTTCCACTTGAGATCCATTACTAAGACTGCGATACATGCACATCCATAGTATTTGATGAGTGTCGTTAATCTCATCATTTAATCTCAATGATTTATCAATCCGGGGTGGTGTCCAAGGCTATCTACGATAGAAGGTTAGGGTAGAGTACAATTCAAGCATTCATATTTCAAGCAATTATTGGGTGAAACAGATTTGGTTTAGCCTTTTGGTGTCACACTAAACCTAATCTACAGAATGGAAACTTGCAAGAAATAAAAACTAATTCTAAGTTATAGAAATTGAAAGTTAACTACAAGTGCAGGAATTGAAATTGCTAAATTGAAATGTTGCTAAAAATGAAATCCTAAATTACACTTGCAAAATTGAAACCTAGTTTACTTTTGCAGAATTGAAATGATGCTTGGAAATGAAAACACCTGTCAATGTCCTGCCACAAAAGGTCGTCAAGCTTCTGCTATAGGAATTGATAGCAAAATGAAATCTACTGAAAATTGAAAGTTGCTGAAACATAAAAATAAGGAAACATGGAAAGCAAAGGAAACAAGGAAATAAATGTTTAATCTAATTTTTCAGCTGACACACACATAAATGTTGTACACAAACATAATAGAAAACATCAATCACATAATACAAAATAAAAATAAGAAAATGAAATCTGGCAAGCAATCTATTAATTCTGCTATAGCAAAATTACAGATTAAAACCTGCCATAAAAATCCTCCTTCTAGATCTGAAAGTGGGCCCATACTTCCTGATCTAGAAGGAGGTGTAAAAACACTCCTTAACTAATTAAAACTCAGAACAAAATTTGACAAAAAGACTACACTTTATTACTGTCAAAACATGCTGAAAACTGTTACAGATAATTGTTGTACAGTCCTATTTGTTGTTGCTACTACTCTCCTCTATTCTAATTCCTACCTAGCTCAACCAACAAGGGAGCTATCCTTTTATAGATGCATAAGATTTATTTACAAATATAAAATATACTATTTCTATCCTGCAGATCAAATCCTATTATGTTGCAACATTTCTTGGTTTTATCCTAGAAGAGGATCAATTGATCTTTTCCCATGAATGGTGGCTTTTGGATGGCAAGGATGACAAAGACAGTTGGGGGATATTTTCCCTTAACCTTCTCAACCTTCTTTCCCTTTTTCCACCATCATAAAATAGTCAAAAAGTCAAAAAGTACTTTTTGTTGTCAATCCGAAGATAACTGGCTCAATCCGAAGAAACTGCATTCTGTCAATCCGAAGATGTCTACTCAATCCGAAGCTCTTCGGATTGACTAACTATGTGGTCTTCAGGTGATCTCAGCTGCTTTTCTCAGGTGGGTTATCTCTCAGGAACTGATTGCAATAGCTTTTATCCTTCTTTATGTGTGAATTCCATGCCTTGCTATTCATTGGTAGTTGGCTGAAATTTATATGGTAAACTGCTGCATTTTCCATATTTGCTACACAATTATAAAATGTTGGCATTTCTTGCAAGTTCAAAAAATTAGAACATGGAAAAATAATTCAAATATCAACATGAATAAGTACATCAAGTTGCTACCAAATTTATACACTTTATTCACCAAGTAACCATGCTGAAATAGTGCAACAATGTTGCACAATTATCCCTGCTCTGTTATACCCTGTTGTTGCCTATTTAGACCATGTGGGAATGCTTCTAAATAGATCAGATGTCTTCTGTAGTCCTTCTAAACTTATTCCATCCATTTCCTAATGCTTTTCTTGACAAATTCAAGGTGCTCCTATAAAGTGACAACTTGTTGATTTTTATATGGTTGTTTTCTATAGATTTCTAGATTTAGAACAGTCCTAATAATTTGGCTTCAATGTGGACTTCAAACAAGTTGAAGGGTAGGAAAACATTCATAAACCATTGTGAAGTTAATGGATATCAGCATACCACATTTGGCTATTTGAAATGCATATTTTTATTTGCTACTTAATCAAGCAAAAGCAGTCACAAAATGCTGAAAATAGTCAAAAATAGAGATATAATGCTCCTAACATAAAATCATGCAAACACTTAACAAATATATATTCTAATCAACTATTTGGCATTTAACTTAATAATATGACAGTTTTTATATGTCAAACATAGTGTAAAAATGAGGCATTTTCAGGCCTCATCATCCCCCCCAGCTTGAACTGATGCATGCCCTCATGCATCCTAGTAGGCCATAGTAATATGCTGGTTTTATCCTTGTGAAAAACATCCTTTGCCACCTGCTACCTGAGAAATTTCTCCTTGCTGCACTACACCAAGCATTTTTCAATTTAAGCACAGGTATTTCACTTTTCTACAACCTTGCAAAAAAAATTTCAATCAATTTTTTTCAATTTTTTTTATTCTATTTTTTTCTTTTCTTGCATATCTTTTTTTTTCATTTGCAACTTGCAACTTTTTGACTTCTGCACTTTCATCCTTCAATATTGCAATTTCTGCAACTACTGCAATTTTAACTCTTTTTCTGCCCTTCTACAAGTTTTAGTGTTGCAAGGTACCTCTTAAAGGCTTGGTATCATGTGATTCATCTTGCAATAGCCTTATTGTGGAACCATATTTGGCAGATGCACTACTACTGGTGAAATTTTCTGTTCTTAACAACATTTCAGCCTGAATGCCTATTTCTATTGTTTGCACCTTTTGAACAAAATTGATAAAATTTTGATTTTGAAATGCTTGAGGGATGTACTTACATGTGGTAGAGCCTTAGGAACCTCAATATTTGATGTACCCTACTCTTTTTACTATTCTGCAACATTTTCAGCAATTCTGGTACAGTTTTTGCTTATTTCGAAGATATCTTGTTCATTCCGAAGATAACCTATTTTATTCTGAAGATTCATCCAAAAATGCAAAAATGACCTTCTATGCAAAAGTTAGCTACAAATTCTATTTTGGATCCATCTCTAGGGTATGTAAGCCTTCCATAACATCAAAAATCTCATCTCTATCCTTTTGTTTAGATGTTATTCATTACTATTTTATTGCAGTAGTAGTAAAATAGAATCTTCAGATGCTCCCATGCAACTAAGGGCAGAAGGGGGTGTTTCTTGACATCTTAAACATGTTCCATTTTCAACTTGTCAATATTGTATGAATAGTTTTATGCCAAATACCGATTATCATACATTAAATGCTAAATGCTTACTATGACTTAAATGCAAGAAACACATACCTTACTATCCTGAAAATTGATCATGCACCTTACAAGCTGCTTCTGATGATTGTTAGCAAGCTATTTGAAAACATAAATATACACATGTGTAGTGTGAGATTTGTACAATGGTGAAACAAGGATGGGTGGATCAACATGGCAATGCACATCAAAAAACCGGTTTTCATGCAAGCCAACTCAGTAGCGCCTCAAGGAGGTTTTCACTACTGAATTATTCATTTTTTTCTCTTTTTTTCATTTTTTTTCTTCTCTTTTTTTCATCTCTTTTTTCATCAGAAGAGGCTGCCATTTCTGGTTTTCAACCAAGTTCTGTCATTTTTTTTCAAGTGCCTCAATAAAAGAGTGTCTCTCATGAGGCTACAATGAGAGAGAATGTCTCTCACTCTTATTTGGATGAGAACAATTCTTATTCTGCAAAAACATGTCAATATTTGTATGAAAACACCATCTTTTTCTGTTGAAATCTGTAACAATGATGCAACCTTCCTTTCTAGATGAGTAGTAAGAATCTGCTTATGTCATCATTTAACTCCTTATTGCTGGAAATGAAGTGTTGACTTCATTGTTCCTCCTCCATGCTGAAATTGATGCTTGTCCTCATGTATCTCCATTTTGTGGGACATGTTTTTTTTTTTTTTCTCTTTTTCTTCTTTTCTTTTCTTTTTTCTCTTTTTCATACTTTTCTCTTGTCTTGCTTGTGCCCATGAAGGAAGTTCACAAGCAAGATTATTCTTTTTTTTTTTGTCAAACTTTTATCATCACTTTGAATCTGACATGGAAGAGAAATTCTCCTCCATTCTGTGTACATCCAATTGTTCACCTCAAGAACTCCTCCTTAGTTAATGGTGCATGGTATACCCGAAGGCAATATCCATTCACCACTAACTTCCTCTATGAATCACCAATGGGAGAAAGAAACACTGCTTCATATCTAAAAATTTCTTCAATCAAGTGTTTGTCCATGCCTCCTAATCTACAAAATCTTGTCAATCTGTACTTGAAACAATTCAATACCAATTCTCAAATATGTTAAGTGCATACATCAAGATGAAATCTTGACATACCCTTGTAATTCTATGCAAAGAGATTGAAATATTGTTTCAAAACAACAAACAATTTTATTTTTTGTTCATAAGTCAACCGGTCAATAATGTTCAAGAATTTCCTTGGTTGTACTTCAGTTTATTTCATTCTTAGGAGGACAAAATTTATCCTTAATGGAAGTAAATTTTCTATGTACAGCTTTTCCAATTTTTCTCCTTTATCCAAAGCTGATTTCTGTGTCTGGACTAAAGGGTTTTTGTGTATCTCCATTGACTTTTATCTCTTCAAGCTCAGGTAAGTTCTTGTTTGAGCACAGTTGGATGTTGTTGCAGTCAATAACATTTCTTACAATTTTTTTACTAGATTCAGCTACATAAATAGGGGCTGCCTATCCTGTATTATTCAAACTGATCACAGGTTGGGCTAAAAAAGATAATTTAACTAAACATATTTTTGGTTTGCATAATAAGACAAGAAGTGTACAACTTAGCAGATCAACTACTTGTCAGGTAGGATCACCTCTAATGAGATCAACTATTGTCTTTGTAGGCTAAGAATTGATAGGTTGCGGTTTAGCATGATAAAACCCTAACAATATTTAAGCAATAATGGCAAAACTCTAGGATCACCGTTGAGCTGCAAACTTCTATTTTGATTGTGCAAAAGTTTTGTGATGATTTTTTTTTAATAGACTCAACTTACATAGATAGGGGTTGCCTGTCCTGTATTATTCATATTGGCCACAGGTTGGGCTGAAGGTGGTGGTTGATTTACTTGCCCTGTTTGTTGTTGTTGGGATCTCTCTTTGAGAAGAATTCATATTAGGCAACAAATTTTGCATCTCTGAGTTGTGGAAGTAAATGGCATTCATCAATGATATGTCCCTATGAACAAATGCTACAGGTAGTTGATATGGCTATTTTGTTCAAGGGATAGTCTTGTATATCTACCATGATATCTTCCCAACACCTAGTACAAATTTGTTTATACTACCCTGATGATATGGATATAAAAAGGGCAGTACTAGCAGATGGCTCTTCTAAATTTTTTAAGAGATCTTATGTTTCTTGATAATGAGGATGATGAATTCTTTCAATTTTTATCAAGAATTTCAAACATAGGCAATTTAACCCCCAAGTGTGAAGATCACCTCCCTGTGGTTGCTTGTTTTCTAAATGGACTGAAATGCAACTATCAATAATTATTATTTATACCAACTATTACATTCAGATTTTACTCTGAACTTCATAACTTAGCACAATAATAATTATTTGACTACTTTTACCCTCTAACAACACCATGATCCTCGAAAATGATGCCAAAATGATGAGTGTCATTAATCTCATCATTTAATCTCAATGATTTATCAATCCGAGGTGGTGTCCAAGGCTATCTATGATAGAAGGTTAGGGCAGAGTACAATTCAAGCATTCAAATTTCAAGCAATTATTGGGTGAAACAGATTTGGTTTAGCCTTTTGGTGTCACACTAAACCTAATCTGCATAATGAAAACTTGCAAGAAATAAAAACTAATTCTAAGTTGTAGAAATTGAAATTATTGAATTGAAATGTTATTGAAAATGAAATCCTAAATTACACTTGCAAAATTGAAACCTAGTTTACTTTTATAGAATTGAAATGATGCTTGAAAATGAAAACACCTATCAATGTCCTACCACAAAAGGTCATCAAGCTTCTACTATAGGAATTGACAACAAAATGAAATCTACTAAAAATTAAAGTTCTAAAACATAAAAATAATAGAACATGGAAAGCAAAGAAAACAAGGGGAATAAATGTCTAATCTAATTTGTCAGTTGACACACACATAAATGTTGTACACAAACATAATAGAAAACATAAATAACATAATACAAAATTAAAATAAGAAAATGAAATCTGGCAAGCAATCTATTAATTCTACTGCAGCAAAATTATAGATTAAAACCTGCCATAAAAATCCTCCTTCTAGATCTGAAAGTGGGCCCATACTTCCTGATCTAGAAGGAGGTGTAAAAACACTCCTTAACTAATTAAAACTCAGAACAAAATTTGACAAAAAGATTACAATTTATTACTCTCAAAACATGTTAAAACTATTATAGATAATTGATGTACAGTCCTATTTTCTACTGCTACTACTCTCCTCTATTATCATTCCTACCTAGCTCAACCAACATGGGAGCTATCCTTTTATAGATGCATAAGATTTATTTACAAATATAAAATATACTATTCCTATCCTGCAGATCAATTCCTATTATGTTGCAACATTTCTTGGTTTTATCCTAGAAGAGGATCAATTGATCTTTTCCCATGAATGGTGGCTTTTGGATGACAAGGACGGCAAAGACAGCTGGGGGATATTTTCCCTTAACCTTCTCAACCTTCTTTCCCTTTTTCCACCATCAAAAAATAGTCAAAAAGTAAAACTTTCTTGTTGTCAATCCGAAGATAACTGGCTCAATCCGAAGAAACTGCATTCTTGTCAATCCGAAGATGTCTGCTCAATCCGAAGCTCTTCGGATTGACTAACTATGTGGTCTTCAGGTGATCTCAGCTACTTTTCTCAGGTGGGTTATCTCTCAGGAACTGATTGCAATAGCTTTTATCCTTCTTTATGTGTGAATTCCATGCCTTGCTATTCATTGGTAGCTGGCTAAAATTTATATGGTAAACTGCTGCATTTTCCAGATTTGCTACACAATTATAAAATGTTGGCATTTCTTGCAAGTTCAACAAATTAGAACATGGAAAAATAATTCAAATATCAACATGAATAAGTACATCAAGTTGCTACCAAATTTATACACTTTATTCACCAAGTAACCATGCTGAAATAGTGCAACAGTGTTGCACAATTATCCCTGCTCTGTTATACCCTGTTGCTGCCTATTTAGACCATGTGGGAATGCTTCTAAATAGATCAGATGTCTTCTGTAGTCCTTCTAAACTTATTCCATCCATTTCCTAATGCTTTTCTTGACAAATTCAAGGTGCTCCTATAAAGTGACAACTTGCTGATTTTTATATGGTTGTTTTCTGCAGATTTCTAGATTTAGAACAGTCCTAATAATTTGGCTTCAATGTGGACTTCAAACAAGTTGAAGGGCAGGAAAACATTCATAAACCATTGTGAAGTTAATGGATATCAGCATACCACATTTGGCTGTTTGAAATGCATATTTTTATTTGCTACTTAATCAAGCAAAAGCAGTCACAAAATGCTGAAAATAGTCAAAAACAGAGATATAATGCTCCTAACATAAAATCATGCAAACACTTAACAAATATATATTCTAATCAACTATTTGGCATTTAACTTAATAATATGACAGTTTTTATATGTCAAACATAGTGTAAAAATGAGGCATTTTCAGGCCTCATCAGGATTAGCCAAAGAGTTTGTTGTGCAAGGGACCAAGTTGGTGCCCCTACATACTAAGTTCATTGGAGGATCTATGGCTCCACCTTCTAAGTATAGAAGGACTAGAGAATCATCCATTCAGGGGCAATTAGACAGGATCGCTATCGATCATAAGTCTAATCATACTCCCATGCGTGGTCCACCACACAAGATCACCATTGATATATAAAATGTGGGAGATAATGGCACATAGCCGCATGAGAAATGGCAATCTAAGCAGCTAGAGGGTCTAGATAGTATTTTAGAGCAGCTAGGTTGTAAGCCTTCTACTCCACCCACTCGAGCCCCGAGTGAACGTAGCATGAGTGTCGTCTACACTACTAGAGAACATGGAGAGGCTTTTAAGCACCCTCATGTCACACACCCACTATATGTGCATGGTGGTTCATAGTATAGGACATAGTAGGAGGCCAATGCCATCTTCACAAATAGATGCAAAGGCACAGCACATCATTTCGATGGGTACAAAACCCATAACGTCGCTTGTATAGAGTAGGGATACCATAGGCCTCCCACGGTCGATCAGATCGATAGATCACATCGACTGGTGTCGAAACAGAAATACCAACTCCTCCAATATCAATTAGAGGATGCTCACATAGAGAGGCAATGCATTGAAGATAAGAATATTCAAGCCCAGAGGCTCATGAGACAAAGTCCATATGAGCAGTGTATGCATGAAGAGCATATCTTTTCCTAGAAGGAATGCATGGAGTAGGCGGATATCCTATATCCTCAAGATGAGCATAAAGAGCATGTATATAGGAAGGCTTTGTCTCAAGCGGATATGCATCAAGAGCAAAGAGATGCTCGTACTCATGCTAGTATCAAATGGAGGGAGCAATCACCATCGCTCGATAATCAAAGGTAATGACAACATGAAGAAGCAGTGGAAGATGGATATGAGCAAGAATATCCTTAGAGCTCTTGAGCTAAGGAAGAGGAAGAGTAACGCCCTCCATCTCGTACGAGGAAGACAGTACCTCCTAAGCCACCTCCACGTCAACTTAGGGAGGAGGACTTTCTGTCTTCAAAGGCCTTAGCCGAGAAGAATAAAGCCATTGAAATATAAGGCATGACTATTCAAAATTTGACATTAAGAAAAATCCATAACAAGCCTTTGGATCCTTCAGTGCCTACTCTGGCTTACCTTGAGCATTTTGAAATTCCCAGGTTGGACAAGTTTAAGAGTGATGAATATGCATAGGAACATGTCATGACCTTCTTGGATGCTTGTTTTCAGATAGTAAGCAATGATGCATTATTGTTGCGTATGTTCATCACGACACTCTCAGGTCTGGCCCGAGAGTGGTTCAATCAGCTAAAGAAACATAGCGTAACTAGTTTCAAGCAATTAGCAAATGCCTTTCTTGAATTCTATTCCTTTGGCGTTAAGAAGCAGGCCAATATTTTTGATCTAGCTATGCTAGCTCAACATGATGATGAGCCAATAGAGTAATACAAAAAGATATGGAAGAGACTAATGGTGAAGTTGCCATTCCCTATTCCTACCATAGAGTTAACTTGAATGTTTATGAAGAGTTGTGCCAAGCACATCTCATTACTATTGTAGTTGCAATAGTATCCTACATTTGAAGAGGCTTTGGTGCAAGACAAGGTGATTGAGGACATCAAGTTGCAGGAAGGCAACTTGAAGCTCAAAAATAGGAGAGAGGGGCAAAAGAAGAGTACCACAAAACAACAGGGAAAGAAGGCCCATGTGAATCAAGTGATACTAAATCTCCAACGGGAGGACAAGGGGCAACAAAAACAGAATTATCAGGCCCAACCTCCTCTTGTATAGTATGATAAGTGCAAAAATAATTATAAGGGCAAGAACAAAGATCAACGCCTTCCTCGCTAGTTCACACCATTGACAAAAATTTTTACGTCAATTTTCCATCAGCTATGCGAGGCCAAGGTAATTAGATTACCCAAATTCAAGATGATAGACCCCAATCAACCCAAACCAAAGGGGTTCCAAGAGGATCTATTTTGCATTTTTCATCGAATTAAAGGCCATGACATCGAGGTGTGTTGGTCCTTCAAACACATGGTGCAAAATATGATTGAAAAAGGTGAGCTTGTAGTGCCACACAATCCATAGGCACCCGATAACCAAAATTTAGGGATTTACAAAAACCCCTTGCCAAATAATGAGGCACCTTGGAACAACGTTGTCCAAGTTAACCAGGTGAGAGTCGAACCACCTATAGGGGTTCGTAGGCATGGTCAACATTGTCACTAGGCACATGAGATACAAACATCAGAATCAACCTCGTGCTCCCATTCAAATACAAGTCACACCGAATCAGCATCCGAAATAGAATATTCCAAGCCCACCAACAAGACCGATGGTGACCATAAGGAGCAGGTTGGTCCAAAACCTATAAAAAAATCCCATGAAGTTGTCAATATATGAGTTAATACAACATTCCTTGAGGCAAAGAGAGACTCTTATGGACATTTTGAGGTCCATTGAAGTACATTCCCAGGATGCATAGACATTTACTAATTTCGTGGGACATGTACAATAGTGTCAGGAATCTATGATCCAATTTTATGATCATGAGATAAGGATGGTTTCTACAACTATGGCTGACCTACCATTGCATATAATCATGTGTGTGAATCACATGCCATTTAAAATGGTCTTGATCGATATTGGCTCATCGATAAACATAATAACGATCAAAGCACTGAGTCATTTGAAGCTACCTAAATCACACATTGTGCCAAATATATTTACATTGAGAGCGTTCAACGACACACTATGTTCTACTAATGGCATAAGTATCCTACCCATGCAGGTAGGTCTAAATACCATCTCAATAATGTCATGTGATAGAAGGGGCCATGCAGTACAACATTTTACTCGATAGGCCTTGGATTCATGAAATGCATTGTGTCCCCTTGATATTGCATCAATGCGTAAAGTATATTCATAAGGGACTGGTTCATGTAATGGCTTCGAACGAGGAGCCATTTAAATTTGTGAACCTAGTAGATTTGCCTAGGGGTTTCATACTCCCATAAATGCACATGGATGTTCGTTCATCATCTCCAATAAAGAAACCAAGAGGTAAACCAGCAGTACATGCTCAACCAACACCATTTGTGTCACATAGATCGGAGCACACCACTACCACTTCCTTGAAACCATCGATATCAGTCATGCATCGGGATGATAGGAAATTGAAGGCAAATATGGATGAGAAATAGAAAGAGAAAGAGCCTAAGCCAATCACCGAGGAGGTTCCCATTCCTATGGAAGTTGAGGAACCCCAAGACAAAGCCGAGGAGGCACCTCATCCTACCTCGCTTGCATCTTCAGTAGGGTCATCCACACCGTGGGTGATGGTACATATCACTAATACCAAATTAGGTGAGTACCTTATGTAGAATGTAACCTTTGAACCGATTCTTAAGACTGCATAAGAGATGGGCCGACCATCCGATCATCGTTACCCGGTTGGATCGATGGTTCCATTGGGAGATCCGCCTAACCAAACTAATTTCATCTATGTGGGGCTATACCATCTTCCAACGTGAGAGCCCATGGATGAAGATGACAAGGAACCTTTCATGTTAAATATTTGTTATCTATCCAATCCAGAGTATGCCATGTATATTTTCGAGCTATATCATTGGTATGGATACGGCCTTGGTCTCTTTGAACAAGGAAGGAGGACTCCATTGGAACCTCGTTATCAGTTAGTCACTGATAGGTTTGGCTTAGGGTTATAGATACGGGGGCAGGATGATTTACTCGTAGTATCCCTAGATCATCTATACCTGAGTATGGCAGACGATGTGGATTTTAATCCATATCATCCGGATCCTTCCAAATTTTGGAGGAATCACCCTATGATATCTGTCATCACTGCTGAGCCACTCGAAGATCATCGTGAAGGGCTCCTTGAGTAGACTGAGACAAAAATGAACCCCAGAGATCACCTGGGACACCAAACCTATGATGCAGTTGATGACATAGACGTGCAGGGGTATAACCCCATTACTACAAGTGATCTCGAGCTAGGAGATCTTTGTAACGAAGATGGAGTAGATTCCACCTTCGATATGAGTGGACCAGGTTATGACGTAGACGAAGAATCCTCAAACGATGATGAATCTAGGGATGAAGTCAAAGGTGCTTATGTAAGGCCTTTATATGCATGTCATCTATTGCCTATTGAGTCGGTACAGGTTACCGAAGAGATCCTTCCCAATTTTTATCATTCAAGGGAAGAGATCGAGCTAGTTTTCTTGGCAATGTCATACATGAGGTATAATTATCCGATTTTTTTTATAGCGATGACAACATACAAGAAGTAAGATTCATGGGGCCTCATTTGGAGGAATGACCTCTAGGAGTGGGGGCGAATGAAGGATTCTATTATGATAGTGATGAAGAAGATGAGTTAGAGAGGGCCTACCTTGGTCCTTATTTATGTTACCATCATCAACCCATCGACATTGATGAGGTCTATCAGCAACTACATGTTGGTCCATGTCTGAGAGCAAGATGGTTAAACTTGGACCAAATTCATCGGTTAGTTAATCCCCTTCCATCGACCTACATGGAGCTCTATGAGCCAAATGATCCTATTTTGCATGCAGTGCATAGGGAGGATCCGGTTATTCGTAGTCCTCATAGGAAAGACCCTTTTGTGCCTATGCCATTAGAGCCAGATCGTGGATATGAGGATTACGCAGATTTTGTAGAGGTCATTTCATGTGGTCCTAGAGATCAATTCCATTCCATAAACATGGTCTCCATTTATTTGACCACTCCACTCCACAATCCAATAGATCCGTCCAAACCATTGTATCTTAACAAATATGCTATCGACTAGGATCATGTTGATTCACTCATTGAGCCTGAGGATTTCTTCCCCAATGAAGAAATATTTCAACATTTCCATTTTGCACCAGGTTGTGCATATGATGTTTATCATGCCAAAAATGCTTCCAACGCGAAACCAATCAACCCAGTTGATGACATCCATCTGATTCCTATGCCTCACCAACTTGAGGAGGGATCGCATATGTCGATAGAGGAAACCTTTGAGGTGGATATCAGTAATGATCTCGCCAATGCAAAGAAGGTTAAATTTGGAGAGATTCTCACTCCAGATGAACGGGCCACCCTCATCCCTCTACTGATAGAGAGACCAAATTTTTTGCTTGGTCGTACAAGGATATGCCAGGTCTAGACTCGAAATTGGTTACGCATAACCTTTCGCTAGATCTAATGAAGAAGTCGATCAAGCAAAATCTTAGGAAAATACACCCAACAGTAGCCTTAATGGTGAAATATGAGCTACAAAAGTTGTTGGATGTGGAATTTGTGATCTCCATTGATTATCTAGAATGGGTGTCCAATATGGTACCCATGGGAAAACCCAATGGAAGAATCCATATTTGCATGGATTTCAGAGACCTAAATAAGGAAACACCCAAATATTCATTTATGTTGCCCAATATTGATGCTCTCATAGATTCAACTATAGGTCATGAAATGCTCTCCTTAATGGATGATTTTCTTGGTTACAATCAAATTCGGATTAAACCCGAAGACCAGCATAAAACCATGTTTATAACGCCATGGGGAACATTTTGCTACAAAGTTATGCCATTTTGCCTCAAAAATGCTGGTGCCACATATCAGTGGGCCATGACATACATTTTTCATGACTATATGCACAAAATTATTGAAGATTATATCGATGACTTGTTAGCCAAGTCATTGCTATGAGAAGAGCATGCAGAGGTCTTAAGGAAAGTCTTCGATCGCCTGATAGAGCACAATGTCAGGCTGAATCCTAAGAAGTGCGTATTTAGCATAACTTCTAGAAAATTACTAGGATTCATCGTCTCTAAGAGAGGCATCAAAGTAGACCCAACGAAGGTGAAGGCCATTTTGGAAATGCATTCTCCCATCAATATTAAGAAATTAAGGAGCCTTCAGGGCAAGGTAGCCTCGATAAAGTGATTTATCACCCAAATATTGGATAAATGTTGACCCATGAATCAACTACTACATAAGGGGGTCCCATTCAATTGGGATGAGGACTGCAAGGCAACCTTCGTTGAGATAAAGCAATACCTGGTGACATCACCAGTGCTAGATCCACCAAGGCCATAGGTGCCTTTTCTACTATATATATCGGCAACTGACTTTGCAATGAGAACCATGTTAGCCCAAAAGAACGTGCAAGGCAAAGAATAGGCCATATATTATATTAGTTGAACCTTGGTGAGCTATGAGCTTGGGTATGCATATGTGGAAAATTTATGTTTAGCAGTAGTGTTCGCTACAAAGAAATTGTGACACTATATGTTAATTCATACGACATATGTTATATCCAAACAAAATTAATTGTAGTACATGATGAGTAAGACATATCACAATACGTGTACTACGAAGTGGATCATGCTTTTGATAGAATTTGATCTAGAATTCATAAGCCAAAAGTCCATTAAGGGATAGGTCATAGCATATCAATTAGCTGAGGCACCACTATCAAATAGTAGGCCTCTAATAATTGAGTTTTCGTATGATGCAGTATTCATCATATCTAAAGCTCCCAAACCCGAAGAACCAAAGAACAATGTTGATATGACTTTGTTCTTCGATGGTTCAAAGTGTGAACAAGGGGGTGGTGCCAGAATAGTGTTCTTCACATCGCAAGGAGCTCCAATGCCCTTGTCGTTCAAGTTGGATTTTCCATGCACCAACAACAATGCTGAGTATGAATCCCTATTATTGGGCCTCCACACAATCGTCACCATGAATATTAAAAGATTGAACATCTTTGGTGACTCCTTGCTCATAGTAAATCAAGTCAAGGGGTTTTTTAGTGTCGATGTCCTATACTGAAAGCCTATAAATATCTAGTTGACACATATTTGGCCAAATTTGAATGGTATGACATTGAGGCAATCCCTCGATCATCAAATAGGTTTGCAAACACCATGACATATTTGGGATATTTAATCCCTCAGAATCCATCTACTGATTTCACTACCACTCATGTCAAGAAGCTCTCGCATCCAGCAGCAGAGCGTGCAGCCTATGATAACAAAGAATAAGTCAACATGATCAACGTAGAACCAAAATTTGAATGGTTCTGCAAAGTTGAAGACTTTCTTAAGAAGGCACCCTAGGGGTCATTAACCTCTTAGATTCCTATAGGGAGTTGTACTACCATTCACCATAGGGTTTTTTCTGAGTCTGCATTTTCAAAGGTAAATATGCAGGGGGAGAAAGTCATCTTAGCAGTCGAAGCTAAGATTTATCAAATTGGATATCATAAATTAAAGACTTCCTAAAGCTTAGTATAATCCTAGAGGGATTTTTGCATGTCACAAAGTGCACATTTAAATAGAAAGTAGCCAAATATGTCTTAATAGGAGACATCTTGTACCGACAAGGCTACGATGGAGTTCTCCTTCATTGCTTAGAGCCCCAAGAGGTATCATGGGCAATTTTGTAAGTCCATGATGGTATGTGCGATGGCCATTTTAGTGACATGGCCATCATCAAGCGCATCCTTCGAATGGGCTACTATTGGCCCACTATGGAGAAGGAGTGCAATGTGTATGTCAAGAAATGCATTAAATGCCAACATCATGCTAATCTTATGCACTTGTCATCATAGGCCTTACATCCCATCCAAGCGACTTGGCCATTTGCTCAGTGGGGACTAGATCTTATAGGCAAGATCTCTCCTCCGTCATTGGGTTGGCATACATTCATAATTATGGCTACTGAGTATTTTACAAAGTGGGTGGAAGTAATACCCTTAACAATGACAACTAGATCTCGTATTGTAGAGTTTATACTGGAGCATATAATAAGTTATTTTGGGATTCCATTAAAAATAATAACAGATAATGGAACGTCCTTCAAGAACAAAACTATGAGAGCTTTGAAATCCAAATATAGAATCAAACATAGTTTTGTGACTCCTACTATCCACAAGAAAACGGATAGGTTGAGCCTTCAAATAAGACAATGGTGGCCATCTTGAAAAATGCAGTATAAGAAAACCACAAAGACTGGTATATCCAACTACCCCTTGCATTATGGGCTTACAATACTAGTATTCAGACGTCCACTGGGGCAATGTCATTCTCACTAGTATATGGTGTTGAGTAATTGTGTTTTTCAACACAACCTGTAATGTTGCTATGGATATATACTAGGGTTTTTCAGTCACTCAGCCATACCTAGTAGTCTTCTCAAGAGTTGGTAGAAATCTTGCTTTGCTTTTGTAGCTAAGGTTCAATTAGTATAGCCCTTAGCATATCAGAAGTCTATCACTAATCAACAAATTTAAACAATCCTAACAAGGACTAGGGGAAGATAAAAGTTGCGAAGTAGGACCGAGTATCCTGAAGCAAAAAGAGTTATTCTTTCTTATCCCTTTGTACATACGGTATGGGAAATATTGGCAATTGGTAAAAGGATAGGTTAGTTCCCTATTCAAAATCTCTTTCTTATGATAAAATAAGCAATATCCCCAAGAGATAACCTAAATCAATCCCCATGATTGTCCCTATTCGTTCATGATCGCTCCCCAAGTGTTCTATTGATATCATAAGTCTTTCTCATCGTACTGTAGTTTCGTATCCCAGGAAGTTCGATATTATAAATGTAATGCCAAAAGTGAGTTAAGTTACTTATTAAGTGTATCAAATAAATATCATAAATCAAATTTCGAGTGGAGATCAAATGAAGATCCAAAATCCAGTTCAGAGAGATCAAATGAAGATCCAAAATCTAGTTCAAAGAGATATCAAATGAAGATCCAAAGACAGTTCAAAATGAAGATGGAATCGACTCCCTTGCTTCACTACATATGAGCAAGTATCCCAAAAATTAAAGGATAGAAAGGAATGAGCCTGAATCCTTGGAATTGTTAGCACTACTGTACCTTATGCATGATGATATGTCTGATGCATTAGCACCTCACTTATGAAAAATACCAATGTTTGAATGTGGAAGAGCTAGCTTTAGGTGTCCTACATTTCCTAGTGGCTTAGTCCAACTAAAATCTAAACATGGGATTCGATAAGACATTTGTGGAACCCCTATCTTAGAAATGGGCTGAAAGAATCTTGCCTGACATCGAGGAACACTCGTGTCTTATCTTAAAATAATCATGTGCACACACAGGATAATGAACAGTTAGGGTCTATCCTAGCAAAAGCCTTTTATCTCAGAAGTCTAATGTGGTTAGTATGCAACTTTTGCTAAGTCTATTAGGGTGTTTGAGTCTCATGGAAAACCTCAAAATTTTCTCCCATAGCAACAAAATGTCAAATATCGCAACCATATAAATCATCAAATTGCAAAGTATTGAATCCATGATACATCATTATATAAAGCACAATCAAAATATAGGATAGATACCGGATGGATATTAGAAATAATATTTAGATGGCCACTGACTATATCGTGCATATTTTTCAAATTTTGCAAAAGAAAATAGAATGACACATTATATCATTAACATCACATACCATTGTATTTCATATATGGGTGATTAATTGATTAAATTCTTATCTTAAGGATTTTCAATTACATTCATGATTTTTATACATTATGTGGTGTCATCCATTAGATTGATAAACATATCTGCATTTATTCCTTATGTTTTAAGTGATTAAAGCATACAGGTTCATTTACATTAGATTAGCATCGTCTAAATAAATCATTACATACATTAATGCATACAATAAAGCAATATCAAATATGCGTTAATAAAAACATTGCATCCATATGCATCCATCATAAAAATTACATCTAAGCATCTAGATCACTGCATATAATCATCATCATAAATTAAATAACTATCTAGTGCATGTCATCCATACATCACATCATATAACATCAACATAACATAAGCATTGCATCCATGTGCATCACATAAACATAAAATAAAAAATAAACGAGTACACAATAATGAGCCAAAATGATCAGTCATATCATATATAAATATGTGTCTCAGAGTACATCGAGAGTACAAAAATACCCATAGACTACAACTGTGTAGGTCCTCAACCTTACACTCCAAAAATAGTACAATACATATGTCAAACAATGTGTACTAAGGAGGGCCTGTGCCCCCAGCCTGTGAATCACCACCTGTATCCTTGTGGATCCTATGATAGTTGGCTCTATGTGTGCTGGATGAACAGTGAGTCCGCTTGGTCCTATGAGTCTGGTGGATGAAACTCATTGAGGACTGCTTGGTGGTCCTGGTCCTAGTCCTCTGTGACCCTACAGCCTACCTGTCCTCAAGAACCTGTAAACCCCTCAGCTCGATGAAGCCCTCTAGTTGAGAGATGTGAGCTGCCCTCACATCCAATCAATCATTTATCTCCTCCATGAGAGAAGTGAGCCACCTAATCTCTACCATAGGATCCACACCTATGACTAGTGGAGTGGTTGGAGGTCCCATGACAATCTGAGAGGATGTAGGGTCTCCCATCTGTAGCCTAAGAAGATCCCTCTTTGCAATTGCCTCACCCCGTTGTACCAGTGCCACATCATGGGTGCTAGTGAGCTCCTGAACTCGAGCCTCTATTGTTGTAGCTCACTCTGTGAGACTAGTGATCTCCTCCTATGCCTTAGCTAGCTTCCTATCTCGGTTAGCTAGCTTCGCCTCTAGAGTGGTGATAATAGTGTCTCACTCATGTTGTTGAGTCTAATATCTACCAAGCTGACTCTACAAGTCAACAACCTGAGCTAAGAGCAGCCTCTCTATGCTGTCAGGAGGAACCTCACCCTCCTCTGGAGCCTCATCATCTGGGTCATCCTCGGGAGCCTCCTCGATGGTGGCCTCTATGCCCCATCCACCCTCTATCTGTTGGTGCACCCTACACCCATCAAGATCCATCGTTGCCTCTTCCTGATCATCAACTCTGCCTAGAGGCCCTAATCCATGCCACTGTAGCATCAACCACCATCCGTCGTATGCTAGAGTGGTAATAGCTTGGTCAACTCCAGTCTCCTAGAAATCATTTGGATCATCCCCTAGAGTCAAAGGTTGGATCCATGGAAGATGTGTCTCTAGAGCCAAGCACCTATAGACGAAGGGGATCTCTGGAATATCCTATACTAGGCTAAACTTCCGTAGGATGCGAGAATAAAATTGGTACTCTCTAATCTTGACCTTCCAGCCGAGTAGCCATCTGTCCCGATGAGCCTATCGAAGCCACTCATTCGCCTCAGGCCAGTTAGGGCACTCCATGTAAGGCTACCACTTGATATCATCTGGCTCAAGTCCTATAAACCATGTGATATAATGCTGGATGTCACCAGCATGGGTCCTGCTCCTAAACCCCTCCTCCTCTCGAGGCCAATAGGTGGTATAGCACTAGTGAGCATCGTCTATCTCTGTGATATGCAGTGGTAGCTCCCCAAGATGCTCTATCCTGATATGCTGGAAACCCCAAATCTAAAGAAGTAGACTACAGTTGATCCCTAGGTGGCTCTAATTAGTAATCTGGTAGAGCTCTCTATACAACTGGCAGAGCAGGGTGCTCCCCCAGGCTAGTTGCAATGGTCGATGGATGGTGCTCTGAATAACCCTCTTGACATTAGCTAAGAGGTTCCAAGGAATCCTCGTGTCTAAGGAATCTAGAAGCACTACTTGCACCACCAGGTGCATGAAGACGACCTCATGTATGGAGAAGACATTCTTCCCCTACTAATAGTCGATGTGAACCCCTCCATGGTCAATGTTGCACTAAGCCTCCTTGCTCTGGGCATTGAAGTATAGCATCAAAAATGGACTCCTTAGCCCCAGAAGTAGAAGATACGATGGCCTCACCATCAATGGGGATCCTAAAGATCTTATAGACATCCTCTAGGTTCATTGTCATTTCACTTGTAGGTAGGTGAAATGTGTTGGTCCGCGCATTCCAATGTCGGGCCAACGCAATCAAATAGGCTTGATCTACCCTAATAGTGGGTAGATCCAGTACATAGCCAAAGTCGATATCTCCAAACCATTCTCACTCCCCGGGAGTGAGCTCTCCATGGAGAGTCTTAAGAATGTTAGGCTCTTGAGCTCTAGAGGTCAATATCTGAAATAGAAAGCATAATATAAGAAAAAAGCTAACTAAAAACAAGCAAAAACATTTAAAAATGATCTAAAAATCATCAAAAATAGTTAAAAACTGATAAAATTGCAAAAACATGTCATCATGTAGGCCTAAAAATCAAAAATGTCATTCAGAAAGGTCAAAAATGCATTAAAAGACATTAATTTCCTATTAAAACTTAGAAAAATAAAAAATTTGATAAATTTTTTCTAAAGTTTGCGAACCGCGGGTCAACCCTATGGTCCACATGTGGTCAAAAATTGACCGTTGGGATTTTAAATGCTGACTATAGTTGGTAGTTGTGGTCCCCAATTGACCAATTGGGAACCATAGATGGTACCTACGGTCTTCGACTGAGATCCCATCGGGTCTAATACCGTGGCTAAAAAATGAAAAAAATTAACAAAAAAGTAAATCCTAAGCTAACCTAGCCTAAGGTGGGGTTCATTTCCAACAATTTAGTGTGATTGATTAACCAATTACTTAATTGGGTTCATTTTAGTGGTAATGGATGCGAGGTCTTGGTTTTTGAATTACCTTGCCCTCGCCTCATCCGTCGTGGCTAGAAGAAGCTTGTCCGCGCTCTGCCATCGTGATGTGAGTAGGTGTGCATGTAAATTTTGGTAGGTTGTAGGTCAGTTTCTTAGTTGTCACTATTAGAGCTCCAAATTGCAAGTCGTTGTCAGGGAATAATGAGAGAAATTTAAAAATTGGACTTTTTATAAGTTTTTTTTATTTAGCGCAAATCGCAGGCCCTAGCCGTGGTTCCCAAAATTGCAAATGGTAAGCAATTTAATAAAATTCCACCATGGGAAGGGCTAAAAATATAAACTAATGCCTCCCAGGGGATCATAACTCAATAAAATCAAATCAATTTAGAAATTTGGTGATAATAAAGCATCGGGATCCAATTAAAAATCAAATATCTGGATGAGATTATAAAGTACATTCAACCGAGGTCATCGCTATGACAATCCTTTCATGGAGTGATGCACCTCCCAGCAAAATAAATAAGCTCAATGCATAATTCAAAACATTCAAAAAAATAAAATAATTAAAAACAATAAATGTGCCTCGTATTCAATAATTTACCCTATACACTTGGCAGTTGCAGCGATGCGATCCATGCAATCCGACAAGATGAGTAAATTACCATAAGGACATTTGGGGCAAAATGGTCATTGTTGATCCGATATGCTTCTTTTCAATCCCTAAGAAGGCCTTCATGGTTGGACTGCTCCATGGGAATGAGGCATTGCATGTCATTTCTTCTATGACATATTTCAGCAAATCATCGATAATTTGATTCAACACAAATCTGATTGGATTTGTATCATTTTGATTCCCTAAGATGGCTATTGTAGCCTAACTGCTCCATGGGATAGGAATGTGCAATTACTATTAATAGTTGGAATCAAAAGCTGAACTAGGCCTAGCCAAGGCATTAATTTGCTCAAATCTAAATTTGTTCAGATCATCCATGGTGGTCAAGCGACATCATCACTTCATACATTGTCATTACCCTCATTGACTCATCGCTTGAGGGGGTAGTCATAATATCAAATCATAATAAAAATCAATAAAAGATCCTTGAAATCGTAGATCCCTTGATCTTGTCAAAATTGCGTTCATCCTTGCGAATCATTGTCAACAACTATCATAAGCTTACCCCTTTGCTTGGGGAAAATAGCAAATATGATATTTGTTTTGTATCTCATATCCTTTTGGTTCTATGGGTCAGAAGATACCTATGGAATGCACAGTTGCATCGAATGAGATGATAAGGGCACAAGATTTTCAATTTTAAGCCTTCAAAGAGTTGGAATCAATGATTCTAGGATGCACATCCTTTTGCTGGACTTGGGGCATCTAATGTTGATCTAACTAATGATCATCATAGAACCTTCGTCTAGTTTTAGGAGCTATATTTTTGCTCAATGTTGTTCGATCTCATTGATGAGGTAGAAAATTGCCTCATAAAAGACTATTGTGATAAACTTTTAAACCCATTTGGAACTACTTATGTTGTTATTTTATGTTAATCCTAGAGATACTATGCATTATGTGATGGTATTTACATGTTAAAATGATGAAAGTGCATATACTCTGTTTTGACTAATTTGTTCATGTTTTATATTATGTTTTGGTTGTTTATTTCAGTATATTCTGCATTAATTTAGGTATTACAATATTTAGGTACTTCATTCATAATGTTTATGTTTCTTACATAAGTGTATTTCACCGTTTGCCCATTTTTTTGAATTACTTTAAGGCGCCAAGAACTTTGTCAACAGTTTGCTATGCAGGAAACTGGAATTTTTCCATACAAATTCTAGCCAGCTGTACATATACAACATGGCATGGAATTTTTCCACTCTAGCTCAAACCAAAAGTGGAATTAGTCATCTAGGTGCTCAGAGAAACCATATTCGCCACCATAGTTGGTTGCATGTGCTTCTGTTTCTAGATATAACAACAACCTTGTTCTGCTGCCTGATATTCTAGAGCTGCTTTGGAATAAGCACAGAGGGTTTAAAACTAATTGAATGCATCTTTAATCTCCATAAATAGGATATAAACAATGATTGCAATCATTTTAGTAGTATCCTTATCCATTCTTACACCTGTCCCTCACTGGTGGAAGCCAGCAGCTTGAGTGGAGAGGGCCTGAAGGGTCAAAACCCTGCATTTGTGGAAGAATAGAATTGAAACAGTTGTAACAGTCCTATGTAACAGCATTAAACCTTATCTTTAATGTACCTTATTTATATAAATAAAGTGCTCCCATCTGAGAGAGAGGAGAGAGGAGAGGAAATAATTAATAGAAGTTTTAGATATTGTAATTTTCTATTATAGCAGCATAGTAGTCTACAGGTCTTTCCCTGCACTGTTGTTATGTTGCTAATATGAAATAAAGGTGCATCATTTGTCATTTATTTATGTTCAATTTTGCATTGAGTGTGATGACTTAATAGTTTAGAGCAATTTTATTTGCCCTCTTTTGGTTCAGGAAGCAATGGCCACTTTCAGGTCCAGAGGAGGGTTTTTACCTGATAGAATTTTGATATTTCTAGCTGCAGCAGAGATCTAATAGTTTTTGCATGGTTAGTGATTAGGATAATGTGGCATTTGAATGCATGGTAGGTAACTCATCTAGAATATATTTTATAGCATAACATTTTTTTTTTCAGCTTCAGCATTTTCAGTCTGTATTTCAAGTTTGCATCAGAGAATTTTTGGTTAATTCAATTTGCTACAGATTTGCAATATTTGCTTTCCAACCTTTGAATTTCATCATTGTCTTAGGTTTCATTTTTTGCAGGTGTGAAGTTTTAGTTTCATTGTTGTTATAAGTTATTTCTATGATTTCCATTTTTGTTATTTTAAATTTTGTCAATTAAATTCTATCATTTTTAATTCTGCAATAGTTTAGATTTGCTTTTCCTGCAACTGTGTGAATTTCAAATTATGCAAGGATAAGTAGGCACTCAGTTTTAGTTTCTAGGAGATTAAACGGGACACCTGACACCCCCAAAACACTAACTATTCCATGAATAAGGCCATGATCTAGATGAACTAAAAATCAGTTTATTAACCCTTGATTTCGTATATAGCCTTGGACACCGCCCTAGATTGACACATAATGATTAAATGATGAAGAATTGATGACACTCATCATTTTTGGCATCGTTGTCAGGGACCCTTAGGTTTTTTAAGGATATTTCTAGAAGTCCAGAAACTGTCCTATCTCAAGAAACAGTTTTTGGAGACCTGAAGTTTAGTTTGTTTTAGTAAATAAGCATGAATGCATAGGCCAAGAGATGAGAGAGAGAGAGGTTTATTAGAACTGGTTCCTTCCCAGAAAGGCATTCTTCCCATACAGGAGAATATCTACCTGTTTATGATTATCCTGACAGTAAAAAGAGAATCATCTTCTTCATCAGTTGAACCATCTGTAGAACCTTTTGACAAAGAACTTTTAGAAGCACTTGCTACTAGACATTATTTTGTTCTTGATCCATTATTAGAACAAATAGAAAAATCTGAATTAGTTAAATCAAAGGAGGAAAACATGGCATGACCACCACCTCCTGCTAGAAATTTTGAGTATCTTATACAATTAACTGTTGGACAACAAGCTCCTATGAAAACCATTTCTCCCTTAGTGTTGCCAATATTTAGGGGAACAGTGTCTGAAGATCCTGACCAGTTTCTGTTTGAGTTTAATATCTTGTGTCAAACATATGATTATGTGACTGATAATCAAAAGCTGAAATTATTCCCTTCCACACTTAAAGATGTAGCTTTACGTTGGTTCATGAGTCTTGACTCAGATTCCATTCATACTTGGGATGAAATGGAAACTACATTTTTAGACAAATATCAGGAGTATTGAAGGGTACGTAATAGGAAGGATGAGTTATTTCAAATTAAACAAGAAGAAGATGAAAATTTGGAAGATTATGTTGATAGATTTTCTTTTATCCAGAAAAGAGTTGGTCCTGTAGAAGGAGAATTGTTAAAATCTATCTTTCTAAGGGGATTACAAGATGAATCCAAGGAAGTACTGGATATAATGGGAAAAGGAGATGTACACCAACTTGAGATTGTTGACATTATAGAGTTGTGCACAAATTATTCTAGAACTAGGGACAAAAGGAAGAAGAAAAGTCCTAATAATGTAGACATCAAATAATTGATGGAAGAAATGGCTAATATGAAAACTGATATACTTGTTCAACTAAACACTACTTTAGGAGAAAGGAATACAAGAGCCAATTCTTCACCACCCCTGTCTATCTATTGTCCTAGGTGTAGAAATAAGCATGCTCTGCAAGATTGTCCTTTGGACAAGACCTCAATCTCAGCAATCTGTGACATTTTCTCAAAGGAGCATAAAAATTATAAATGTCACCTTTTGCCCCATCTTAGGAGTGCTATAGAAAACCAAGTTGAAGAACTTCATGCTATTGGGCAAAGGCTAGGAGGCAACTTCATACAAAACCAAATTGCCCCTCGCTTTTATTCAAATTGGGGACATAATCCTTGGAATATGCCATGGGGGTACACAGAACCTCATCTCAAACTTGGGAATCAAACTTGGGCAGCTCCTCAAGATTGGTCACATTCTGGTTGGAATCAGCCATGGCATCTAGTTAATCCATCTTGGGTACCAAATCAGTCAAGGCAAATATGGGGGCAACAATACCCATCCTATCAAGGGTAGTAGAGGTATCAACCACCAAACCAACACTTGCTACCAGCCCCTAATCAAAATTTTCAAGGAAGATTTCAACCATAGCAAACACATCCAGTCAAGTATCCTCCACTTCCAGCTTAGCATATGGCTAACCCCAATAACAACAGATAAGCAACCCCTTTTTATGGAGCTGAGTCTGAAGAGACTATTGTAGTCCATGTCCTTGACTATAGTAACATCCAGTTACATTCAGGGAAGGTTTTACCTGACCCTGCACCACCCAATGTTGAATAAATTGATGGAAAGCAAGAATTTTCAAGTCCAAAAAAACCACAAACAGAGTAAAAAGAGGAAAAAACTAAAATTTTACAAGGAAAAATTAAACCTGCATCGATAGACCTACCGTATCCTAAAAGGTTTAACCACAATATCACTGCTCCTGAATCATAATTAATCATATAATTGAGGAAAATTTCTATCTCACTCCCTTTGTTGCAGGCAATAAAGGATGTACCTCTGATTAGAAAAACCATTTAGGAATTGTGTATAAGGAAACCTGGCAGGAAAAAGAAATCCTTTTGTAAGACTATACAAGTAGAAGGTAAGTTGGCTGACCTGCTTTCTAGAAAACTAGTACCCCATAAATATGGTGATCCAGGGAGTCTAGTAGTTACAATTACTATTGGGTTAGTTCAAATTCCAAATGTACTTATCGATTTAGGAGTTGCAATCAACGTGATGACTAAGGAAACCATGCAGAAATTGCAGCTCAATAACCTTAGTCCTACTACCATAGTTTTGGAAATGGCAGATAGGTCAATGGCTAAACCGAAAGGAATTCTAGAGGATGTTGCCATTGAAGTATCTTCTTGGGAATACCCTATAGATTTCTTAGTGTTGCAGCCTATAAACTCAGCTAATGGCTATCCTATTATTCTAATACGACCTTGGCTTGCCACTACAGCTGCATTTATAGACTATAGGTGAGGTGAGATGACCATTTCAAATGGTGTAGACCTAACAAATATTTCCTTGTATCCACCAGCCCAACCTTCAGCAAAATTTTCAAGACATATATGGTATCCTGAATCTGATCAAGAATAGGAAACTATTGTCACCTTGGCCACCATTTTAGTAAAAGAACATATTGAATAACTTAATTCACCAGAAAGAGAAATCTTTGAACATGAAACAATTTTGGTGAAAACACTGCAAGAAGAAGGCCTTAGGGATGATCAAATTCTTGTCCATCATTTGTTATGGAAATATGAAGAACAAACTATTGAACATCTATCATCGATTCCACTACAAGAAAGGTCCTTCACGTTGCCACATCGATGGCATCATCATATTTTGACTTCTTTCATCTATCCTATGCAAATGATCCCATCAGGTATCACATTTACACCAAAATCAAGAGTATTTCATACTCTACAGCCACATCATTATCCCTTAAATGCTTTAATCAATAAATATAAGGTTGTCAACTTAGTTTATCCAGGGATTAAGTAGATTGAGATACAGCCAAGAAAATTTTTGAACATTAATAGCTGGCTGACTAATGAGCAAGAAGCCAAAATATTTGTTGTTTTACAGAGACATGTTCAAGCTTTTGCTTGGAGTTATAAGGACATGACTGGCATTCACCCTGATGTGTGTACACATAGAATATACATAGAAGATTTCAAACCAGTAATACAACCACAAAGGCATCTGTTTCCCGCTCTGAAGAATATTGTTAAGGAAGAAATAAAAAAACTATTGGATGTAGGATTCATTTATCCAATTTCAGACAGTAGGTGGGTTTCACCATTGGTCATTGTTCCAAATAAAAATGGGAATATGAGAGTATGTGTGGACTACAGGGAATTGAATAAGGTCACACATAAAGATCACTTTCCATTACCATTTATTGACCAAGTATTGGACACCCTTGCTGGTAAGAAATTTTTCTATTTCCTATATGGTTTTAGTGGTTATAATCAGATTCAAGTCGCACCAGAGGACCAGGAAAAGACAACTTTCACATGTCCTTGGGGCACATTTTCTTACAGAGTATTACCCTTCGGTTTGTGTAATGCACCAACAACATTTTAGAGAGTTGTTTTGGCTATTTTTCTGATCTAATGAATGAAAGTGTAGATATTTATATGGATGACTTCACAGTGTTTGGAGATACATTTGAATATACTTTAGAACAACTTGAAAAAAATTTAATACATTGTGAAACATATCATTTGTCTCTGAATCCTAATAAATGTTTCTTGATGATGGAAGAAGGAATTGTTCTTGGACATCATATTTTTGCTTATGGAATTAAAGTTGATCCTAAAAATGTAGAGGTCATCAAGAACCTTCCTCCAAAAACTCAAACTGATGTCCAAATTTTCTTAGGACATATTGGCTTTTATCGCATATTTATTGCTAATTTCAGTACCATTGCTAATCTAATGTTTGCATTGTTAACAAAGGATTCTGAATTTTTTTGGTCTGCTGGGTGTCAAAAGTCCTTTGAATTTTTAAAGGAAAATTTAACAACTCCATCTGTATTGAGAGGTCCTAATTGGGAGTTACCCTTCCATATTCAAACTGATGCTTCCAATACTACTATTGGAGTTGCATTAGGGTAGATTGAAGATGGACAACACTATGCCATATACTACATTAGTAAAAATTTGACTGGAGCTGAAAAGAATTACACCACAACCGAGAAGGAATTTTTAGTTGTGGTGTATGCTATTAATAAATTCCGACACTATATCATAGGATATTAGGTATTCATTCATACAGATCATGCTGCCATTAAATACCTGATGAATAAACCTCTGGTTGGTGCAAGAATTATTCATTGGTTAATATTATTGCAAGAATTCGATATCACTATAGTTAATAAACTAGGGAAAGCTAATGTAGTGGCAGATTTCTTGTCAAGATTGTCAAATGTAGATATAGAGGAATTGGTTGAAGATGTGTTTCCTCATGATAAGTTGTTTTTTGTTTCTATACAATCTCCATGGTTTGCAAATATAGCTAATTATTTAGTTACAGGGAAGATTCCTCTTCACTTTACTCCTAAACAAAAGAAACAGTTGATAAAGCAAAGTTCTTATTTTGAATGGATAGGAGGTTTATTGTTTAAATGCAGTCCTAACCATGTTTTACGTAGATGTTTTCACAAGGATGAGGTATATGACATCCTACGAGCATGTCATGATGAACCATCAGGAGGCCATTATTCAGTGAAACGTACCATTCAGAATATTTTGGGTACTAGTTACTACTGGCCATCCTTGCACAAAGATGTCAAAAGGTATGTCAAAAATTATGATGCATGCCAAAGGATGGGTAAGCCTACTTTTACTAGTGAAATGTATTTACAACCTCAATTAGGTACAAAACCATTTGAAAGGTGGGGGCTATATTTTTTAGGACCCATTGATCCACCTTCCCAAGGAAAAGTGCATATCTTGGTATGTACTGATTATGTAACCAAGTGGGTAGAAGCCCGTGCTTTTAAGCATGCCCGAGAAGAGAAAGTTGTTGATTTCCTGTATTCCCAAATATTTCTACGATTTGGAGCCCCACATTCTATCACCACTGATCAGGGACCTCGGTTTACCTCAAAATTTGTTGAAGCATTTACAAAGTTGTATGAAATCAAACACCAAAAATCCTCACCTTACCATCCGCAAGCCAATGGCCAAGTTGAAGTGACAAATAAGGAATTAGAAAGGATCTTAACCAAAACTGTAGCATCCCATAGGAGGAATTGGGTGGAGAAGTTACCTGAATCAATTTGGGGTTATAACACCACTTGGAAATCCACTACTGGATTTACTCCTTATGAATTGGTTTATGGTAAAAAGCCTCTTTTACCTATTGAGTTTGAATTACTAACTCTTCGAACTGCTTTGGAAGTTGGTATTGATTTGTCACAGGCACAAACAGACTAGATCCTACAGCTCAATGCATTGGATGAGCTAAGGAGGGATGCATTGCACTAGATTGAGGTGATCCAGTCACAACGCAAGTTGTGGCATGATAGTCATATCCAACAACAAAAAATTTAATAAGGTGATTGGGCTTTGTTGTTTGATTCACGATATGAATACTATCCTAGAAAAATGCAGAATCGATGGCTCGAACCTTATCAGGTTGAGGAGGTATTTGCAAATGAATATGTATGTCTTTCACCAATAGATGATTCAAGAAGGAAATGGTGGTTAACGGCCATCGTCTTTGGATATATCACAAACCATTAACCAAAGAAGAGTTTCTCAAGCAAGTAGGAAACTTGGATGTATCAATATTGGAAGGAAACCACTTCTTCCAAGATGGACTCAATCAAGTGACATAAACCAAAATATATAAAAAATAATAATATATATATATAAAAAAAATAATAATAATAATAATTCAGAATGTGAAAACCTCTTTGAGGCACATTTGAATTGGGCTTACATGAAAACCGGTTTTTTTGGCATGTTTGCCTCACTCTCCACCATTGTTCCATTCACTCTTCATCATTATTCCATTCACTCTTCATCATTCCATTATTCCATTCACTCTTCATCATTCCATTATTCCATTCACTCTTCATCATTCCATTATTCCATTCACTCTCACTATTACTCACCTTTGGTCCATTCATTTTCACTTCACTCCATCATTGTTAATGTTTGTTCCACTCATTTTTCCCTTTGTTTCACTATAGTTCAGATTTCACCATGTAAAGAGTTAGCACAGAATCAGCCAAAAACAGCACTTGTACAAAATGTGGATAAACAAGTTTCTTTAGGTATGTGCTTTTTTCTATTTTAATAGTGTGAATACTTCTTGTATGATGTATGATATCCCTAACTGGCATAAAAACATACATAAGTTAGTTCTGAAAGGTTATCAAAATAAATCCTCTTGAAATGATAAAACTACTCTAGAATAAACCTGTTGCATACAAAGACTCTCGAATGAAAACTTTGGAAGATATCTTGCTCGGGAATAAAGCTAATGATAAAATTTGGTAAAATGAATTAACAAATGGTTAATTCATTTTAAACTCTAGAACCACGAGGCTCGGGCTCAAAAGTCAATAAAAATTGTCGTGGGTTCGTAAAAGTTATGCCAATTAGGATTGGAAGTTGTACCAAGGTGCAGGTTTCAAATTGGAGGTTCCAAGGTACAGATTCTACGAAAATATTTTACTGCATGTAATTGGTTGGCACACAACTCAATGGAAGGTTATTTTAAACCAAGCAGTTTCCATTAATAACTTTTACCATATCACTGTAAACGTTGTAACAAATTAATTACATGCGGGAAGAATAGGAGTAATGATGAATTATGTACCGCCACCTGCTAAGCTTTGCCTCATGTCACACGATTTCTCATCATTCTGGCGTTGCTTGCATGTGTTTATCATCTTTAAGTTTCATTCTTTCCTTGACAAAAGTATTCCAGAATGAGAGAAAAAAAAACTGGGACATATTTTCAAATTAAAGCAAATAGGGTACGGGAAAATTCACCATGGGTGGACAAAAGAACAAAATTGAACCAAAAAATATAGAGTTTTTGTAGAGGGACGAGGAGTGTATGCAAATATTTTTGGAAGGGGGTTTTCTACCCTTGCGTAAATTTGATGGGCATTCAAAATTTTTAACAGCAGAGTTCATGCGCACTTTTCGTAGCAACAGAGTTCAAATCAGCGGTATGACTATTCAAGTAAGTCCTAAAATTCTTAGCCAAGTCACTGAATTGCCTCTGCAAGGGATTCACATAGGAAAATCTAGAAAAAATACATTAATAGAATTAGTACAGAGTTCATAATAAGCAACAATATTTGCAAAGGAGTTAAGAGAACCAGTCTGCAACCACCATGGGATGAAGTTGCAGTCTGGGTCATCAGGTTTCTAATCTATGATGGTCAATACCCTGTTCTTTTTTGTCATCATTTACGAATTTTAACTCACCTCTGCTATGGTCATTTAAACATTGAATTAAGAGTCAATTTGCCTCTATATTTGTACCAAGAACTTGCAAATATGGCTAAAAAGTATCAGGCAGGTAGGATGGGTCACCCAAGCATCATGGGTTAGTCAAAATTATTTGCAAACATCACTTTAGGGGGAATACTAGGAGTTTTGATCACTTTTTCCATACTTGGGATGATTTTGTTGAAGAAAACATTGTTGAGAGTCCCCCTTATGGAGAAGAGACAAGGGAGGCTAACCCTAACCCTAAGCTTAAACCTAGAGCTTCTATTGGCATAGCCCCTTCATCTCCAGAAGGACCTCCCTCATCATGAACGAGAACATAGAGGAATGTCGGCTCTGACTGGAAGAGAAAGGTCACATTTTTAGAGGATGTACAAACATTCCACACTTTTGAAGAATGGGAACCCTCTAATCAGCAATAAACTAGAATTTTTGAGTCTAGGTATCCTAGTTCTAAAAGAAATAGGAAGCAATCTATTTTAGGGTTGAGGATATCCTCAAGGCTTCAGAACGTTGCTGATACAAAGGAGATGCAAAAAAAGGAGAAGGGGGAACATAATGATGTTTTTGAAACCCATACTCAGCTTGTGGATGAAACTATGCAAGAAGTTGAGGCTATCTGTGGCCAAGATGTAGATATCTCTAGATAAAATGTAAACACTTCAGCAGAAGAGGAAATGCCTTCAATTTCTCTCAATTATTCCTCAGATTATGAGGAACAAATTGAAACAGGGGAAGCATAGGAAGATACAATTGTTGCTAGTCTAACAAAATCCCTTGTAGATTACCTTGACTCTAAAGAAGAGCTTGAGGCAGCAACAGATGAGAAATATGATTCAAGTGTAGAGGAAGAGGAGGAAGTCGATATTAAATCTCAGTTACATGTAGCCAAAAGTGTGATCAAGACCCTGTTACCTAATGTTGACTTGTTTTGTTTCTTCTTTAGTTAGGATAGTGCACTTTAAGGGGGAATGTTAGAGTTAAAGTGCACTATGCCTTCCTTGACACTTGTCAATTTCACTTGACAAGTGTCATGTTCATCATATAGGCTTATGCCTATATATTGTAACCATTTCTATCAATAAAAGTATCCCTTCAGTTTTCCTACTCCCAACATTTGGTATCAGAGCAGGCTTTCCCTACCCTGTGAAACCCTTGAGGGGGGATTTCCCTCATGGAAATCCTCCCTCCCCCCTCATTTTTTTCCTTTTGGCCATTTTTTTAAAATTGAGGGAGTATGCTCTCCATCCATGTGATGGATCAGAAACCAGAAGCTTTAAAAAAATTAATGGCTGTCCATTTTTTTGGAGTGAGATCTTCGTGGGAGGTTTAATTTTTTTTAGATCCAGTTGAAAAATTTTGTTGCTGTTCAGGTTACTCATGGTCTCATGATGTTGGCGGCAGTCAGTTTTGACTGGAGATGGTCAGCAACACATATCGACGATGGAGATCGTCTATTTTTTTTAGATAGGATCTCGGCTGGGCTTGACCGATTGACGTGGGTGTGAGCGTCGAAAAAAAAAAAACATGGCGCAATATGCAGTTTGATGCAGATGAAATGGAGCGGAGGAGTTTCAAAATTGGTGGAGAACTTTAATATTTGTTCGTGATGTTCTGTTGTAAAATGGTGCAAGATCGATTTTGTTTGACTATCGCAAGAAAATTACTGCATTCTTATCGGATCCCATAGGGCGAGGGAGCAGCATGTTTGATATGATTTTTGGGTGACGCACTACAAAACTATTTGCATGCTGGTGCTCGATGCTGGTAGAAGCAACGAGTGTAACCAGTCTGACCAGGTGCCTGAGATGTTTTTTTTTTCTAGTGATGCACAGATTGAAAACGTCAGCCATGCGTGCAGTCAACGGATTTAATTTTTCTTGGAGATCGTCGAGCCTACAAAGAAGATGAAGCCTCTAATAGATTAAAGCCTGTTCGTCCATTTACAGTGTCGAAGGAGATACAGTCCGTTAAGATCACTACAGGCGGATTTGTGTGTGATGTCTTCCAATGCAGCAGAAGACGTCGCTCGTGTGGCCGCGGAGGGCAGCAAGGTGACCGATCAGAGTGGGACACAAAAATAGTCACTGGTATCCCGTTTAATGCTTTAGGCTTTGAAAAATCAGTGGAGAAGGAAAGGGGATCTGCCAAGCGAAGAACATGGGAGATGAGCATGGCCGTCTGGCAAATCATGCTGGCCAACTGTGCATGGAGGACTATCAAGCTACAATGCCTTGGAGGCAACGACGCCACCACCACTCGACCGAAAGCATGCCATCGCACTGGATCTAAGCGATGCAGCTTAATGAGCCTGTTGGCAGAGGTTCAATCTGCGGTGAGCGCCATTTGGCTATACATGACCGTGAACCCTGGAGGCGATCTGAACACAACCAAAAATGTAGGCATGATTCCCCCAAGTGAAGATCCTCATTGTCATCGAACCGAATGTCTTCATGTATCCAACTGCAGTAGTGGCAGATATATCTATTGATTGCACATGCGTGAAGATTTAACGGTGGCCTGAGGTGACGGCCCTGAAGGTGCACTCGATTTCGTAGACAAGGAGGCAGATGACAGCAGCGAGAGGGTTAGGCCATTGGAAGAACCCCCGATGGCACCACCACCGCCTCCACCACCAGCGGCCACATTATCGCCTGCACTCCTGTAACTGGGCATAAATCGACGTCAAATCAATTTTTTTTAACAACGGTCAGATGATGTTTTTTTAATTATGCTGCAGGCTGCAGTCAATTTTTAGGTACGTATAATCGTGCTTGACGATGTAGGTCACATTTGCCTGTGAGAAATTGTCGGTGCACTTGCAGTCGATAGGGAAAAGAAGGGCTTGGTCCTTAGCCAAAGACTTGGAGTAATTATTAACGAACAAATTGCTTGTCGCGACGATGGTGGCGGCATCCATGTTGAAGAGCTCGACGATAACAGCGAGGGACACGTCATACAAACCGATGCAACAAGTTGTGGCTTCGCTACAGTACATTGAATCATGACAACAAATGACGATGAACAGAGAACGAGTGAGTTTCGACAGAGAACAAGGAAATCGTGCAGCAGTGAGAGAAATTTATGACATTCGACAAGAAAATGGCACGGGCGAACAAAACCTGTGTCAGTGGCCGTAAAACCTGCTCTATGTTTGCCCACGCAATGGCAGCCACCTGGAGCTGTGAGCCACTTTGATTGCCACCTAGAGGACCAGTCTCGCCTGATAGAATGAAGCCATCTTGACAAGCTCACAAAGAGGACTATTTATTAAATGGGTCTAAATATATTCCTTTTAAAATCATGGAGTAGAGGGATAATTATCTATATGATTAAAAAGGTCAACAACATATTTTTAGTGGAGATGGACCACTATTAATTGTAAGGGGGAACTTTATTTTCCACATGTATGGAGAGGAAAATTATAGTACCCGTGAGCAAATGGCCGACATCTTTTTGGCCTATGTAATTCCCCTGCGAGGGAAAAATTGATGATGTTTTTATTCCGCCAGAGAGAGATGCCGCCATAGTGCAAGGTTTTAGTTGCTGTCTTGGAGAAGCATGTTGTTTTTCATTATGATGAAGGCCCCTTTGATGGTGAAATATAGGGGTATTTATAGTCGTTGGAAACGTTTTTCCATGATGGACACAATGGTGGTGTCAAATTGTAATTTTGAGGTTGTTTCAGTTCAGTTTTTTTTAGCCTCAAAATTTTTCTCCCTTGGAGTGCACTTTCGGTTGTACCCGACACTCCCAAGGTACTTTCATATGTGATCCTTGTAACTAGTGATCTTTTCTATAAACTTGGTGAATGCAGCGGCTGGTTACCCATGCATATCGATGGGATGACTTGGTCACCATAAGGACACTTATACTAGGGCCTACAGACAAAGACACCCTAGACTCTATCCGAGGTTTTTTTCGGATCTACTTCTGAAGACTACAGACGAAGACACTTTAGAAGATTCTCTTCTTTTCTTCTTCTCTCCTCCCATTTTGATCTATGGCTCATTTTATTGTATTGAGTGCATTTTTGGCAGAGACCGACACTCTTATATGGCTCATTTTTCCTTTCATTAGGTGCATTTTCAGCAGAGACCGACACCTTCTAGATTGAGTTCACCATGAGGAGGGATTTCATACTCATGGTGAATCTAGTTAGTGACCTACGAGTGGCAACATCCTCTGAGGATGACCTGTAGAGGCAACAGACCCAGATATGGCTGACCTTGAGGCACCCATGATGACCCTAAGGCACTTAGATAGCTGACCCAGTGGCAACAGACCCATTGAAGTGGTTGACCCTAAGGCAACAAACCGAGATGTATACATAGTGGATCTAGCGTTATTCATAGTTGGAGAGCCAAGCGCAAAGAGCATGAGCCTAGACCAAAAAAAAGAGGATGATAGGTTATTTTTTTAGAGAAGTCAACATTAAGGGGGAATGTTACCTAATGTTGACTTGTTTTGTTTCTTCTTTAGTTAGGATAGTGCACTTTAAGGGGGAATGTTAGAGTTAAAGTGCACTATGCCTTCCTTGACACTTGTCAGTTTCACTTGACAAGTGTCATGTTCATCATATAGGCTTATGCCTATATATTGTAAACATTTCTATCAATAAAAGTATCCCTTCAGTTTTCCTACTCCCAACAGACCGAAATAGGCTAGATTGAGCAAAATGAAGCCTCCTTAAAGGAGAAGGACAATATCATTGTCAAGTTATGGTAATAGATAGAATTTGTAAAGGCTAGGCTCACACTTTTGGAATAGAAGCCTTCTCAAACAGACTCAGGGGATGAATTGGCTAGTTTGTTAATGAATTTAGCAGGAAATGCAGAAATAAGTTCACCTGGAAGTATTGCACCTGACAAAGCACAAGAGGCACAATAGCATTTAGGGGATGAGCAACCAGGGGCACTTGTGCAGGTGTCCAAGGAGCCACATCAGATGACCATGACAACAACACCCCCAGAAGCAACCATAATAGTCCAAGAATAGGTAAATCCACAAATTCCCCAAAATATTGTTAATGTGAACATTCTTGAAATTAAGCTAATTGAAGTGGGGATACAAACAGAATCCCTTGTAGTAGAAAAAGTAAATTTTGGCATTTAGGTTAATATTGTACCTCAGATGCAACCTATGAATAGGTCACCTAAAACAATTTCATTAGTAAAATATAATGAGGATATAGCATATTGGATGACCAAATGCCATCAATTGGAGGGAAAGGTCTCCTCATTGCAAACCTTAACAGAAGAAATAAATTAGAAAGACTCTAAAATTGAGAAATTAAGGGGCAAGTACAGGATATATGTCAGATTTCTGAATTCATGGTTCAATATTGGAGGCCTTCCAGATTTTACAGTTTAATTTTGAAGGAGAGGTACCTCTGATGGCAAACAATGAGAATTACCTCTGGTCTCTCCCACACATTTGAGACACCAGGTGAATTCTTGGAAGATTTATGGCAGAGCTCTAGAGAACACCAAAATTTACTATGTGAGTTATTTCTTCATAATTTCTTTCTGCCAACTAAAGTTATTTTCCTCCCCCACATATTTACTAGTGATATTCATCTGAGGGCTTTTCAATCAATGCTTGAGAATCATATTTATTGGGAGTAGGAGAAAAGGGCTAGTAAACCATAGAATCCCAAGTTGTTTTGATCATTAGACCTGTCCACTTAAATCATAGAACTTCCACCAATCAACATTATACACTAATGAGAAATGAAAAGGTAAGAAAAATGTACTTGGGAAATTTGTAGGCGTGCATAGATGGTTTTCAAACATTTTGTACAACATCATTTGCTGATGCTTTGTCAGCCTACAAAAGTAGATGGGGTGAGTTACCTATATCTTTGCAGAAGAGAGAACCTATCACACCTAACAATTTAATATGGTCAAGAAGAAGGGCTACAAGCATAATCCAAACCATATTTGAGGTCAGGGAGCAGTGGATTGGGCTTAGGTACATAATGCCAACTATTATCACTCCTATTCCATACTACTTTGATAATGATTCTTAGTCGGAAGAATAGTTTTAGGAATGGCTCAAGGAGATTCAGATGCACAAAGGATACTATCAGGTTGGAAGCATATTATGGAAGTATGTTGAGCGATACCTGGATGTGGATCTTTGTGCTATTGTGGCAGAACAAAATGCATGAGGACATGCAGTAGAACAGACTGGGGGGAAATGATGAGGCATAAAATTGCCTCATAAAAGACTACTTTGATAAAATTTTAAACCCATTTGGAACTGCTTATGTTGTGATTTTATGTTAATTTTAGAGATACTATGCATTATGTGATGGTATTTACATGTTAAAATGATGAAAGTGCATATACTCTATTTTGACTAATTTGTCCATGTTTTATATTCTATTTTGGTTGTTTATTTTAGTATATTCTGCATTAATTTAGGTAATACAATATTTAGGTACTTCATTTATAAGGTTTATGTTTCTTCCATAAGTGTATTTCACTGTTTGCCCATTTTTTTGAATTACTTTAAGGTGCCAAGAACTTTGTCAACAGTTGGCTGTGTAGGAAACTGGACTTTTTCCATACAAATTCTAGCTAGCTATACATATACAACATGGCATGGAATTTGTCCACTCCAGCTCAAACCAAAAGTGGAATTAGTCATCTAGGTGCTCAAAGAAACCATATCCACTGCCACAGTTGGTCGCATGTGCTTCTATTGCTAGATATAACAACAACCTTGTTATGCTACCTAATATTCTATAGCTGCTCTAGAATAAGCGCAGAGGGTTTAAAACTGATTAAATGCATCTTTAATCACCATAAATAGGAGTTAAACGATGACTACAATCATTTTAGGAGTATCCTTATCCATTCTTACACCTATCCCTCATCGGTGGAAGCCAACAACTTGAGTGGAGAGGGCCTGAAGGGTCAAAACCCTATGTTTGTGGAAGAATAGAATTGAAATAGTTGTAACAGTCTTATGTAACAACATTAAACCTTATATTTAATGTACCTTATTTATATAAATAAAGTGCTCCCATTTTAGAGAGAGGATAGAGGAGAGGAAATAATTAATAGACGTTTTAGATATTGTAATTGTCTATTACAACAGCACAGTAGTCTGTAGGTCTTTCCCTGCATTGTTGTTATGTTGCTAATATGAAATAAAGGTGCATCATTTTTCATTTATTTATGTTCAATTATGCATTGAGTGTGAGGTCTTAATATTTTAGAGCAAGTTTATTTGCCCTCTTTTGGTTCAGGAAGCAAGGGCCACTTCTAGGTCTAGATAAGGGTTTTTACCTGACAGAATTCTGCTATTTCTAGTGCATGCAGTCGATGAGAGATCTGATGGTTTTGCATGGTTAGTGATTAGGATAATGTGGCATTTGAATGCATGGTAGGTAACTCATATAGAATAGATTTTATAGCATAAAATTTTTTGTTTCAGCTTCAACATTTCTAGTCTGTATTTCCAGTTTGCATCAAAGAATTTTTGGTTAATTCAGTTTGCTATAGATTTGCAATATTTGCTTTCCAACCTTTGAATTTCATCATTGTCTTAGGTTTTATTTTCTGTAGGTGTGAAGTTTTAGTTTCATTGTTGTTATAAGTTATTTCTGTGATTTCCATTTTTGTTATTTTAAATTTTGTCAATTAAATTCTGTCATTTTTAATTTTGCAATAGTTCAGATTTGCTTTTCTTGCAACTATGTGAATTTCAAATTATGCAAGGATAAGTAGGCACTCAATTTTAGTTTCTAGGAGATTAAATGGGACACTTGACACCCCCAAAATACTAACTATTCCATGAATAAGGCCATGATCTAGATGAACTAAAAATTAGTCTGTTAACCCCTTCTTTCGTATATAGCCTTGGACACCACCCTAGATTGACACATAATGATTAAATTATGAAGAATTGACGACACTCATCACTCACAATGCATCTCAAAAAGGGCATCTATAGACACCTAAAACACATAATGTGGAGGTAGACTACTCATATGGACATGCTACAAGACCATATGGAGGATATTGGATAGACTCCAAGATAGAGCGGTGGTTCTAACCACTCAATTTGGGCTCCTTAGCCTAATCAATCTGAACTGTAGCCCAAACCTATGGTTTACAACTAAACCGTGGATAAGACCTATGGTTTACAGTCTAGATTATAGGCATGACCTACAATTTTAACTGAAGTTCAATTGGTCTTCAATGTGATCCAAATCGGTTTGAACGACCATTTGATCTAGAAGAAGGTGGTTAATGGATGGAATATTCTAGAGGCTTCCATTCCAACTGTCCTAACCACCTCTTCTTGATCTTGGCTTCTCTAGGAAGCCACCCCCAATCCTAGGGCATCCTATAAATACCCCCTCCAAATGGGGAGAAGATATAGAGGATTTTGATAGCAAAGCGCTATCGAAATACTGAGCGAGTAGTGAAGCCCTATCAAATTGCATACTTAATTCATGCATTAGAGAAGGCCACTTTTCTATTCACCCAAATATCAATTTGCCATGGAAGTTCTAGGAGCCTAGAAGATCAAAGAAATGCAAATTCGGGCAAACAAAGGCCCTTCATAACAAATCAACCATAAAATTATTCTAATGACATCGAAGGCAACCCTTGAACATCAATTGGACAAGGAGATCAAGCCCACTACCCTTGGAATTGAGGGTAAACCTATCAGAGTGCTAACTATGGCTTTCAACCATGGTTTACAGTGCAGACCACTCACCAGAGCTGCGGTTTGCAGTAGAGGTATCACCACCTTCCCCTTTTCATTTTTTTTTGGTTAATTAGCTTAGATTAGATACTTTCATGGTTTAAATACAATTTAGCAGACTTTTGACTATAGAATTAGGTTAGATTAGTTTCTTTATGTTTATGACCAATTAGGACTTAAATGGATTCTTTATGCATGTTTATGCTTCATTTTACACATTTGATCCATGCATAGTGTAGTTGTTATCTTTCTTTATGCTATTATATGAATCTTGATGTAATTAACATAGTTTAGAAGCACTTTGCATGTTTTCTTGATTATGCATGTTTAATGGTGTCATTATGCAATTTTCCTAAAAGGGCCTCATCATGAGAGGTTGCCTATATTTTTGACACTTCTATGTTTTTTCTTGACCACAGGGAACATTTTCAAAGGAGAACCAACCATCAATTTCCTTCCCGAACGTGAAGAAGAGGGCACCTCCACCCTAGAGCAGTTTGTGACCAAGTGAAAAGCATTATTAGTGTGTCTACCCTGTTGAGGGCTTTGGCATTGTATTAATTATATCGTCATTTGGGTGATCCTAGTAGGGGTATAATTATAACAAATATTATTTATAAATATTAATACAAGGAAAAAAATTTTGTTGAATCTATGCAATTGTGTCATTTTATGCTTTTAATGAATGAATACGACATAATATAGTAGATGGGTGCACGCTTTTTGGTTGGATCAATTCTTATCTCAAAAGCTATGAGAATGCCATGTAATTCATATCTTGTCAAGATTTCAATATATTTTACCTCTTCTATAGCTAAAATATTTTCACTAAACCTTTTTGGAAGTGACCTTAGAATCTTATCACACACATCAAGTTCTGTGACTTCAATCCCAATTCCTTGCATAGAGTTAACAACCTCATCCATATGAATTAGATATACATAAATGTTTTCCTCATCCTTCATTTTTAGATCTTCAAATGCTCTTTTGAAATTCTGCAACTTGGCATTTTTGACCTTTCTATATCCTTCATATATGCCTTGCAACTTATCCCAAATTTTCTTTGCTGATTTGCAATGCATAATCTTTATAAACTCTATTTCATGCAAGCCCTTTTGAATTGCATTAATTGCTCTTGAATTTTAATGGTGTAGAAGCTTACCATATTTATCTATAGGTGGAGTTTTTGGTGGTGTGTATCCATTTTCAACTGCTTCCCATACTTCATTCCCAAGTGCCATTAGATGAAACTTCATCCTTGTGCTCCATAGTGTATAAGTGTTCCCATCAAACAATGGTGTTGAATTTCCTAAGTATCCACTCTAATAATCCATTTGTGTTCTTGTAAGGTTTTCCTTCAAACTATTAAACTCTTCCGAAGGAACCCGCTCTGATACCAATTGAAGAACACAAACTTATACTAAGAGGGGAGTGAATAGTATAAGACCACTTTTTACTTTTCTTTCCCAATCAATATTATGCAATGTATCAATAACAATATCAACAATAGTAATTAAAGCAATGCAAAAATCACCACACACAATAGAGGTGCCAATTTAACATGGTTCACCCAATGTGGGCTACTCCATGGAGAAAATATTTCACTAAAATTTTCCCAATAAATATATTGGGAATCCTTTCCCTATTACAATGTTTATGGAACTCTATCCAAAGGAGACACCAATCCCCTAATCAGGTTCATGGATCTCTATCTATAGGAGAACTCCTTCTCCTCTGCTCTAGTTGGTGATATTCTAGAAGAACTGCTACCTCCACTGCACTACCTTATGGATATATATCCATTGAAGAATCTTACCCTCACTCAAAAGACCTATCCTCATTGCCTTGGCTAATTGAAATTTGTCCACTAGAGACTATCATACTCTATACTCTATCACCTCAAAATATTGCTCTAAGCTCTATCTCACATCTGTACTAAACACATTCCTTCATTCTAGCACAAATATGTTCAATCTCTATCTTTGATCTACATTAAACACAGTCCTTTGATCTAGCACAAATATGCTCAATCTCTGTCTCTGATATGCACTAAACACAATCCTTCGAACTAGCACCAATCTGCTCAATATCTATTTTTGATCTACATTAAACATAGTCCTTCAGTCTAGCACAAATATGATCAATATCTATCTCTGATCTACACTAAACACAGTCCTTTAGTCCAACACAAATCTGCTCAACAAGTCCTCATTAGAACTTGTCCAATTTGCTCAACAAGTCTTCACCAAGACTTACCTCAAATATTCTCAACAAGTCCTCACTATAACTTGTCCAATCTACTCAACAAGTCCTCACTAGAACTTATCTAATCTGCTCAACAAATATTCACCAAGACTTACCTCTAATATGCTCAAAAAATATTCACCAAGACTTACCTCTAATCTGCTCAACAAATATTCACCAAGACTTACCTTAAATCTGCTTAACAATTCCTCACTAGAACTTGTCCAATCTGCTCAATAATTTCTCACTAGAACTTGTCCAATCTTCTCAACAAGTCTTCATCAAGACTTACCTCAAATCTGCCTAACAAGTCCTCTCTAGAACTTGTCCAATCTCACATAAACATATAGAGAATTGTTAGAGACTCAATATTCTTCACACTCATAACAATGCTCAATTACTTTCACTCTTTCTTTTTACCACATAAACATATAGAGAATTTTTAGAGACTCAATATGTTTCACACTCACAAACACTCAATCACTTTCAACCTCTTTCTCAAATCAATTTAGGATATAGAACAATTTGTTTCACAGAACTTGAACTATCACTTCAACACTTCTACTTGACTAGGCTCAATCAAATCCACTCAATCAATCACTCAATGAAGCACTCATTGCTTAAAAATCCTAGTCCAAGCATATGAACACTCACTCACTTATTTCCAACAATGCTTATAAAACAATATCACATAGCAATGATACTCATGATCTTGCACAAACCCTAGTTTCAAGATAGTTCTCAACTTCACATAACAATGATACTCATGATCTTGCACAAACCCTAGTTCAAGATAGTTCTCAACTTCACATAACAATGATACTCATGATCTTTCACAAACCCTAGTTCAAGCATATGAAAGCTTTACTCCAAAATTTCCAATAATGCTTATCAAACAAAGTTTTTATCATCAACTTTCACTCAGGAAAACCTTTAACAATCAAACTCAACAATGCTTATCAAACAACCCTTTTCACTCCAACTTAGCATTCACAACATCCAACAATCACTCACAAGTAATATGTTCCCATACCTTTTTGTTCGATGAAGAATTTCCCTTAAAAACTTGTCTCTATCACAATTACTCTCTTTGCCAATTTTAAGGGTTAGGTAGCAAAAACCTTATCAAAATTTTAATCAATAATTTTCTCACAAATTATTTTCACCATACAAAACATGAGGACTCAATTAACCTTATTACTTCTTTCAAAAATTAAACAAAATAAGACTTTATTTTGAAATAACATTCAAAACCATCTAAAGCCTTATCACTCCATTCAACACTCTAATCACCAAAAAATCACAATATAAAATCAACTTTCACAAACCTTATATCTCCCTAAAATCTTATGCCAAACAACCTTAGGACAAAAATTAAATTTAAAAAATTTAAATACCTTTTGCCCTTGGTGGGAATTTAACCCATGCTGCACTTCCACCAACACCCTAGTAGCGGCTCCAACCGTCGCATGAGCTAGGCGCTCACCTTGGAAGCAAAGAGCACCACGTGCTCTATATCCTTCCCTTTTGACACCTAAACCAAAAAAAGTGCATTACTTCCTTTGGCGCCCAAACAAAACTCTCACCAAAACTATCATCGAGATTTGATTGTGGTGTTAGCATATTTCATTATTAGGTTAATTAAAATTAGCTCTCCAATGCGCTCTCCAAGTTTTGGGTAGTTAGCCAATGAATTTGGGTGGTTCAACTGAATTCGAACCACTTGTCATTTGTATTTATTCATCAGATATTATCAATACAATTGTTGAGCATTTCATATACTTTGCATACTCTAAACTCTATATGGTACCAGAGCCACGGATTGGACTGGGCGAATATAAGGGGTGAGCCACATGAGGCCCAAGCATGAGGCCTGAGGTGACAGAGGATGTAGAGAATTTTGAAGCCATATGTGGCCTGAGAATGAGGCCTAAGGTGACAGAAGATGCACAGAACGCTGAAGTTACACGTGGTCCGAGGAGATTTTGTTTGCCCTACTAGTAGGACATGAAACCTGAGAGACACGGTTGACTGGATGTTGATAGGGCACGAGGCCCGAGGAGATTTTGATTGAACTATTGACATGGTAGACAAAGGGCTATTGATGTGACAGACTAAGGACTGATGATCGTAGCATATAGAGGACTTTTGACATGGTATACAGAGATGACATGGTAGACAAAGGATTGACGACGTGGCAGATAGAGGACTGACGATGTGGTAGAAAGAGGACTTACGACGTGGCAGACAGATGGTGGACAACTGGACAGACAGAGGACGGAAAACTAGGCAGAGTTTGAGGCAACAAAAATATGAATAGTGATCGCCCAAAGGCAGTCGACTAATTACATGCATGGTTGGGTTTTTGAAGACCCACACATGCATTTCACAGTGCATGTGGGATAAAAGTTGGGATTTTTTTCCAACTCTTCACGTCCGCTACCTTTCAAAGCATAGATCATGCTTTCTTTGTCCAACGTGCCCTCTAGCGCAGTTGGTGCTGGGCTTGCCTTGCATGGACAAGGTCCACAGGTCGAATCCCGTCGTGGATATTTGCTTCTTTTTTGAATTGTTCATGCTGCCCATGCCCTACCATGGCTGCCCGCGATATTGTTTTTAAAGCAAAAATTGATTTTTTTTGCTAAAACTTGCTAAATTGCTAAGATTTTTTTGCTAAAACTTTTTTTCGCTCTAAAAGTTTCTCCAGGTGTTCACATTGCTTCAAGAGGGATATTTTTGACCAATTTTTTTCCTCCATGCCACAATCAGGGGCTATTTGTTAAGGTATTTTTCCAAATGCTTCGATTTTCTCCCTCATTTTTTGGAGTGATAAGTTGTGCTTTCTAAAGAATTGGCATTATTCCCATTTTTTTTCCTACTCATTTTTTTTGCAACAAAGAGGAGGGAATTACAACACTTTCCTTTTGCAAAAATCTAAGACAAAGGGAGGAATAAAATTCTAAAATAATAAAAAAAATTGGTATTGTAAATAGGTGCTTTTTCGGTGGAAACTGACACCTCATATAGGTTCAAAAATTTGTGGGCATTTGTGATTTTATTTTGCACTTAACTTTGTTGCTTTATTGCCAATAATTATCACATATAAAAAAAAGAAGGAAAAAGACCCCAAATTTATACACCTATTTGTGCAATTTATTGCACAGCAACGTTCGGTATCTGTGATACCTCTAGTCCATACTTACAGGTAATGTTGTCATGCTTTGGACTACTGTATCTGTCGCCTAATATAGCTGCAACAACGATGTCTGAGATTGTTCTCTATCAATCGTCGAGGAGAAATAAGGCAAACCAGTTCTATTATTCACTTCATTTCATATCCACATCGTGATTGTTGTTAGGTGTAAATCCTGACGAAGGTTTTTCCAAAGTGTTTAGGGGAAGTTATGTCCCACGCATGCGAAATAAACTTTCTATGGTAGGTGTCATAAACAACATGATGCCCTTTCAGTATCACCAAAATTCAATATGTTATGATTCTCAGATGTACTTATAGTCTCCCTCACATAAGGGCGGGTAAATATTGAGTGGTATACTATTCATATATACCTATAGTCTCCCTCACGTAAGGGCAGGCATATATTGAGTGGTTACGATATATAGATTTGGTAGGTATAAAGAAAGGGAGACCAATTGGTGATATAAGGAACCTTCATAATGGCTAATGTTCACAAGCATCTCTCAGATTCACAGTTACTGAAAGGTCCAAACTTTGTTCCATGGAAAAAAAATATGAGAGCCATTCCTGAGATGGAAGATTTATGGGATATAGTGACTGGCACTACAAAACACCCTCAGATAGTAGGAACAGATCAAGATGCTTGGGATAAGAAGGACAAAAGAGGTCTCATTTTTATCTTGCTTGCTACTACATATGAGGTGCAACCTCATATTTATGATGCAAAAACCAGTAAGGAAGCTTGGGATGCTTTGATCACTATGTATGAAGTAAAAAATTAGTCCACTATTCATCATCTTCAAACTCTACTACATACTCTCAGTATAAATTTTGGGGAGACAATTGATCTATTCCTTTGCGGAGTGGCATATTTGAAAGCCAAATTGAATGCCATGGGAAAACCAGTAGATGATGATATCTTGAATTCAGTCATCTTGAGAGCACTGCCAGATTCCTACAAAATGTTGATCACTTCTCTCAACATTTTGGTAGACAAGTAACATTTGTAGAGCTGGTAAATTTGCTTCAGACTGAGGAGGCAAATCAGGTTCAAAAATATGAGGTGCCAGATAATGCCCTCTCAACCCAACAAAAGGGTAAGAAACAAGGTCAATTTCAAAAAGGGGGCTCTTCTTCCAAAGGAAAATGGAAGCAAAATCAGCAAAAAGATAAATAATATTGCAAGATTTGTGATATGAATAACCATGACACCAACAGGTGTTGGTTCAAAAACAAGCAACAAAATGACCAATCGCCTAAGAAGAAAGGCAAATAGAAACAAAAATATAAAAATAAACATAAGCAACCTAAGGGCCATGTTGTTTATGCTGACTCCAACTCAGACTCAGATTCTCCTAGGTTCGATTCAAATTCTAAATCTGAAAGAGCACACAAGGTGCTCATGACCCATACTTCATCTTCCTAGATAGATGTTGTATGGTACATTCACTCAGGAGCTAGTAAGCACATGACTGGGGACAAATCATGGTTTGACACCTTTGAGGAGAAAGAAGGTAAAATAGTCACTATTATTGACAATCAAGTCTACCAAGTGAAGGGTGAAGGGGATGTTTCTGTCTCTCTTCCAGATGGTAAATGTCATATAGAAAATGTCCTCTATGTTCCTGGATTAGCCAATAATTTATTGTCTATTCCACAAATGTTAGATAGAAATATGGAGGTTGTGTTCTGAGTTGTGAAAGGTAAGAAGAGATGTTTTATAACTCACAAAGGTAAACATGTCGCAACTGGATCCTACAAGCATGGCTTGTTCATACTAGATGCCCTTTCAATGCCACATGTTGCTCTGGCAGTAACTACAAAGGAAGCCACTTCTCTATGGCATAGACGATATGGACATCTAAGCTCAAAATATTTGCTTGAATTGTGCAAATATGGGATGGTGAAAGAACTTCCTCACCTATCCTATGTCTTACCAGTTTGCTCAGATTGCTTAGCATGGAAGCAACACTGAGTACGTTTTGAAGCTAGCTCCTCCAAAGCTACGAAACCTCTAGAGTTGGTACACACCGATTTGTGTGGTCCTATGCCAACCAGCTATGGTGGAAAGAAGTATTTTCAATTGTTTGTTGATGATTACTCATGGAATATGTGGGTTTTCTTCCTTTTGTTGAAATCAGAGGCTCTAATATACTTTCAAAAATTCAAGAAACTTGTTGAGAAGGAGTCGGGATGTTTCATCAAAACCCTCTGCTCAGATCGAGGGGGGAATACACCTCTAAATAATTTTCATCATTTTTGAAAGAACATGGGATTAAGAGACAACTAACTACAGCCTATACACCTCAGTAGAATGGAGTTGCAAAGAGAAGAAATCATTCCATTATAGAAATGGTTTGATGTATGCTAAAAGGAGCACATCTTGAGGATCGGTATTGGGCTGAAGTAGTAAACACAGCGTCATACCTTCTAAATAGAGCACCCACCAGAGCTCTGCAAGGAAAAACACCACAAGAAGCTTGGAGTGGTAAGAAACCCTCCATTTATTATCTAAGGGTTTTTGGATGTAAAGCATTCATGCACATTCTAAAATAGAAAAGAAAGAAGTTAGATGAGAAAACACTGTGATGTATTTTTCTTGGTTATGATGAGTTTTCAAAAGGATATCACTTGATAGATACTATAACCAAGAAAACACATATAAGTAGAGATGTAGTATTTGATGAAGCTTCCACATCAGATATCACATCTGAAAATGTATACCTTGAAGAAGAAGAAGAACCTAAGAAAGAAAGCTCATCTCCAAAGAAGAAGGTTCCAAAGTGGTATACTAGTACATTGAGAGATTCTAAACTAAATACACTTCCAGATCTAACTCAAGATCATCCATGCACTCGAAGTATGACACAATAGAGAAGAGCAGAGGCATCATCTTCAGAGGTTGATGAGCTCTACCAACAATTTGATGATCTATCTGTAGATGAAAAGGAAGACAAAGATACAAATATAGATAATGAACAAATCTATATGATAGCATTGGATGAAAATGAGCCTGTAACAGTTCAAGATGCACTTAGTGAGCCTTAGTGGAAGGTTGCTATGGAAGTAGAACATAAATCTCTCATGAAAAATAAAATCTGGAAGCTAGTCAATCTACCTACAGGAAAGAAACCCATTGGTTGTAAATGGGTGTTCAAAATAAAGTATAAAGCATATGGTACTATTGATAAGCATAAGGCCCGTCTTGTTGCAAAGGGCTATGCTCAGAAATAAGGTATAGATTATGAAGAGACTTTTGCCCCTACTGCAAATATGACTACCATTAGAGTACTTTGTGCCATGGCAGCTCATTTTGGGTGGAAGCTACATCAGATGGATGTGAAAAGTGCCTTCCTAAATGGTAACTTACAAGAAGAAGTATACATGACTAAAATAGAAGGATTTGTAGTTGAAGGGCAAGAACATAAAGTTTGCAAATTAATAAAATCCTTGTATGGGCTCAAACAAGCTCCTTGAGCTTGGTACATCAAGATATATAGTCACCTATTGCAGCATGGATTCAAAAGAAGTCTTTCAGATGTGAATCTTTATATCAAGAACAATGGTTCTGATATAGTTATTCTGGTGTTATATGTAGATGATATAATCATAACGGTAAGTTCAAAGAAGATGATTAATGCAGTAAAATATGGTTTGAAACAATCCTTTGAAATGACAGATCTAGGACTTCACTATTATCTTGGTTTGGAAGTAAATCAGAAAGAACACCATATCATAATTACACAAAAGAAGTATGCCAAGACATTAGTTGAAAAATATTGAATGACTAACTGTAAGTCTAAAACAACTCCAATGGAACAAGGACTTAAGTTATCACGATATGATAAATCACCTCAGGTAGATGGTACTCTCTATCGGTAGCTAATTGGGAGTCTCCTATATCTAACCAATACTAGGCCTGATCTCAATTTTGTTGTGGGTTATCTTTTGCGGTTCATGCAAGAACCCAAATTAAGTCATTGGAAAGCAACAAAAAGAGTTCTACATTATGTTCGTGGTACAACAGATTTTGTCTTGGAATACAAAAAGAATAACAAGTTCTATCTACAAGGATACATGGACTCCGACTATGCTGGATCCATTGATGATCAAAAATAAACCTCTGGATACATATTTCATCTTGGATTTGGTCTTGTCTCATGGCATAGCAAGAAGTAGCAGGTGGTTGCTATCTCATCTACAGAGGTAGAATATCGAGAAGCTAGTGGAGCAGTCTACGAGATAATATGGTTACGTCACATTCTTACAAACATGGGTCTTCCAGTGAATCTTCCACTACATTTATTTTACGATAATCAAGGTTTTTTGAATCTTGTCAAGAATCTAATTTTTCATGATCACACCAAACACATCAACACTCAATGTCTTTTTATTCATGATGAAGTTCCAAAGCACAAAATACATCTCCAATACATTCCCACTGATGCTCAAGTTGCATATATCTTCACCAAAGCACTTGGATGCATCAAATTTGAATTATTTCATAATATCCTTGGGATTTGCCAATAATGTAATAAGGGGGGATGTTAGCATATTTCATTATTAGGTTAATTAAAATTAGCGCCTCCAATGCGCTCTCCAAGTTTTGGGTAGTTAGCCAACGAATTCGGGTGCTTCAACTGAATTCGAACCACTTATCATTTGTATGTATTCATCACATATTAATAATACAATTGTTGAGCATTTCATATACTTTTCATACTCTAAACTCTATACGCGGGTCCTCTCGCTTGCCAATACCTTAAGTCACAATCGCTTGCCACCAGGGCAATCCATCGGATGGATATGAGGCTTAAAGCCTTGCCAACCATATTCCTTCACTGGCACACACAAGACAAAAAAACTTTTGTCTTCTTCCTCGCACGAAATCGCATAAATCGCAAGCTTAGAGTAATTTGAATGAAGGTTAGTTCTTTGCCACCAAGGCATATGGTATTTATACCATTATGCCACCACAACATTAGACGTCGATGGAGGGATTTATTCATGACGTCGACGCATTTCTTTTTGCCTTGCAACCCTAACTTTAGGGTTAATTAAATTAGATTATAATTTAATTAATAATAAAATTATTATAATTAACTTATAATTAATTTAATAACCATAGGGTTAATTATATTTAATTTACAAATTAATTTATAATGAAATTATTATAACTAATTTATAATGAAATTATTATAATTAATTTAATTACTTTAGGTCTTTCCATTAGACCTTTAATATTATAATAAAATATTATAATATTATTTTTCTTGGGCTTTCTAACTTCTCCTGCTTCTGATCACGTTCTTATTTCTAAAACTATCTCTTGAAATCCTTCCTCTTGCATTGCTCACTGAAACTGACTTTTGACATCAATGACAACAAATCTTGCTCATATTTCCAACACCCTCAACTTGAATTTACTACTTTGTCTTTTATTTTTGGGTGCTCTTATTCAACCCTAAAGATGAACTTGGGTGCACTTTTCAACCCAAGTTTTCTCAATCCTTGGATGCTCTTTTCAACCTAGTTTCTCATCATCCTTAGGTGCTCTTTTCAACCTAGTCTCTCTCACAAACTTATCTTCTCTATCCTAGAATACTTTCAAACATGGTTTTCACCAAGCATATACAATGTGGCTCTGACACCACTATTATCAATCCAACAATATTTTCTATAAGATCAATATAAAATATTCACATAATTCAATAACAAACTCATAAAAAATATTTTATTGATAAATGTAAATATATCAACTCAAGCAATGCAAATATAATGTATTGCAAAGATTCTTTGATCACTTATTACAATGCTTTATCTTCAATATATACACACATGGATATGATACTCTTCACATTCACAACTCTTGACCTTTCTACTTACTCTCCTCACACACACAAGAGACATAACACTTCATGTTTCTCATGGGAGAAATACCACATAATAATAAATCTATTATTGACTCTACATATCCACATAAGGACAAAGACTCTAATGATTGCACATACTAAATGATAAACTCTTACATAACTCCATACTTACATGACACCTCACTTACATAACTCCACACTTACATGACACCTACTATATACTCAAATATTTACAATACTCTAAACTATTTACATGGTACTTGCAATATTCTTGCAAGTTACCAAATAATGTAATACTTCCAACACATTTGGAAGAAACCATACTCTTTGATCCATATAGATTAAAAATAAATTGGCTTTGAATTACTATTATTGAGTAGGTCACTTCTCAAAAAATGCTTACAATAAATTTTTGGAAGACATTGTATAGTTTATTTGTATCCAAGGATTAGATATCAAACACCTATCCAATATTTCTGCCATCTGATAGTTACCAATATGTTTGTTTCCCATGCATATTGATATATTGAAGGAACATCCCAAAGGCCATATAAATTGATAAATAAAGCAAAATCCTCCATTGATATAGACCATCCAAGAGTACCACACTTCTTTTATGAAGAAGAGATAAATTTTTGAAGTTCCCTCTAAGAATTGAAATATTGTAATTCATTGTTGAATCTAACATAAAAATTTGAGTTCTTTCCATCATCTATTTGATGAGTGAATATATTTGGAGAAACACATTTATGACTCCAATGTTCGTAACTTTATCCTTCTTACAAAAAGGACCAACCTTCCAAATTATTTCTTACTTATATCTATTCTTCATTTCATTTATTATTGAATCATATAGTTGCAACGCCTCTTAAAGATCCCATTGTAGAAATCACTATACAATCCCTCATATTCCATATTTGTTTAGTTGCTTCTTTACATTCCTCACTATCTATATTTATTTCTTGTATAAAAATAAACCTACAACTATAATAATTCATTAATTCCTTGATAAATTCTTTCTTGGGACCATATTCATACCCTAAATATTCCAAGACATTGTTTTTTATTCTTTTTTGTCTTGGCTTGTCCATGCTTCCTATTAACACTTATGATTTTTATTTCTTGTTTCTTAAATAATTATCCCTATGGGTTTATTTTTCCCTTTATTCTTGCTTTGAGGGTCTTCCTCTCCTTTTTCCATTCTCACCAATGCTTTCATACTCATCAATCCCTTGCATTTTTCATATTGTTTGCAATTCAACTTATCATTTATAGATTTAAACTTCCTAGGAGAACCTAAAGTGTGATGCATAACCCTTGGATATATCTTATTTTTATGCTTTCTTATAAATTATAAGGTGTAAGGAAAAACCTCCATAATACTTACTTTCTCATGTTGCCCTAAAAACCCTAAATTGCAGTGCATATTTTTCATACTACTTTCTCTAGTATGTTTTCTTGAAAACCCTATTGTGCAAGGGATAAGCTCTATTTTTTTTTATTTTTAAGGAGATTATTTTACTATTTGAGAATATTGGTGATGATTTACCTATAAAAATTAACCTCTTTTATCTTCTTTGCTTTGAAAATTGAATGTGCATGTTCATTTACAACTATAATTACTTATATACTATGATGTCATTCATCATTTGATGAGGTAGAGAGGATTTGTTTGAAACTTTTTGAATGAAAAAATCCTTGATCTAAGTCATATTCTATAAAATATAATCCTCTTGATTCATATTTTAATTTGCATCATGACCAAAAAAATCATCTCTTTCTTGATTATTTTCACATTGTAATCCTTTATCATGTGTCTAGTTTCATAACATTTACAAAATCAAAATAATTGTTGTTGGGTTAGGGCTTAAGAGAGGTGGAGGAGCCTTAGTGATGATCATTTTTGTCATTGGTGGCCTTGTACCTAGCTTCTCTTTTGCCTTTTCAAAGGTTGTGGTGCGAATATTCCAACCTTTTTTTTGGTTTAGAGTGTTGAGCTATAGAGGTATGCGTACTTTTTTGCCCTCCCACCATGGTCTAACTCTCCTCTTTGGCCTGATGAGGAGACACAATGGGTGGCATAGGAGTCGAATTTAGCTTATTATGAGGTATAAATGGGCAATCCTTAACCTTGTGATCCAAAGCTTGACATCTGAAGTAGGTATTCAATAGGTTAATATACACCACTCATTGCAAAATAGGGGTGTCCCTCACTTGTATCTCGATGTCCTCCTTGAGGTCCTTGGACAAGTCAACCTCAACAGAAACCCTTTTTTTTGTGAGCATTGAAAAACTTGTTGGTTTCTACCAGTAAGACATACCCTAATATTGTCACAATGCAATTTAAAAATGGTAAAGTGGGAGGGGAATACCAAGGAACTCAACACAAATAGGGACCTTAGAGGTTCTTTCCTTTGAAACTAAAAAAGTCTTGGATCCATGGAGAGAAGACCACCAAGGATTTTTGCATGCTCCATGGCCCATGCTCATAAATTATCTTTGCTTGAGCAACATCTACAAACTAAAAGATAAAAATCCTTGGTTATGTTCTTAATCAACTTGAACTTGACTTCATTAGAAACCCAAGTTGAGTTAACCTAAGACCACAATGACGCTTCGTTGGGAATGCGCCCCATAAAATACCCAACTAGGTTAAATGATTCCATCCATTTATAGGCATTATCAAACTTAGGTAGAGGTAAACTAAACTTACCTTGTGACTCTCCATTAGCAAAAAATATTTGGGATACTCCACAAGTGCTATTTTTGTTTGCCTTCTCCTCCATGGCATCAATGTTATTTATTGGCCCATCAAGGTTGGAGGCCATTGAAAGCCCCAAAAGGTCAATAAAACCCTAACACAAAGTAAAAATGGCTCACACTAAAGAAAAAAACTCTAGTAGAGCGCCTACCAAACACCTTTTAAAAAATGTACCCTTAAATATGCGGATTTGTCTGTGAGGGTTCCATCTACTGGAGATCTATGGACTTGTCTACTAAGGGTTCCATTTTTTGGAGATATACGGACTTGTTTGTTGAGGGCCTCATTTTCTAGAGTTTTGTAGATTTTTTTACTTTATGAATGTGTTGTGAGGTTCTGAGTGAGAAATCTACTAGTTTGGGTTTTTGTGGGATTTTTCCGTTGAGGGTTCCATTTTATGGAGATCTATGGATTTGTTTTCTTAGGGTTCCATTTTTTGAAGATCAATAGATTTATCTATTGAGGGTTCCATTCTTTTGAGACTATTCAAAGATATGAATATATATAGGTTGGTAATGAATATAAATTTGTAGATTTTTAAAACAAGTTAATTCAATGTTTTGAATAACCTGTAACCTTCACAAATGGGTTTTTTTGGTTGGTAAGACTAGACAGACCAGTCTATGATTATAAAAGTATTTGAGTCCTTTCAAAAGCTCAAATGTTATCCTAATAAAAAGAATAAACTTGAAACATTAATTTTAAAAATTATATAAATTTTATTTATTTTTTGTTACATAGGAGAGTTGATCACAACCACACAAATTTAAAATTGTATCTTACACATATATATTACTAATATATCTCAAGTGATAGCTCAATGGTTCGGGTATTAACTCTTCTTAAAAAGGTCCAAATTTTAAACTGCGATGTGTGTGGTTGTGTGTTAAATTCCCTATTGATAAGCTTAGCTCTCCCCCTTATGAGAGGTCATGGTGGGATGGGGATGCCCAGCTCTAAGCGTAAAAGGGATTTCTCACACTAATCAAATCCAAAAAATAAGTAATTATTACCAATACTAATATTTAAATTCAAATAATTACATTATCTCAATTATTTAATAAATACAACAAACTAATACATCACAATTTTTCTCTATATTAGTTATACTTTTTTTTTTCAATTGGTTATATGGGATTGAAACAGGCCCCACCTATATTACATCATCACCACATAGTGGTATTACAACAAAGCTTGAAAATTATCCATATATTACTTGGTAAGGTTTGAACCTTGGTTTTCTCTTTAAATATTGAGGAGCCTAACCAGTTGAGCTAATGCCACTTGATAGTAGTTATACTTTTAATAGTTATGATTTTGATTATTATTTTTAACATTTTTCTAATTTTATAATACATTTTTACTCTTTAATTAATTGGTGAATGAGTTTATTTTTATTTTTTTGAAGGTCAAGTACAACTAGGGGCCACACTCATTAGGAGTACAACAAGGGTCTCTCTCCTCATAATTTAAACTTAAGTAATCTGAATAATAGTCCAATAACATACGAGTACCTACTGAACAATACTAATAATAATAAATTCTATATACTAAAACCTATCAATGTAATTGTATTGTGAATATTACTTTAAAAATACTACATAAGATCATAGAATATTAAGTATTTATTATAAAAAGGTCAAAGACTTAGGTGTTTTTAACAATCAAATTTATTTATGGTCTAAGAGATCAAGGGCCTGAATGAACTTCATAGTCTTGATCCATGTGTGCTTACATAACATTTAAAAAAAAAACACCTAATGGTTTCTTTAGTTTAATCCCTCGAGACCGACCACATAATTTTACTAATTTTTAATAATTTAAATATTATTAAATTTTAACTTAACTCGGCGAAAAACAGGACAAATAATTTTGGAGAGCCATTTTGACACACGATCGCCACACAAGACAAACTGTCATGGCTTTGGAATTACTTTTTAAAATGCTATCAAGGTGTGGCACTTTATATTAACCACAAGGAAAACTACTTACACAAAATAATAAATACATTGAGTTTGTTAGAAGAGTAAAATATAATACTTTACAATTTCTGTAGAGTTTATGTTCCTCAACATGCTAAAATATTAATTATAAGGAATCAAACTAAAAGCATAGACACTATAGATATTTTCCAGTTATTTTAAAATAAATCCATTTAAAAAATAAATTAAAAAAATACTTATGGACAAAAACTTCCATATTTAAGCAACTACACTCATATGTCAACTTCAACCTCTATTCTTTTTTAAATATTTAAAAAGCAAAAAAAGGTCAGCTATGCACGTTACAAAAGATTAAAATTAATCCTAAATCAAAAATTAATAATGTTTATACTTTCAATGGCAAAATGAATGGACCATAAAAGACAAGTACAAAACTTAATTTAATTCCATTATCTTTGCAAAACGAAATAACTTATTAATTAATTAAATAAAAAATGGCGCTCCCATATTTCAAATTTTAAAAATATCTAAAGATTCTTTCTCGGTTTCCTCACATGCCCATCATCCCAAATATTTTTAATTAAATCTACATATTCCTATCTTCACCGAATACATTATACATTTATATCACATGGAGGTGGTTGGAAATAAAAATAATAATCACCCAACAAAACCTTATTAATAATCAAATTATTCTTGTACCACATGACGCATATATTCCCGTATCCTTGGACAGGGTTGGGTTAAAGATCATTGCCAGAAACATCGTCAACCATGACGTCACATAAAGTAACCAAACCTCGTTCCCCCCTAACTTTAGGGCCAAAAAAAAATCAAACATTATTAAATGAACTATAGCCATTAAAATAAAAATGGATGGCTTAACCATATTTGGGGGTTTCTTTTCCCCAAACATCCCCCCGTCCGTGGAATGTTCCATGCCGTTAGCCCCCCTAGGAGACCGTATCCCCTTCGATATATGTAATCAAAAATACTCTAATACTAAGGTTAAATGTAAAAATTTATTTTATTATCTGCCCGCGTGATTTAATTGCAGAGGAATCCACATTGAATGTTTTAATTAAAATAATATTTTTTCCTCCTAGAAAAAAACAAAAGACTTTATTGGTCATATCTAGATGCTTCCATGAAGCCCCCCACGGGTTTCGAGAATCACGTGATGCGGAATTTTCTTTTTATTAAAAAAATGACATACAATGCCGACCCCCTTCACGTGGCCAACTCACACCCATCACCCAGGGGTCCCAAAGGCCCGCAATTCAAACCCCCGCCACCCCCACTTTAAAAAAGAAAATTAGAAGAAAAAATAAATTAGAAGCCCACCGAAACGTGGGGTCGCCACAGGAATCCCATGTGATCAGTACGGGTGGGGCCCGCCAAACCCCTATGGGGGGAGTCCGTGCTGCACGTGACCGACATGCGCCCCACCTCACGTGCTGCCACCCCCGTCCGTCGATCTGGCCCCAGGCGGGGCCCACGCCACCGACATCCCCGTCCGAACGCCATGGCATGCGTCCGGCGGGGCCCACCCCACGCGCCTGACGGGAGCCTGTAACGCCGTCAGGTACCGTTAAGTCGCCTCCCGTCTGTGTATCCACCCTGGACACTTGTTTGATTGACAATGACATGACACTGAAGAGGGGGGCATGGGGACACGTGGAGGGAATGGTGACGCCAAGAGCGAGGAGGGGGGGATTTTGACCAATGGGGAGCTTGGTCGAGACAAGAGCACGTGCCGTCGAGTGTCCACATCAGCAACATGACTGGTCTCATTACCTTTTTAGCATGAGGTGTGCACCGCGCGCTTGCTTGGTTGGTTGGCCCAATAAGAGGGAGGGCATGTGCCCTCCCAGGATCGGGCACATCATTTATGGGGTTCCTTGACTTGGACCGTGAAAGGGCCAACTACTATGATATTGGAAGAGGGTGACACATGAATAGTCTTCCGATTTTTATCAAGTTTGGGAAAGGACAAACCCTAAGGTGTCACTTAATGCTAAGGGAATTTTGCATATTTTTTTCACCGTACCACAATATTTGGTTTTGGTTGGGATATCGAATTGGAATATGTTTTTTTTGGTTTTTATTAATTTTTAAGTAAATATTACTTATACATATTTAATATAGGGATTGAATTCGAATCACATCATCGATAATGTAAATGACATCTTACCGATAGACCACACTCACGAAATAAATATATATTTTTTGTTATATTTTTATTTTAAAAAATATTTAATTTTTGTAAGGATAAACATTAAATCCAGGGTGAGGAGAAGACATCAATCCTTTATTTCTTTTGTCTTGTACTTGCCTAGCTTTAAAGTTCAATTATCGTATCTTCAACTTAAAGGTAACTTTTTTAACTCATGATTAGATGTAAATGTTACCTACTAATGAGGATGTAATCTAAACCATTGCTTCTTTTAGTAGCAAGAGGAAGTGATCAGATGTATGTAACCTATAACCTACCATTAATGAAGAGTATGACTATAAATGTTTCTTGTTCTTGTGGTCCTCCCTTAACACTCAATGTCCATCATTTAAAAGCATTTTATTTTTCATTTTTATTAATTTATATAGTTTGATATTTAATATTTTAAATTTTGATATGATTAAATATTATAATAATGTAAGAAGGTATATAGTTTGGATAGTTAAATGACATTATAAAGTTGAAAATGTAGATATTTAAAGAAGAACTAAGTTCAATAAAAAGCATATTAAGTCATAGATTGACCTAGATATATTGAGTTACATTAAAAACCTAAAATTAAACTTAAGATGTGTGTCGTCTAAGACTCATATTATACATTAATATTTTAGAAGCTTTTAAGTTCATCAAAATCTCCATGTCTTAATAAGTACCATCCTTAAGCCTTTCCATCATGTCCTAAGCTTGTTTGATCATATTCTAAATCATATTTCATCCATGTCAATAACATTAACAATGCTATTGCAATGTTATTAGCATCAATGGTGCTATTAACTTGGAACCAAGAGAATCTTAAGAGTAAGTAGTTAATTGCCACATCTAGCTCTATATAGTACATTTGTTGCTCTATCTAATGAGAGGATCTCTAATTGTGAGATCAACTCATTCACCTATCAAATTTGATCCATTTCATCATCCTACCTAGCAATTCCTTACCATATCTACCTTAGCCCTTGACACATCTAATCTCTTATTAGATTTTATATTGGATTTATCACTAGTTCTATCTCCCTCATGCAACAATCAATGAGCAAGGGACAAGCAATAAGCAAGAATTAGAAAAACAAGGGAGAAAAAGGAATTTGTGTGTTCTAGAAAAGCAATCTTATACATACAATGAAACTCTGTCAAAATTTGGACCTATTGAGAATTCCTATTGTCAAATTTCCATTATCTCTTCATAGAACACTTGGGTTTTATATTCTTTATCATTTATTTTTATGTATTTTCATTTGTTATCTTAATTCTTAAATCTTATTCCCTAATATGGTTACATTGATATTGCCTTAGTCTCTAGTAGTGTATTTTGATGTACTAATAGGGTGGTGCAAAGTTGTATAAGGTGACCTGATCTCCTAATATTGGTCATTTGATCAATAGTCGATAGTTTTGGTCATCCCTACACTTCTAATGTTAGTGCTAATATATTAGTTCCATCATCCATTGTCACTTTCGATTTATATCTAACAAAGGACAAGCAAAGAATAAAGAACATAGGTTATAGCTTTTGTTTTTTTTGCATTGATCATATTTTCCTTGAGAAATTTTCATATAATCATGAGTTGATTATTTTGTAATAGCAATACATTATGTGTTTTGATTTATCATTCAAATATGGTTTCAAGTGGTAACTTTTGTATCTTGTAAGTTTTAGATCTTGTGATTTTAATCTCCTATGTTGCATCATTTTTGTGTTGAAATTGTAATCTGATTTATGGCCAAGGCCAACATTGTATGATGTAATTTTGTATAGGTCTATAGGCATTCATTGTGTAATTATATTTAATTTATTGTAATATTTTATTATGTAATCCCTATTGGTTATGGTTAACCTTGTTATGGTTAAACCCTTCTTATAACTTGTAATTAACCTTTAAACCCTCTTGTTATGTCAACTTAGGTTAAATTAATTTATGTAATTGGAATTTCTAGCACTGATATAGATACTCTCGACCACTATGTCCATTGCATTAGAGTGTTGTGATTCTTCTCTGCAAATAATATAGTGATTATTTATGGTGCCTATGGATGCCCATTATATCTCTATTTTTCATCCGTTTGATATTTTCTATATAATATTTGAGTGGATGGATTTCTTCTGTTTGTTTCTAGAAATATCTGTGAATTCCAACATGGTATTAGAGTAGGTGTGGATCAATATTGCTTTGTCATATATAAAGATTATATGGAGCCTTCAATCCTTCCTTTGAATTTTAGGGTGGATCACTTATCAAATCTTCATCAATGTCTTCTACACAAGAGGTAGAGGAGATTTTATTCCACAATTTTTCATTCATTCTTGTAAAATTCTTGGAGAATCTATGCCTACTCTAAATCTCACTTCCTATTATTAAGGTATTTTTTATATTACATACTTGTTGGACATTTTGAGTCCCTAAGCTAAAATGTTGTCATTGATGTCAAAAGAGCATTTAATGTCAAAAGGATCTATGAAGGGTTTTTGTGAAAACCAAGGTAGGAAAAATAAAATATTTTATTAAAAATCATGGACAACAAATTTGATATGGGTTTTTCTTAAAACCCAAGTTGGGCTTTCATTTCATCGAAAAAGGTGCCCCGGTGATGGAGTTATTTGAGTTTTAATATTTGGTTTAAATTTAAATTATTTAAAATTTAAATTATTTAAAATTTAAATTCAAATTTAAATTTAAATGTAAAATTTCCCGTCGACATCATCAAGAAAACATAAATTCATATTTCCACCGACGTCTTCGAAGTGTTTTAAACACTATATAAAGGGGTGGTAAATGAATCAAAGTTTTCTCCTTGCTCTTGTGATAAATGTTTGGCATTCAAACAAGTCTATGAGCTCATGCAAATTTTGAAAAGAGAAGAAGGAAAGAAAACAACAACGCTTGGAAAGTCAAATTGTGGTGGGAAGCATGGTGCATTGGCAAATCATTTTGGTTTAAGGCACAAGGCAACACAAACACCAGGGATTGAATCCCTTGGACGACGTTTCGAAAGGCATGTGGAAAGCTCTTTGGCGCTTTGTATTTTGCGAAAGGTGGAGGAAGGTTTAAGGTACTTTGGACCTTTGCCTTTCCAACGAGCACCTAGCTCGTGTGGAATATTAGCCGCAGTTAAGACACTCGCGGTGTGGCAAGTCGGGGGTTTGAATCCCCTTGAGGAGGTAATTACGTTTTGTATTTAAATAATTTTTATTAGCCCTAAAGTTTGGAGTTATAAGGTAGTTAATGGAAATTAAAGTTTGTTATTAGGGCTGTAATTATTATTGCAAAGCATAATTGGTTTATGATTTATTTTATGGTTATCGAGAATTATTTTTAGGAGAAATAAGGAGTTGTTTTTCAAAAGCAATTTTGAGAGGTTTATTATTTTTGATAAGGGTTTTAATAAAAGGGACTTTGGTGGATGTGTTTATTAACTTGGAGTAAAAATGGTGTATTTTGAGTAATGCTTTATTTTGTGATTATTTGAAGTCCATTAACCCTTGTTTAGATTGGAAAGGAAAGTTGTGTTTAAGTGTGGTAGATTTTGTGGACAACTTATTGGAATCAAAAAGGTACGGGCACATTCTCCTATTGATTTTTTATGGTGGTTGATTTCTGAAATATCATTGAGAGAAAAGGATTGATTGTGGTTTCCTTTGAGAAAGTGATTGGTTGAATGCTTCAAGGTTTTTTGGTTTGTGAGTTGTATTTAAACCTTGTTTTATTAGCATTATTGTTGAAGCCCATTGATGATGAAATGAACTTGAACTTGAGTTAGAAAAGAACATGAGTATCATTGCTATGTGAGACTTGTGCTTGAGCATTGTTGGAAACATTTTGAGTTGGTTAATACATGCTTGGACTAGGGTTTGTAAAAAATGATTGTTCCTTGAGGTGATTGGTTGAGTTGAGTTAGTTAATACATGCTTGGACTAGGGTTTGTGAGAAAGGATTGTTCCTTGAGGTGATTGATTGAGTTGAGTTGATTAATCCTAGTCAAGTGGATGCATGTGGTTGTTCAAGTTCTTAGAAATAAACTATTCAATATTCTGATTTGAGTTGAGATTGATTTGAGTTGATATTGAGGTTGATTTGAGTTGAGATTGAGATCTGAGTATAGAACATATAGAGTCTCTAACAATTCTCTTTATGCTTCTATTGATTTGAGATTAGGATTTGAGTATAGAACATATAGAGTCTCTAACAATTCTCTTTATGCTTCTATGAGATTGATTTGAGATATTGATTGTACATTGAGCTTAGAACATATTGAGTCTCTAACAATTCTCTCTATGATTCTATGTGATTGAGACAAGTCTTTGAGAAGACTTGTGGACTATTTTGAGTTAAGATTTTGTGAAAGCTTGCTATGTAGATTTGAGCAAGTCCTAGAGAGGACTTATTGAGCAGATTTGAGCAAGTCCTAGAGAGGACTTATTGAGCATATTTGAGAAAGTCCTAGAGAGGACTTATTGAGAAGATTTGAGCAAGTCCTAGAGAGGACTTATTGAGCATATTTGGACAAGTTTTGTGTGAACTTGTTGAGAATATTTGGACAAGTTCTTTGTGAACTTGTTGAGAATATTTGGATAGGTTTTGTGTGAACTTGTTGAGCATATTTGGATAGGTTTTGTGTGAACCTGTTCAGTGGATTTGGACAAGTTCTGTGTGAACTTGTTAAGAAAATTTGGATAGGTTTTGTGTGAACTTGTTGAGCATATTTGGACAGGTTTTGTGTGAACCTGTTGAGCATATTTGAGTAGGTTCTAAGTGAACCTATTGAGCAGAATTGTACTATATCGATTGTACTATGTTTAGTGTAAGAGATTGAGCAGAATTGTGCTAGACTGACTAAACTATTTTTGGTACAGTATTGAGACAAAGCTTTGGAGGTGACAGATTATAGAGGATAGAGTCTCATTGGATAAAGATCCAACAGCCAAGACAATTGAATATATATCTGGGTGAGGAGTCTTCAAGTGGAGAGAGATCCACAAGTCAGTACAACAAAGAGACAAAGTCTTCTAGAAGATCACTAGCTAGAGCAGAAGGGGAAAGAGTTCTCCTGTGGAAGAGATACACAAACTTGAGATTTAGGGTATCAGCATCTCCTTTGGATTGAGGTCCATAAACATTATAATTTGGGAAATATTCCCAAGATATTATTTGAGAAATATTTAGAAGAAATATTTTCTTTGTGGAGGTAGCCCACATTGGGTGAACCACATTAAATCTGTGTCTCTATTATGTGTGGAGTTTTGTGCATTGCTTTGATTACTACTATTGATACTGCTATCTATATATTGCATAATATTGATTTGAGAAGAAAAGTAAAAAGTGGTCTTATATTGTTCACCCCTTCTCTCAGTATAAGCTTGTGTTCTTCAATTGATATCAGAGTTGGTTCCTTCAGAAGAGTTTAATAGCTTGAAGGAAAAGTGGTCTAAGAACACAATGGATCACAAAGATCAAAAGGATGGATCCTTTAATAATGCAGTACTAGTATTTGATGGAAGTGACTTCTTGTATTGGTGTATGCTAATGATATTTTAACTGATGGCACTTGGAAATGAAGTTTGGGATGCAATGAAACTTGGATGTGATTCTATATTCAATCCTCCAAGCTTCTAATGCATGCAAATTCAAGAGCTATGAATGCAATTATAAAAGTATTGGGAAGTTCAAAATCTATGAAGGTTATGGATTGTAAAATAAAAAAATATATGTGGGATCTACTACATGATATATATGAGGGTGATAAAGGTGTCAGGAAAGCTAATATTAGAAATATCAAAGGAGAATTTGAGAACTTAAGAATGAGAGATGATGAAAATATTCATGATTATCTTAGTAAGATTGATGAACTTGTACATGAGATGAGAGGTCTTGGAATGAAGGTTGATGAATCAAATGCTTGTGATAAGATATTGATAACTCTTCCAAAAAGGTATAGTGAAAAGGTTTCTACTATAGAAACATCAATTGATAGTGATTCTTTGACAATGAATTCTTTGCTTGGTATGCTTACTACTTTTGAGATAAGAACAAAATATCCTATTCCTCCAAAAGAAGTTGCTTTCAAAGTGGACAAAAAGAAAAAGGGAAAGCAAATAGAATCAAGTAGTGAGTCATCTAGTGATGAAGAAGCTAACTATGGTAGAAGAGATAAAGGGTTCAAAAGACCAATAGATATGAGATCAGTTAAGTGCTTTAATTGTGGTAAGTTTGGACATTTTGCAATAAAGTGCAAAGAGCCAAAGTACAACAGTGATGAAGAAAAACAAGATCATAAGTATAGGGAATCATAAAGACACAAGTACCAGAAGAAAGGCAAGGATGGACAAAACAAACAAGGAAAGAAGTTTTTCCAAAGGCAAAAGAAAAGCTACTATGCGAATAATGCAAGTAAGTACTCATTTGATAGTGATGCTAGTTTTTTAGACAATGATAGAGATGAAGTATTGTTCATGATTGAAGAAAAGGATCAAACTAAGAAAAAGACTCTAGTTATTCTTAAGTGTTTTAGATGTGGTAAATTTGGACATCTTGAAGATGATTGCACAAGAGATGGTTATAGTTTCAGTGATGATGATTTTGAAGATGCACTTGATAGATCAAATTAGAATCTTCTAATGGCTTTAGAAGATGAATAATTAAGTGATCCTATAGAAAGCAAGTCAAAACAAAGAAATGATATGGATAAAGGAAAACAAATAGAGGACTACTCAATAGAGAATGGTTATGATCTCAAGGGAGAACTTATCCATGCCCTTGACACAGTAAAAAAGGTAAGAAAGCAAAACTCTAAGCTTGAAAGTAAGTTTCAAGAATGTGATGAAGAAATATTATTTCTCATAGAGGACTTAGAAAAGTCAAAGGCTAAGGCAAGTAAGTTCAAGGATAAGTTAGAAGCAAATATTTTGGAATGTGAGAAGTTAGCACAAGAAGTGGCTACTCTAAAGAAATATTTACAAGACTCCAAGATCAAGATGAAGAGTTTCACAAATAGCTCTAAGAACTTGGATAAGTTCATTTGTGGACAACGAAGAACATCATGTTCAATAAGTATTGGTTTTGTAAAGAAACGAGAAAAAGCAAAGTCTACTTTAAGTATTCAATAAGAAACAACATCAAAAGAAGATACTTCAGAAGAGGGATTATCATATGCAAGTGAAAGTGAAACTTCTAAGGATGAGTCAGATTGTAGTGAGTCCAACAGGGACAATGGGCAAAGAAGATACAAATGGAACAACAATCAGAACATGAGACCAATGAAGTATAGGAAAGGAAGCTTCAATGGGAGGTGCTTCTCATGTCAAAGGTTTGGGCATATGGCTTCACAGTGTAGATCACATGAAAGATAGGTATATGGAAGAGAAAATATTTTCCAAGGATATTGTTATTCATGTAATGAGTTTGGTCACAAGGCAATGAATTGTAGAATTCATGACAGAAGAGGATATGGCTTCACTAGGATAAATCCTAAGACTGTTGTACATCCAAGGAATAATAACATTTAGTGTTATAAGTGTAATAATGATGATCACATAGCAAGATGGTGTAGAGCAAATATTCCAAAAATAGGCATGAACATGAACAAGAACATGAACATGAACAGGAACATGAATATGAACAATAACAGAAACAAGAACATGAACAAAAACAAGAAGATGAATAGAAATAGAGACTCAAAAAAGAAAAGAGACTCAGAGAAGAATGAGAACAAGAAAAGGTACAAGAATAGGAACATGGATGAGAACAAGAATAGGAACAAGAACATGTATGATGACTTGGAAAGAAACAATGAGAGGTTTCAACAAAAAGGAAGAGGAAAAGACAAAGGCAGAGAAAAGTGCTTTCGGGGAGTAGAAATACTCCCACCCCAGAATTAGCCACCTCATGTGGAGGTGGGGGAGGGGCTAAGCTAAGAGGCTTAATTCTTAGCCTCGAGCCCCAAAGATGACCCTTTCCCATTGATGTCAAAGGGGGAGAGATTTTTATATTATGGGGAGAGTTTTTGGATATGAGGAGAGATTTGATATCTGAGAGAGCATTGAGCCAGGGGGAGCAAAGTCCCAGGGGGAGAAAAAAAGAAGGCCAAAATTCAGTAAAAGGATTTGGGTTTCCATCAATGACAAAAGGGGATATTGTTGGATATTTTGAGTCCCTAAGCTAAAATGTTGTCATTGATGTCAAAAGAGCATTTAAAGTCAAAAGGATCTATGAAGAGTTTTTGTGAAAACCAAGACAGGAAAAATAAAAGGTTTTATTTAAAACCATGGACATCAAATTTGATCTGGGTTTTTCTTAAAACCCAAGTTGCGCTTTCGTTTCATTGAAAAAGGTGCCCCGATGATGGAGTTATTTGAGTTTTAATATTTATTTTAAATTTTAATTATTTAAAATTTAAATTTAAATTTAAGTTTAAATGTAAAGTTTCCCGTCGATGTCATCAAGAAAACATAAATTCATATTTCCATCGACATCTTCGAAGTGTTTTAAACACTATATAAAGGGGTGGTAAATGAATCAAAGTTTTCTCCTTGCTCTTGTGATAAATGTTTGGCATTCAAACAAGTCTATGAGCTCATGCAAATTTTGAAAAGAGAAGCAGGAAAGAAAACAACAACGCTTGGAAAGTCAAATTGTGGTGGGAAGCATGATGCATTGGCAAATCCTTTTGGTTTAAGGCACAAGGCAATGCAAACACCAGGGATTGAATCCCTTGGATGACGTTTCAAAAGGCATGTGGAAAGCACTTTGGCGCTTTGTCTTTTGCGGAAGGTGGAGGAAGCTTTAAGGCACTTTGGGCCTTTAAGAAGATTCTAAAATTTTGGAGATTATAAACAAATAAACTTGGGCAATTAATTGATCCTTTTTAATCAAGATAAATGACCAACATTTACAATATAATAATTTCAAACTATTTAAGATATATGAAATTTTCACTTTAATACAACAAGGATCTAAAACATCATTAAATTTGGTATCAAACTTAGTAGCCCTTATGGAAAATCATGATAGTATACTTGTTGCTTAAAATTTGATTACATAAATAACATGGATGAATATGAAGCAATCTATGTTGAACTCTAGAAAGAACAACTACTTGAAATTAAACATTTTAAATTATGAGTGAGTGGTAAAATAGGTGACATTAGTTTGCACTATCAAATTTAATTTGATAAAGTCCTACAAGAACAAGGTCTAGGACCCATTCAAATCCTTTGACACCATTAATACATTAGTGATACCATGAGAATAAAATCAAGAAGCAAATTAGGTAATTACCTAAATTATAAAATTTACTCTCACAACCGACATGTGAACTAAAACATATAAAATCAAAGTGAATTTTAGATCTATAATTTTGGATAAAATCAACCATTAGCTAGTGTTTTATAATGACAAATATATTATATATTTTATGGAAATGGAAACTCAAAATTTGGAAGAACAAAATGAGTATGGAATTATATTAAAGGTGACATCATATAACTAAAATGAATTAATATTCTAGAGGAATAAGCATAATGGGGGTTTGCTTCCATCTATATGATAATATCAAAATGGAAATCATTTAGGTAAAATATTCTACTTATCAAACTATTGAAATTTCTAATAAAAAATATTGACCAATAGGAAAAGAATACATCAATGAAGAAATTAGTCAATTCAAGTATACTTATATGCATCAAGGAAGAACAAAACCATGCACTTTGCCTCTTGTTCTTTTGTGATAATTTCAATGAGTGCCTAGCTTGTGTGGAATATTAGCCGCATCTAAGACGCTCGGGGTGTGGCAAGTCGGGGGTTCGAATCCCCTTGAGGAGGTAATTACATTTTGCATTTAAATTATTTTTATTAGCCCTAAAGTTTGGAGTTATAAGGTAGTTAATGGAAATTAAAGTTTGTTATTAGGGCTGTGATTATTATTGCAAAGCATAATTGGTTTATGATTTATTTGATGGTTATGGAGAATTAATTTTAGGAGAAATAAGGAGTTGTTTTTCAAAAGCAAACTTGAGAGGTTTATTATTTTTGATAAGGGTTTTAATATAAGGGACTTTGGTGGATGTGTTTATTAACTTGGAGTAAAAATGGTGTATTTTGAGTAATGCTTTATTTTTTGATTATTTGAAGTCCATTAACCCTTGTTTAGATTGGAAAGGAAAGTTGTGTTTAAGTGTGGCCGATTTTGTGGATAACTTATTGGCATCAAAAAAGTATGGGCGCATTCTCCTATTGATTTTTTATGGTGGTTGATTTCTGAAATATCATTGGAGAGAAAATGATTGATTGTGGTTTCCTTTGAGAAAATGATTGGTTGAATTCTTCAAGGTTTTCTGGTTTGTGAGTTTTATTTAAACTTTGTTTTATTAGCATTGTTGTTGAAGCCCATTGATGATGAAATGAACTTGAACTTGTGTTAGAAAAGAATATGAGTATAATTGCTATGTGAGACTTGTGCTTGAGCATTATTGGAAAAATTTTGAGTTGGTTAATACATGCTTGGACTAGGGTTTGTGAAAAAGTATTATTCCTTGAGGTGATTGGTTGAGTTGAGTTAGTTAATACATGCTTGGACTAGGGTTTGTGAGAAAGAATTGTTCCTTGAGGTGATTGATTGAGTTGAGTTAATTAAGCCTAGTCAAGTGGATGCATGTGGTTGTTCAAGCTCCTAGAAATAAACTATTCAATATTATGATTTGAGTTGAGATTGAGTTTGATTTGAGTTGAGATTGAGATCTGAGTATAGAACATATAGAGTCTCTAACAATTCTCTTGATGCTTCTATTGAGTTGAGATTAGGATTTGAGTATAGAACATATAGAGTCTCTAACAATTCTCTTTATGCTTCTATGAGATTAATTTGAGATATTGATTGTACATTGAGCTTAGAACATATTGATTCTCTAACAATTCTCTTTATGATTCTATGTGATTGAGACAATTCTTTCATAAGACTTGTGGACTGTTTTGAGTTTATATTTTATGAAATCTTGCTATGCAAATTTGAGCAAGTCCTAGAGAGGACTTATTGAGAAGATTTGAGCAAGTCCTAGAGAGGACTTATTGAGCAAGTCCTAGAGAGGACTTATTGAGCAGATTTGAGCAAATCCTAGAGAGGACTTATTGAGCAGATTTGAGCAAGTCCTAGAGAGGACTTATTGAGCAGATTTGAGCAAGTCCTAGAGAGGACTTATTGAGCAGATTTGAGTAAGTCCTAGAGAGGATGTGTTGACCAGATTTGGACAAGTTATGCGTGAACTTGTTGAGCAAATTTGGACAAGTTCAATGTGAACTTGTTGAGAAGATTTGGAAAAGTTTTGTGTGAACCTGTTGAGCAGATTTGGACAAGTTATGTGTGAACTTTTTGAGTAGATTTGGATAAGTTCTATGTGAACTTTTTGAGAAGATTTGGACAGGTTTTGTGTGAACCTATTGAGCAGATTTGGATAGGTTTTGTGTGAACCTTTTGAGCATATTTGAGCAGGTTCTAAGTTTACCTATTGAGCAGAATTGTACTAGATCGACTGTAATGTGTTTAGTGCAAGAGATTGAGCAAAATTGTGCTAGATCGATTGAACTGTGTTTGGTACAGTATTGAGACAGAGCTTTGGAGGTGACAAAGTATATAGAATAGAGTCTCAATGGATAGAGATCTAGTAGCTAGGATAATTGAAGACATATTTGAGTGAGGAGTCTTCAAGTGGAGAGAGATCCACAAGTCAGTGCAGCAGAGAGACAATCTTCTAGAAAATCACTAGCTAGAGCAAAAGGGGAAATAGTTCTCTTGTGGAAGAGATCCACGGACTTGAGATTTAGGGGATCAACATATCCTTTGGACTGAGGTCCATAAACATTGTAATTTGGGAAATATTCCCAAGAGATTATTTGAGAAATATTTTCTCTGTGGAGGTAGCCCACATTGGGTGAACCATGTTAAATCTGTGTCTCTATTGTGTGTGGAGTTTTGTGCATTGCTTTGATTACTGCTATTGATACTACTATCTATACACTACATAATATTAATTTGAGAAGAAAAGTAAAAAGTGGTTTTAAACTTTTCACCCCCCCCTCTCAGTATAAGCTTGTGTTCTTCATATACATAAATCAAATTTAATTCAAAATTATTTTGCTCTTCTTCATTCTTCTAAAAATGTTGTAGTGTTATTTTTGAAAAGAAAAAGGAAGGAAAAATATTTTAATTCAAATTAAAAAAAATTATAAGCCCTTTATTTTTTGTATGCTTTATTTTTGTGCATGCCCTGTTGACAAATATCATTGATGGAGCTTCACCAAACAATGTTCTTCTTTAAGAAGAGGAGAAATTTTTTTTAGCCAGTTCAAAGTCATGCCAAGATAGTTATATAGAGGAAGACAAGGGTGTTTATTAGAGAAGTTTGCTTTGGTTTACACCTTCATCTTCATTTTTTGCCATGTCAAATCACTTTTTTGACTAGCTAGAATGGAGAAAGTTGTGCTTTCATCTTAGAAAAAGGGCTTGGTAGGTTGACCATAAGAGTGAAAATATAGTTTCTTGCCCTAGGTAGTCTTATGTTTGATCCATGCAAACCTATTTTTCACTTACTATTTTGCACTTTGGATGAGCTTGATGATATTGTATATAGAGGTGTTGTCAATTTGGTTACCACTATGTTCACTAGCCAATCAACTATGCAAATATGGCTAAGTATTTGGCAAGCGTATCAACCCAGGTTTTATTCCCCCTAAGTTACAAATATTTTGATGTTTTGGTATTCATGAGTGTGTTTATTCTAGTTATTGTACAAAATGTTTTTTTATAATGGAATCAAAAAATTTTATCACAAAGAAAACATTGATGCCTTGGCTAGCATAAAGCACCTCATCTATAGGAGGCCTAGGTTCAAATCCTAATTTTTGCACATTTATAAAAAAATGATTTCTTGGCTGACATGGAACCTTGGCATGCCTTATAAACCCTTTTTTTACCTACTTATACATCCTCAATCAATTTGAAGAGGAAAAATATCATAAATACAAGTCAATGATATCCAAGTGGCATAAATTATGTAGCAGACACTAGTAAATGATTGGGTAGTACATGACAAGCTATAATTGGATATTTCCCTAAGGTTTGAGGCTTTATGTTTTACATTTTTAGTGGGGTATTTGGCCAAATATTTTGGGGGCCATAACTTTTGCATATGGAAGCATTTTAAGCTTATTTGTTTTTTTAATTACATGTTTTCTGAGCTCTACATATTGGTGATATCAGTTTACAAACCTATTCCAATGTTAGGGGTTGAATTATGGAGAATATTCCTCATATATATTTTTTAAATTGGTTATATAAAATTGAAATAAACCCCACCCATATTACATTATTACCACATGGTGGTATCACTTGGCAATATTCAAACCTGTTAGAATATTATTATTGTTATAATGTGCACTATGCCTATAATTGACAGGTTGACATTTGTCTTCTGCCACTTGTCCCTGTCTTCAGTTTGAGTTGGAGTGGTGTCTTTCGAAAGACACTTGGAGTGGAGCTTATGACACTTGTCATATCTCCCTCCTAAGCTTGATGCTTATATATTGTAAGATAACTTGTAAATATAGTGTGCCTTATTTTTCAGTCCTATCATCTGGTATCAGAGCGGTGAGATCCGCCTGTGGGATTTTTGGGGTTTTTAGTATGGAGTCAGGGAGTATGCTCTCCACTCATTGAGTGGATCAGAAACCAGAAACTCCCTTCCTCCTTTCTAGTTTCTATTTTTTTATCTCCCCACCCCTGTTCCTTGTGAGAAAGTTTTTTCGTGAAAGTCTTGAAAAGTTTGTATTGCATAGTTGTGATATTGGGGACTTTAGGGTCTGGTTTGATTTTTTTTAAGGGTATCCATGTAGCAGACAGTTATTGAGTCCTTTATACATCAATTTCTATAGTCATCGAAGAGCACTTTTTACAGCTATTTTAGCCTTATTATACCACCATTGTAAGCCTGCGCACCAAAACAACCAAAGATCAGGAGGATGCAGAAGATTGGGCTGTGCAGCCGTAGTTGTAGCTATTGACATAGAAGCACACAAGTGGCATTGCCTCTGCAAGATGCTTCGGTTTGATACCAGTGATATCAAACCTATAATCTGTAAAAGGAATCTATGGCTTGACGTATGTTTGAAAGAGGACATTTTCTTCTTTGTCAACCAAGCAGACTCTTCCACAGAGGTTAAAGGAGCCATCCTGTCCCCCACCAACCATCTTGAAGTATAGAGCAAACAACAAAAATAGGGAATGTTTTATTGACTGGTTTCATATGGGTGCCAATCTTGTCAACTTGGATACGCTTATTAATTAAAGAACGAGTAGCAGCTTGAAGAGAAGGCTGATCAAAATATATTTGGCATGTTTTCCAGTGAACAACAGCTGCCTCAAGGCTATTAAAAAAAAATCAAGCACAACTCACACCCTCTTTTGCAAAACTATTCAGAGCATTCAGCCTTGGGCAGAGGACCAACAAGGTGCTCCCTCAATGAATCAAAGAACTTGTAGTATTTTTTGTAAATGTCGCAGATGGGCTTATGTCCAAAATGACAGGTTAACCTCGTGTGCTCCACTAAATGCTCAATCTTAGTGAATTTCTTGAAGCATGTACCAAATAATTGGCTGGCCATGGATGTTGCAAAGGTAACAAGGAAAAAGTGATCGAAGGTGAAAGTGAGGTCGTTGTACATTCCAAGCCTCCAAATTCAAGACTGGTTAGCCAAACCTGATAGGCTTAAGAGGGGTAGGTGAGAGCAGCATAGGAATATTAGTATTCCACACCTAGAGGTTGTGCTCGAAGATACTATTTGTTCATCGATCGATGGGAAAATAAGCGGTGAGGAGCAAAATTTGGAGTTTTTGAGCAGTTGTTTCCGCTTCATTGGTAGAGAAAAGTGGGGCTCAGATTTTCTATGGTTTTGAAGCTTTAGTTTTGGATGCATCAATTCTTTCTACGAATTTTGAGCTTGAATTTGGAAGCTTCGAGTCCTCCTACGCATTTAGAGCTAAAATTTGGATGGTTATTTGAAATTTTGGACTTCGGCAGTCCTAAAGACGGTCGAAGTAACCCATGTTAAAGCTCCACTTGGCTGTTCGTTCGGAGACCAACGTGGAAAAAATTGCGGATCCCTGCATGCATTTGAGTTTACAATGGTTTAATTTTCTAATGGTATGAAAGTGTTGGTGTCTTTGATTAATGATTTATTATGCATGTTGTAGATACCAAAACAGCACCAATCCGATTAAGTGACTACAAACATTGATCGCATTGACATACACAGCTTTCAGGGCAGCCCTCAGAGGTCAAACAGTGGTCCTAGCCACTCACACAGTAGTTTAGAAGGTCGAAAAATGAGCAGAGCAAAGTTGGTCGCTTTAACAAGCCTTCATTAAAACAAAGTCAAAAGCAAGCCAAAGTCAAAGCAAGCCTTTAATCAAAAGCAAAACTTTAAACTTCAAGCCTTAAGCGAGAACAAATCTTAAGCAAACTTCAAATCTTAAGCAAACTTTAAAAGCAAAGGAGCTTTGGCCTTAGGCGTCGCGAAATCGCGACACCTAAGGCCCGAAGGGCAGCTTCGGCCGAGGGTGTCACGATTTCGCGACGTCGCGAAATCGTGACACCTAAGGCCCGAAGGGAGCTTCGATCGAGGGCGTCGTGATATCGTGACGTCGTGATATCGCGACGTCGTGATATCACGACACCTAAGGCCCAAAGGGAGCTTCGATCGAGGGCGTCGTGATATCGCGATGTCATTATCACGACACCTAAGGCCCGAAGGGGAGCTTCGACCGAGGGTGTCACGATATCGCGACGTCACGATATCGCGACACCTAAGGCCCGAAGGGAGCTTCGGTCGAGGGTGTCGCGATATCGCAATGTCGCAATATCACGACACCTAAGGCCCCGAAGGGAGCTTCGACCGAGGGTGTCGCGATATCGCGACGTCGCGATATCGCAACACCTAAGGCCCCGAAGGGAGCTTCGACCGAGGGTGTCGCGATATCGTGACGTCGCGATATCACGACACCTAAGGCCCGAAAGGGAGCTTCGGTCGAGGGATCATGACGTCGTGATATCGTGACACCTAAGGCTCAAAAGGGAGCTTCGGCCAAGGGTGTCGCGGGTCCGATCGCACACTTCACCAATCAAAGGCGGACTTCGGCATGGCCGCCACGTGGAAGGCATAGCCACCATGTGGCGTCACTACGTGCCACTTTTTTTAAAAAAAGACCCCGTGTGTCTGTAAGAACGGCGGACTTCACCAACTGCATTAATGAGACGAGCAGTTTCAACAACAAATCTAGTCCGAGGCCATGCCTCATAACTACTGATGTGAGTTCTTGGCGATAGTCTCAGTGCGAGCCATGTCTCATAATCACCTGTCAGGGGTCAAATCTCAGTGGCCCCTACGGATTTAGGGTTTGACATTAATGTTTCAGAGGTGAAATCCTCTATAAAAACTAGCTCAATGCAATGTAAAAAGAGAAAGATTTGGAGACACAACGAAGTGCTGTCCACCAAGACCCGACTGCATCAGTTTGATTTCACCTTCTTCACATCCTGATATCTTTCGTATGAGAGGTTGGTGGGTGGTTTTCAGAAGCGTGAATCCGACCTTCAGACCCGACCGTGGATCACAGGAATCCATTAATTTGCCGACACTCCATTCTCTCGAGATTTTGAGCCTATCCCTAGTGGATTGGCGTCGAAATCGCGTTTCATCGGGGGCGGCCCGTTTGGGCACCCTATGCATGTTCTTATTCTCAATTTAATTTATGCTATTTTCTAATATATCCTACAAAACTAATAGTATTTGAACAGCTTATGTTTTTTTGTCCAAATATATTTCCAACATCACATTTTAAACTGTTTAGATCGGTTATCAAACATATTATCATATTATTGTGACTTTAGACATTCATCAAGTATTATCATGCTTCTATCATTTTTGTTGCACCACTAACTTGAGGAAATAGCATTGATTCGACAGTGGATTGGCCGACTGTTTCAAGGGCAGAGGCCATCTGGTGACGTTTTTTGATTTTGGTTAGAGTCACAGGTTGTGTAGAGTTGTTTGGTTGCACACATTTAATAAATATTTCGAATGTATTGTTTATCAATTTTTAAAGTCAACGCTCTACCTTTTTGTAGCAGGTGCTATTAACGCGTTTACTGTTTCTTTGATCGTAGGAGAAACAGTAGCAAGCAAGGACTCATTAACATCAGCGATGGCGATACGTTTGCCCACCCACTTTGCATGTGGGCATGCGGAAAGAAGATGAATGTGCACATTTGTAACAGAGATCTATTTAACGCTCCTAGCCCCTAAAAATGGAGGAGACGTCCATGTAACCGAGGATAAGAAATTTGAATAAAGAGGGTTGTGCTTTAATACGTCTTTCTTTTATTTCCAATTTATCTCTTTTCTTTGTTTTGTGCATAGTGTTTCTTTTATTTCCGGAATCTCATGCTTTCAGTGGCGATCACGGTGGGACCGTTCCCTGATTTTTTTTTTAATCTCAGAAACTAATCAAATTTGCTGTGTTTTGTGCTTAACAGGTACCTTTCTTAAGCCGAAGGTCAGAAACAGCAAGTCCGGGCAGAAAAGAGGTAACGGTTTCTAACTGTCCATGTCATTTTCTGTTGTGATATTTCTGTGTATTTTATCTGTTTAATTTTTTACTTTCATTTTTTTTTAATTATTAAAGAAAGGTAGAGAAGTTTTCCATAAATTTTTCTTACTTTATTTAAAAAAAAAAAAAAAATTCAAATTTCTACTTGCTGTTTTTCGGTTAGTAGTGTTTGTGTGGCATAGGGAAAGTTTCTTTTTGCTGCTCGTTTCATTTTTATTAAATCAAATGAACCACACACACTTCACGTGGTAAAATTAAACCAAGGAGCTGGTCGTAAAACCCCAGCCCTTGAGCAAGACCAACGGTGGGTTCATCACCACCTTGGCTTAGCTTTGCATCCATTTCCCCGATTGTCACTGTTGTTAGGCGTAAATCCTGACGAAAGCTGATCGAGTGTTGCTGGGGTGATTCCCATGCATGCGAGGATAAGTCTTCTATGGTAGGTGTCATTAACAGGACAATCCCCCTTTCGTACTACCTATGTTCCACGTACCATCTGCTCTCACGTACCTATAGTTTCCCTCTCGTAAGGGCGGGTATATAGAGAGGTTGGTATATCGGTCCGACAATGGTATATTGAAGGGGCGACCATTTATGGGAGTCATATGAGCCAACATTATGCATTTAAACATTCTTCAAAACTTGCAAAAACAAAACAAAATATCAAAATGCACTAAACCAGTTTAGGACACACTATCAATCCTTAAAAGAGATAATCACGGTTTTGTGTATGAGTGTGTTCATTTTTGCTTAGTGTAGACAAAAAGACAAATCACCATAAACGAGATAAAATCTGCTTAGATAGTAGAGAAGCACCACAATGGTGTACACCCGTAGCCAAGCCCAATCAAGGGCGGATGCTATAGAAGGTGCACAAAGAGAGGGCGCTGGTCGCCTTCGCTTTAGCCCCGAGGACTTGGCCATACCGCCTTGGTAGTCTAGCCTACAAGAGAGTCCACATCAGGCCACATCAAAAAGAAATTATTGGGAACCCCCTCTGTGGGGTATGCCCATTCAACACAGTCCCTTTCGGGAAGAAGCTTTACATGTAGATCTCAATGTAAATAGACAACCGCCTCTTGAGGTTAGATCTGAGTGGCCGCAGCGCGATGAAGTGCTAGAGAGGCATAGTATTCATTTGGAGAGACAACGTGGATATGGTATCTCTCCTTTGCCTCCCATCAGAATAGAAAGACAAAATCCAGAGCGCAGGGCTCTTTACACAAGGCGAGCTAACTCCGCCCGCCCCTTTCAAACCCATGAAAGGGAGTACGAGGAAAGCCATCGCATTCCTCAAGGACAACAAACAGCACGGGGAACCTTGCGTTTCTGCACCTGCTAGGTATCATGATCACACATCGAGGCCGAGCCTCAAGTAAATGGTGCCTACCTCGACGAGAGGGAAGCAACCCATTGAAATTTTAGATCATCAAGATCGAGGCAAACACATAGGAAAAACATTCAAGCCTCCTCAGCAAAAGAGGATAGACCAAGTTGACCGGCAGTCGCCAGACATGCCGCTCGCCAAGCCCGAATCACGCAGCTTGAGCAAGGTCATAAGGAGTTAGAGTACTTATACCGCCTGAATAAAGAGCGCATGCAGCGCGAAGTGGATGAGTTGCGCTATAAACTACCTGAGAGGGTGCCAACCCCTCGCACCCATAGAGAAGAACAATATGAGAGGCACAACCCTTTGATGCAGGATAGGTCTCCACGACCTCGTCAAGCTTTGCCTCCGAGACCTTATAGACCCGAGAGGGAGGCCACTCCCCAAAACAATGATGGGTACCCCCAACGGGGACTCAATCAAGGTCATAGGTCTCACCCAGAGACTCCTCAAGAAGTTTATGAGGAGTACGAACCAGAAATAGAGCGGGCCAAAATGCCCCATCAAGGCGGGAGGGCTGCCACTCGGCCACCCCCCATAGGCCTCCAGTCTCCCATAACTCACAACGAGAGCAAACAAAAGAGGAAGAAATAAAATCTTTCGATGCATACAAAGCGCTATTAGAGCATTTGGAGTCTATGGAGACAAAAGCTTCTGGGCATCAAAAACCCACATTACGTCAACTCCACGAGTCATCCGAGTGCATCCCTCGGTGCCCACACCTCTTTACCCCGAACACTTCAAGTTGCCTCAATTGGCGGTCTTTAAAGGTGAAGAGGACGCACAAGAACATGTGACAAGGTTCCTAAGTCAATGCTTCGGCATCCAAGATAATGATGCATTGTTGCTTAGGACTTTCATAACCACATTCGCAGGCCCTACCTCGGATTGGTTCACACAATTACCCAAACACAACATAAACAACCTAGATCAATTAGTAGATGTGTTTCTTGAACGCTTTGCCTTCAACACAAGGAAGAAGGCATCACTGAGTGATCTGGCCATCCTCAGGCAATATGAGGAAGAAACAATGGCAGCATACGGGAATCGATGGAGGGCTTTGCTTTCTAAGCTACCCTACCATCCCCCTATGTCTGATCTTACACAGATGTTTGCATGGAGTTGCTTAAAATCAATCTCTGGTCTATTGCTGCTGCAGCAATACGATAGTTTAGAAGATGCTTTGGCGCAAGCCAAAGTTATAGAAGAGATTAAAATAGGCGAAGGCACAATCGCCAAGCCTAAAAAGAAAGAGTGGAATAAAACCACTAAGACTAGGACAACGCAATCACAACCCGCTATGGTTAACCAAGTTGCGATAAATGTTCCCAAGCCTGTGCAAGAAATGCAGCCCCAAAAGGCTAATTACCAGGCAGTGCCTCCTAGTTATGAAAAAGACAATAAGAAACAGGAGCAGAATCAGTAGCGTCACCCTAGGCGACAATTCACCCCTTACACGGAGTCCAGGGACTCCCTATTTGACCGCTTGTCAGTGGCAAATTTAGTCACCTTGCCAAAAATCCAAACTATAGACCCTAACGCCCCCAAGCCTAAGGGATACAGAGAGGAATTGTATTGTAGATTCCATAGGCGCAGGGGACATGATTTAAATGGATGCTAGAAATTCAAAGGATTAATCCAAGATTTAATCGACAATAAAACATTGGCCGTGGACAACCCCATAGCGCCAAATAATCAACAAATGGGGGTATTCAAGGACCCTTTGCCTACTCACGAGGCACAGGCAAAACCTCTCCAGATTAATGAGGTGCGACAGAATCTTCCCATGCAAGGATTTGTGGGAATGATCAGCATAGTGACAAGGAACAAAAAGTACCCAACAGTTGCCCCCGAGGTAGCTACGAGGGAAGTTTCGACAACATCACAGCCTCAACAATGCCCAATGCAGTTGCCTCCGCCTAGACCCGAGGTCACGATACGAACCAAACTCAGACAGAGTTTGCAGACCACATCGGCTAGGCTTTCCATTTATGATCTTATTCAATAGTCAACACCTCATAGAGAAGCTCTTATGGAAATATTAAAAGCCATCGAATTACAGCCTCATGAAGCAAATTCTTTCAACAACTTCATGGGACATGTGAAGCGATGTACGGAGCCGATCATCACCTTCAGAGAGGATGAAGTCAAAGCAATATCGAATGACATGGCAGATCCACCCCTGCACGTTGTTGCATGGGTCAATGGGATCCCGTACAAGAGAGTGTTGGAAGATACTGGTTCGTCCAGTAACATCATCACCACCATAGCCTTAAAACATTTGAAGCTGCCAGCCTCTCATATCACAACCTCCACATACACATTGCGAGCTTTCAATGATGCAATATGCTCGACAGTCGACATAGTTGTTCTACCTGTCCAGGTAGGACAAAAGATAATACCAACATTGTGCCATGTGTTGGAAGGCGAGATGGCTTACAATATACTGCTAGGGCGACCTTGGATCAGGGACATGAAGTGTGTCCCTTCCATCGCTCACTAGTGCTTAAAGTATGCTTTTGAAGGAGAAATACATGTAGTCCCGATGGACTTAGAACCCTTCAAGTATTGCAATGCAGTACAATTAATGCCTCAATCGACCCTCCCTTCAACACATTTGGATTTTCAGTTAAATCCATCTAAATCGGGTCCAATACCATAGGCACCACTGGTGACCAAATCACCAAAATCCCAGCCAGGTGAATCCTCATCATCTACTCCTTCATTACCAATGCCACCTGTCATGGCTAAATAGAAGGACAAGGGAAAATAGATCATGGAAGAGGCTCAGCCCTTAGAAGAGGGGTTGCCAACAATATCAATGGTATCAACAGAGGAAACACCTAGCACTACGGAAGTTGAGATTCCTAAACCACCAAACATGGAATGGACTCGGGAAGGACTCCCGTTCCCTCCCTCCCAAGCATCAACAATCACTTGTTGAAATGGCTAGTACAGGCCTGGGGAATACTTAGTGCAAAATGTTGTGGCAACGCCTACGGTAGAATCGATACGAGGATATGGGGAGACCTCGCCTTCCCATAGGAACAGTTGTTCCTCTAGGTCACCCACCCAACAAAACAAATTTTGTGTATGGGGGCCTTGATCATGGTCTTGAACCATGCCGAGCAAAAGGAAGCAGACAAAGAGCCTTTTGTTGAAAACATCAACTATCTGTCAAACCCAGACTTCGCCCTAAAATATCTCGGCCAATGCAATTGGCATGGATACGGGCTAGGAAGATATGAACAAGGGATGCGGGAACAAGGGATGCAGGTCCTTTGCCAACCAAGATATCAGATGCCATATGATAAGTCAGGAGTAGGGTTCAACCACCCCCTGCCCTTAGACATCTTGGTAGAAAATATGCAAGGCCTAGAAATAGGCAACAAGGGGGGATTGGCACTAGATCTTTATGCCAACCCAAATATAGAATATACATTGGGAGACTACCTCCCATGGTCAACAAACACCCTTGGCAACAGCAATAATCCCTTTCCTTTGCTAGCAAGAGGTGAAAGTTTGGACATTAATCCTCAAAGAGAATATCAACGATGTCCAGACATCTTTTTGAAGCTATTCCCCTTAGAGGTTCCAATTGAGTCAATACCATGTCAAGAGAATCAGGTCCCTCCACCAAGAGTGGAACAACCGCAATGGGACCAGATTAGCTTATTGGAACAAGGAGAACCCTCAATGTCGCAAGTAACAGTTGCTGAAGAAAATGAACATTTTTGGACCTCCGAAAGTGATTCAAAAGATGAGACTGAGATGATCTATCTCAGACATGCGCGACAGAATTATCCCCCTTTAACTCATGAAGACCTAATGGGACAAATGGGCATAAGGTTAGGACATGAATGGTGGGTAGACCCAACGAGGTGGGACCAAGTGTTGGATCCATGGCTCCAAATTCATGATGAGCACCGTCCACCACGAGACCCTATCATGACAACAGTGCCGAGGGAAGACCCTGTCCTCCTATCAGCACATAGGGACGATCCGTTCATGCCCGTTCCCCTAGAGCCAGATCCAGAGTATAGGGAGCATCTAGAAGATTCAAGTTATCACACCCGTGGTAATGGAGACCAAATTCATTCCATCCACATGATCTCCATTGATTTGACCGCACCCATTCGCAATCCGATCGATCCAGCAAGGTCATTGCATCTCGACATAGATGCCATCGACTGGGATCGCGTCAATTCACCTTTGTCACCATCAAAGTACTGGCCTTTCGGTGAAATGCATCATTTTACCCTAGGGACAACTCAGGATATTTTTCAAGTTGAAGAGGAACCCGAGGTTCCCAATGCAGATCTAAATTCAGCTAATGATATCCATTTGATCCCGACTCCACATCGGTTGGAGGACGGATCCCACATGTCAGTCGAGGAAACGACTGATGTAGATATCGGCACAGATCCAATGAATCCATAGATCCTCAAGCTGGGGGTCAGTCTTTCCCCCGAAGAGCAAGCCGACTACATTGCCCTTCTCAAAGAGAAGAAGGAGGTTTTTGCATGGTCATACAAAGATATGCCAGGACTAGACCCGCAACTAGTCATGCATAATTTAACGCTTGATCCGACAATCAAGCCCGTAAAGCAAAAACTACGTAAGATGCATCCAAAAGTGGCCTTAATGGTCAAAGATGAATTGCAAAAGCTGTTGGATGCACGATTTTTCATCTGCATGGATTATCCGCCATGGTTGTCCAACATGGTTCCCGTCAAGAAGCCCGACGGGAGGATTCGCATATGCACCGATTTTTGAGATCTAAACAAAGCGAGTCCTAAGGATGATTTCCCCTTGCCAAGCATCGACGCGTTGGTAGACGCTACAACGAGTCACGAAATGCTCTCCCTAATGGATGGTTTCTCAGGATACAATCAAATTCGTATCAATCCCGAAGACCAACTAAAAATGGTGTTCACAATGCCTTGGGGGACATTTTGTTATAAGGTCATGCCTTTTGGCCTTAAAAATGTTGGCACCACCTACCAACGTGCCATGACATATATCTTCCACGATTACATGCACAAAACTTTGGAAGATTACATGGATGATTTGTTAGCCAAGTCTCTTTTGCGCTCAAATCATATCGCTGACTTAAGAAAGATCCTCGATCACCTCATGGAGCATAAAGTTAGACTAAACCCCAAGAAGTGCGTCTTTGGCATCACATCTGGAAAACTCTTGGGTTTCATAGTCTCAAAGCGAGGCATCGAGGTGGACCCAAAGAAAGTCAAGGCAATCCTCGAAATGGTTCCCCCAACTACAATCAAGCAGCTCAGAAGTCTGCAGGGCAAGGTCACGTCGATTAAACGCTTCATAGCGCAATTATCTGACAAGTGCCGACCCATGAACAAACTATTGCACAAGGGGGTTACATTTCATTGGGATGACGAGTGCCAGTCAACCTTTGATGAGATCAAACAATACCTAGTTTCGCCACTAGTATTGGCACCACCTAGACCAAGAGTGCCGTTCTACTTATACATCTCAGCTACTGAGGTGGCATTGGGCGCCATGCTAGCCCAGAAGAATGAACTTCACAAGGAACAAGCTACTTACTATCTTAGCTTCACCTCGGTCGAGTTATGAACTTAACTATGCATACGTTGAGAAACTCTGCTTGGCAGTGGTGTTTGCTACCAAAAAGCTACGCCACTACATGCTGAGCAACACTAAGTATTGTTGAGCGTTAATTTGTCATATTACAAATAATAACACGCAACTTAGAGTCTCGAACAAAAGACTCTTTCTTGCAAAGAAATAATTTATTTTATTTTCCTTCCTTTTATTATTTCTCCAAGTTTCTTTGTGAAACAACTTTTACGTATATAAAAATGAATTTCAATTTAATACATGCAACTGATATATCCCAGAATAACTCAAATCCTGCAGATAGCTGTTAACAAGGGGCCTTTGTTGATTCTCAATGAACTTTATAATCTTGACTTGTTTGATTAATCAAAAATAAACAAAAATCCTTTTTGATGTTCTAATATTCACAATTTATTCTAAGGTTAACCTGTTCGTTTTATCTCTATTCAATAGTTACGTTATTTCAATGTTAGTCTCGACATGAAATTAAGCATATCAAGGAATAAAACATAAACTGTTATTTTTGAGTCAACTGGAAAATAATGAAGGATATTAAAATGGTTAACGATCTCCTCCCTACAAAATCCCAAGTTAAGAGATGAAGTCCCCAAAACAACCCAATCGATCAGATCTGTACTAACACACAATCTAATCAGATCAGATGCAAGACTCTAAGGAAAAGAATATAACTGCATCATTCTACCATTCACCTATCGTAACCCATCCCATGGCGTAAACGAAGTAGATACAAGACAAAATGATGCAACGGAAAGATTGATAGTAAAACAATAGTTTTGGCTTCGATCTCCTTTTGATTTTACACACAAAAGTCGTGTTACCAAAGAAAAATCCTTTATTTCAATAAGTAATGCTTTTTGTTACAGTCTCCAGCCTCCGTATCCATCTACATTTCTGCTATTTAACCTTTTTGTCGCGCGTTCTCGGTTGCTCCATGACGCTTCGTTTCGACTCCCGAGACCCTTCGCTTCAATTCCCGCCTTTTGGTATTCTAACCCTTGCATGCAATCGTAACGCTCGATCTCTACGGCCAGTAACTGTTGTTATGAAACGTTACTCTGGTTCTGTCATTTTTGCCATGTGTCCTGCGTCTCCTGCACCTTTCGTAACGCTTTCCCATGGAAATCCCGACAGAATTTGCATTTGGCCTCTTCCGTTTCCTAGCCGCGATAACGCGACATGTCACGAAATCATGACATGTCACGATATCGTGACATGTTCTTGGTCCGTACGCCCGTAGTAGCTCATTGTAGCGATATCGCTACCGACTTTGCTTTGCCTTCTTTTCAAAAAGTGGTAGCGATATCGCTACCACTTTGCTTTGCCTTCTTTTCAAAAAGTGGTAGCGATATCGCTACCACTTTGGTTCCGAGCCTTCCTTTCAAAAAGTGGTAGCGATATCGCTACCACTTTGGTTTCGAGCCTTCCTTTCAAAAAGTGGTAGCGATATCGCTACCACTTTGGTTCCGAGCCTTCCTTCGATGAAGTGGTAGCGATATCGCTACCACTTTGGTTTCGAGCCTTCCTTCGATGAAGTGGTAGCGATATCGCTACCACTTTGGTCTCGAGCCTTTGCTTCACGAAGTGGTAGCGATTCGCTACCACTTTTCCTTCGAGCCTCCGCTTCACGAAGTGGTAGCGATTCGCTACCACTTTTCCTTCGAGCCTCCGCTTCACGAAGTGGTAGCGATTCGCTACCACCTTCAACCTTGTGCTTCCTCTCGGCAACTCGTAGCGATGGAGAGACGAGTCGCGATTTCGTGACATGTCGCGATTTCGCGACATGTCGCGATTTTGCGACCCTTTCAACTTTCCGTACGCTTCCAAAAAACGCGTCGCGATTTCGCAACACCTCTTTTCTTTGCCGCCGACATGTCACGATTTCGTGACATCCTTTCTGTCCTGCTGTCGACACGTCGCGATTTCGCGACATCCTTTCTGTCCTGCTGCCGACACGTCGCGATTTCGCGATAGATTTCAATTTTTTTGCAGTGATGGAGAGACAGGTCACGATTTCGTGACATGTCGCGATATCGCGACCCTTTCAACACTTAGGCATTTTTCTTCTTTTCTTCATTTTTAGCATCCGGGTCTTTGAGATCTTCCCTAAAACCTGCAAAAACAAAGGTGGGTCCCCACTTCTAGGGTGTGTTGTGGATGAACCACAACAAATGGCGACTCTGCTGTCAAATGCTCTTGAGCATTTTAGTAAGAACCCAACCTAACACAAATCACAAATTTGAAAACATGGGTTAGCCCATAATCAATATAACTAATGCCCAAAATCAGAAGTACATGAATTATCGAGAATCATCAAGTACTAGCTCGGTGTGTGCAATGAATTCCTTTCCTTATCATTTGAATTTGATCCACATTCCATCATCGGTTTTGCATGAATGCATATGCGAAATTGTGAATGATTTGTGTATCCTACTGAATATGCCATGAGAAAATGCATAGTCACTCTTGTAGTATTATGTGCAAACATTCAAGGCTGCCAAACCCTCTTAGGATCCACTAGTGAACGGTTCATTATATCCCAAAGTTGGTTATGAGTCCCTACTATCTTGAACCCATGTGCAAGTGGATGTGAAATCAGAACTTTGGGGAGTCAGACTCCCAACCAACCTAGATGAGAGTTTAACCCTATCCTTACTATTCTGATTTAGAATTCTTTACCTCACTTTGAGCAAAATAACTAAACCAATTATGGAAGAAATGGTCAGGCTAGTCTAACCCTCTAGACAATCGGTGGTCTTATTTTTTAGGCAAGACATGATGCCATGCATGGGCCTATCTAACCCCATAATCCAAAACTTATCTTCATTTCTTTGGACCTTGGGGATGACTACCCATCCCTTGCGAGAGGACAAGTAGTACGATCCTTACAATCCAATATAAGGATGAGATGGGAAAAATTTATTTATTTTACTTCTTGGACCTTGGGGATGACTACCCATCCTGGTTAGGGACAAATAGTACGATCCTTACAACCCAAGATTTTAAATGTAAATGGAAAATATTAATCTTGTTACTTAGACCTTGGGGATGACTACCCATCCTTTGCGAGAGGACAAATAGTACGATCCTTACAATCTAAGACTTAATACGAAATGAAATATAAGAGCTTTGGGGAATCGGATTCTCAACCAACCGAGATGAGAATTTATGCCCTATCCTTACTACTCCATGTGGGTCCAATCAAAGCTTTGGGGAATTAGATTCTCAACCAACCGAGATGAGAATTTAACCCTATCCTTACTACTACGATTTTAGGCTTTAAGCTCTATGGAAGTGGTCAAAACCACTATTTTTAGGATCATGTTGCATAATAGGATAGACATGAAAACCATTTTCGCCCAACCTTTTCCTCCAAGTTAGGTTTTGATCATTTTGCTCAAGATCCTTTTTAATGTATGAAACGTGCTTGGTCCTAGATACTTCAAGACTCAGTTTCCAACCTTAGGATTTACTTAAATTTATGTTATAACATAACCCTAAGAGGATTCAACATACTCAAATGAATTGCACCTAAGATGCATATGCCACTACGGTGAAATGTATGAAAAGTGAGATGGAACATGAATGCATTATTTCTTGAATTGCAAATGAGATGATTTGTCATGCAAAACTGACTTTTTCATGCATCACAAGCTTCAAATGATCTAAATTAACTGTTTGTATTACATGTGGAGCTTTTACAACATGATTCCAATGTTTCATATTCTCCCAATCTTAGGCATGTGTTCAACATCTAGCTTTTATTCCCCCTTTCTTTTTTTTTTTTTTTTTTTTTAAGGCAATGAAAAGGAATCAAAGGAACACCACCGCCTAAGTGTCCAACCTGCACACAAACGCAAAAACCCAACATTAATACAAGAAAAACCTGAAATAAAAAAAAAATGAATACATACTAACATATCAAATCTGCACATCAAGAAACTAAATTACAACATTGACACAAAACTAGATATCTCCTGAAATACACACTTAAGTATCAAATCTGCACACAAAGAAACAGATCACAACATTAATACAAAGCTTAGACATGTCAAAAAAAAAATAATACACACCTAAACATGAAAAATGAAAGCAAGAAATTACAGCGTTATTACATATAATACAAAGCCCAACTACCTCATGCTTGAAAGTAATGCTTCAAGTGCAACCCATTGATAGGTAGTGCCAAATCTTTTCCATCCAAGGTTTTTAGTCTAAAACTATTTTCCCCTAGGATCTCTGGTAGGGACCTAACCAAAGGTAATCAAATTTATCATGTTCCCCCTTCTTCTCATGTCTTTTGTCCCATAACAACACTAAATCTGAAATTTTAAACGCCTTGGCCTTAGACCTTTTGTCAAACCATCTTTTTACAATGTCTTGGTGTTTACTAAAATGAAGCATAGCTTCATCCCTTTTTTCATCCAAGCGCATTAATTGCGTTAGTCTAGACTCAAGTTTATCATTAGTTCCAAAATAATCTTTCATGAAGTGCAGCGTTTGTAATCTGAGATTTGCGGGAAAAATGGGATCTTGTCCATAAACCAGATGGTAAGGAGATGTCCCTATTGCTTCTTTGACTTTGATTCTATCAGCCCAAAGGGCCAACTTAAGCTTATTGTGCCAGTCCTGCGGATTCCTTTCCAACAATTTTTTTATGACAGTCAACAGATTCTTATTGGATGACTCGGCCAATCCGTTACCTTGCGGGTAATAATTGGAGGAGAACTTTAAACTCACGCTATTATCAAATGCCCAATTAGCAAACTCCAGAGAGGAAAAGGCCGAACCATTATCACTTACGATGGAGTTAGGCATCCCGAATCTAGTGACAATGTTATCTTCTAAAAATCTAATGACCACCTCTGCGGTAGCATTCTTTGTGGGGATAGCTTCGGTCCATCTCGTGCAATAATCCGTAGCCGTCAGAATATATTTGTGAGCATCGGAGGAATTGGGGCTGATAATCCCAATAAAATCCAGGCATGGAAGCATTTCTATCTCTATTGGCTGCAGTTTGACATATGTGACATGACCTCACATGAGAATGGGCATCCTTGAATAGTTGAGGCCAATAATAACCGGCTCCGAGGATTTGATGGGCTGTGGCATTAGCGAGACCCATGCCCTGTCCCATGTTTACCATGAAACTCTTCGAGTATTCGCACTGCCTCCTCTTGATCAACGCAACGAAGGTAATACCTTCATGGTTCTTTATGTATAATGTGCCAGATATTACCAAAAAATTAGCGGACTTCAAACGCAAGGCTCTGCGTTGAGTAGCATTCAAAAGTGATGGACACCTACCATTTAGTAGATAGTACACCACATCTGCATACCACTCCTCCTTGGTTACATCAGCGACTTCATAATGTTGACAAGGAATTGCGAGATCCTGCTCTGCGATTGCCTTAGCTAACCCTTGCCCCCGCACTATCTTCATCGATTGAATCTCCAGATCAAATTCCTGCAAAGTTGAAACCCACTTACCACGCTTCTCACCTAATTCATTCTAAATGAACATGGCTTTGATAGCAGGATCTGGGACGATAGCAAAGACCCTATTGTGGACTATGTAGTGCCTGAACTTTTTTACAGTCTTAACCAGCGCATACATTTGCTTGTCTAGGGTAGAATATCTCGGTTTCACATCTTTGAGAGGACTACTCGGGAAAGCAATGGGATTTTCAATGTTGCCTTCACTCTTACGAGTTAAAACACTCGCAAAGGAGTGATCTGAAGCAAATGTGTAGATATAGAAAGGCTTCGTATAATCGGGACTCACCAAAATCGGGGCTTTAGAAATCGCATCCTTGATATTATCAAAAGCCTCTATCCTTTCATCTGTCCAAATGATACTGGACCTCTTTCTTTAGCATGTCGTTCAAAGGTCTTGCTATCTCTGCCAAAATCTACGATAAATTTTTTGACAAAATTGATCTTTCCGAAAAATGATCTCAACCCCTTCTTGCTATTGGGACGAGGAATTTGTTGTATGGCTTCTATTCTCTCAAGGTCAATGGAAATTCCATCCTTAGATATTATATGTCCCAACAGTTTTCCTTCGTTACCCCGAAGATGCACTTCTTTGGGTTGAGAGATATACCATGTTCCTTGCATCTTTGAAAGACTTTCTTAAGATCCCTGACATGGTTTTCCTTGTTCTTAGAAAATACAGGAATGTCATCGACGTAAACAATGATGCACTTACCAATAAGCCCTTTAAAAGAAAAATCCATAGCTCAGTTGGAAAGTGGCACCTGCGTTCAATAGTCCGAAGGGCATTCTCCTGTATGCAAAGGTGCCCCATTTTGTCGTAAAGCGGTCTTCATCCTATCACTAGGATGGATAAGGACCTGATTATATCCCGAATAACCATCCGGGAATGACATCATCTCCGACCCGTTTACCTTTTGGAGTATTTCATCGATGGTTGGTAACGGGTAGTTGTCCTTTTGGGATGCCTTATTGAGATTTCTGAAATCAATGCACAACCTTATTTCTCCACTCTTTTTCCTCACGGGGACTAGGTTAGCAACCCACGTGGAATGCCTAACGGGAAAGATGATCTTAGCTTCTAACAGTCGCTTCACCTCTTTCTCTATCAAGGGTTCTAATAATGGATTAACTCGCCTTTGTCTTTTCCTGAAGGGCTTGGACTCTGGCTTCAGTGGAATCGTGTGCATTATGACATTCTGATCATAGGTTTTCAACTCCTTATAACTCCAAGCAATGCAATCTATGTATTCTTTTAATGCATTTGCTATGGAATCCTTCTTCTGCTTGGTACATGCTTTTGCTATGAATACCTCCCAGGGATTTTTGCACTTCCAATGTTAACCAAATCACAGGCCTCTCCAGGAGATGGAACCCTTTTACCTTTTCTTGGTTTGCTTCCGATATCAAAGATTTTTTCTAATGAAGCTATCTCATCAGGCATCCGGTTGTTTTTTACAGGATTTTTATCTTTCGAAACTACCTCCTCTACGTCCCTTTCTTCTTCATCTATGTACTACTTTTCAAATATACCAGAATTAGTGACAAAGTGAAATATGTGCTGTCACTATCAAATACTTGGAAGTTCGTAACATTATACGGTATCGAGGGACAAGGGACCAACTCTATAGAGAACTTCTTGCATTTCTTATGGTCCACTGGCTTCAACATACTCGTTTGCTACGGCTAGGGAGTATTCCAGACGATTGCCCTTTCTCGAGATCGGAGAAATGTTAAAGGCATCGAACTCATCTATTAAATCTCTGACCCTAGTTCGATAAAGCTTGAGCCGCCTATCCTTGCATATGTATTGTCCCCTCACTTGTTTCACCACCAGTTCCGAATCACCAAGGACTTTGATATATTTAATTTTCTTTCGAATGGCCAGTTGTAGTCCAAGAATCAAAGCCTCATATTCTGCCATATTGTTGGTGGTAGGGAACTGTAGTCTGTATGCAGCGAATATAGGCTCCTGGTCCGAACATGACAATTCAACACCGGCTCCTGCTCCTTGTCTGGACCTGGATCCATCAAATCTCAAGGTCCAAATGTCTTGATGTCCTTCAATAAAGTTGTGCCCCATCCTTTCATCATGGGTATTTTTGAGTGCTTCTATGTCCAAACAGTATGCTCCCAACTCAGCTTCAATGTATTGGATCTCGTTCGGCTTGTTGTAATCTGTGATCATCTCTTTGAGTCGGGGTTCACTGTCAATTCAAATTTGATTGGCCACTCCCCTCCAAGGTAGCCACATGTGTGAAGAGTCTGTCACAATGTAACCGTTTAGGTTCTTACTCCAATCTCTTCCCAATACCATGCCATATTTGATAGGAATATCGAGCACCAAAATGTCTATGCGTTGTTGAACTCTGGGTTCTGAATTGACTTGAATATGCACATCACCCAGCTCTCCTACTGCCTCCATGGTTGACCTGTCCAACTGCACCACCCTGCTCCTAGAAGGCTTTGGTGTAAGTCCCAATATTTTACAAATTTCTAAGGGCATGATAGTAGCCGAGGCCCCTGAGTCTATTAAACAATTGTGCAAGTTTTTACCTGCAATTCTAATGGTTACCAAAAAGGGAGGTATATCTCGTTTTTATTTTTGTACAACCACTTGGGACTGAGCACTTTTAGCTTCATGAACTTGTGCGAGATGGATTTAATCCTTTTGGTGAACTCACTTCTTGGCCTAATAATCGGGCCATGTCATACATCGATACATTGGCCCTATTCTTCTTCATATCTTCCACCAAATCGTAAGTGAGCTTTTACGGATTTGGCAAGTTTTGCATCATCTTAGACTTTTTGACCTTCGATGGAGGAGGGGGATTGACATCTCCTTTAGGGTCAGGGAGGGAGTAATTGATTATTAGGAGGAGCAGAGGAAGTTTTGGGCTCTTTAGAACTCCTAGTGTAATATTTGTGATTTGCTTTCCCAAAACGTTTGTTTGCATGAACTTCCAAAGCTTCTTCATCTTCGCTTCCAAAAAATTCTACATCCTCCTCTTCTTCATTTTCATGGGAATGTATGACCTCCGTTAGCATAGACTCCGGTTTCACGTGGCCACAGTGCGGGCAATCATTATCACAAGATCCTGCATCTCCACAGTCTTCCGAAATGTCTACTTGGTTGGCAACGGGATTGGGTACCCGCCCGTTGTTAGGCTGCGTGTTATACATTCCTTTTCCTCTATGATTGTGAGGTCGGTTATGGCCCATGGCCTGATCAACTTTTTTATTGACATTCCCCATTGTTACCAACACCTTGGCCAACGTTTCTTTCATATTTTCTATGGTTGCTTTGGACCCTTGTGGTTGAGGCACTGCAATTGCAGGTCCAGTTGTGTTGGCTGCATTAGCCACCTCTGGACTGGGTACAATGGCTTGGGTTTGGGCAGGTGGATTCCATCCCGGATTCCCATTTTGAATGGCTTGAGTTTGGGCAGGTGGATTCCATCTTGGATTCCCATTTTGAATGGCTTGAGTTTGGGCAGGTGGATTCCATCCTGGATTCCCATTTTGAATGGCTTGAGTTTGGGCAGGTGGATTCCATCCTGGATTCACACTTTGAATGGGAGTGATTGTTGGATAATTTTCTGAGCTTGGCATGTTAATTGGAGCAAACCCCGACATGGTCAACAGATTATTGCCCATACCGAACCCATGCAAACCCATCGAGTTATTTTGAATCAAACTCTATGTTTGAACAACGACATTCGGATAACCTGACAATGGCGTAACTTGGGTGGGTGTTTGGAAGTTGTTCAACATCGGAGCCTGTGGTGCTACTACCTGGTTCATCATGGCAAATTGGCTGCATGGGCCATATTGTCCCATCCCAGTCAATTGAGACAATCCTGTGCCTGGCAGGTTCATCTGTTGTTCGAGAGTCATTGTTTCTGCATAAGCCAAAGGAAGGGTTGTAACCTGAGGGTTCCTTCTAGTCAACAAAGATGTTAAAGGATCTAAGGCTCCAAAGTATAGCTACAAGGCAATTGCAGGGTCCACCGCAAAGTGACGAGTCACATTCGTATATAGCTTTTGAAATCTCTAATTGAACGCTCGAATGGGTTCATTGGTTTGTCTTTTGCAAGATACAAAGAAATTGTATGTCATGGAGGGATCTACTAACTGTCTGAATTGCCCTATGAACGCAGTTTCTAGCTGGGCCCATGAAGTTATGGACCATGCTGGCAAATTTCGATACCATTCATTAGCAATGTGGTCTAGACTAGCAGGGAAAACTCAACAGGCAACATCCTCATGAGTAACCCCCTGCCTAAACATGTAATATTTATAGATTTGGACATGATCTTCTGCCGTTGTTGGACCATCATGAATGAACTTGGGTAATCCCCTTTCAATGTTTCTAGGCAAGTCGTGGACTGCCCCGGGAATATCTAAAGGGGAACTCTGAGCACCATACCAAAGGGCAGGTGGCTATTGTTGTTGTTGTTGTTGGGCCATGTTATTCAAAGGTGTCAACCCTGTGGGGACAATTGGAACTCCTGGAACTGTGGAGACAGATACAACTGGTGTTACTATCCCACTTGAACTTAAGGGTTCAGGCCCACTAAAGACACTTGAGTCCAAATAAATCCCTAACTCAAGTATACTGGGTGGTATTTCAACTTCTAATGTTTTGTTTTTCGGCCTCCTAGCAGTGGGAGAAAGACTTTGAAAGATAGTTTCCCCTGTGGTTTTAGACCTAGTAGCAATGTACTCAGGTTGGGCCAACTTGGAAACTCTAGGAATCTAAAAGATTTCTCAACTCTGCTGCCAGATAAAATGTCTAAATGTTATACCTGCAAGCACAATAGGTGGAAACAAAACTACCCATGTTAATTGTTAGAACAAATCAAAATTGCAAAGCAATACAAAAGGCCCTCCTTCTAGCGCCAAAATGTTGAGCGTTAATTTTTCATATTACAAATAATAACACGCAACTTAGAGTCTCGAACAAAAGACTCTTTCTTGCAAAGAAATAATTTATTTTATTTTCCTTCCTTTTATTATTTCTCCAAGTTTCTTTGTGAAACAGCTTTTACGTATATAAAAATGAATTTCAATTTAATACATGCAACTGATATATCCCAGAATAACTCAAATCCTGCAGATAGCTGTTAACAAGGGGCCTTTGTTTATTTTTGATTAATCAAACAAGTCAAGATTATAAAGTTCATTGAGAATCAACAAAGGCCCCTTGTTAACAGCTATCTGCAGGATTTGAGTTATTCTGGGATATATCAGTTGCATGTATTAAATTGAAATTCATTTTTATATACGTAAAAGCTGTTTCACAAAGAAACTTGGAGAAATAATAAAAAGAAGGAAAATAAAATAAATTATTTCTTTGCAATAAAGAGTATTTTGTTCGAGACTCTAAGTTGCGTGTTATTACAAATTAACGCTCAACATGTATGTTGTGTCTAAGGAGAATCCATTGCGATACATGATGAGTCGTACTTATCATAGTAGTCGCACGATGAAATGGATCATGTTGTTGACGGAATTTGACATAGAGTTTATTGGACAAAAATCTATCAAAGGATAGGTCATAGCCGATCAACTAGTAGAGGCTCCTCTTGAAGACGATCAGCCTCTAGTCATAGAACTACCTGATGATGGGGTCTTCCATGTCTCAAAATCACCAAATTCTGATGAGCCTGAGTCACAGGCCGACATAACCCTATTCTTCGATGGTTCTAAATGTGAGCAAGGTGGTGGTGCGAGAATTGTATTCTTCACACCGCAAGGTGCTCCCATGCCCCTATCATTTAAATTAAACTTCCCATGCACCAACAATAATGCAGAGTATGAAGCCTTGCTCCTAGGTCTTCAGACAACAATCGCCATGAACATCAAAATACTGAATATCTTTGGTGATTCGCTATTAATAGTCAATCAAGTCAAAGGGGTATATCAATGCAAATGCCTAGTCCTGCAGACCTATAAATCCCTCGTGGACAAATTCCTGGCAAAACTTGAGTGGTATGAAATCGAGGCACTCCCTCGATCATCGAATCATTTTGCGAACACAATGGCCTCTTTGGGGTCACTAATTCCGCAAGACCTTTTCGGTGATATGACAACCATTCAAGTCAAAACCTTATCGCAATCCATGATGGAGCGTGCAAGCTCAGAATTGACACCAGGAATCCACATGATTTAGATTGAACCATCCTTGGAGAAGTTCTATCGAATCTGAGATCATTTGAAACGTGCCAATTAGGGGTCCTTGTTCTCCCCTACTCCCATTAATAGCAACACAATGCTATTCTTACAGGTTTTATCCCATTCAGCGTTTGCTAGGGATGAACTTCAAGAGGGATTGGCTGTTCATACTGTCAAGGTTTTTGATCAATAGGACTGGTATTTACCCATCAGAAACTACCTCAAGCTAGGTAATCTCCCACTTGGATTGACTCATGTCGCAAAATGAGCACTCAAGCAGAAAGCGGCTAAGTATGTCTTAATAGGAGACATTTTGTATCGTCGCAGCTATGAAGGAATTCTCCTTCGTTGCTTGGACCAGCAAGAGTCCACTTGGGCGATCGCCCAAGCGCACGATGGTACATGTGGTGGCCATTTTAGTGGTATGGCTATCGCAAAGCACATTCTTCGCATGGGCTATTATTGGCCATCTTTAGAGCAAGATTGTTGCACCTATGTCAAGAAGTGCGCGAAGTGTCAACATCATGCCAATTTGATGCACGTACCTTCTTAGGACTTGCAGAAAATCTAGTCTGCTTGGCCATTCTCACAGTGGGGCTTCGATCTAATTGGAAAGATCTCCCCTACATTGTCAGGCCATCACACGTTTATCATAACGACCATAGAGTATTTTACCAAGTGGGTGGAAGCGATTCCGTTTACCTCTACGACAGGACCCCGCATTGTGGAGTTCATTTTGCATAACATCATATATCATTTTGGTATTCCATCCAAAATAGTCTCGGATAATGGGACGCCTTTCAAGAACAAATACGTGCATGCTTTGACCACAAAGTACAAGATTCAACATAGCTTTTCGACACCCTATTATCCGCAGGCGAATGGGCAAGCAGAAGCATCAAACAAAATGCTAGTTGCCATCCTTAAAAATACCATCGCAAACAGTCATAAGGATTGGCACATTCAAATACCACTTTCCCTATGGGCCTATCGCACTAGCATTCGGACACCCACTGGGGCCACTTCGTTTTGGCTCGTGTATGGCTCCGAGGCAGTCATGCCTCTCGAATTGGAGATTCCTTCCCTGTGCATATCAATGCAGGAGTTCATCGATGATGACTCTACGCGGCAAGCCTGGTTAGACCAGCTTACATTGCTTGACAAATGACATGTTAATGCTCTTGAGCATTTACGTATTTATCAAGAGCGACTTAAGAGAGCTTACAACATGAAAGTGCACCTGAGGGCTTTTAGGTTGGTGATTTGGTTTTGAAGGAAAACCAGCAAAATTCTAGTTTGCCATCCCACCTAAGGGACAAGTTTGCGGCAAATTGGTTAGGTCCATATGTCATTGATAGCAAAATAGGACCCGAGACATACCGGCTAGCTTCTCTTGATGGTATCAAGGAAACAGAACCCTTGAATATCAGTCATTTGTGACCATTTCATATCTAAGAAGAGCCAAAACCTAAAAATGCTCCAAGGATCCATAAAATCACTTGGTCAATCCCAAAATGCTCCCTAAAAATGCTCCAAGGATCCATAAAATCACTTGGTCAATCCCAAAATGCTCCAAGGATTCTTGCAATCGCTTGGTCAAAACCCAAAAATGCTCCAAGGATCCATAAAATCGCTTGGTCAATCCCAAAAGGCTCCAAGGATTCTTGCAATCGCTTGGTCAAATCCCAAAATGCTCCAAGGATTCTTGTAATCGCTTGGTCAAATCCCAAAATGCTCCAAGGATTGTCAAAATCGCTTGGTCAATCCAAAAATGCTCCAAGGATTGTCAAAATCGCTTGGTCAATCCCAAAATGCTCCAAGGATTGTCAAAATCACTTGGTCAATCCCAAAAGGCTCCAAGGATTCTTGCAATCGCTTGGTCAAATCCCAAAATGCTCCAAGGATTCTTGCAATCGCTTGGTCAAATCCCAAAATGCTCCAAGGATTGTCAAAATCGCTTGGTCAATCCCAAAATGCTCCAAGGATTGTCAAAATCGCTTGGTCAATCCCAAAATGCTCCAAGGATTGTCAAAATCGCTTGGTCAATCCCAAAAGGCTCCAAGGATTCTTGCAATCGCTTGGTCAATCCCAAAATGCTCCAAGGATTTCCACAATCGCTTGGTCAAAAATCAAGAAAACTCAAAAACAACAAAAATCATCAAAAACAACAAAAATTTGCATTTCATTTCTAGGCATACTCAAAATCCATCAATAGAGAGTTCTTCTCGCACTTCATTTTCATATTCACAAAAATCAATCCATCAACAAAACAAAAATGCATAGATGCATCAAAGCATTGCATCCATACATTGCATATTTGTGGTCGTATAGGTCAAAGGCACCATAGGCTGTCATGGTTCTACTAGTCCATCTTGTTCCACACTGTTCCATTTTACAAAAACAACAAAAACACCATGCATTGCTTTTACCATACTAGAGTCAGTGGTCTTCTAATGTATCAAGGGTTTTCGTGATTCAGTCATCATTTTGCTCTTTAGCCATGTAATGTATCAAGTCAAACATATTTTATGAAGGTAGAGTTACACTTGAAATACACTTTGTTACGTAACATCCCAACACAAATTAAAACACATAAAAATTCCCAAGTTGTGTGAACGAAAGATGAAACCTGCACAGTAATTCAGGTCACCATAAGCGAAATGGTTATCTTGCTCATCCCCCCATGCGAATGGTTCTAGAATGCTAAGAATTGACAAAAGGACGAGCTCTTTCCTATCCATTCACCTCCAAATACAATGGTTTTCACCACTACCAAATCCCAATCATAGTTGGTTCCCAAAGTTGTAAGGATTTGTACTACACGTCCCTGCCAAGGATGGGTAGTCATCCCCAAGACCTAAAGGGACCAATACCATTTACAAACAAAATTCCAACAAATCATCATCCTAACACTTTCCATTCACCTTTGGTCTCCAAGTTGTAAGGATTCATACTATACGCCCCTAACTAGGATGGGTAGTCATCCCCAAGGCCTAACAGATCAATGCCCTTACTCCATAACCTCCATCATCCCCTTGGTCCCCAACATCGTAAGGATTTGTACTATCCGCCCCTAACCAGGATGGGTAGTCATCCCCAAGGCCACAAGGATCAAAACCATTCACAAGATCAAATTCACAATACTCAAAACACAAAATCAAATAACCGTGGTTATCACCACTATTCAAAATCCTTGCTCAAAAAGAATTAATAGAAAATAAACAGTGATTTTCATCACTATATAGACGAGCAACCCTCTAAATCATTCAGCCAACAAACATCCTAAACTTGAATCCCTAGAATTCTCAGCATTCAAAAAACCATCTAGGTGATCCTCATTACAAGTTTGGTTGATAGCCTATCTGGCAATGGTGGTATCCTACCCGCATGACGATATGTCTGTCACATTCGCTTTGCATGTGTGCAGACCAATGTTTGCATAAGGATGAGCTAGCTTATGGTATCTTGGATAACATCGTAGATTAATCTAACTAAATACAACAAAGGAGTTAGTGGAGCTAATTAGGTGATCCTCAGTACAGGTTCGGTTGAAAGCCCATCTGGCACTGGCGGTATCCTGACAAATACCACATAAATGAACTCAATTGCACACATAGGGATGTGAACTAACTTGGTCAAAAACAAGTACGATTCATACCTTGTTCAAAAGTCTTGTAAGATAAAGTACAATCATGGCTAGTAAGTTAAAACCGTCTGAATCTCAGAAAACCTTAGCTACATTTCTAAACCAACTGCGCTATTTTTCATCCTTACAATACCATCAAAAAATACAAAAGAAAATAAAATCCACATGTATACATACAAAGTCATGCATCACAGCAATCGCCTAAAAGACAAAATAATGGAGTTCTAAAACAGTCTATGGTGCCATAGCCAAACACCACAAAGTCCATCCATCCATTTCATTTCTGCATATCACATACATTTGCATTCATCATAACATATGCATCCATCAAAATAAATCAACATACAACAATCGTATTTATCATACCATATGCATCCATCAATATAACGTAGCATGCATCCACCAACATCAATCATTATGCATACCATAATATCATGACATATACACAAAGAAAGAAAATCAAAACCACAAAACATCACAAAAATGCAACACCAAAACCATAGCAATAAGTTGCCGGACACAAGTGCTCTTGCACTTAACCTCTTGGCATAAAGAAAATCGATGTCGGGGCTTAAATTTTCACTCTCCTACTTCCCCAAGAAGGCTACCATAGCCGGACCGCTCCACGGGAAGACGAGTTTTGATAATTTCACCCCATTATGGCATCACCAAAAGGGTTAACACCCACCAAAAATAGGTCCAAATGTCGAGAAATTGCACATGCTTAAACGGTAAAAACATCTAAAGGCACCCTGACCTAAGTCATATTGGGTCAAGCGACTCATCGCTTTTCTCATGGTCATTCCCTCATCAATTCGTCACTTGAGGGGGTAGTCACACTTAGTCACCAATCAACAAGCACACACCCAATCAGAGCAATGCCATGCATTCAAAGAATCATTGACAAAGACAATCACGCTCCTGCTTGGGGCAGTAAACAAGCAATCATTAAATTGATCAAACACTTGGCATTCCTGAAGCATGAACACAAGGTTTCCCTTGAAAGCATGAGATTCCGAAAATAAAAGAAACACTATGCACAAAACAAAGAAAAGAGATAAATTGGAAATAAAAGAAAGACGTATTAAAGCACAACCCTCTTTATTCAAATTTCTTATCCTCGGTTACATGGACGTCTCCTCCCTTTTTAGGGGCTAGGAGCGTTAAATAGATCTCTGTTACAAATGTGCACATTCATCTTCTTTCCGCATGCCCACATGCAAAGTGGGCGGGCAAACGTACTGCCGCCGCTGATGTTAATGAGTCCTTGCTTGCTGTTGTTTCTCCTGCGATCAAAGAAACAGTAAACGCGTTAATAGCACCTGCTGCAAAAAGGTAGAGCGTTGACTTTAAAAATCGATAAACAATACATTCGAAAGATTTATTAAATGCGTGCAACCAAACAACTCTACGCAACCTGCGACTCTAACCGAAATCAGAAAACGTCACCAGATGGCCTCTGCCCTTGAAACAGTCGGCCAATCCACTGTCGAATCAGTGTAGTTTCCTGCAGGTTAGTGGCGTAACAAAAATGATAGAAGCATGCTAATACTCGATGAATGTCTAAAGTCACGGTAATATGATAATATGTTTGATAACCGATCTAAACAGTCTAAAATGTGATGCTGGAAATATATTTGGACAAAAAAGCATAATCTATTTAAACACATCTGCTGGATATATTTGAAAACAACATAATTTATATTGAGAATAAGAACGTGCGTAGGGTGCCCAAACGGGCCGCCCCCGTTGAAACTTAATTTCGACGCCAATCCACTAGGGATAGGCTCAAAATCTGAGAGAATGGAGTGTCGTCAAATTAATGGATTCTTGTGATCCAATGTCGGGTATGAAAGTCAGATTCACGCTTCTGAAAACCACCCACCAACCTCTATAAGAGATTCTGGATGTGAAGAAGGTGAACTCAAACTGATGCAATCGGGTCTCGAATGAACAACACTTCGTTGCGTCTCAAAATGCTTTCTCCTTTTTACATTGCATTGAGCTAGTTTTTATAGAGGATTTCGCCTCTGAAACATTAATGTCAAACCCTAAATCCATAGGGGCCGCTGAGATTTGACCCTTGACAGGTGATTATGAGACATGGCTCGCACTGAGACTATCGCCAGGAACTCACATCAGTAGTTATGAGGCATGGCCTCGGACTGGATTTGTTGTTGAAACTGCTCGTCTCATTAATGCAGTTGGTGAAGTCCGCCGTTCTTACAGACACACGGGGTCTTTTTTAAAAAAAGTGGCACGTAGTGACGCCACGTGGCGGCCATGCCTTCCACGTGGCGGCCATGCCGAAGTCCGCCTTTGATTGGTGAAGTGTGCGATCGGACCTTAGGTGTCGCGATATCGCGACGTCGCGATATCGCGACACCCTCGGCCGAAGCTCCCTTTCGGGCCTTAGGTGTCGCGATATCGCGACACCCTCGGCCGAAGCTCCCTTCGGGCCTTAGGTGTCACGATATCGCGACGTCGCGATATCGCGACACCTTCGGCCGAAGCTCCCTTCGGGCCTTAGGTGTCGCGATATCGTGACACCCTCGATCGAAGCTCCCTTTGGCCTTAGGTGTCGCGATATCGCGACGTCGCGATATCGCGACACCCTCGGCCGAAGCTCCCTTTGGGCCTTAGGTGTCGCGATATCGCGACGTCGCGATATCGTGACACCCTCGGCCGAAGCTCCCTTCGGGCCTTAGGTGTCACGATTTCGCGACGTCGTAAAATCGCGACACCCTCGGCAGCTCCCTTCGGGCCTTAGGTGTCACGATTTTGCGACGTCGAAATCGTGACGTCGCGATTTCGCGACGCCTAAGGCCAAAGCTCCTTTGCTTTTAAAGTTTGCTTAAGATTTGAAGTTTGCTTAAGATTTGTTCTCGCTTAAGGCTTGAAGTTTAAAGTTTTGCTTTTGATTAAAGGCTTGCTTTGACTTTGGCTTGCTTTTGACTTTGTTTTAATGAAGGCTTGTTAAAGCGACCAACTTTGCTCTGCTCATTTTCCGACCTTCTAAACTGCTGTGTGAGTGGCTAGGACCACTGTTTGACCTCTGAGGGCTGCCCTGAAAGCTGTGTATGTCAATGCGATCAGTGTTTGTAGTCACTTAATCGGATTGGTGCTGTTTTGGTGTCTACAGATGCCCCTTTTTGGGAAGCGCTGCGGGTGACGCAGTTCTGAGCAAAAATAGATGACCAAAGCACTAATGATTAGGGTTTCTTGGTAACCTAACCAACTTTTGATGCCCCAAGTATGGAAAGGGCATGCATTCTTGAATCCTTGCTTCGACGAGCTAAGGAATTTGATTTCAAGTGTTAACCTATTTTGGTGAGGTGTGACTTGAGCTTGGACATTGATCGGTCATGATTAGGCAAAGGGCGTAACCTTTTGTCCACAGGGGAAACCTTGTGTTCATGCTTCGGGAATGCCAAGTGTTTGATCAATTTAATGATTGCTTGTTTACTGCCCCAAGCAGGAGCGTGATTGTCTTTGTCAATGATTCTTTGAATGCATGCCATTGCCTTGATTGGGTGTGTGCTTGTTGATTGGTGACTAAGTGTGACTACCCCCTCAAGCGACGAATCGATGAGGGAATGACCTTCATGAGAAAAGCGACGAGTCGCTTGACCCAAGATGACTTAGGTTAGGGTGCCTTTAGATGTTTTTACCGTTTAAGCACGTGCAATTTCCCGACATTTGGACCTATTTTTGGTGGGTGTTAACCCTTTTGGTGATGCCATAATGGGGTGAAATCATCAAAAACCCGTCTTCCCGTGGAGCGGTCCGGCTATGGTAGCCTTCTTGGGGAAGTAGGAGAGTGATAATTTAAGCCCCGACATCGATTTTCTTTATGCCAAGAGGTTAAGTGCAAGAGCACTTGTGTCCGGCAACTTATTGCTATGGTTTTTGTGTTGCATTTTTGTGATGTTTTGTTGTTTTGATTTTCTTTCTTTGTGTATATGTCATGATATTATGGTATGCATAATGATTGATGTTGATGGATGCATGCTACTTTATATTGATGGATGCATATGGTATGATAAATACGATTGTTGTATGTTGATTTATTTTGATGGATGCATATGTTGTGATGAATGCAAATGTTTTGTGATGTGATATGCAGAAATGAAATGGATGGATGGACTTTGTGGTGTTTGGCTATGGCACCATAGACTTTTAGAACTCTATTATTTTGCCTTTTAGGCGATTGCTGTGATGCATGACTTTGTATGTATACATGTGGTTTTCTTTTGTTTTTGTATTTTCAGATGGTATTGTAAGGATGAAAAATAGCTCAGTTGGTTTAGAAATGTAGCTAAGGTTTTCCGAGACTCGAGACGGTTTTAACTTACTAGCCATGATTGTACTTTATCTTACAAGACTTTTGAACAAGGTATGAATCGTACTTGTTTTTGACCAAGTTATTTCACATCCCTGTGTGTGCAATTGAGTTCATTTATGTGGTATTTGTCAGGATACCGCCGATGCCAGATGGGCTTTCAACCGAACCTGTACTGAGGATCACCTAATTAGCTCCACTAACTCCTTTGTTGTATTTAGTTAGATTAATCTACGGTGTTATCCAAGATACCATAAGCTAGCTCATCCTTATGCAAACATTGGTCTGCACACACGCAAAGCGAATGTGACAGACATATCGTCATGCGGGTAGGATACCACCATTGCCAGATAGGCTATCAACCAAACCTGTAATGAGGATCACCTAGATGGTTTTTCGAATGCTGAGAATTCCAGGGATTCAAGTTTAGGATGTTTGTGGGCTGAATGATTTAGAGAGTTGCTCGTCTATATAGTGATGAAAATCACTTGTTTATTTTCTATTAATTCTTTTTGAGCAAGGATTTTGAATAGTGGCGATGACCACTGTTATTTGATTTTGTGTTTTGAGTATTGTGGATTTGAGCTTGTGAATGGCTTTGATCCTTGTGGCCTTGGGGATGACTACCCATCCTGGTTAGGGGCGGATAGTACGAATCCTTACGACGTTGGGGACCAAGGGGATGATGGAGGTTATGGAGTAAGGGCATTGATCTGTTAGGCCTTGGGGATGACTACCCATCCTGGTTAGGGGCGGATAGTACGAATCCTTACAACTTGGAGACCAAAGGTGAATGGAAAGTGTTAGGATGATGATTTGTTGGAATTTTGTTTGTAAATGGTATTGGTCCCTTTAGGTCTTGGGGATGACTACCCATCCTTGGTAGGGACGTGTAGTACAAATCCTTACAACTTTGGGAACCAACTATGATTGGGATTTGGTAGTGGTGAAAACCATTGTATATGGAGGTGAATGGATAGGAAAGAGCTTGTCCTTTTGTCAATTCTCAGCATTCTAGAACCATTCGCACGGGGGGATGAGCAAGATAACCGTTTCGCTTATGGTGACCTGGATTACTGTGCAGGTTTCATCTTTCATTCACACAACTTGGGAATTTTTATGTGTTTTAATTTGTGTTGGGATGTTACGTAACAAGGTGTATTTCAAGTGTAACTCTACCTTCATAAAATCTGTTTGACTTGATACATTACATGGCTAAAGAGCAAAATGATGACTGAATCACGAAAACCCTTGATACATTAGAAGACCACTGACTCTAGTATGGTAAAAGCAATGCATGGTGTTTTTGTTGTTTTTGTAAAATGGAATAGTGTGGAACAAGATGGACTAGTAGAACAATGACAACCTATGGTGCCTTTGACCTATACGACCACAAATATGCAATGTATGGATGCAATGCTTTGATGCATCTATGTATTTTTGTATTTTTGATGGATTGATTTTTGTGAATATGAAGATGAAGTGCGAGAAGAACTCTCTATTGATGAATTTGAGTATGCCTAGAAATGAGATGCAAATTTTTGTTGTTTTTGATGATTTTTGTTGTTTTTGAATTTTCTTGATTTTTGACCAAGCGATTGTGGAAATCCTTGGAGCATTTTGGGATTGACCAAGCGATTGCAAGAATCCTTGGAGCCTTTTGGGATTGACCAAGCGATTTTGACAATCCTTGGAGCATTTTGGGATTGACCAAGCGATTTTGACAATCCTTGGAGCATTTTTGGGATTGACCAAGCGATTTTGACAATCCTTGGAGCATTTTGGGATTGACCAAAATCCTGAGCGATTGCAAGAACCTTGGAGCATTTTGGGATTGACCAAGTCGATCCTTGGAGCATTTTGGGATTGCGGAATCTGAGTAATTGGCTCTTCTTAGATATGAAATGGTCACAAATGACTGATATTCAAGGGTTCTGTTTCCTTGATACCATCAAGAGAAGCTAGCCGGTATGTCCCGGGTCCTATTTTGCTATCAATGACATATGGACCTAACCAATTTGCCGCAAACTTGTCCCTTAGGTGGGATGGCAAACTGGAATTTTGTTGGTTTTCCTTCAAAACCAAATCACCAACCCGAAAGTCCCTCAGGTGAACTTTCATGTTGTAAGCTTTCTTAAGTCGCTCTTGATAAATACGTAAATGCTCGAGAGCATTAACGCGTCGTTCGTCAAGCAACGTAAGCTGGTCTAACCGGGCCTGCCGCGTAGAGTCATCATCGATGAACTCTTGCATTGATATGCGCAAGGAAGGAATCTCCAACTCTAGAGGCATGACTACCTCGGAGCCATACACGAGCGAAAACGGAGTGGCCCCAGTGGGTGTCCGAATGCTAGTGCGATAGGCCCATAGGGCAAGTGGGATTTGAATGTGCCAATCCTTATGACTATCTGCGATGGTCTTTTTAAGGATGGCAACTAGCGTTTTGTTTGACGCTTCTGCTTGCCCATTCGCCTGCGGATAATAGGGTGTTGAAAAGCTGTGCTGAATCTTGTACTTTGTGGTCAAAGCACGCACGTCTTTGTTCTTGAAAGGCGTCCCATTATCCGAGACTATTTTGGATGGAATACCAAAATGACATATGATGTTATGCAAAATGAACTCCACAATGCGGGGTCCTGTCGTAGAGGTAAGCGGAATTGCTTCCACCCACTTGGTAAAATACTCTGTGGCCGTTATGATAAACGTGTGATGGCTTGACGATGCAGGGGAGATCTTTCCAATTAGATCGAAGCCCCACTACGAGAACGGCCAAGCGGACTGGACTGTCTGCAAGGCCTGAGAAGGTACGTGCATCAAATTGGCATGATGTTGACACTTCACGCACTTCTTGACATAGGTGCAACAATCTCGCTCTAAAGATGGCCAATAATAGCCCATGCGAAGAATGCGCTTTGCGATAGCCATACCACTAAAGTGGCCACCACATGTACCATCGTGCGCTTGGGCGACTGCCCAAGTGGACTCTTGCTGGTCCAAGCAACGAAGGAGGATTCCTTCATAGCTGCGACGATACAAAATGTCTCCTATTAAGACATACTTAGCCGCTTTCTACTTGAGTGCTCATTTTGCGGCATGAGTCAATCCAAGTGGGAGATTACCTAGCTTGAGGTAGTCTCTGATGGGTAAATACCAGTCTTGTTGATCAGAAACCTCGACGGTATGAACAACCAATCCCTCTTGAAGTTCATCCCTAGCAAACGTCTGAATGGGATAGAACTTGTAAGAATAGCGTTGTGTTGCTATTAATGGGAGTAGGGGAGAACAAGGACCCCCAGTTGGCACATTTCAGACGATCTCGGATTCGAGAGAACTTATCCGAGGATGGTTCAATCTGGATCATGTGGATTCCTGGCGTCAAGTCTGAGCTTGCACGCTCCATCGTGGATTGCGATAAGGTTTTGACTTGAATGGTTGTCATATCACCGAAAAGGTCTTGCGAAATTAGTGACCCCAAAGAGGCCATTGTGTCCGCAAAATGATTCGATGATCGAGGGAGTGCCTCGATGTCATACCACTCAAGTTTTGCCAGGAATTTGTCCACGAGGGCTTTATAGGCCTGCAGGATTGGGCATTTGCATTGATATACCCCTTTGACTTGATTGACTATTAACAGCGAATCACCAAAGATATTCGAGTCTTTTGATGTTCATGGCGATTGTTGTCTGAAGACCTAGGAGCAAGGCTTCATACTCTGCATTATTGTTGGTGCATGGGAAGTTTAATTTAAATGACAGGGGCATTGGAGCACCCTGCGGTGTGAAGAATACAATTCCCGCGCCACCACCTTGCTCACATTTAGAACCATCGAAGAATAGGGTTATGTCGGCCTGTGACTCAGGCTCATCAGAATCTGGTGATTCTGAGACATGGAAGACCCCATCATCGGGTAGTTCTATGACCAGAGGCTGATCGTCTTCAAGAGGAGCCTCTGCTAGTTGATCGGCTATGACTTGTCCTTTGATAGATTTTTGTCCAATAAACTCTATGTCAAATTCCATCAACAACATGATCCATTTCGCCGTGCGACTACTATGATAAGTACGACTCATCATGTATCGCAATGGATTCTCCTTAGACACAACATACGTAGTGTTGCTCAGCATGTAGTGGCGTAGCTTTTTGGTAGCAAACACCACTCGCCAAGCGAGAGTTTCTCAACGTATGCATAGTTAAGTTCATAACCGACCAGGGTGCGGCTAAGATAGTAAGTAGCTTGTTCCTTGTGAAGTTCATTCTTCCGGGCTAGCATGGCGCCCAGTGCCACCTCGATAGCTGAGATGTATAAGTAGAACGGCACTCCTGGTCTAGGTGGTGCCAATACTGGTGGCGAAACTAGGTATTGTTTGATCTCGTCAAAGGCTGACTGGCACTCGTCATCCCAATGAAATGTAACCCCCTTGTGCAATAATTTGTTCATGGGTCGGCACTTGTCAGATAATTGCGCTATGAAGCGTTTAATCGACGCGACCTTTCCCTGCAGACTTCTGAGCTGCTTGATTGTAGTTGGGGGAACCATTTCGAGGATTGCCTTGACTTTCTTTGGGTCCACCTCGATTCCTCGCTTTGAGACTATGAAACCCAAGAGTTTTCCAGATGTGACGCCAAAGACGCACTTCTTGGGGTTTAGTCTAACTTTATGCTCCATGAGGCGATCGAGGATCTTGCTTAAGTCATCGATATGATTTGAGCGCAAAAGAGACTTGGCTAACAAATCATCCATGTAATCTTCCAAAGTTTTGTGCATGTAATCATGGAAGATATATGTCATGGCACGTTGGTAGGTGGCGCCAGCATTTTTAAGGCCAAAAGGCATGACCTTATAACAAAATGTCCCCCAAGGCGTTGTGAACGCCGTTTTTAGTTGGTCTTCAGGATTGATACGAATTTGATTGTATCTCGAGAAACCATCCATTAGGGAGAGCATTTCGTGACCTGTTGTAGCGTCTACCAATGCGTCGATGCTTGGCAAGGGGAAATCATCCTTAGGACTCGCTTTGTTTAGATCTCAAAAATCGGTGCATATGCGAATCCTCCCGTCGGGCTTCTTGACGGGAACCATGTTGGACAGCCATGGCGGATAATCCACGCGAGATGACAAACTGTGCATCCAACAGCTTTTGCAATTCGTCTTTGACCATTAAGGCCATTGTTGGGTGCATCTTACGTAGTTTTTGCTTTACAGGCTTGATTGTCGGATCAAGCGTTAAATTATGCGTGACTAGCTGCGGGTCTAGTCCTGGCATATCTTTGTATGACCATGCAAAAACCTCCTTCTTCTCTTTGAGAAGGGCAATGTAGTCGGCTTGCTCTTCGAGGGAAAGACTTACCCCCAGCTTGAGGATCTGTGGATTCATTGGATCTATGTCGATATCTACATCAGTCGTTTCCTCGACTGACATGTGGGATCCGTCCTCCAACTGATGTGGAGTCGGGATCAAATGGATATCATTAGCTGAATTTAGATCTACGTTGGGAACCTCGGGTTCCTCTTCAGCCTAAAAAATATCTTGAGTTGTCCCTGGGGTAAAATGATGCATTTCACCGAAAGGCCAGTACTCTGATGGTGATAAAGGTGAATTGACGCGATCCCAGTCGATGGCATCTATGTCTAGATGCAATGACCATGCTGGATCGGCCGGATTGCGGATGGGTGCGGTCAAATCAATGGAGATCATGTGGATGGAATGAATTTGGTCTCCATTACCATGGGTGTGATAACTTGAATCTTCTAGATGCTCCCTATACTCTGGATCTGGCTCTAGGGGAACGGGCACGAACGGATCGGCCCTATGTGCGAAAAGGAGGACAGGGTCTTCCCTCGGCACTGTTGTCATGATAGGGTCTCGGGGTGGACGGTGTTCATCGTGAATTTGGAGCCATGGATCCAACACTTGGTCCCACCTCGTTGGGTCTACCCACCATTCATGTCCTAACCTTATGCCCATTTGTCCCATTAGGTCTTCATGAGTTAAAGGGCGATAATTCCGTCGCGCATGTCTGAGATAGATCATCTCAGTCTCATCTTCTGAATCACTTTCGGAGGTCCAAAAATGTTCATTTTCTTCAGCAGCTGTTACTTGTGACATTGAGGGTTCTCCTTGTTCCAGTAAGTTAATCTGGTCCCATTGCGGTTGTTCCACTCTTGGTGGAGGGACTTGATTCTCTTGACATGGTATTGACTCAATTGGAACCTCTAAGGGGAATAGCTTCAAAAAGATGTCTGGACATCGTTGATGTTCTCTTTGAGGATTAATGTCCGAACTTTCACCTCTTGCTAGCAAAGGAAAGGGATTACTGCTGTTGCCAAGGGTGTTTGTTGACCATGGGAGGTAGTCTCCCAATGTATATTCTGTATTTGGGTTGGCATAAAGATCTAGTGCCAATCCCCCCTTGTTGCCTATTTCTAGGCCTTGCATATTTTCTACCAAGATGTCTAAGGGCGGGGGTGGTTGAACCCTACTCCTGACTTATCATATGGCATCTGATATCTTGGTTGGCAAAGGACCCGCATCCCTTGTTCATATCTGCCTAGCCCGTATCCATGCCAATTGCATTGGCCGAGATATTTTAGGGCGAAGTCTGGGTTTGACAGATAGTTGATGTTTTCAACAAAAGGCTCTTCGTCTGCTTCCTTTTCTTGGCATGGTTCAAGACCATGATCAAGGCCCCCATACACAAAATTTGTCTGGTTGGGTGGGTGACCTAGAGGAACAGCTGTTCCTATGGGAAGGCGAGGTCTCCCCATATCCTGTCTCGATTCTACTGTAGGCGTTGCCACAACATTCTGCACTAAGTACTCCCCCGGGCTCGTCTCGGCCATTTCAACAGTGATTGTTGATGCTTGGGAGGGAGGGAACGGGAGTCCTTCCTGAGTCCATTCCATGTTTGGTGGTTGAGGAATCTCAGCTTCCGTAGTGCTAGGTGTTTCTTCTGTTGATACTGTTGATATTGTGGGCAAACCCTCTTCTAAGGGCTGAGCCTCTTCCATGATCTGTTTTCCCTTGTCCTTCTGTTTAGCCATGACAGGTGGCATTGGTAATGAAGGAGCAGATGATGAGGATTCACCTGGCTGGGATTTTGGTGATTTGGTCACCAGTGGTGCCTGCGGTATTGGACTTGGTTTAGATGGATTTAACTGGAAATCCAAATGCGTTGAAGAGAGGGTCGATTGAGGCATTAATTGTACCGCATTGCAATACTTGAAGGGTTCTAAGTCCATCGGGACTACATGTATTTCTCCTTCAAAAGCATACTTTAAGCATTGGTGAGCGATGGAAGGGACACACTTCATGTCCCCTGATCCAAGGTCGCCCTAGCGAGTATATTGTAAGCCATCTCGCCTTCCAACACATGGCACAATGTTGGTATTATCTTTTGTCCTACCGGACAGGTAGAACAACTGTGCCGACTATCGAGCATATTGCATCATTGAAAGCTCGCAATGTGTATGTGGAGGCTGTGATATGAGAGGCTGGCGACTTCAAATGTTTTAAGGCTACGAGTGGTGATGATGTTACTGGACGAACCAGTATCTACCAACACTCTCTTGTACGGGATCCCATTGACCCGTGCAACAACGTGCAGGGGTGGATCTGCCGTGTCATTCGATATTGCTTTGACTTCATCCTCTCTGAAGGTGATGACCGGCTCCGTACATCGCTTCACATGTCCCACGAAGTTGTTGAAAGAATTTGCTTCGTGAGGCTGTAATTCGATGGCTTTTAATATTTCCATAAGAGCTTCTCTATGAGGTGTTGATTGTTGAATAAGCTCGTAAATGGAAAGCCTAGCCGATGTGGTCCGCAAACTCTGCGTGAGTTTGGTTCGTATCGTGACCTCGGGTCTAGGCAGAGGCAAACTACGTTGGGCGTTGCTGAGGCTGTGATGTTGTCGGAACTTCCCTCGTAGCTACCTCGGGGGCAACTGCTGGGTACTTTTTGTTCCTTGTCACTATGCTGATCATTCCCACAAATCCTTGCATGGGAAGATTCTGTCGCACCTCGTTAATCTGGAGAGGTTTTGCCTGTGCCTCGTGAGCAGGCAAAGGGTCCTTGAATACCCCCATTTGTTGATTATTTGGCGCTATGGGGTTGTCCACGGCCAATGTTTTATTGTCGATTAAATCTTGGATTAATCCTTTGAATTTCCAGCATCCATTTAAATCATGTCCCCTGCGCCTATGGAATCTACAATACAATTCCTCTCTGTATCCCTTAGGCTTGGGGGCGTTAGGGTCTATAGTTTGGATTTATGGCAAGGTGACTAAATTTGCCGCTGACAAGCGGTCAAATAGGGAGTCCCTGGACTCCGTGTAAGGGGTGAATTGTCGCCTAGGGCGACGTTGCTGATTCTGCTCCTGTTTCTTATTATCTTTTTCATAACTAGGAGGCACTGCCTAGTAATTAGCCTTTTGGGGCTGCATTTCTTGCACAGGCTTGGGAACATTTATCGCAACTTGGTTAACCGTAGCGGGTTGTGATTGCGTTGTCCCGGTCTTAGTGGTTTTATTCCACTCTTTCTTTTTAGGCTTGGCGATTGCGCCTTCACCTATTTTAATCTCTTCTATAACTCTGGCTTGCGCCAAAGCTTCTTCTAAACTATCGTATTGTTGCAGCAGCAATAGACCAGAGATTGATTTTAAGCAACTCCGTGCAAACATCTGTGTAAGATCAGACATAGGGGGACGGTAGGGTAGCTTAGAAAGCAAAGCCCTCCATCGATTCCCGTATGCTGCCATTGTTTCTTCCTCATATTGCCTGAGGCTGGCCAGATCACTCAGTGATGCCTTCTTCCTTGTGTTGAAGGCAAAGCGTTCAAGAAACGCATCTACTAATTGATCTAGGTTGTTTATGTTGTGTTTGGGTAATTGTGTGAACCAATCCGAGGCAGGGCCTGCGAATGTGGTTATGAATGTCCTAAGCAATAATGCATCATTATCTTGGATGCCGAAGCATTGACTTAGGAACCTTGTGACATGTTCTTGTGCGTCCTCTTCACCTTTAAAGACTGCCAATTGAGGCAACTTGAAGTGTTCGGGGTAAAGAGGTGTAGGCACTGAGGGATGCACTGGATGACTGCGGAGTTGACGTAATGTGGGTTTTTGATGCCCAGAAGCTTTTGTCTCCACGGACTCCAAACGCTCTAATAGCGCTTTGTATGCATCGAAAGATTTTATTTCTTCCTCTTTTGTTTGCTCCCGTTGTGAGTTATGGGAGACTGGAGGCCTATGGGGGGGTGGCCGAGTGGCAGCCCTCCCGCCTTGATGGGGCGTTTTGGCCCGCTCTATTTCTGGTTCGTACTCCTCATAAACTTCTTGAGGAGTCTCTAGGCGAGACCTATGACCTTGATTGAGTCCCCGTTGGGGGTACCCATCATTGTTTCGGGGAGTGGCCTCCCTCTCGGGTCTATAAGGTCTCGGAGGCAAAGCTTGACGAGGTCGTGGAGACCTGTCCTGCATCAAAGGGTTGTGCCTCTCATATTGTTCTTCTCTGTGGGTGCGAGGGGTTGGCACCCTCTCAGGTAGTTTATAGCGCAACTCATCCGCTTCACGCTGCATGCGCTCTTTATTCAGGCGGTATAAGTACTCTAACTCCTTATGACCTTGCTCAAGCTGCGTGATTCGGGCTTGGCGAGCGGCATGTCTGGCGACTGCCGGGTCAACTTGGTCTGCCCTCTTTTGTTGAGGAGGCTTGAATGTTTTTCCTATGTGTTTGCCTCGATCTTGATGATCTAAAATTTCAATGGGTTGCTTCCCTCTGTCGAGGTAGGCACCATTTACTTGAGGCTCTGGCCTCGATGTGTGATCATGATACCTAGCAGGTGCGAAAATGCAAGGTTCCCACGCTGTTTGTTGTCCTTGAGGAATGCGATGGCTTTCCTCGTACTCCCTTTCATGGGTTTGAAAGGGGCGGGCGGAGTTAGCTCGCCCTGTGTAAAGAGCCCTGCGCTCTGGATTTTGTCTTTCTGTTCTGATGGGAGGCAAAGGAGAGATACCATATCCACGTTGTCTCTCCAAATGAATACTATGCCTCTCTAGCGCTTCATCGCGCTGCGGCCACTCAGATCTAACCTCAAGAGGCGGTTGTCTATTTACATTGAGATCTACATGTAAAGCTTCTTCCCGAAAGGGACTGTGTTGAATGGGCATACCCCACAGAGGGGGTTCCCAATAATTTCTTTTTGATGTGGCCTGATGTGGACTCTCTTGTAGGCCAGACCGCCAAGGCGGTATGGCCAAGTCCTCGGGGCTAAAGCGAAGGCGACCAGCGCCCTCTCTTTGTGCACCTTCCGCAGCATCCGCCCTTGATTGGGCTTGGCTACGGGTGTACACCATTGTGGTGCTTCTCTACTATCTAAGCAGATTTTATCTCGTTTATGGTGATTTGTCTTTTTGTCTACACTAAGCAGAAATGAACACACTCATACACAAACCGTGATTATCTCTTTTAAGGATTAATAGTGTGTCCTAAAACTGGTTTAGTGCATTTTGATATTTTGTTTTGTTTTTGCAAGTTTTGAAGAACGTTTAAATGCATAATGTTGGCTCATATGACTCCCATAAATGGTCGCCCCTTCAATATACCATTGTCGGACCGATATACCAACCTCTCTATATACCCGCCCTTACGAGAGGGAAACTATAGGTACGTGAGAGCGGATGGTACGTGGAACATAGGCGGTACGGAAGGGGGATTGTCCTGTTAATGACACCTACCATAGAAGACTTATCCTCGCGTGCATGGGAATCACCCCGACAACACTCGGTCAGCTTTCGTCGGGATTTACGCCTAACAACGAGTGACAATCGGGGAAATGGATGCAAAGCTAAGCCAAGGTGGTGATGAACCCACCGTTGGTCTTGCTCAAGGGCTGGGGTTTTACGACCAGCTCCTTGGTTTAATTTTACCACGTGAAGTGTGTGTGGTTCATTTTATTTAATAAAAATGAAACGAGCAACAAAAAGAAACTTTCCCTATGCCACACAAACACTACTAACCGAAAAACAGCAAGTAGAAATTTGAATTTTTTTTTTTTTTAAATAAAGTAAGAAAAATTTATGGAAAATTTCTCTACCTTTCTTTAATAATTAAAAAAAAATGAAAGTAAAAAATTAAACAGATAAAATACACAGAAATATCACAACAGAAAATGACATGGACAGTTAGAAACCGTTACCTCTTTTCTGCCCGGACTTGCTGTTTCTGACCTTCGGCTTAAGAAAGGTACCTGTTAAGCACAAAACACAACAAATCTGATTAGTTTCTGTGATTTAAAAAAATCAGGGAACGGTCGAATCAGGGATACGCAAAAATTGCTGATCCCTGCATGCATTTGAGTTTACAATGGTTTAATTTTCTAACGGTATGAAAGTGTTGGTGTCTTTGATTAATGATTTATTATGCATGTAACTAGAGTTTAGTAAAAGCTAAAGGCCTTGAATTTTTATATTTTAAAAGTGGAAGGGAGTTTACTATTAAAATTGTATAGGCTGACTTTCTGGCAATATTTTTTATATAAAAATTCCCATCTTAAGCATTGAGTATTAGAGTAGCACTCGTATGGGTGACTACTTGGGAATATCATGGAGCTGCATATATTTTTGAGGGTCATTGTGTTTGCTTTGTTGGAGCATCAATTTGTATCCGACTATAGGCTTATATATAGTCTTTGGAAAGATAATTTTGAGGGAGATCCATTGGTAAAATTTGTTTTTAGTTTTGAGATACTTTACTCAACTGAATTTTGACTTAAATTTGAGATTGTAAATAAGAGTGCATTTTCGGTTGCATCCGACAATCTTGGTTCATAATTTGGCAAAATTATGAGGGGCTCAATTTAAGTCTTTGGGGGAGACATTATACCAAGTCATTCATTGAATTTGGCAAGTTTGAAGGAAATCTTGTAAAAGGAGGAATTGATATTGTCTCATTTTTTTGGAGGCATATTTGGGGCTAATTTGTTTTTTAGCCAAATACAAATCATCAACTTAAGGGGCGATTTAGGGCCCCTTGTCCCTTGTCGGTGGATTCATTTTGTGGCACTCTCTTGGCCACTAGGTGTTTGTTGCTTGCATCTTCTATTTGGGCTTTGTATATATTTTATGCTTGCTATCACCCTTGCATGAATTTGGGTTTTATAATTGTAATCAAGTGTAGTTACAATTCATACACACTTGACACTAAGCCATATACAAGCAAGCAAACACATACAGGCATTTTCAGTAATAATACATTGGCACATTGATTGTAATAATTCTACAAAAAAAGCAAGCATCACACTTTTATAACCGCCTATGTTCCACGTATCAACTTCTAAAAATACTTATAGTCTCCCTCACATAAGGGCAGGTATATTGAGTAGTTTGGTATAAAGGTCTGGCAAGTTATTCCCTTTCAGAATCGCCTATGTTCCACGTATCAACTGCTCAAATACTTATAGTCTCCCTCACGTAAGGGCAGGTATATTGAGAAGTTTGGTATAAAGGTCTGGCAAAATTCTAATTCTTATTCTCTTTGGATAAAAAAGGCACTTATGTTCAACTTAACCCTCCCACTATTGGAATATCTTGAAGATTCAGAGTGGAAAAACTAGGTGAACCCTCCTCTGGATCTTCAGCGGTGTACCCTAGATTTTTTTGAGGGCTCTAATTTGACATTTGTCATTCTTACTTCATCCTTTGTTGAGCTCCCTTTTCTTTTGATCCTTTTCTAAATCATGGCTACTACAAATCTATTAAGTGGACTTACAAAGAAACTTGAAGGAGCACAAAATTTTGCAAATTGGAAGTATGAGATGGAATCAATATTAATGATGAATGACATGTGGGACTTTGTGAGAGATATACAAGCTAATGAAGACCCACTCATTGCACCTACATACCCTAAATAAAAAGCATAATTTGAGAAGAATTCCAACATAGCTTTAAGTTTAATCAAGCTAGCTATAGGAATTCAATGCAGAGAAATTGTAAGGGCTGCAAAAACACCTAAAAAAGCATGGGATGCTCTCAATAGATTGTTTGATAGGCCATGTCAAGATAATATTTTGTATCTCAAACAAAAATTGGACAATATATGTATGAAAGGCTCACTTACCGATTATCTTATGGAAGTGAAGTCTATTAAAAATGATTTCTTAGCTGCTGGTAAAACCCTCGATGATAATGAGTTAATTCCAATAATGTTGCATGGTCTTCCTTCAAAGTTTCACTCCTATGATACCATGTTAGAATTGAGTGGTTAAACAATGAATTCAACACTTGAGGATATTGAGATCCTACTTAAGAATCATGAGCAAGCCCTAATCAAAGATGAAGAAATTGAAGCCACATCAGCAACTTTTGCCACCAAGGCAACTTTACAGACTAAAAAAAACAAGGGTTAAAATCAGCATAATCAGAATCAAAGGGGTAGACAACATCAGAGATACACATGGTACCAGTAGCAAAAAAATCAATAGTACCAGCAACAACCACATCAGCAATAGTACCAATAGCAGCCACAACAATAGTAGTACCAGCAACAACAAAGATGACAAACAAGACCTCAAGGGGGTCAAAACAACAATCAACAAGGGTGTGAATATTGTGGAAAATGGAATCATAATATTGCTAATTGCTATAAAATGCAAAGAGAACAGGGAGAACCACAAAATAATAATATGAACACATTGTATGCAACCAACCAAGTTAATGTTGAAGATAAAGAATGTTGGTATATTGATTTTGGAGCAACAAAGCACATGACAAGAAGGCAAGATTGGTTGACCAAGGTTCAGCCCACATCAAATCAATTCATTACTTTTGGTGATGAAAGTGCTTTACCCATTGAAGGTGTTGGGGAGGCACCACTTACTTTGCACGATGGTAATAATGTTCCTGCAATAGATGTTTTGTATGTGCCTGGTCTTAAAAGGAGTCTTCTTTCTATTGGACAACTTACGGATAAGGGCTATAATGTCTATTTTGAAAAAGAAAAATGCTACATTAAGGAACCCAATGGTAATTTCAAGGCCATGGGAGTGAAAAAGGATGGTGTTTACTACCTCCTTACAAAATATGTAACACAAACATCTTTTCATACAAAAACTACTTTCTCTTTGGAGTACATGTGGCATGAAATATTGGGACATCTAAATTTTAATAATCTTCAAATTATGGCTACAAAAGGATTAGTTAAAGGACTTCCACATCTTAAGGAGTCAAAATGTTTTTGTGAGACATGTGTAATAGCAAAACACCACAGGAAACCATTTGAAACAGGAAAGGAATCTAGAGCCAATAGACCTTTGCAATTAATTCATTCAGACATTTGTGGGCCAATGTCTGTTCAATCTTATACTAGGGCTAAATACTACATCACTTTCATTGATGATTACAACAGAAAGGTATGGATCTACCTAATTCAATATAAGTGGAAAGCCCTTGATAAGTTCAAAGAATTCATCGCACTTGTTGAAAGAGAAAGTGGCTATCAAATCTCCACCTTAAGATTAGATAATGGTGGAGAATATGTCTCCAATGAATTCTTTAATTTTTGTAAGTACCATGAGATAAGGAGGAAATTCACAACCCCTTATACCTTGCAACAAAATGGAGTTGCTGAGAGGATGAATAAAAAAATCACAAATAGGGCAAAATCAATGTTAAATGCTGCTATATTACCTAACTCATTTTGGGGAGAAGTTGTTCTTACTGCTGCATACTTGACTAATAGGTCATACACAAAGGCCTTACATGAAAGAACACCTGAATAAGCATGGAGTGGAAGGATGCCCTATGTGGGCCATTTGAGAATATTTGGATGTGATGCCTATGATCATATTCCTCATAAAAAAAGGAAGAAGTTTGATGATAAGAGCCAAAAATGCATCTTCATTGGCTATAGTGATAGTGCCAATGCATATAAATTATATGATCCTATTTCCAAGAAAATCATTTTATCTAGGGATGTTACCTTAACTTCAACTAGACTAGATATTTGCTATTCAGTTGGCCTTATTTCTAGATTCATGCAGGATCCTAAGAAGAGCCATTGGATAACAACTAAGAGGATTGTGAGATTCCTAAAGGCCACACCTCATCATGGCCTTATGTATAAATCAAGTGATAATTTTTCTTTGATTGGATACACAGATTCAAATTGGGCCAGTTGTCCTAAAACCAGAAGATCTACATCAGGTTATTGCTTTCAATTAGGCCAAGGCTCTATTTCATGGAGCACAAAGAAGCAGCACACAGTTTCACTATCCTCAGCAGAAGCAGAATATAGAGCAACAGTTGAGGCAACTAAGGAGGCAATATGGTTGAGGTAATTAATTCAAGATATTGGGCTATTCATACATGGTCCAACATATATATATTGTGACAATCAAAGTACCATCAAGATGACAAAAAATCTAGTTTTCCATGCTAGAACAAAGCACATTGAGATCCATCATCACTTCATTAGAGAAATGGTCCAAGAATATATTATACACATGAAGTATGTACCAACTCAATATCAAGTAGTAGACATCTTCACCAAGTCACTTGGGAAAGACAAGTTTTCTCAGTTTAGCAATTTGCTATATCTATGTAAAAGAAGTCAACATTAAGGGGGAATGTTATCTAATGTTGACTTATTTTTTAGGATAGTGCACATTAAGGGGGAATATTACAATATTATTATTGTTATAATGTACACTATGCCTATAATTGATAGGTTGACATTTGTCTTCTGCCACTTGTACCTGTCTTTAGTTTGAGTTGGAGTGGTGTCTTCTGAAAGACACTTGGAGTGGAGCTTATGACACTTGTCATATCTCCATCCTAAGCTTGATGCTTATATATTATAAGATAACTTGTAAATATAGTGTGCCTTATTTTTCAGTCCTATCAAAACCTTGGTCTCCTTGAAAGTTGAGGAATGTAACTGATTGAGTTGATGCCATTTGATAAAAGTTAAGGTTCACCCATGAGATTGGAACCTTGGTCTATATTATGAAATTATTCAATCCCAACCAACTACCCCAAAGCAATGGGCATCCTATTGCCCTATTTTGAAAGGGTAAATTTACCATATTTTATGCAATCAAAATCTTTGGTCTAGTTTTTTGGAAGATGTAGTTTGATTTGTGATAATTGTAGCAGATTTTGAGTCTTTTAAAGGTATACATAAAAAGGTTTATGTTATGTACCTATGAATGTAATCCATTTTGGCCTATATTATTTTACCATATAGAGTATATGAAGAGGACCAAATTTCAAGTTAGGTAGGTATGAAACTCAGGGGATAATGCTAGTTTTAGATCATAGGAATATGCTTAAAAGCCTTATCAAAAGGCAGTGACGCAACCTTCATGGAGGAAGGAGAATATTGCAATATATTGTAAAATATATTGCCCCCTCAAAGAGGTAAGTGATATTAATAGGTTTGCTCTTATTAAATCAATTTTGAGTTTCCATGTTCCACTTATTTAATATTTTTGTTATTAAAAATATAATATTAATCCCACTTTTATCGTAATTCCTTGTATTGCAATTAGAATTATCCTTGGTGCAAAAGTTCTTATCACAATACAACTCCAGACTAGGAAATTTTAGGTGAAATACTCACATTAGTGGAAGAGGTTCATTGTAAGTGGGGTCAACGCTAAGTTCTAAGGTATGGTAAGCTTCTATTGTGAGTAAATAATTTTTTAAGCCTAGGTCTATAGCTTAGAAATGGTGTTCTAGTCATTTTAAAATAATTAGGAGGATCTATCATTAGGGTAAAGCACATTATCCTTTTATGGTGGTGTGAAGGTGTGGGCACTAAAGGCCCTAAAACCAAGCCATTTGATAAGACCTTGCAACATGGCTAGTTTAGGATTGAGGAATAATAATAATAAAAAATATAGTTTAGTATTAAATTAGTATGGATATTATTCACCAATAGAATCCTTATGCAAATATATATATATATATATATATATATATATATATATATATTTGGAGAGAATGCTTACATGAGAGTGACATAGGGAACCTTGTTAGAACAAAATTCTTTTTGAAAGGTATTCTAATTTAAAAATTTAAAGGATAACATTTGCAAATATGGATCAGATAATAGGATTAAACTTTAGGGGGATTTTTGTGTCAAACACGTATTTTAATAAATGATCTTGTGTGGCCCTATTGAATAAGCAAATAGGTTTGACTTTTAATACATCCATAATTTTGTTTTAATAGTTGGAATAAGGATAATTATGCCTTATTTGACCTTTGGATTTAGTCTAGCTCTCTACTATCCTTACTAATCCAAACTTTTCTAATTTAAATACATAAAAAATGCATGAAGGTAAGAGTAGAATAAATTAAAATAAATTGCATGAATTTAAAATATGGTCATAAGCATAGAGGGAACTGTGTGTTCAATCAATATACATGAATAAATAAAATAACAACAATATACCCTAGTGCATATAAAATTAAAATAATAGAAGGAAAAGACTAACAAAAAGTAAATATGCATTCCACAATCTAAAAGTGCAATGCCACAATTGAAGAGCAAATGCCATGCACAATCTTTCTATTATTCTAAAATTAGAGCATGAGTATAGTGTAGAGTCCACAAAGTTTAAATTCTAATTTCTTTAATATCCAAAAAATGTTTACAATGGATCCCCAAGTAACTATTTATAGAAAATTATTCACCTATAAGCTACTTAGGGTAATAAATATCTACTCCTAGAAAAATTTGGGTTAAAATTAATTTTGATGGTGCTTCCAAGAAAAACACTAGAAAAGCTTATGGAGGTATTTTTTTAGATAATGAAGATAAAATTCTCTATAGTTACGTAGAACATATAAAACTTTAACAAACATCTATGCAAAGGCTAGGGATCTTCTTATAGGGATTAAGATAACCATGGAACAAACATGGAGATATTTAGTTGAGATGGATTCACACATTGTTTCTAATGTTGTCAAAAAAAGGATGTGGGGGCTGGATCAACAGTAATATTATTCTAGATGTCAATCAATTATTGATGAAGTATCATAAAAATTTCAACATATATGGATATGAGACAAGGTGGAAGATATTTTAGCCAAGTGTAGGGTTGATCTTCACATTGACAAAATTCTAATTTGTAAACTTGGCAAGTTGCTAAGGAAAATTATATCCCTTAACAAAAATGATATCAATAATTTAATAGAGAAAAACATTAACGATTTACAAAGAATATTTTTGATAGAAAAACATGTTGAGCAAGGTGCAGCAAAAGAATTATCATTGTTGTCAACACAGACAGAAATTGATGCAGTTGAAGCAATGGACAAGAATTCAGAGGTCAGTCAGATCAAGTACAGTGAAATTCCAGGAAAACAGAAGTGACCTAGATTCAGAAATTTGCAAAAAAAGACAAGAAAACTGTCGCGATATCGCGACATGTTTTCTGTCGCGATTTCGTGACAAAAATTAGGAGAGAGAAGGCACAAACGAAAATGTCATGATTTCATGACAAAAATGAGGAGAGAGAAGGCGTAGCCGAAAATGTCACGATTTCGTGACAAAAATGAGGAGAGAGAAGGCATAGCCAAAAATGTTGCGATTTCGCGACAAAAATGAGGAGAGAGAAGGCATAGCCGAAAATGTCACAATTTCGTGACAAAAATGAGGAGAGAGAAGGCACAGCCAAAAATGTCATGATTTCACGACAAAAATGAGGAGAGAGAAGGCGTAGCCAAAAATGTCACGATTTCACGACATATCGAAGGAGAGAGAAAAAGTTGGAGAAACTATCGCGATTTTGCGACATACTAGAAGGAAAGAAGCAAAGTTGAAAAACTGTCATGATTTCATGACGTGTTTCAGGTAAAGGCACAGGCAATGAAAAGTGTCACGATTTCGCCACAGGATCAGAGTAGAGGCAACAGAGGTGTAACGATTTCTCTTCAAGTCAAAATGCAAGGCAACAAAGGTGTAGCGATTTTGCTTCAAGTCAAAATGCAAGGCAACAAATGTGTAGCAATTTTGCTGCATGTCAAAATGCAAGGCAACAAAGGTGTAGCGATTTCGTTGCATGTCAAAATGCAAGGCAACAAAGGTGTAGCGATTTCGTTGCATGTCAAAATGTAAGGCAACAAAGTTGTAGCGATTTCGCTAGTGCATGAAGCGAGAAATGTACGGATGCGAAAGATGTCGCTATTTCGTGACATTTTGCATTTTCACGAGCAAATAGCAAAGAACAACGCTAAGGTAGAAAAGCGTCACGATTTCGCGACATGTTCTGATTTCGCTGAGATTTGCGAATAAAAGTGTACGGTAATGAAAAGCATCACGATTTCACGACATGTTTCGATTTTGCTGAGGCTTGCGGAGAAAAGTGTACGGCAGCAAAAAGTGTCATGATTTCATGACATGTTTCGATTTCACTGAGGCTTGCAGAGAAAAGTGTACGACAGCAAAAAGTGTCACGATTTCATGACATGTTTCGATTTCGCTGAGGCTTGCGAAGAAAAGTGTACGATAGCAAAAAGTGTCATGATTTCGTGACATGTTCCTTTTTCATAGGTACAAGTGAAGGATAGTGCAGGAAAGCGAAAAGTGTCACGATTTCGTGACATGTCTCGTTTTCGCGGGTAGGAGGCAGAAAAGAGCTGGAAGCAGCGAATGTGTCATGATTTTGCGACATGTCTCGTTTTTGTGGGTAGGAGACAGAAAAGAGCTGGAGGTGGCAAATGTGTCACAATTTTGTGACATGTTCTGTTTTCGTGGGTGCATGCTAAGATAAGGTCGAGGAGGCAAAAAATGTCATGATATCGTGACAGGTAACAGTTTGGCGGGTAAAAGCCGAAGGAGCATGCACAGTGACAGGTGTCGAAAAAGCATAAAGGAAAATCATGCAGCCAATTACGTAAGAGTTAACTGGAGTCAGATCTGTAGTTACACAGTGACAAGTGTTGGAAAAGCATTCAAACAGTTGTATATGTAGGATCGTAAAAGCATTCGAACAGCCACATATGGAGAATCGAAAATGTATTCGAACAACCGTATTTGCAGAATTTGAACAGCTGCATATGAAGAATTGAAAATGCAATCAAACAGTCGTATTTGTAGAATTCGAATAGCCACACATGAAGAATTGAAAATGCATTCGAACAACCGTATATGCAGGATCGTAAAAGCATTTGAACAGTCGTATTTGCAGAATTCGAACAACCGTATATGCAAGATCGTAAAAGCATTCGAATAGCCGTATTTGGAGGATTCGAATAGCCATTTATGGAGAAGAGAAAATAATTTGAATAGTTAGAGTATGTCATTCGACTGCATGCAGGATTAGAAAATTCATAGAAGACGAGGAGTCTCGATGAGGAAAATGTGTTATAAAAGAACAGTCGTGCGGAGAATCAGGTTACTGTTGTGACAGTGAAATTACTATGTAAAGAGGGTAAGAAGAAGGCCAAGAGAGAAATAAGCAGAGTCGTGAGAGTGTGCAGAGTTTGTTTAATTGCAGACCAGTCAGGGTCATGTAAATAGTGAAGACATTTTTATGTCATTATAATTGCTCAGAATTGCAGTCCAAGTTGGTGCTTGGTACTAGGGGTTGGTGCTCCTATCTGTTGCAGCAAAAAATTTAAGGGGTTGGTGCTCCTTCTAGTGGATGCTGGTAAAGTGTTTGTAAAATTGGTATTTTGCACAGAATGGATTTGGATTGGATTCCAAGCAGTCATTTTTGAGGATTAGCCAAATTGGTGAACCTCGTTATACTATGTGTTGTGGTGTGCTCTCTTGTTCAATTTTCTTTTCTGGTTTTCAAGTTCTCTTTGCTTCAGTTTTAAATGTCGTAGAATTGAATTTTAATAGCTACATTGATTCACCCCCCCTCTCAATGTCATTGTGTGAATATCAATTGGTATCAGAGCCGGGTTACTTGAACAAGCTTAATAAACTAAGGTGATCTTGGAAGAAACACAATGGTAGGTGGTGAAGGATTCTCATCCAACAAAGCTCCCTTGTTCGATGGAACTAATTACACTTTTTGAAAACTCAAGATGCAGACATATCTGAGTGCGTTGGGATACAACATTTGGGATTCTGTGGATAGTGGATACACAACACCCACTACTCTAACAAATACTGCTGAGAAGAAAAAATTTGAGAACAACTCCAAAGTAAATAATGCCATAATGTGTGGGCTTGTAGATAGTGAACTAATAAGAGTCATGAGCTGTAAATCAGCAAAAGACATGTGGGATAAACTGAAGAGCATCCATGAAGGAGACATCAAGATCAAGGAAGCCAAGCTGCAAACTCATCGAGCTCAGTTCGAAGCATTATAAATGAATGAAGATGAGAACATAGATGCCTATATGCTAAGAGTCAATGGAATCATTAATGCAATCAGAGGACTCGGTGAAGAAATTGATGATGCAGTTGTCGTGAAAAAGGTTCTCAGAACACTTCACAAAAGATTTAACTCCAAAGTTTCTACAATAGAAGAGGCGAAAGATCTAAACAATTTTAGCATGGATGAGATGCATGGTTCCTTGACTGCTTACAAAATGAGAATAGGACAAACTAAGCCTATAAACAGAGAAGCTGCTTTTAAAGCACACAAGAATATAAAAGCTAAACATGAATCAGAGGATGAAGAGACACTGGATGAAACAAAATCTAATTTTGTTCAAAAACTCACAAAGGGAAAAGAAAAATATAGAGGAAAGCTACCATTCAAGTGTTTCAATTATGGAGGAGTCGATCATTTTGCAGCCAAATGTCCAATGCATGAGAAAACTAAAAATGGTGAAGGGTCACACCAAGAAAAAGGTGACTGGAAGAAGAGACAAAATTTTAGAAAGAACAACTTCGAGAAGAAAAGCTTCATATCCAAGAATGTCAGCTCTTCTGAAGAAAGTTCACGTGAGGATTCTGAAGAAGAAATAGGTGAAGCTCTGTTCATGGCACTTGAAGAAGAAAGAACAAAAGAAAATTAGGAAAGTGATGAAAACTTTAAGGATGAGGCTGAAGTGTATCTGGAAGGAGAATTGGTTGCTGCACTTGAAGAGTTGAATGCAGAAAGGAAAAAGAATAAAAAGTTTTCAAGAAAACTAGAAGATGCCAGTGACATAATAAACAGTTTGAAAATATAGACAGAGGAATTCAAGAAAATGTCTGAAGTTCTTGATGAACAATTAACTATAAAGACAATTGAATGCAGCAAGCTAGAAGAAGACATTGTTAAGTTAAGGATGAAGCTAGAGGAGATGAATAGGAAATTGAGCTATTTTCATAAGTTTGAAGAAAGTATTGTAAAGCTGGATAAAATGTTAAATAACCAAAGGCCTTTCGACATCAAATTTGGTTTAGGCTTCGATGAAGGAGAATCATCAAAGGGTTCAAAGGCCTTAAATGTAGAACCCATAAAGAAATAAGAAAAGATCAGGGTTGATCAAGAAAAAACAAATCATGCCAAAGAAAGCAATAATGCCAGACTCAAGAAGAGTACTGACAAAGATGGATTCACAAAAGTCACACATCCAAGAAGGAGAAGATTCATGGCTTCTACTTCAAACAGCAAAGACCTGCACCCGAGGTTTAATCATTCCTTTTACGGTTATTGTTTTAAATGCAATGCTTATGGCCATAAGATTTTAGATTGCGATCATAATGTATCTCAAAGGAATTTCATCAGTAGAAATGTTTTTTCTCCTTTAATGAATTATGCAGTTGAATGTTATAATTGTCATAATTTTGGACATATTGCAAAAAACTGTAGAAGCACTTTTGCATCAAAGAATTATCAGGGTAGAAAATCTCAACCAAATGGGTTGAACCAAAACAAGAAATTTCCTAAAAAATAGGCACATGCTAATGAAAGGGCAAAGGTAAAACAAGTAGCCAAATCTGCCATCAAACCAGAATGGAAAGAAAAGGAATCTTTGATTGTTCAAACTGCCTTTAAAGCACAGAACAAATCTGCACCTTGGATACTTGACAGTGGATGCTCTAGTCACATGATAGGTGACAAGCAAAAATTTGAGAAGTTACAGAATTATGAAGGTGGTTCTGTGAAATTTGGAAATAATGATGGAGCAAAGATAGTTGGAAAAGGATCAGTCAAGATCAATGATGGAAAGATAAAATCAAAAGAAGTCTTGTTTGTGATTGGTCTAAAGCATAACTTGTTGAGTGTAAGTCAAATCGTGATGAGAGGTCATGAAGTCATTTTTAAGAAGCGGTATGTGAAGTGAGAAAAGCACACGGTGGGAAGTCGATAGCCTCTCTGGATCAAGGACTTCTGGTAATCTATATACTCTCTCAGAAACTGTAGAAGGAACTTGCTTGATTGGACATGAAGATGAAAATTGGCTGTGGCACAAGAGGCTCGGTCATATTAGTTTTGACAATCTAGCAAAAATAAGTTCAAAAAGAGCAGTAAGAGATATACCAACCATTGACAAACCAGATTAAATAGCATTTGTGCTTCATGTCAAAAAGGAAAGCAAACCAGATCCACATTTAAATCAAAGGAATACTTCACCAGCAAACCGTTGGAGATAATTCATACTGATTTGTGTGGACCCATGAGAACACAAAGCATAAATGGTGACAAATACTTTATGCTATTCATAGATGATTACTCCAGGATGACATGGGTATTATTTTTAAAACTTAAATCAGATGCCTTTGAGATGTTTAAAAGTTTTAAAAACCAGGTTGAAAATCAAACTGGAAAAAGGATTAAATTCCTAAGATCAGACAAAGGAGGAGAGTTTATTTCAAAAGAATTTGCAAAATATTGTCAAAAATATGGGATAAGAAGACAGTTTTTAGCAGCAAGGAAACCTCAATAGAATGGTGTTGTAGAAAGGAAGAACAGGACAGTGCAGGAAATGGCACGGACAATGCTGGCTGAGAACAAAATAGCTAACAAATTTTGGAAAGAGGCAGTCCATACTACAGTTTACATTCAAAACAGGTGCATGCTAAGACCGCATGAAAGCAAAACATCTTATGAGCTGTGGTTCGATAGAAAGGCAACAACAAGATATTTCAAAGTATTTGGCAGCAAGTGCTACATAAAACAGACTGAAGATAATCTCGATAAATTTGAAGATAGAGCTGATGAAGGTATTTTTCTTGGTTACTCAACAAAAAGCAAAGCCTACACATGTTACAACAAGAGGCTAAAGAAAATTGTTGAGAGTGCTGATGTTAAAGTTGATGAAGGTAGAGAGCGAGAAATTACTTATCAAGAAAACTACCCTATTTATGAAGAAGTCATTGAAGGAGATGATGAAAAGGAAATAGAAGAGAATCAGAAAATTGATCCAGATGTTCTAAAAATTGACTTAGAAGAAGAAGAAAACAACAAATTTAAAATAGGCAACTGGAAAAAAAATCATCCTAATGAACAGATTATTGGGGACCCCATAGATGGTATTCAAACAAGAAGAGCAGCAGTGCAGAACTATTCTCTGTTATCTAGCATTGAACCTAAAAATGTTGCTGAAGCAAGCACAGATGAAAGTTGGATGAATGCAATTAATGAAGAGCTAGATCAGATTGAGAAAAATAAAACCTGGGAATTAGTACCACGACCAACAAATAAAAACATAATTGGCACTAAATGGATTTTTTGAAATAAACTAAATGAAGATGGACAGGTTGTCAGAAATAAGGCAAGATTGGTCTGTAAAGGCTATGCTCAGGTTGAAGGCATTGATTTTGAGAAAACCTTTGCACCGATAGCCAGAATAGAGGCAATCAAAATGTTTCTAGCTTTAGCAGTCCATAAAAATTTCAAAGTATATCAAATGGATGTAAAATCAACATTTTTGAATGGAAAACTAGAAGAAGAGGTTTACATTGAACAACCAGATGGCTTCCAACTTGGTGACAATCCAAATTTTGTTTGTAGGTTAAAGAAAGCATTATATGGTTTGAAACAGGCACCCAGAGCATGGTATGCAAGGCTGGATAACTATCTTATTAAAAAAGGGTTCAAGAAAGGTTTAGTGGACAACAATTTATATGTCAAAACAGAGAAGGGCCATCTTATTGTTCTTGTTGTTTATGTAGATGATATAATATTTGGCGAGACATGGATGAATATTGCAAAGACATATCAAATAAAATGAAGAAAGAATTTGAGATGTCTATGATTGGTGAACTCTCTTATTTCCTAGGACTACAGGTCAATCAAAATGAAAAGGGCATTTTTATTTCTCAAGTTAAATATGTAAAAAAAATGCTGAAAAAGTTCACAATGGAAGATAGTAAACCTGTTAGCACTCCCATGACAACAGGCTACAAGTTGAGCAAGGATGACAAATCTCCAGATGTAGATCAAACAATGTATAGGTCTATGATTGGAAGCCTACTGTATTTAATAGCCACTAGACCAGATATATTACAGGCAGTATGCATGGTTGCAAGATTTCAGGCTAGTCCCAAAGAAACTCATGTGACAACTATAAAGAGGATCTTCAGGTACCTCAAGGGTACTATGGATTATGGGTTGTGGTACCCAAAAGGTAAAGACTTCATTTTGATTGCATATTCTGATGCAGATTGGGTAGGATGTATTGATGACAGAAAGAGTACCAATAGAGGAGCATTTTATCTTGGAGACAGGCTAGTAGCATGGCACATCAAGAAACAAGAATCAGTCTCTCTATCCACAATAGAGGAAGAATACATTGCAGCAACAACATGCTATACACAGATATTATGGATGAGACAAATGTTGAAATATCTTGGTATTCACTTCAAAGAACCAATATTAATAAAATGTGATAACACTAGTGCTATCAACATATCCAAGAATCCGGTTATGCATTCTAGAACCAAACATATTGCGACCGGTATCATTTCTTGAAGGATAAAGTTGCTGAAGGAGAGGTCAAATTGGATTTTGTTCCAACTACAGACCAGGTAGCTGATATATTCACAAAACCATTGCCCAAGGAAGTTTTTGAGTACCTTCAGAATAAGTTGGGAGTGGTCACAATCCCCAATAACTGACTATCATTTGGGATCACATTCTTCGGGGGTGCATTTATGCCTATACTTATAGTTTTGCTTATATTTATGATTTTTGCTAACTATAACAATATTTGTCCGAGAGTGGTGTGCATAGACTCGGGGTAGTGCTGCATGACCCTTTGGTATTATTGTCAAAGGGGGAGAAGAATTACAGGAGAGTGCATAAGTGTTGCCAACAATTCCAAAGGGGGAGATTGTTGAGCAAGGTGCAGCAAAAGAATTGTCATTGTTGTCAACACAAACATAAATTGATGCAGTTGAAGCAATAGACAAGAATTCAAAGGTCAGTCAGATCAAGTACAGTGAAATTCCAGGAAAATAGAAGTGACCCAGATTCAAAAATTTGCAAAAAAAGACAAGTAAGAAAACTGTCGCGATATCGCGACATGTTTTCTGTCACGATTTCATGACAAAAATGAGGAGAGAGAAGGTGCAGCCAAAAATGTCATGATTTTGTGACAAAAATGAGGAGAGAGAAGGCACAGCCGAAAATGTCACGATTTCGCTACAAAAATGAGGAGAGAGAAGGCGCAGCCGAAAATGTTACAATTTCGCGACAAAAATGAGGAGAGAGAAGGCGTAGTCAAAAATGTCATGATTTCACGACAAAAATGAGGAGAGAGAAGGCACAGCCAAAAATGTCATGATTTCGTGACAAAAATTAGGAGAGAGAAGGCACAGCCAAAAATGTCACGATTTTGTGACATATCGGAGGAGAGAGAAAAAGCTGGAGAAACTATTGCGATTTCGTGACATACTGGAAGGAAAGAAGCCAAGTTGAAAAACTGTCGCAATTTTGCGACGTGTTTCAGGTAAAGGTGCAGGCAATGAAAAGTGTCACGATTTCGCGACAGGATCGAAGTAGAGGCAACAGAGGTGTAGCGATTTTGCTGCAAGTCAAAATGCAAGGCAACAAAGGTGTAGCGATTTCGCTACAAGTCAAAATGCAAGGCAACAAAGGTGTAGCGATTTCGCTGCATGTCAAAATGCAAGGCAACAAAGGTGTAGCGATTTCACTGCATGTCAAAATGCAAGGCAACAAAGGTGTAGCGATTTCGCTGCATGTCAAAATGCAAGGCAACAAAGTTGTAGCGATTTTGCTACATGTCTTGATTTCGCTAGTGCATGAAGCGAGAAATGTATGGATGTGAAAGATGTCACGATTTCATGACATGTTGCATTTTTGTGGGCGAATAGCAAAGAACAGTGCTAAGGTAGAAAAGCGTCACGATTTCACGACATGTTTCGATTTCGCTGAGGCTTGCGAAGAAAAGTGTACGACAGCAAAAAGCATCACAATTTCGTGACATGTTCCGATTTCGCTGAGGCTTGCGAAGAAAAGTGTATGGCAGCAAAAAGTGTCACGATTTTGCGACATGTTCCAATTTCGCTGAGGCTTGTAGAGAAAAGTGTACGACAGCAAAAAGTGTCACGATTTCATGACATGTTCCAATTTTGTTGAGGCTTGCGGAGAAAAGTGTACAACAACAAAAAGTGTCACGATTTTGTGATGTGTTCCTTTTTTGCAGGTGCAAGTGAAGGATAGTGTAGGAAAGCAAAAAGTGTCACGATTTCGCGACATGTCTCGTTTTCGCGGGTAGGAGGCAGAAAAGAGCTAGAGGCAGCGAATGTGTCACGATTTCGCGACATGTCTCATTTTCATGGGTAGGAGATAGAAAAGAGCTGGAGGCAGCAAATGCGTCACGATTTTGCGACATGTTTTGTTTTCACGGGTGCATGCCAATATAAGGTCGAGGAGGCAAAAAATGTCGCGATATCGCAACAGGTAACAGTTTGGCGGGTAAAATCCGAAGGAGCATGCACAGTGACAGGTGTCAAAAAAGCATAAAGGAAAATCATGCAGCTAGTTACGTAAGAGTTAACTGGAGTCAGATCTGCAGTTACACAGTGACAGGTGTTGGAAAAGCATTCGAACAACCGTATATGCAGGATCGTAAAAGCATTCGAACAACCACATATGGAGAATAAAAAATGTATTCAAACAATCATATTTGCAAAATTTGAACAGTCGTATATGCAAAATTCGAACAACCGCATATGAAGAATTGAAAATGCAATCGAATAGCCGTATTTGCAAAATTCGAATAGTCGCATATGAAGAATTGAAAATGCATTCGAACAGTCGTATATGCAGGATCGTAAAAGCATTCGAACAGTCGTATTTATAGAATTCGAACAACCGTATATGCAGGATCGTAAAAGCATTTGAACATCCATATTTGCAGGATTCGAACATCTGTTTATGGAGAAGAGAAAAGAATTCAAATAGTTAGGGTATGTCATTCGACTGCATGCAGGATTAGAAAAGTCATAGAAGACGAGGAGTCTCGATGAGGAAAATGTGTTATAAAAGGACAATCATGCAGAGAATTAGGTTGTTGTTGTGAGAGTGAAATTACTGTGTAAAGAGGGTAAGAAGAAGGCCAAGAGAGAAATAAGTAGAGCCGTGAGAGTGTGCAGAGTTTGTTTAATTACAGACCAGTCAGGGTCGTGTAAATAGTGAAGACATTTTTATGTCATTATAATTGCTCTGAATTGCAGTCCAAGTTGGTGCTTGGTACTAGGGGTTGGTGCTCCTATCTATTGCAGTAGAAAATTTAAGGGGTTGGTGCTCCTTCCAGTGGATGCTGGTAAAGTGTTTGTAAAATTGGTATTTTGCACAGACTAGATTTGGATTGGAGTCCAAGTAGTCATTTTTGAGGAGTAGCCAAATTGGTGAACCTCGTTATACTGTGTGTTGTGGTGTGCTCTCTTGTTCAATTTTCTTTTTTGGTTTTCAAGTTCTCTTTGTTTCAATTTTAAATGCTATAGAATTGAATTTTAATAGCTACACTGATTCACCCCCCCTCTCAGTGTCATTGTGTGAATATCAAAGCAAGTTAAATATAGCCTAATTAACCTAATATCAGATGTAACATTTAAATATTTTTATGGGAGTGGCCTCCAATAAAGTCATGTATAACTTATTAAAAAAAGACATACACCAAAGAACTTGGTTGATTCAGGATTAAGGAAGAATAATCATTACAAAAAAAACTAAATTAGTTTAGAGATTCTTCACCAAAATATTTAGAGAGAATGTTTACATGGGAGTGACATGGAGAACCTTGTTAGAACAAAATTATTTTTGAGAGGTTTTATAATTTAAAACTTTAAAATATAATATTTGGAAATATGGACAAATGATAAGATCGAATTTAAAGAGGGTTTCTGTGTCAAACAAGCCCTTTGACACAGAAACCCTATTTTAAAAGACAAATAGGTCTAACTTATAATGCACTCACAATTCTATTTTAAAAGTTGTAATAAAGAGAATTGTGCATTATTTGACCTTTGGATTTAGGCTATCTCCCTTCCATCCTTATTAATATAATCTAAATAAAAAATAATAATACAAAAAATCAAATTTATGAAGGTAAGAGTAGAAGAAATTAAAGTATATTACATGAAATAAAAATATGGCCATAGGCATCGCAAGAGGAGTGTGTGTTCAATAAAAATATGAATGAATTGGATAACAACAATGTGCATATAAAATCAAAGTAATAGAAATAAAGTACTAACAAAAAGAAAAAGCACAGTGCCACAATCATTATTCATTCCACAATCTAAAAGGGAAATGCCACAATTGAAGGGAAAATAACATGCATAATAATTTTGTTATTCTAAAGTTAAAGCTTGAGTATAACATAGAGTTCACATAGTTTATATTCTAATTTCTTCAATAGTCTAAAAAAGATTACAATGGAGTCCCAAACTCCTATTTATAGAAAATTATTCACCTGAGTTACATGGGGTAATAAATTTCTTTTCCTATACAAATTTGGGTCAAACTTAATTTTTATGGTGCTTCCAATCAAAACACTAGCAAAGCTCATAGAGGTAGTGTTTTTTGATATAATGAAGATAAAATTCTCTTCACCTACTCAAAACATACAAAAATTTAACAAACATCTATGCAAAGGCTAGGAAAATTATTATAGAGATGAAGATAAGCATGGAACAAACATGGAGATATTTTATTTGAGATGGATTCACATATTATTTCTAATGTTTTCAAAAAATAAAAGGATGTGGAGATTGGGTTAACAATAATTGTTCTTCATTTACTGCATGTGAGGCCTCTACTTTTTGAAGTAAGTTAACCAAATTTTCAAAGCTTGGTGTTTGTTTAGTGATATTTAATATTGTCAAAAAAATACTATACTTTGATGGGAGAGATATCAACATACTTGGAACTAATGTTTTTTCAGATACATGATTTTCCAATGCTTGTAATTATGGTCATAACTCAACAATTATCTTCATAAAAGATTCTAGTTTCTCTTCATTCTTCATCTTCAAGCAATGGAGTTGGCTCTAGAGAAATAGAATTTGATTTTGATTTTTTGCTTCAAAAACTATTTGTAGCTTCTCCCATACATCTTTGGTCATGGTTGAATCTCAAATGTATGCTTTTACTTCATCTATTGTTCTAAACATGATGATTAATTTTACCTTTCTATTTGCCTTGTTAAACCTTATTTGATCTTCACCTTATGCAATAGGATTGGTAATGGTTCTATCTACTACTTTCCATACTTCTTAAAACTCAAGCTTTGTTCTAAGTTTGGTTTTCTAGGTAGTATAATTATTTCCCTTTGGGAATTTGGTAACAAGAACTTTAGTGCTCCACTAGCCATAATAAACTTTCACAAAATTTTAATATTTTTATTTCACTAAATTAGCCTCAAAAATCATTTTGACAAGTACATATAAGCCTATGCTCATATTTTAAATAATTTTTCAAATTATGAGAAAATTTTCTTGTCAAGCAAAAAGAATAAGTGTGGAGTTTCTTTCTCCCACTTGAATTTTTTAAAGAATATTCTTTATAATATTTTGACTTCTTCAAAATATTATATAATTGCTTTTTTAATTACCTTTAATTAAACAAGTGGGAAAAAATATTTTATTTCCTCTAAATTACCCACCACTAATGTGGTATAATTTCCTCAAACGCATCTGTTTACTGTGTCATTGAGTGATTTCTAGCTTACCCTTATTTTGAGTGATGTTTTTGATGGCTACACCTTCAATTTTGGCTTCACTATATCTATTATATTTATATTCTTCAAGGGATTCTTGTGTTCTTAGATACTCATTATATCATGCTTCTTGGGCAGTAATATTCTCCACATTGTGTACCTTTTGCTCCTTTTGTTGGATGCACTCAACCTTGGTGTTTTAATCTTCTTTATCTTCAAAAATATATGGTTGCTTTTATCTGCAAGTACTACAACTATTGTACCATAACACCAAGCCTAAGGAAGGATTTCTAATGGTGATCTTGTAGTTATTATATGAGTCTTCAAATTTTATTGTCTTTGGTACTTACCTTTGGCATTGAATAATTTCCAATGGTAAATTTACCATCTTTTGAGCCTGAGCAAAGACTGGTCATTGATTTAAGAGGTACGTTTAATATTTTCAAAATGTTAGTTTTTTTTAGTGCATTTGATTCTTGTTGTGCTTAAATAAGAATATGTAGTTGGCCTTCCACTATTACTTCATTCTATTTTGATCACCTGTGTGTTCTTCATGAATGATAGTTGATTCCAGTTTTAGAGTAGAATTGGTTGTTTTCTTTTGCATTTCATTTTATGACGAACTTTATCGTTCATTCTTCTTGTGATTGCTAAGTTAGAAATTGTAGATTACAACATTTCAACATACTTTCTTTGTCGTATTGGAATTCTTAATTCCTTCCTTGGCCTTTGGTGAATATGAGGGTTCATAGAACTTGCTCCTTTTAACAAATATTTGTTTTTGATCTTCTTCTTGTTCCTTTTGGAATGTGGTGACTTTTTTTTTTGAATACTCTTTTGAATGGCAAGTGAAACTTTCTTCTTGCCAAAAATTTGAAAGGTAGGTGTAGCTAGTGGAACTTTCATTTGTTTTGTAGCAAATTATGGGAGGTGTAGGAATAATGAAAGAATCATTGTGTTGAATGTTGTTGTAGACACCAAAACCATGTCATTTTGTATCTCCAAAAAATCTAAATGTTTGAATAATCATGCAAATTTCCAATTTCTTCTAATTTCCTCCTAGAACCCTCAAATACCTAATTCTCTCTAATTTATTCCAATTTCCCTCCAGTTTCTCCAAATTATTATAATTTCTCTCAATTTATTTCTAATTCATCCAATTTCTAGAAATATCTCATTAATTCCTCTAAATTCCTCCCTAATCCTTCTAATTCCTTCTAATTTCTCCTAATTTTCCTCCAATTGGCTCTAATTCTCTCTAATTCTTTTCTAATTTCTTTAATTTCTTCTAAAATATCCTTAAGCCTTCTAATTCTCCTTTAATTTCTTTTGATTTCCTTTAATTCCCCAAATTCCTCTAATTTTCCCCTAATATCCCTAATTTACCCCCTACTCCTATTTAATTCTTATAATCCCCTCTTAGCCTCCCTAATCCTCTAATTTCCATCTAATCCCTCATTTATTCCACCCAATTTCCTCAAAATTTCCATAATCTAGCTTACCCCTCTAATCCCCCAATCTAGCCCCTCATTAATCCTTAATCCCATCTTAAGCCATATCCAATCCCTAGGAGATTTACATTATTAATTTAAAAATCCTAAGCAAATCCCTAGATATTCCTATGTCCTCCCCTAATCCCCTTTTAAATTTTCCTAATCTCGTTTAGCCTCTCATATCCCTAGTTAAGCCCTTCATTAAGCCCTAACCCCCATTCTTAATCCCTAACCAAATCCCAAGGGGAATGCACAATGAATTTTAAATTCTAAAAAAATCCCCAAAATGTCCTACCCTCTTCCCAAATACCCACCAAAATCTTCTAGAGAATTCCCCTCCATTTAATTCTTAAATCCTCCTACACTCTCTCATGCACTCCCTTAGGAATTAAAAATTTCCCAAAAGGCCCCAAGTCAAAGAAAAATCTAATATGCAAAATAAATTGGTAAGCCCTTTTTTTCCTCCTTGGCACAATTTATAATTTTTTTATATCCACATCACCCAATGCACACATGCCCCTATACACCACTCACATCCTCCTAGGCCAATTTATGGCACTTGGGTGGATGAGGATTCACCCCACCCAAGGCTAATAAATATGGAGGGTGCACATTCCTCCATGTATCCTCTCCAATTTTTTCTTAGACTTCTCACAAGCTACTTGGATTCCAAATCACCTCCACCTCACCTCCATGTCACTTCTCCCTCCCACTACCAAAATTTTATAAACCCCCCTCTCATTTCCTAATTTAAATAACACATGTTAGACCATACCCAGATGCTGCCAAAATTTTTCTAGGATTTCTTTATGCTTTGTGAGTAAAGTCTTTAGTATGATTTTTAACTTGTTCTAAGTTTTGGCTTAGCTTTTCATTAATGCTTTTTATTATGTAAACAAGTGCTACTAACTTGTTTTTGGTGGGCTTGTGTGTAGGTACTTGGAGTAGTTCAAGGCCAAGGGTGGTCACTAAAAACCCACCCACAATTGTTTGTAGCAAGAGGAAGCTTGGAGAACACCATTTATTTCATGCTTTACTTTGTATAAAATAATACTCTTGTTGTAAGCCCCTTTTATGGGCATGTTGTAAAAGCAAAAGCAATATTTGTAATAAAATTCATCTTTTCTTGTTCATGTATGGTGTTGCTTTATCTTTACTATAGTTGCTTCTTGTTCCTCTTATAAAGTGTACCCTTCTTCTATATATAAGTTTGAATTCCTTGTTTCCAACATGATATTTTGCTAAATCTACGATTGTCAATCTTGCATGTTTGCCAAGGTTGAATTCATGTGAACCCTAGACATTGGTGTAGTTAACAATTGTTCTATTATTAGAACACTTTTTGAATAGCCTCCAATTCACATTCTCCTTCTTTCTAGACTAATTACTCCTTGAAAAAGTATTTTTATCTTCTTCTTATTTGCTCAATATTTGTTACATTCCTTTGAAATGTTATGTTTCATGCCTTTGTTGTCTTTGTTGCTCTTTCCATGTTACTTTATGTTCTTGAATGGTGTCTACCTACAATTTCTAAAAATACTTTCTTGTTATTGGAGGAGAGATTACAATTTTGATTACTTTTCAAAAGTGGCTTTAGAGATGAATTTATTTATTTATAATAATGACGCATTTTCTTATAATTGTTAAGAAGCTTCAATGGCTTCCTTGGTCCCTTCAAAAGGACAATTTGATTATGTAGGGGATATTATGACCCTATTTCTTTTATTGTTGAACTTTACTTTGTTTTTGTTTATAGATAATGATCTTACTGGTCTTTTTTTTATAGGGTTGTTACCCTTTTTTAACTGCTTGAAGGCTATTTGCCTCTCTAGTATTTGGAAGGGATTTTTCACCCTAAGACCTTTAATTTTAAAAATGATATTTTATGGAATTTTTCTTCACAGAGATGATGGTTACCTCTTCTTTTGAGGTTAACCTTAAAAATTATTTTACATGGTTATTTAACATTGAAAAAAAATCCTTTTCAAATAGAGTGCTCTTTATGGCTTTCTTATGTCAAAGCTTGAGGAGGATCAGAAGGAGAGATGACTCTTCCTTCTACCTACTATAATACCACGTGTTGGAACTCAATATTTTGATACTTTAAATTATGAAGTGTCAGGTATTTAAATACATAAAATACCTATTTTAGGCATAAAAAACTTCTAACCAAACTTGCAACTACCTCTATCCTATACTACATGCATAGACCTTGTGATGGGTGGTTATACCACTTTCCATTTCACATGGACTATGATGTAATAACTTCTAAAAATTATGCTTCAAAATATTTATGAGAAGTATTATTAAATATAATATGGTATGAAAGCAGGCGTTGTGTAGCAACATTCAAACACACAGTATAATTTTTTTGACAAAGTAATATGAAAGAAGAAATATCTTCTCTACTTTTAGAGGGGAAATTCAAATTCTAGAACCAAATTTGCATGCAAATATTCTTTGCACCAATTATGCTTTAAGAACCACACAAGGTAATTTATTTTTCTATAGGACATAACCACTTCATGTCATTCACATTGGAAATTATATTTTTTAATGCTAAAGTATTTGAAACATGAGGGCACAAGTTTAATTTTTGTTAGTTCCACTTCCATTTTGAAGATGCTTTTCTCTAGTAGCCTCTATTATTTGAAAATAGTACATCATACTTGATATCTAGATTTTGGATGGATAAATATATATTTAATAAGTAAACATTCTCTATGAGGGTTGTATCATATGACCTATGGGCTTTCTCCAGCTCCATGCAGGCATAAACTTTGTATAACATTCTTGGGCTTCCCTTCACCTTCCTCTAGCTCTATAATTTGTTCTTCTCTTTTTTTTCCTTTTGCTTATGTTCCCTTTCTCAACCTTATACTCCTATTCCTTTTATTTTCCCTCTTTTTTGTTCAAAAATATTTTAATTATGTTCCCTCTTTTTCTTATCTTGCTAAAATCCTTTTTTGCTTATGTTTCTTTTGCAATTATCTATCAAATACTTCTTTGGTCCTCAAATCGTAGTGATGTATCACCTTCTTCTACAATGTAGGATTTTATCCAATGCACTAATCTCCAATCATAGGTTTTTCTCCAATATATTGTTTAGGAACACTTCTCTCTAGTTACCAATGCTTATTTTTACTCTTTAGGACATTTAGACTTGAAAAAGTTTCTTAAAGGAAACTATACATATAATTACTTCTAGATAAGCAAAAGATAAATACTCAAACTATGGGTGACTTACACTTGGGTATACCAACTTAAATAACCTCTAAAATTTCACAAATATAAAGAGAAGTATTGGAAGAAAAACAATGCATCTTGCTACAAGATTATTTCACATAGTCAACTTTATTCAACATTGGACTTGTCCCTAAAACTTCATACAAAATCTTCACTCAAATCAACCTGCTTTGATACCATTGTTAGCAAATATGTTATATTCAACAAACAACTTTGGACACAAGGTTATTTATCATAGTGCATCAAAATGCAACTCACATATTTCTAACCCATGATTCAAAATAAATGAACACATTAATTCACATAGATGACAAGATTATAATGTATTACAACATAAGATTATACACTACAATTTTATATTTTTAAATAAACTCATATACTACCCCTACAAATAACCTTTACAAAGAGTATCTTGACATTTCATCTTCAACTATCTCTTCATCTCCTCAAACTCACAGGATATATGACTTCATATTTTCATAGGAGAAATATATTTATTGACTTCCTAATAATTACAAACATCTAATGATTACTAAATGTCAAATATTTACAAGACTCCTAGACACCAAATATTTACAAAGTATTTACAAGATACTTACAAGGTACCAAATAATGTAATATTCTCCAAAAAAATAATAGCAAACATAAAAATAGTAGACATTTGAAGTTCAAATATGCCAAGAGGAAGCGGGAGAGGGAGTAGAATGGTTTTCTTCTCTGGAGGGAGAGGATATCCCTTGCAGTGTTTGGTTTTAGTTCTGCTTTTGGTTTGTGAGTGGGTTTGGAGCCTATAAGAATTGGAGTGGATCTAGTTACCCCTAATTCTATGGATCCTGGGAAGTTTTTTAGGATTTCCCAACAATGCCTGACCTGGGTAGGAATGGCCCTAGAGTAGATCTATTGGTAACCCCTGATTATGTGGATCCAGGGAAGTTTCTTCAGGATTTTCCATCCATGGAGGATGACCTAGGTAGGAATGGCCCTGGAGTATATCTATTGGTGACCATGGATCTTGAGTTTGTGGATCTAGATAAGTTCTTGTTGGATTTCCCTTCTATGTCCCTCATTCTAGGCAAGAAAACTTTTCAAATTTTAAGTTTAGAAGTGAGCAGGTACTTGGTTGTTAGTGGTTTAGTTACTGGTCCTAGAACTGATATATCTAAGAACATGAATCTTGTAGTTATGGATCTATAGAGGTTCTTGCAGACAAGTGGGTTGGAGTATTTAGGCTTCATAGTGGATTTGGTCCCCCCTGGGTTTATGGATTTAGGGAAGCTCTTGCTAAATCACCTGGGATCATGAATCTAAGAAAGCCCTTGCAAAATTTCTTTGGGGATATATTTTTAGGGATGACATTACTAGAAAATCCTAGGATCTTGGATCCAAGAATGTCCTCATTGAAAAACCCTAGGTTCTTAGATATGGGGAAGCTCTAGCAAAAAAATTCTAGAAATGTGGATCCAAGGTTTGTGGATATGGGGAAGACCTTGTAGAAATACCCTAGGATTGGGGATCTAGGGAAGACTTGGCAAAAGTACCCTAGGATCATGGATCTAGAAAATAATTTGTAGGTTTTCCAAGAAAGCGTGGATCTAGATACACCCTCGCAGGAAAGCCCTTTCTTGGCCTTAGGCTTAGGAGGGAAATATTTACATTTTTTAAATTAATTTTTAGCAGGATTTTTAAAGTTAGCTAGAAAATATATACCCCCTAGAAATGTTCTAGCTAGGTCTATGTTAGATCTCGTATCTCTTCTGTGAAAATTTGGTGGTCAATCTAGTTCCAAGATTGATCTCGTGTCTCTTTTATAGGTAGTTGGTGTTCTTATAGGGTCTAGGTTTGACATCATGTTGGATATTAATGTTTTATTTAGTTCTAGGCTTGATCTGATGATGAATTTATCTTTCCCCCTAAGAAATGTATTTCTTGATTTAGGCAAGAAATTTTTAAATTTTATTTTTGAATTAAAAAGGAGCGAGAAATTGGTTGAAATAGGGGAATAATGTGTTTTGGTTGGTTCCACTCTGTTGGGGTGGTTTCCTTGAGATTTTATGTTCCTAGTTGTATAGTTCCTGAGACTCTCCTGCAAGGTATCTTGATATATCCTTTGGAGATTTTTTTAATGGATACTATTTTTTGGTTTGGATCTTGGGGGATCATGGTTTCTCTATTGTGTTACTATTATATTTTCCCTACTTCTAGGATCCTACGCTGGTGGTTAGATCCTATTGTGTCTTTTTTGGATGTCCTTTTTTGGTTCTTCTACAACCTTCTTTCTTAGGCTCTTTTTCTAATGTATAAGGCTCAAGGACCCTTTCAAAACCTCTTCGTGTAGTTGTAAAAGGTTTGGGGACCCTTTCAAAACCCCCTCTTGGAGTTGTAAAAGGTTTGGGGCCCTTTAAAAACCCCTTCCATCAATCAATAAAAAATAATAAAAATAAAATAAAATAAAGAAAAATAAAATGGAATTCAAAATACTACACTATTTTAAATATCTAGTCTTATCCTATTGTGATAAGAAAAAATAGAAAACCTAGTGTAAATATAGTAATAGTAAATATGTAATGGAACTTTATTTTTATGAATAATCGAATAAACTCCTATAAACTATTTTTAGCTTGATATAAATCTATAAATTTAAAATGAATGTGTCATCAAAAGTCTAATAAATGGTAGAGGCAACCTAGGATAGAGATGTATTGATGATAAGATTGACTAGTAGCTAAATTGCTTGATGGAGCACTTCATCCTCCTCCATTAGAGGGTACCAAATTAACAATTAAGAAAATTTATGGTGCCTACAATGGATGGGGAGTCTATATGAAAGAAGCATATTTTTTAAGAAGAAAAGAAAGAACTAAGATGACATAAAGAAAACAAAATAATAATGAGGGAATAATTTCCAAATATCAAAATATAGTATGAAGATTATAGATATCAAACAATAAAATTTTAGGATTTTAAAATGATGTAAAGGTTAAATTTTAAAAAATCTTATTTTTTAGTCAAATTACACCCTTCTTAGGGCTATAAAATCATGACTACTGACTAGGAAAATACCTCATTTTAACCCCAAGTGTTAAAAACACTTAGATTTTTAGACGTATCATCCAAAACCTTATATTTTGACCAATAGATGGTATTCTACTTAAAGAATCAATAGTATCATTTATAGGATTTTTTGATGATTGCACTAAGTGACATATGGTATTAGACATATCCATCATGCCTATATATAAAACTTAAGGTTTAGGAGATTGTTTAGGTATGAAATATTTAGAAACATGACACATGCCATCATGACATGGGGAACAAGGTATATATAGGGCAAGAAAGCATTTAATTCAATTGATTCACCTCTATCCTACCCAAAAAATATTATAGCTAGTCCACCCTATTGCATATTAGGAGGGTGGTGCTGTCCACCACCCACAAGTTAGATGTTAGTCATCATTTTTTAAAGATATTATAACTAAATACAATCAGGGATCAAATTTACAATCTTCAAAAACTAATTTACTCTTTAAAAAAGGGTGAAATAACATCATATGTAAGTTTTTTCACCTTTTACTTTGAAGTGGAGAATACAATAATTTTTTTTATGTAAAGGATAAAATAAAATTTTACCTATCAAAAATTATTTCGTACATGTTTGTATCACATTAAATTCAAGAAAAAGTAATATTAAATGAAAAAAGACTTAACACTTGAACAAATGGTAAATATATGAAATGAAAGTGCTTATAGATTAGAAGTGAGTTAAGGAAAAATGAGTCAATAAGTAAGAAATAAAGTATAATACTAATTAAATGAGTGTTGGAAGACTAGCAATTTGACCTTATTGGTCAAATCACCAGTATAATTAATCTTTAAGCCATTATGATAGGTGAATTTCAATTGATGTAACATGTAATTCTTATTGGAGATTAGGCATCTGCTATAAATACCCAAAACACAAATCCATTGCATTAATACATGCTACATCATGGGGTGCCTAAATGAATCAACTTCTTCATTACATTTATCTAAATTTTCTTTCATCTATTTACTATCTTGTTTTTCTCTTTTACTCTTTAGCATTTGATTTGTGGTGAGTATTATGCTTCAAAATATTTATGAAAAATATTATGAAATCTAATATGGTATCAAAGCAAGCATGGAGTAGCCACATTCAAGAATATACTATAAATATTTTTGAAAATATGATGAGCAATATGAAAGAAGAAATCCCTTCTCTACTTTTAGAATAAAAATTCAAATTCTAGCATCAAATTTGCTTGCAAATCTTCTTTGTGCCAATAGTACTTAGGTGACCTATTTTCCTATGGGACATGATCACTTCATGTCAATCACATTGGAAATCATATTTTTTAATTCTAAAGTATTTAAAATATGTGGGCATTAGTTCAATTTATGCTGGTTCCACTTCTATTTCAAATATTGTTTCCTTCGGTGGAATTTATTTCTTGAAAATAGTATGTAGTGTTATTCACAATGGATATGCTTGATTATTGGCTACTAAACAATGACAAAATTTTAATTCACAATGTCGAAGGTTCAAATCCCATCAACAATGAACTTTTAAAAGAAAATGTATATTTTTCAAAAATCAACTGGATGGAACAATCACCTTGATCAAGGTCTAATGAATGCAACCCATCTACTTCTTCTAATAGAATCACCAAAGCACATTCTTTTAATTAGCATCACTTGATAGGTCGCAAGATTTACTCCCACATAAAATAATCTTAGTTCACATGTTAGATAAAGAGAGGTTACCCTAGTATTCAAGAAGTGTAGGATTCTTTTCTTCATGAAGGCGCAATATAAAAAATAGTAAGCAAGTGTACAAGTTTTTTGTTTTTGTTTTGAGAGATCTAGTGTTTAGAACCTTGTTCTTTCACTTACTAAAAAGCAAGTACAATTTTTTTCTTTGGTCTATAAGAAATATAGCTTAGTAAAATATGGTGATAATATTTATTCACATCTAATATTATTGGTAAATTAATTAGTAGACACATATTATTGGAAGTATTACCTTATTTGGTACCTTGCAAGAATATTATAAGTACCTTGTAATTAGTTTGTAAATATCTATGTCTAAAGTTTGTAACTACTCTATAAATATGTGGTGTGGAAAAGAGTCTTGTAAATGTTTTATATTTTAATTTGTGTAATCATTAGAGGTTTGTTATTATGTGGAGTCAATAAAATATATTTCTCTTATGAGAAATATGAAGAGTCATATCTCCCAAGTATTTAAGGAGATGAATAGTTTGTTGAAAGTAGAAATATCAAGAGTCTTGTGAATGTGAAGTCTCTCATATCAAATGCATATATATTTAAGACTAAGCATTGCAATTGTGTATCGAATAAGCTTTGCATTATATTGTATTGCATTGATTAAGTAGATATTTTTTAATAATATTTTTAGTGAGCTATTGTCATTGTTATTGTTGAATGTATATGAGAATTTAAACTTAAGATCCTATGAGAAAATTATTTGTTTTCTAATAGTGATATTAGAGTAGTCTTTGAGAGAATTTGGAATGAGAAGAGTGCCCACATTTGAGAAAAACTGGGTTGAAAGTGTACCTGTGTTTAAATTCGAGCATGGAAAGATCAAAGATTTATGAGAGGGAAAGCAAGTGAAGCATTAAATCTAAAAGGAGTAAACCAAAAGATGTTGAAGTAAAGGAAGCCATGGAAGAAATAAATCAACATGAATTTAACATCAAAATTGTTGTAGAGGAAAGTGTAGGAGAAAATAACAAGTAGACGATTGAAGTGTGACATGGAACGAGTCCACAAAAAATTAGAGCATTATATATAAAAGCACAGGAGAAAAGAACAAGCAGATGGTTGAAATGTGACATGGAAGAAGTCCACAATAAATTAGAGTGTACAAACTAAGAAAATAAAAGATATTGGAGAAGGTTCTGTAAAATTCAAGTGTAAAAGAAGCATAAGTACAAACTGAAATGGGAAAGTGAAATGACTGGTAGCAGAGATTGCTAGATATACATTGTAAAGAAGGTGTTATACTGTTTGGGAAAGGATTAAGAAGTTTTTCGAAGCATGGAAGAATTGTTAAACAAAAATGTGCATGTAAAATATTAATTGAGAACAAAGGTATTAACATTAATATTTGTCTTAAGAAAATATTAAAGGAGAAGAGATTATTATTGTTGAAAGGATATATTAAAAAAAGAAATTTATTTAAGTTTGAAAATTTTAAAAGAGAGCAGCTTAAAAGTTGAAGGAAGTTATTTAAAATAAAATGGAATTAAAGATTGTAGAATTAATGATAAATAATACCTTGGAAGAATATATATTATTTTGAAAGGCTTTAATTGGAAGGAAAATAATTAATGTGAACACTGTTATTGAAAGAGGATAATAATTATTGAAGGAGAAATTAATTAAAGGTAGTTGAAATATTTTGAATAAAATAAACATTTTTTGGAGAAATTTATTATTGAAGAAGATAAATAAATAATTTGAAAAAGGAAATTAAGAAAAGAAATTTATCCATAGAGACAAGAAATTATTTGAAAGAAGATATTGTTTATTGAGAAAGCAAATATTAAGAAGAAGAATATTAAAGACTGAAGAAAATAATTTAATTTGAAAGAATTATTGAAGGAAGAAGATTTTTTTAAATATTGAACTTGGGGGATATAAGGATTCTACTATAAAGAAAATTTATTTTATCAAAGAATTTATGAAAGTGCCAAATTATTTTAATAAGCAAAAATCCCTGAATTAATATTGAAAGAGAAATATCATTGAAAATTTGTTAAAGACAAGACCAAATTATTGACGATTATTTCAAGACACACAACATGGCAATTAAAAATGTGAAAGTAGAAAGGTCAAGAGTCTTGTGAATGTGAAGAGTCTCATATCAAATGTATACATATTTAAGACAAAATATTGTCATTGTGTATCAAATAAGCTTTGCATTATATTGCTTAAGTAGATATTTTTATCAATAATATTTTCAGTGAGCTATTGTCATTATTATTATTGAATGTATTTAAAATTTTAAACTTAATATCCTATGAGAAAATTGTTTATTTGCTAACAAATATTAGGTTTGTTAAGCATGATTTATTGGGTTCGATGTTGAACCACTCTCTTTTGAAGATAAATTTAAAATATACAGATTTTTTACTATTATCAATGATATCATGAGCACTATTGGATGGTAGAAGGATGTGTAAAAAAATTTCATAGGTTGTATTTGGTAGTATCCTTACAAATGGTGATTATATTTGGGATGACTTCCTCAATATGATCATATTCAATAAATTATAGTACTTATTTATCTCCATTTGGATGGTAGGTCATATTGGCCAACACAATGTGTTGGAGCTCCTTTTTCATGAGGTCATATGTATAAAACTTATGATCACCACTTTTATTTTCTAGCATATTCACATCTTCTATGTGAGGGATTAGGATTCAATCTTGTCTCCAAGGAGCAAGATGTTTTCACTACCAATTAGATGGGTTGCTCCTTTGATTAGCATGGGCATTATGAAGGATTTGGCTGCTTTTAATAGATTGTAGAAGTTCTAATTTCAATAATTTTTGAAGGAAGTAATTTATATTTCCTTTATTTGTGTCCCCCTCTTATACATTGATGATGCATTCTATGCTTAAGTAAGCCTATTGTTGGCTTGTCTATCTTATCCAGCTTAGGATATTTTATTTCTACACCAATAAAGGATCAAATCCCAATCTATGGTTTTCTCTCTTGTTTTTATCTATATAACTTCTACAAGAAGGATACTAAGGGAATTGTCACTATTAAATTCATATATTCTTGGAAAGCCTAGAATTCTTAAGGGGTTCATAAAACATAGGTCACAAGTTTAAATTTTGCCAACAAACTTTTATTGGGTCCCTATCAACCAATATCAAGTAGGTTTCCATCATCACTGGGACTTAACAATATTGCCTATGATTCAACCAAGATGATATATTTTATAAGCCTTCTAATTATATGGTTGTGGGTTTGAATATTATACCTTACACATTTTTAAATAAAATTTAAATATTTGACATCTTCAAGGAGTGTTAGACATATATATTCCTATAATTGAAAAAAGAGCACTAACAACTAATTGGTAGGCGGTAGAGAGCTCCACCCTCCTAACTATGGTATAGGTATGTAGTAACTTTGTTTGTCCTTGGTGTGACAATGGTGAATCGGTTAGGCAAGATGCTTCCTACCTTCTATAAACCTTATCCCCTATACATGTGTCAATTTTCCTAACCATTTTGTTTTCAAATAATCTTGTAGACTCTAAGTTTAGATATAGATACAATGGGTATGCATGGTAACATGTGTCACCCAATGTGTCAGTGTAAAATATCAATGGTTCTACTATAACCTATTGAAGAGGTGATAATGGTAATTGACCATAACTTAATATTTTGTATGACATATTGAAAACCTAATCATATTGGGCATTTGGGATTGAAATGATGTATTGCCTTGATTAATGTTCATGATTCTATAGCCTTGAAAAGGTTATAATCTAACCATTAGTTGAAATATAAAGTTCATTTATCCTATCCATAATTATAAATACTTAAAAGAATTCATCATCTAGAAATCCATAATCTATCTCCAGTAATTGTTTTCATCTACCATTGCACACTTTCTCTTTTCACTTTCATAACCATGCTCCAAAAACATAAACTCCTTAGCCATTGGAGGTTCCATCAAGATTTTTGATTGATGATTTGGTGCCATGTAATACAGGAGTTTAAGGCACTTCACTAATACCTTGTATCCAAATATTTCACTCTCCATCAAAGGATTTGCTACCTCACCTTCTTGGATACAAGATTCTAGATTATGTATCCCCCTTTTATGGTTTCAATGCAAGTTAGGATATATTGTTAAGAGTAGCTTGTATTATTATTTTTTTAGTTCATTATTGATGAAAAATTTATTATTTTGAAGAAAATTAAAAATTAGTCATGTTAGTTTCTTAACCTATTTGTATTAAGGACTATATATTTCTAGGTAATTTATATTGAGATTGTCAATTTTTTTACGAATGATATAGGATTTTTTTTATTGAATTCAAATATCGAACATTATTGTAAAAAATATACCAAATAATATCTTATAAATGATACATTAATTCATAATCAATAAATAATAAGAATAGAGATGCACATAATAACCTATCAAATATCATCAAATGACAGTTAAGTTGGTTAAAATTCTTTGATGAAACCAGGAACCTTGCCAAAGGATATATGTATAGTTGTCAAACTATTATAGTACCACTCTCTAGTCATTATATGATACAAGTAGGCAAATTTCAATCCCCAGTAACCAATTAAAAACAACTTGTAACCACAAAAAAGGCTCACACCTAATGCGGTCTATTGTAATTAAAGAAAGATAACAAATGAACATGCACCAATTGACAACAAAAAGGAAACAAAATGCAAGAATATTTTATTAATTCCAAATTGATTCAAGTTACATATTCATCCCTCTTAGGGATACCCATTTTTATACTTCAATTACAATAGATCTAATCCCATTTTAGGGTAGATGTGAATCAAATGCCTTCTAGGGTGACACGAACTGCTCTAGGGTGTCGATGACCCTCTTCTCCACGATTAGAGGCATTTGTTGCCTTGCATCCCAAAACCCTGTTAGTCCTACATGCAATAAACAACAAGAAACATTAAAAACAAAGGAGGCCTCTCTTGATGAGGCTTTAAAAGGATATTTCACAAAAAGATGCCATAACAAGCATGTAATCAAGAAAATGAATAAAACATAGTAAACCTATGTTAATCATGAAATTTTGCCATCAAACATGTGCAAGAAAGCAAGTACTATATATCTATTGGGTTAGTTTATAAAATAGAAAGCATAAACGCATGAAATAACCCATAATTGCACTAATTACCAAATTGACAAAATGAAGGTAAATCTACTTTAAATGCTTAATTCCACTGGTTATATGTCTCTAAAATGCCAATTAAACCTATACTAAGCATAATATGATATAATTAATTAATCTACAAAAAAGAGCACAAGGGGATCTATAGTAATTTGCTCACCGCGGGTCTAATGTGCGGGCAAAAGTGTTCACCATGGTTGACACCCATGGCAAGCCTCTGAGTAGGTTTGCCCTCCAAATCTGGGCTTAATATTTGATCCACCTTGCAAAATTGATGGTCAAGGGTTATATCTATGTCCTCTGATATATTTGGTGGTTGATTTGATTAAATGGTGCATGGATTGCATGAATTGGTGTTTCTTGGCTCTCCTATCCTCCTAGGACCTCCATGGCAATTCGATCTCCAATTGGGTAGCAAAAGTGTCCCTCTCAATGCACCTAGGTGAGTATGCAATTTGATAGGGCTTTGTTGCTCAATTTTATATGATTCTCTCTATATTTTTCCCCAATTCAGAGAATGTACTTATAGCAAATGCCAAGGGGCTAGGGGTGGATTCCTCATGAAGTCAATATCAAGATTGGGCAGTTGAGCTTGTTGGATGGAAGGATCCAGAACCTTCCTCGCTCAAACCGCTCCAATTCGCAACCAATTGGCCGTTGCAACCGATTTTGAGTTAGATAAAGGTAAACTAATTTTGAGTGCTAACTATGGGTGATATGCGCAGTGAGCACTACTAAGTACAGGTGTCAGCAACGACTAGCACTAACTAGGCAAAGGTGCCCAATTGAGTGGTAAAAACCACTAATATACCTTGGATTTGTCCAAAGGTATTCCATATGGTATTCTAGCATGTCCCATATGAGTAGTAACCTCGACATGACACGTTTTAGGTGTCTACAGATGCCCCTTTTGAGATGTGTTATGATTTTAAACAACGCTGAGCAAAACTAGACCTCCTAAAATGATGTAGTAGGTTGGATGTTGATCATTAGTTTGATCAATATTAGATGCCCCAGGTCCAAAAAAGGATGTGCATCCTAGAATCATTGCTTCTAACTCGATAGAAAGCTTAAATTTGAAAAAATTTGCATGCGTCATCATACATTCGGATAGCATCAATGTCAAGTAGGCTTTCACGCCTGTCAATCCGAAAGGAAGAGAGTTACAAACTAACTATCATAAATGTTATTTTCCCTAGTAGAAGGGTAAGCTTATGATAGTCTTTGGCAATGATTCACAAGGATGAACACAATTTTGACAATATTAAGGGATCTACTATTGACTTTGATTATGATTTGATATTATGACTACCCCCTCAAGTGATGAGTCGATGAGGGTAATGACAATAAATGAAGCGATGAGGTCGCTTGACCACTATAAATAATATTTGAACAAATTAAGATTTAGCATTTGAATACTTGGCAAGGCCTAATCAACTATGATTACAACTAGTAATAGTAATTGCCTATTTCTATCCCATGAAGCGGTCCAGCCACGAAGGCCTTCTTAGGGAACCGAAATGAAGACAATCCCAATTAGGCATGTGTTTAATCACATTATCGATGATATGCTAAAAATATCATAGAAGAATTACGATAAATATCTCGTTCCCATAGAGCAGTCCGGCTGTGTAGGCCTTCTTAGGGATTGAAATAAAATATAACAATTCCACGATGATGAATTTACCCCAAATTCCCTTATAGTAATTTACTCATCTTATCGAATTGCATGGATTACAAGTCGCTACAACCACCAAGTGCATAGGGTAAATAACTAAATACAAGGTGCATTTGGATTTTGATTTATTTTATTTTATTGTTAAGTTTTGAATTTTTTGAATTATCTGGTCTGATTAACATCCTTGATTTGACCTTTTAAGCCTCTCTACAGTGGGAATTGGGAGCATTTAATGTAGTTTGTTGACCGTGTCTGTCAACTGTGGGTAAATTGCTTGACCATAACTCAAAACCGTAGGTGGAAAACCCTAATTTGGGGACCACGGATGTCAACCACGGGCTGCACCAAAATTGAAAATTATATAAGGTTTTATCACTTTGTAAAATTTCATTATTTACCTGCATTTGCCAGTAAAACTAAGAGCTCTAGGAGGTAAAAACTAAATTCTGACATGGAACGTTGTCAAAAACTCTACCGATTCCACACATTCCACACCGATGGATGACCATCCGAAGGCTTCTACCAGCAAAGGAGCCGATGCCTCCAAGGTAACTCAAAAATCGAGACCTCGCTTGTACATTACCGGATTAAAATTAACCACATTAAGAAATTGGTAAATTAACCTCATTAAACTATCGATAATGAACCTCACCCTAGCTAGGTTTAGCATAGGTTAGATTAGAGGGTGGGTTAGATTATATATATATATATATATATATATATGGAGTTTTTTTGGGAAGGGCGGGCTCGAAATGGGTCTTGCTCCCTAGCCACGGGCCCCAATTAGCAGATTGGGTGTCACGTCTATTAGCCATGGTGGGATTTAAATACCAACGATCACTTTTTTTACCATTGGGCCGACCGCGGTTCCAACCCACAACACCCAAATATTTTAGAATTTTGTAATTTTTTTCATGTTTTTGGTTTTTCTTGAATTTTTCTAGGCACTTAATGCCATTTATTATTGTTTTGAAAACTCTCTTTTAATGTTTTTTGAAATTTTTTGATCGTATTTCGCATGTTTTTGTGTTTCTATGATATTTTTATGATTTGTTTGTCATTTTTGAGTGATTATAATTATTTTTATTTTTTGTACTTGATTTCTTTTATTCAGTCCTTAACGAATAGAGCAAGGGAGAGTGATCTCCTTCACAACCTCCACCGTACACTTACTGCACAGGAGTGGGCTTGGTTTGCTGCTATGTGGTTAGGCTTTATCTTAGACCTTCCCACCATCAGAGTGGATCAGTTGTATCTCACTGCATTGGCCCGTCGTTAGGACACAAGGACCATTACATTTCACCTGTCGATGGGTGAAATGATTATCACCCTAGAGGATGTATACCACATCTTCCAACTACCCATCGATGGTGAGGCCATGAATTCTTCTCCTACTAGGGCTAAGAAGGTTGTATTTGATTCTATCTTTAGTGATCAGAGTGTGGAGGCATAGGGCCACATTGACCATGGAGGTGTCCACATGCAGGAGTGGTATGATGCTAGATTCTTCTCACAGTGGGAGGCTATGTTCATGCATCTCATTATTCAGATCACACTCCTAGATTATTTAGGTGTGAGGTTCCCTTGGAACCTCCTAGCTTGGACTAGAGAGGTTATGGTCAGCTCGACTACTCAACCGCTCATATTATCCTAGGGGAGTGCTCTCTTAGCATTGTTGTACCATGAATTATTCTAGATTACCCACTACAGTAGAGTGGGTATCGATTGCAGCTTCCTTCTATAGATCTAGGGGTAGCGACATATCTGGATAGAGCACCCCATTGACTTACCCCTATATATCACTACTATTGCTATTGCTCGTCAGTGCTATACCACCTATTGACCCTAGGAGTAGGAGGGCTTCAGGAGTAAGTCTTACACATGAGACCTAAATCATTACATTAGTCACTTCGTATAGCTGCACCCTAAGGACATCCAGTGGTGACCATACATGGACTGCCTACCTTGGACTAAGACAAATAGATACATATACCGAGCACAAAGAGATAGATGGCTCATCGGTTACAATGCTGTTTGGCATGAGTATCACTACTTCTCTTGCGTCATATGATAGTTTGGGATCTGATAGGATATTATCGATATGTCTACTATCTACAGATGCTTAGCCCTAGAGAGGGACCTGACCTAGCCCCAAATCACTCCACTAGGGTAGGACGACAATGACTTCTAAGAGTTCGAGCTAGCAGATACCAAGACTACTCCTGATTATGATGGTTGGTGAGCTAACTTTCAGTGTCATGATGAGGGTCCTCTAGGTCTTCCATCTCAAGGATTTGTAGCTAAGGGCATAGAGGAAGCAGAGATGGATCCTCATGGGCATCAAATCCATCAACAGATAGAGAGCACATGGGGCACAACAAATGAGGGCCCATAGGTTGAGGTGGAGGAGGAGGCATCAGAGGAGAGCGAGGTGCCTCTGAACAACAAGATCAGATAGCTAAGAGCCCATATTGCTAACCTCCAGAACTAGGTTGGAAGACTGTAGATTCAAATTTTACATAGGGATACTACCATCGCCACTCTGGAGGTGAAGCTATCTCATGGGCAGAGGTAGTGGCATGACTACGAGGAGCAAAGGGTACCTCTCTAGGCGCAAGTTACCACTACAGGAACTCAGATCACACAACTCACTAGCAAGTGGGATCTGGCACAAGTACAACTAAGTGACATGACTATAGAGAGACTTGCTTAGGGTAGCGAGGGGAGATCCCTCATCCTCACATATTATTATACCACCTTTGGCCATACTATCGATATTGTTACTAGGAGGTCATGATCCCATTGTAGAGATCAGGAAATTACATACCCTCATGAATGAGGGTAATGCCTAGCATACAGTGAGAGTGGCTCACATCGACCAGTTGGAGGGTCACATCAGACTACTAGGTGGGGAGGTTCCAGAGGAGATCCACACTACAGGGACCCACAAGACCAGGTCTAGGACTAGAGAGACATGGCAGTCATCCGTGATCTTGAGCTACAGGATGCATAGGACTAAGAGGACTCATAGGTCTTCGAGCACTCAAGGTGCCAGCTCATAGAGGACCCATAGGGATGGTAGAGGTGACATATGTGCCTCATAGGCTGGAGGCGTAAGTCCTATTTAGTATAGATCTTTAGAGATGCTTTTTGTACTATTTTTAAGGGTAAGGTCAAGGACCTACATGTATGTAGCCTATGGGCATTTTGATATACCCCATTGTACTTATTGACACATATATTTATATGATATGACATTTCATCTCATTACATCTGTACATTATTTTTGGTATTTTATGTTTTATGTTATGCATATGGATGCAATGCGTTATTGATTAAATGCTATATGATGTGATGTATGGATGACATGCACTAGATAGATGATAGATTATTAGATGTTATGAGTTTATGTATGCAGATGTACTACTTATGATGGATGCATTATGAATGCCATATTTTGATGTTACATGCATGTATATATTTGCCTTACTTACACTGCTATGACATAAATTATGCCATGTATGTACTGCATGTATATTTGATGATATTGTAAATGGACATGTATGCTTTAATCACTTAAAACATAATGTATGCAATATGAGTTTTAATCAATCTAATGGATGCCACCACAGAATGTATACAAATCATAGATTGTATTTGCTTTATCTCTTTGTGAAAGATAGTACACCCATATGTGAGATGCAATGATATATATGTTTTCTATTCATAAGCTTTTGTAAATTAAATGAATATGTATAATATAATTAGTGGCCATCTAAATATCATTTTTGACATCCATTCGGTAACTAATTATATAGTACAAATAATTCTAATATATAAACTCTCATAAAAGAAATTGATTTTTGATGATTGCATTTGAAAATTTGATTGTTGCTATTTGGGAATTTTTGAGGTTTACCATGAGACTCAAACACCCTAGTTGACTAATCAAAAGTTGTATACTAGCCACACTAGACTTTTGAAACATAAGGTTTTCACTAGGATAGACCCTAACCATTCATTATCCCTATGTGTGCCAGTGAGTATTTTTTATAAGGTATAAGCATACCCTAATGTCAGGTGGGATTCTTTCAGCCCATTGCTAATATCATGGGTCCGCACATGTATTACCCAATCCTAGGTTTAGATTTTAGTTGGACTAGACCACTAGGCAATATGGGACACCTAAAGCTAGCTCTTCCACATTCAAATATTGGTCTGCACATAAGTGAAATGCTAATACATCAGACATATCATCATGTGTAAAATATAGTAGTGCTGACAATTCTAGGGATTCAAGTTCACCCCCTTATTTTCTTCAATTTTTCAAGATACTTGCTCATATAAAGTGATAAAAATCACTGTTTATTTTGTACTTCTTTTTTTTTTCTTTTGAGCAAGGGATTTGATACTGATTTTACTTTCTTTGTACAATTTGATCTTCATTTGATCTAACTTTTTAGGATTTACATTTGATAATTTGCTTCAAAAACTTCCTTTGGGGATTTTACTTTGGAAAACTATTTCTAGAATATCGAGTGAGGATATCAATCTTATGATATCAATATTGGATATCAATATGGGATGTCGATCTATGATATTGATCTAGGGAATAAATCTGGAGGATTGATCTGGGATATCACTATGGGATATTGCTAATTTTAACGTAAGCAAGCAATTCTGGTTAGGGAATAAACTTTTCATTTTGCCAATTACCAAAATTTTCCATATCGTCCGCATAAGGGGATAAGCAAGAATAAATATTTTCACCTCAGGATACCTAGTCCTACTTTGTGGCTTTCATCTTCCCCTAGTCCTTATTAGGATTGTTTAATTTGTTTATTAGTGATAGGATTCTGATATGCTAAGGGCTATACTAACTAGACCTCAACTACAAAAGCAAAGCAAGCTTTCTATCAACTCTTGATAAGACCTCTAGGTATGGTTGAATGACTAAAAAAACCTAGTATATTCTTCATAAAAACAATCGAGGTTGTGTTGAAAAACACAATTACTCACAAAGGTGATAAATGGATGAAAAATATAGTGCATAGATGCATGATTGAGACACAAACATGATGTCATTTATAATATTGTAAACACAATCTATCCTAATGCAAGGGCGACGGATGGAAATACCTAATGCAATGCAAAGCCAAAATGCAATGCAATGATACAAATGAAATGCACATGGTTGTAATATGAAATGCAAATATTTTTTATTTTTGATATATTTCCAATTTTTTTTATGGATTTTAATATTATGACCAAGGGATTTTTGAAAATATTTGGAGCCTTTTCGGATTGACCAAGCAGTTTTTAAGAAACCCTTCGAGCCTTTTGGGATTGACCAAGTGGTTTTGAGAAACCATTGGAGCCTTTTCTGGATGACCAAAGGGCTTACATATGCCTTTGGAGATTTTTCTAGTTCTTAGGCATAAAACACTTTAAGATGAAGGATATTAAGATGTTCAGGCTCTTCAACTCCTCCAAGCAATGTCAAGCTATATGTCCCAGGTCCAATATTCTCTGAGATCATATAAGGACCCAACCGTTAGCCATGAATTTATATCGCATTTTTTATGGTAAATTTTAATTTTGTTGGTTCTCTTTCAACACAAGATCACCAACCTCAAAGTGATGGACTTTGCTATTGTAAGCTTGTTTTAACTGCTCTTGATAAACATGAAGGTGCTCGAGGGCATTCACGTGACATTCATAAAGTAGTGTTAATTGATCTAGTCAAGCTTGTCATGCGGTGTCGTCATCAATGAACTATTTCAATGCAATGCACAACATTGGAATTTCCAACTCTAAGGGTATAACGACCTCAACACCATATACTAGTTAAAATAGAGTTACCCCAGTGGGTGTCTGAATGTTAGTCCTGTAAGCCCATAATGCAAGGGGTAGCTGGATATGCCAATATTTGTGGTGCTCTTGTACCATATTTTTAAATATGGAGACCACTATCTTATTTGAAGCTTCATCCTGCTCATTTTCTTGTGGATAATATGAAGTCACAAAACTGTGTTTGATTGTATACTTAGACATCAAAGATCTCATAGTTTAGTTTTTGAATGACGTTCCATTATCCGAAACTATCTTGGATGGTATCCCAAAATGACTAATGATATTGGTGAGTATAAACTTAGCAATACACACTTTAGTTATCGTTGTTAAGGTAATAGCTTCCACCCACTTAGTGAAATACTCAGTAGCCATGATAATAAAAGTATGTTGGCCCAATGATGGAGGAGAGATCTTACCTATGATATCGAGTCCCCATTGAGAAAATTGCCAAGCCACTTGAATGGGTTGTAAGGCTTGTGATGGCAGGTGCATAATATTAGCATGATACTGGTATGTAAAGTATTTCATGACATACACATTGCAATCCTTCTCCATAGTGGGCCAATAATAACCCATGCGAAGGATGAACTTGATGATAGCCATACCGCTGAAATGGCCATCGCACGTACCATCGTGAGCTTCTAAAATTGCCCAATTTGACTCTTGGGGCTCAAGACAATGAAGGATAACTCCATCATAGCTTCTACGGTATAGGATGTATGCTAAAAAGATATACCTTGTTGCTTTATGTTTGAATGTGCATTTTGTGGCACACGACAATCCTTGAGGGATTATACCAAGTTTAAAAGTCATATATCTATGATGTCCAATTATAATAAGCTTCGGTCTCGACTAATAAGATAGCATGCTCCCCTTGTGGTTTTACATTTACAAATGTAGACTAGGAAACAACCCTATGGTGAATAGTAGTGCCACTCCCCGTTGGATCCTATGAGATCAAATACCCCCAGGACGCTCTCTTGAGAAAGTCTCTGGCTCTATAGAACCACTCATGGTTTAGTTCTACATGAATAATGTTGATTGAATCTTTATTATCCAATGCTTCACGTTGTACAGTAGAATGTGAAAACATTTTTATGTGGATGGTAGTGAAATTGGTAGATGGATTTTGAGGGATTAGAGATCCCAAATATGCCATTGTGTCTGTAAATCTATTGGAAAAATGAGAGATTTCCTTGATGTCATATCATTACAGTTGAGCTAGATATGTGTCAACAAGATCCTTGTAAGCTTTCAATACTGAACATCGACATTGAAATAATCCCTTAACTTGGTTCACAATGAGAAGGGAATCGCATGGCGATAGTTGTTTGGAGATCCAAAATTAGGGCTTCGTATTCAGCGTTGTTGTTAGTGCAAGGAATGTCCAACTTGAATGACAAGGACATTAGATCTCCTTGTGGCGTGAACAAAACTATTCCTACACCACCCCCTTGCTCACACTTTGAACCATCGAAGAACAAGGTCATATCAAATTTGTTATCTAGTTCTTTAGGTTCGGGTGCTTTTGATAAGGCAAATACTGCATCATCAGGAAGCTCTATGGTGAGGGGCCTACTATTTTTGAGAGGTGCCTCAACTAGTTTATCTTCTATGACTTGTACCTTAATGGAATTTTGGCTTATGAATTCTAAATTAAATTATGTCAATAGCATGATCCACTTCATAGTATGTGTATTATGATATGTCTTGCTCATCATATACTGCAAAGGATTTTGTTTGGATATGGCATATGTCATATGACTCAACATATAGTGTCATAATTTATTTGTAGTGAACACTACTGCTAAACACAAATTTTCTACATATGCATATCTGAGCTCATATCTCACCAAGGTTTGGCTAATATAATATATGGCTTGCTCTTTATCTTGCAAATTCTTTTGGGCTAATATGGTTCCTAGTGCAAAGTTGATTGTTGATACATATAGCAGAAATGGCATATCTGGCCTTGGTGGAGCTAGAACTGGCAGCATCGCCAGGTATTTCTTTATCTCAGCAAAGGTTACTTGACAGTCCTCATCCCAATTGAATGGGACCACCTTGTATAGCAATCAATTCATGGTTTGATATTTATCCGATAATTGAGAAATAAATCACTTTATGGATGTTGCTTTGTGCTGAAGGCTTCTTAATTCTTTTATGTTTGAGGGAGGATGCATTTCCAAAATAGCCTTGACCTTTGTTGGGTCAACTTCGATGCCTCATTTTGAAACGATGAATCCTAAGAGCTTTCCTGAAATTACTCCAAACACACACTTCTTAGGATTCAACCTGACATTATGCTCTATCAGGCGATCAAAGACCTTCCTTAAGACCTCTGCATGCTCAGAATGCAATAATGAATTTTCCAACAAGTCATCAATATAATATTCTAATATTGTATGCATATAGTCATGAAAGATATATGTCATAGTCTGCTGATATGTAGCACTAGCATTTTTAAGACCGAATGGCATAATTTTATAGAAAAATGTTCCCCATGGAGTTATAAACACGGTTTTATTGTAACCAGAAAAACTATCCATTAAGGAGAGCATCTCGTGACCTGCAGTTGTGTCTACAAGAGCATTGATATTCGACAATGGAAATAAATCCTTTGGTGTTCCCTTATTCAGGTCTCTAAAATCTGTACAAATACAAATCCTTCCATAAGGTTTTCCTATAGGCACCATATTGGATACCCATTTCGGATAGTCGATGGAGATAACAAAATTTAGGTCCAATAGCTTTTGCAACTCATCCTTCACCATTAAGGCTACTTTTGGATGCATATTCCTGAGTTTTTGCTTGACTGGATTCTTTGATAGATCTAATGAAAGGTTATGAGTAACCAATTTTAGATCTAGACCCAACATATCCTTGTAATTCTAAGAAAAGAGAGCAGGTATCTCTCTCAGTAGAGGTATGAGGTTGGCACACTCATCAGGAGTCAAACTTTCTCCAAATTTAACCTTCCTTGGATTGGTGGGATCATTATTGATATCCATTTCGAAGGTTTCCTCTACTAACATATGGAATCCCTCCTCAAGCTGATGAGGCATAGTGCTCAAGTGGATGTCATCTGTTGGGTTTATATGTTCTGCATTGGAAGCATCCTCAGCATGATAGAAATCATGTGCATAGCCTAGTGTAAAATGGAAAGGTTACAACATTTCTTCATTAGGGATGAAATCTTCAGGCTCTAGTGGTGAATCAACACTATCCCAATTGATAGAATCTACATTTAAATGCAATGGTTTGGACGGATCGACTGGATTATGGAGTGGAGTGGTCAAATCAATGGAGATCATGTTGATAAAATGAATTATATCTCCAGTACCATGTGCAAGTGACTCAACATTAGCAAAACTACCATCCTTGAGATGTAGTTCTGGGGGTATGGGGATCTCTGGATTCGATCTATGAACAGACAGTCAGATGGGATAACTGGGCTCAAGGAGATCCATATAGATTGGTAGATTGAGAAACACCATATGATGAGGCCTGGATAAGCCTCATTTATAGCATGTTTTAAATAGTTAAAACTGCCTAAAACTCTTGTGAATTATCTTATATGCTAGTTAAGTTGATTTAATATGCTCTGTATTAACTGTTTGCATGATTGCAGTGTTAAGGACATTATATTCTGATTTTTAACAGTTCTTGTATAGTTTTATGTTATATTTTCATGCTTAGGTTGACAGCAACATTTCAGTAGTCTTATTTTGATGATCATTAAGCATTAGTTTCTCTAAATTCAGCAAATAGTACAAAGACTTATTACTGTGCAGCAGAAAACTGGTTTTTCCATATAAATTCCAGCAAGCTACCAATGAATGGCAAGGCATGGAATTCACATCCAAGGAAGAATGAAGACTATTGCAATCTGATCCTGAGGTCTAATACACCTGAGAAATGCAGCCAAAACCATTTGGAGTCAACACAGTTGGTCATTCTAAAGATCTTCGAAATGAACACAGTGTCTTCGGAATGAACAGATATCTTCGAAATGAGAAAACACAGTGTCTTCAAAATGAGAATTGCAGTATCTTCGGAATGAGCGGATCTTCGGAATGAGAATTGCAGTATCTTCGAAATGAGCGGATCTTCGGAATGAGAATTGCAGTATCTTCGGAATGAGCCACTTATCTTCGAAATGAAAACAGAATGTACTTTTTGACTTGTTGACTGACTTTTGGCGGTGAAAAAGGGGATAAGAAGGTTGAGAAAGTTAAGGGAAAATATCTCCCATCTAACTTTGCTGTCCTTGCCGTCCAAAGCCACCATTTATGGAAAAGATCAAGTTTGATCCTATTCTAGGATAAACCCAGGAAATTCTGCAGGATATCAGGAACAACATATTTTATGTTTGTAATTAGATTTTAGGCATCTATAAAAGATAGCTCCCGTACAGGTTGAGCTATTAGATATTAGAAATATTAGATTAGAGATTAGACATATTAGAGATAATAGACCGTAGAGCAGTAGATCATAATAGATTTCAGTAGAATTGTAATTATGTTTCTAAAGCAATAAAAGTGCAGTTTCATTCCATTTATTTTGTTATGTCTGAGTGTGAGTAAGACTTAGAGAAGAAATTATACCTTCTTCTGGAAAAGGAGGCCGGCCACTTTCAAATCTAGGAGAAGGACTAACAGACAGGTTTTCAGTCCTGATTTTGCTGCAGCAGAATAAGTAGTGGAACTTGTCAATTTCAGCATTTTGTGGTATTTGATTTCTGTTTTAGTTTTTATCCATCTATTTTACATTTGTGATGTAATCAGCAATAGATATAATCAGTTTCTTTATTTTTTAGTAATTTTCCAATTCCCTGCAATTTACATTTCCAGCAATTTACAAGTTTTCTATAATTTCCTGCATTCTTGTTTTTGTTGTCAAACACTGCATGAGAAGATTGACGACCTTCTGTTTCATAGTATTGACAGAAGTTGATTACTTGTTTTATCTCATCATTGCAAAAGTAAATAGGTTTCTCATTTAGCAACTGTAATTAGGATTTTCCTTCTGCAAATCAATTAAGTCTCAATTTAGCAATTGTAATTAGGACTTTATTTCTGTAGACAGCAATTAGTTTTTCATTCTTGCAAATAGATTAAAGTTAAATTTATGCAATTTAGGGGTAGAAGTGACACAAATCCCCCACACAATCAATCCTACCAATAAAGACCTGCTGCTCCTAAATGAGCTGAAATGCAACTCTGTTTGAACTTTCTATCGTAAATAGCCTTGGACACCACCCCGGATTGATAAGATCTTTGAGATTTAATGATGGTATAACGACTACTCATCATTTTGGCACCGTTGCCGGGGAACACGGTGTTGTTAGAAGGTGAAAAGCAGTCCAATAATTATTAAATATGCTAAGTTGTGAATTTTAGAGTAAAATCTGAATGTAATGACTGGTATAAGTAATTGTTATTGGTAAATTGTATTTCAGTCCATTTAGGAAATAAGCAAGAAACCACAAGAAGAAAAATTTCACAAGAGGTTGAAATTATGTCAAAAATGTCTAAATTTTTTATTTCCAAAAATGTTGGAATTTTCAAAGAATCCCAATCATCCACTTCCAACACTGCAAGATTTGCAAGATCCTTTGAGAAATCATTACAAGGAGGAAAATTAAGTAGTTCAACACCATTTTCTCTTGACAAATCCATACAATCAGGAAAATTTGACAAGATTTATAATTGTTTTTGGGAACCTACAATGGAAGGCTCACAAGAGAATCAAGGTAGAGCCAACAATGTGCTCCACCCTAGTGCAACTAGTGCACCTGCCAGAACTTTTCAAAATCCCATCCAACTAGATCTTAATCAAAATGCTCCCATGAAGGTCATTTCACCTGCAGTATTACCAACTTTCAAGGGAATTACATCCGAAGATCCTGATATGTTTTTGTTTGAGTTTAAAATTGTATGTCAAGCTCATGATTACACTAATGACAATCAAAAGCTCAAACTATTTCCTTCCACTCTTAAAGAGTTAGCTCTACGATGGTTTATCACCTTAGCACCTGACTCAATTAGAACTTGGGATGAGATGGAAAACATATTCTTGGAGAGATACCAAGAATATTGTCAAGTCAAGAATCAAAATGATGAAATTCTTACAATGAAACAAGAGGAAAATGAAATCTTAGAAGATTATATAGACAGATTTTCTTTTGTTCATAAGAGATGTGGAAGTGTTGAACCTGAAATTTGCAAAGTCATATTCTTAAGGGGACTACAAGATGAATCTAGGGATGCATTGGATATCTTGGGAAGAGGAGATACAAATGCACTTAAATTTGAGGAAATTATTAAACTCTGTAAAAATTACTCTCATTCAAGGCATAGAAAACACGAAATTGGTAATGAAAAACATGATTTGAAAGAATGCATGAAAGAGGCTGATATTTTAGTACATGATAGAACATTAGATGAAAAAAATGAATCTACTGAATCTTCAGCCATCTATTGTTCAGAATGTAAAAAGCAACACTCTCTTCATGATTGTCCTTTGAACAAAATATTTATACCTGCTACATGTAGCATTTGTCAATTAGGACACCCCACAGATCAGTGTAGTTTATTGCCAGAACTTAAAAGTGTCTTTGAAAAATAGTCTCAACCTATGAAAAAAACCAATTTTGTAGGACAAGGACAAGGGAATAATTTTCATAAATTTCCATATCAGAATGCTTCTCAATTTCCTGCACATTGGGGAAATAATCCTTGGTATATGCCATGGTCTGCTTCAGGTCCACTTCAACAATGTTGGAGTCAACCACCATGGGCATACTCCCAAGCATGGTCTCAACATGGATGGATGCAACAACAATGGAATCAACAACATCCACCATGGTTGCAGCCAAATTTACAGGGATATCAATGGGTACAACATCAAAATCTGTACAAAGGGCAGCAACATTGTCAAAAACAAAAATCAAATTTGTTGCCTAATTATATCCATAATTTCTATCATGGACAACAACAACAAAAATTAAAACAACCTCTGTTTTCAACTCAACCCGTGGTCAGTCCAAATCATGTTAAACAGGTAACCCCTGTCTCCGTGGTTGAATAAAAAAATACAGCCCTAATAAATGTTAGTGACTGTGTTAAAACTCAGTTGTGTTCAGGTGAACCACTGCTTGAACCTATTCCACTTATCAGTGTAGAAAGTGAAGTTAAAAAGAATGAACATGAAAACAAATCTACACTAAAACAACATCAAGAAGAACAAGATACCTCATCAAATAAAGTATCATATTTTGAACAGTCTGAGATATCAAAAATAACATCTTCACAATCAGATTTGATAAAGGAATTAGAACATTTAACTGTTACAATCCCTTTACCTCAAGTTGTACCAATCATTAATAGGATTGTTCAAGAAATGTGTTTTAGAAAACCAAGAAAAAAGAAGAAAGTATATCCTAAAACCATACAAAAAGGTGGAAAATTAGTTAACTTGCTTTCAGGTAAACTTATTACACCTAAGTATGATTGTAGAGAAAGCCCACAGTTTCTTAGAACACATAAGGAAAATGAAAAGAATACTTTAGTTTTGGCCTCCATTGGTGTAAATAAAAATGTTGTTTCTCCAAGAACCAATTCAAATAAGCCTGGTACAAAACAAACTGAAACACGACCAAAACAACCTTTGAACAACAATAGTTGGTTGACTAAAAACCAGGGAGCAAATTTGTTTGATATATTGGTGCAACATCCTAATGCTTTACTAACATTTTATGCATCTTTAGCAGTTGGCATTGAGTTGTTGCAGGTACAGAAAAAACAAATTTTGCAGTTGAATGCATTTGATGAACTTTGGTTGGAAGCACTTCACCAAATAGAGTTCACTCAACAAAAATGGAAAATGTGGCATGATGATCACATTAAGAGCAGCAAGGATGAACCAGGGGAGTTTGAGAATGAAGTTGTTCAACTTTCTTTAGTTGATGATGTAAGGAGGATATTAGTGGTGAATGGACATCTTTTACAGTTGTACCATAAACCACTAACAAAGGTGGAATTTGCTCGGTATTTCACACAGTTACATTTGACAGAAGAGGCTTCTTCTTCTGATGAAGATTCCAAATGATCATATCTTTGAATCTTAAAAATAAAAAGAAAAAAAATTAGAAAAAAATAGAAAACAAAAAGATGAATAAATTATGGCTGTGAATTCCTTCATGGGCATGATTTCAGGGAAGTCATGAATTCCTTCACGGGCACAATCAGAATCAAAAAGACAAAGAAAAAAGAGAAAAGAAAAGAAAAAAAAAGAGAGAAAAATGAATAGCTCAGCAGTGAAAACCTTTTCTAAGGCGCTACTGAGTTGGTATGCATGAAAACCAGTTTTCTGGCATGCATAACCTTGAAATTTCTGAGTCATCATTGTACAAATTCACCAACTGCACTTGTTTTTGAAGTGTTGCAGGAAGCCTCAACAGAATATCAACTGAAGCAGTCATCTTTCAAAACTTGCATTAACTTGTTTTAACCAGGTATATATGTTTCTTGCACTTTTCTCATTGTAAATATTTGATATATAGTATATGACAATTAACCATTAGTATAAAAGTGTTCATAAGAGTTGGCATAAACAAAACATGCTTGGAGAAAGAGAAAAATGTTGGTTTCTGCTATGTCTTCAGAATGACTGTTGTATCTTCAAATAACCGTGGTATCTTCAGAATGAAGGTTTGTCTTCGGAATGAAGGTGTGTCTTCAGAATGAAGGTTTATCTTCGAAATGAGGTTATCTTCAAATTAAATGCCCATCTTAGTCTTCGGAATGAAACATAATCTTCGGAATGAAGATTTGACAGTCTGTTTCCACGTGGCATCCAAGGAGGGAGAAAAAGACATAGTCAACAGAATTGTTTTACTCCATGTGATCATTGACACATGTCAGCTGGCTTGCGGTTAGATTCATCTCATATTTTGCACCCATCAAGGAAGTATGAGAATCACATGGAAAATAACCAACAAACATGCCACCACCATTCATTGCTAATAACCACTCATGTGGGAAAATTTGCATGCAAAATGGATGAGCTAAAAATAGTAAAGAAAATTTGATGGCAAGGATGTCCAATGATTGATGGCCAGGAGTTCAGAGCATAGAATAAGGAAGTGTGCCATATTTTCTTTTTGAAGACATATTTGCTAATGATTACAAGGAAAAAAAATTAAAAGTTCTTTCTGAAGAAGAACAAGAGCAAACCCTATAATTCTATAGCAACCAGAAATCGGTGACCTAACAGATGTTGTAGATGTTGTTGCAGAAGAAGAAACAGTTGCTACAGAGGCATTGCAGAAGAGAGAAATAAGAAAAGGGAGAAGAAGAAATAGGAACTTATAGAGGCTATTGCAGAAAAAGAAACACACCCAGTAGCAGCAACAGAACCATCAAACTCACAGACTAAGAAGAGAAGGGCTAAAACTGACAGCAAAAAAATAAAATAGAAGAGGGTTCATTTTTCTAAAGATGTTATTTATCTGTCGAATATAAGAGTGAAGTTCCCAGTGAAGAGCTTGAAGCTATCCCTACAGCCCCTGTTACCACAAGAAAATAGGGCAAGAAGAGAAAATATACATTAAGGACTAGGAGGTCTGCAAGACTCCAACAAAAAGAGATAAAAGAACAAATTATTGAAGAGAAGACCAGACAGGATAGCCCTGATGTCATAGAAGTGCAACAAGCCACTGAGAATTTGGATGTAATCATAGATAATTTCATGGAACCTCCTGTACAGGAGTAGGGGTCTGAAGTAGAGGATGAGATCATTGTTGAGCAACAGAACTGTAGTTGATTTGTCAGTATTAGGTTCTGAGTCAAATGAAGAAGAGGAGGTGGACATCACAAAACAACTGAGAGCAGCCAAGAGTGTTATAAAAATACAAATGAGATGGATTGAGGAAAGAAAAGATGTTATTGAAAAACATGAAAAGAAAATTAGAGAATTATAGCAGAAAGTGGAGAAACTAAAAAGCAGGTTGTCACAAGTTGAAGAACAATCAACTACATCAGATAAAGAGGAGGATTTGGTTCAGTTATCTGCTTGGATTATCTAGGGAAGATGAAGACATAGGTGCTCATTCTGAAGTAGTGCCCCTCCACTTTGAAGCAGTGCCCTTCCATTCTGAGGCATTGCCTTCTCAATCCAAAGAAATACCTTTATGCAACATTATTGGGTAGGTCTCAGATTTAGGCCTCCAACCATCATTACTCTGGTTCCCTCCTATTTTGAAGAGGATTCCCAACCAGATGATCAGTTTGAAGAATGACTCAGAAACCTTCATGAGAAATTACACAGGCACTAAATTGTTCTATGAAACATGGAATATGAGTATGGACATTTGTGACTCCATAGCCCACTGCAATGCATGAGGGCATGCATTAATATAAGTTGGGGGGGAATGATGAGGCCTGGATAAGCCTCATTTATAGCATGTTTTAAATAGTTAAAACTGCCTAAAACTGCCTAAAACTCTTGTGAATTATCTTATATGCTAGTTAAGTTGATTTAATATGCTCTGTATTAATTGTTTGCATGATTGCAGTGTTAAGGACATTATATTCTGATTTTTAACAGTTCTTGTATAGTTTTATGTTATATTTTCATGCTTAGGTTGACAACAGCATTTCAGTAGTCTTATTTTGATGATCATTAAGCATTAGTTTCTCTAAATTCAGCAAATAGTACAAAGACTTATTACTGTGCAAATGAAAACTGGTTTTTCCATATAAATTCCAGCAAGCTACCAATGAATGGCAAGGCATGGAATTCACATCCAAGGAAGAATGAAGACTATTGCAATCTGATCCTGAGGTCTAATACACCTGAGAAATGCAGCCAAAACCATTTGGAGTCAACACAGTTGGTCATTCTAAAGATCTTCGGAATGAACACAGTGTCTTCGGAATGAACACAGTGTCTTTGGAATGAACAAATATCTTTGAAATGAGAAAACATAGTGTCTTTGGAATGAGAATTGCAGTATCTTTGAAATGAGTGGATCTTCGAAATGAGAATTGTAGTATCTTCGGAATGAGTGGATCTTTGGAATGAGAATTGCAGTATCTTCGAAATGAGCGGATCTTCGGAATGAGAATTGCAGTATCTTCGGAATGAGCCACTTATCTTCGAAATGAAAACAGAATGTACTTTTTGACTTGTTGACTGACTTTTGGCGATGGAAAAGGGGATAAGAAGGTTGATAAAGTTAAGGGAAAATATCTCCCATCTAACTTTGCCGTCCTTGCCGTCCAAAGCCACCATTTATGGAAAAGATCAAGTTTGATCTTCTTCTAGGATAAACCCAGGAAATTCTGTAGGATATCAGGAACAACATATTTTATGTTTGTAATTAGATTTTAGGCATCTATAAAAGATAGCTCCCATACAGGTTGAGCTATTAGGAATTAGATATTAGAAATATTAGATTAGAGATTAGACATATTAGAGATAATAGACTTGTAACAGATTGCAGATCTGTAACAGATTTCAGAGAATTGTAATTATGTTTCTGAAGCAATAAAAGTGCAGTTTTCATTTCATTTATTTTGTTATGTCTGAGTGTGAGTAAGACTTAGAGAAGAAATTATACCTTCTTCTGGAAAAGGAGGCCGGCCACTTTCAAATCTAGGAGAAGGACTAACAGACAGGTTTTCAGTCCTGATTTTGCTGCAACAGAATAAGTAGTGGAACTTGTCAATTTCAGCATTTTGTGGTATTTGATTTCTGTTTTAGTTTTTATCCATCTATTTTACATTTGTGATGTAATCAGCAATAGATATAATCAGTTTCTTTATTTTTCAGTAATTTTCCAATTCCCTATTACATTTCAGCAATTTACAAGTTTTCTATAATTTCCTGCATTCTTGTTTTTGTTGTCAAACACTGCACGTAAGATTGACGACCTTCTGTTTCGAGTATTGATAGAAGTTGATTACTTGTTTTATCTCATCATTGCAAAAGTAAATAGGTTTCTCATTTAGCAACCGTAATTAGGATTTTCCTTCGCAAATCAATTAAGTCTCAATTTAGCAATTGTAATTAGGACTTTATTTCGTAGACAACAATTAGTTTTTCATTCTTGCAAATAGATTAAAGTTAAATTTATGCAATTTAGGGGTAGAAGTGACACAAATCCCCCACACAATCAATTCCACCAATAAGACCTGCTGCTCCCAAATGAGCTGAAATGCAACTCTGCTTGAACTTTCTATCGTAGATAGCCTTGGACACCACCCCGGATTGATAAGATCTTTGAGATTTAATGATGGTATAACGACTACCCATCACCATATGATAAATCATATTAAGATTTAGTGATCTCCCTATAAGAAATGGATGGATATTGATATCTCTATGCAAATCCTTCATAGTGTAAGGTGAATTACGATAGCGTAAGTAGGGAGGTCCTAAATAGGCTCTCTCTATCTCATCCTTGTCATCACTATTGTAATAGAGACCTTCACTACTACCAACTAGAATTAAGAGATTTGGAAGATGGGGTCCCATGTACGCCCACACTCGATAACTGTTGTCACTTGTGAAGGATTGATCATCTTCTATGATTGTTTCCTTCGACAATAGATGATGTAAGTTATGAGGGCCCATATAGGCCACCTCAATCTCATCCTTATATAGATCATTTTTTGAGGACTCATTGCCATCATCACTCTCATATATGCAACTTAGTCCACCTATCTCGTAGATTAATTATGTTGTATCCTCGTCAAACTGATCTTCTAACTTGGAATTTATTGCTAAACTATCATTATGAACTTGAATGCCTATATCACCAGCTGCCTCATAGATTTTTTGGCCCAAGTTTTCTCTTGGTAAATCATCTGGTCTGACGTCCACCAAGATATCCTTATGATATGTCTTGGGTGGTCCTATAGTGACATACGACACTATCTAGTTATCCCTTTGGAATGTAGAAGGATTAGGGTGATAAGGATTGAAGTTAACCTCACCCCCCAGATTAAGGTATAATTAGTCTAGATATGCCATGAGGAGTTCAACTTGTCCTCTGTTATAGAATCCCAACCTGAACCTATCAGTAGGTAACTGATACTGTGGAAATATTTTGAGACCATAACCATGCTAATGGTAATGCTAAAAGTATCACATGGTGTAGTCTAGGTTAGAAATATAGTCAACATTCATGGTGAATGGTTCATTATCATCCTCATCCATGGGTGTGAGAGATGCAACTTGGTCTAACCCTCTATATATGAAGTTGGTTTGGTTAGGTGGTACCCCCAATGGTTCCACCATCCCTATAGGAAGACAATGGGCTTGTGGTCATCCCATAGCATGTGCAGCTTGATAATAGGAATGAATGTCACATTCTGCACAATGTATTCCTCTAATCTAGGATTAGCCAAATGGACGGTCACCTACGATGCAGATGACCCCACTGAAGACACAGGTGAAGTAAGTTGAGGTGCCTCTTTGAATTCTCCTTAAACTTCCTCTACTTCCATGGGAGTAGGGACTTCAATGATGACTGGCTTGGGCATTTTATTTATCTTCTTTTTGCCCACATTTTCTTTCAACTTCCTATCATCCTGTTGTATCGTGGACGCAGTTGGTCTAATAGAAGTAGTTGTGTGCTCCGATCATTGAGATACAGATGTTGCGGGTCTAGCACACACTTATTTGATTATACCTCTTGGATATTTAATTGGAGACACTAATCACACATCTAGGTGCATTGACGTGAGCACAAATTCCCCCAAAAAATCTGCTAGATTCACGTATTTAATGGGTTCTTCATTCGAAGGCACCACATGAACCTATCCCTCATGAATGTATTTGATACACTAGTGTAGAATAGAAGGGACACACCGCATTTCTTCGATCCAAGGCCTACCCAAAAGTATATTATACTGCATAGCACCTTCGATTACGTGACACATCACTAGGATGGTCTTCAATCCAACCTGGATAGGTAAAACTATAGTACCAACCGTTAAGCATAATGCATCATTGAATGCTCTCAATGTGAAGGTGGAAGGGATGATATGCATCTTGGGTAACTTCAAGTGAGCTAACGCCTTGGTAGTTATGATATTGATCAACGACCCCGTGTCAATCAAAACCTGCTTGAACAATTTGTGATTCACACAAGCAATAATATGCAGTGGCAGGTTTGCTATAATAGTGGAAACTGTCTTGATTTTGTGTTCATGGAATTGAATGACCAGTTTATGGCACTGTTGCACGTGCCCCATGAAGTATGTAAATGCTTTAGGATCTTGAGGTTGCACTTTTATAGAGCTTAAGATGTACATAAGCATCTCCCTATGCTTAGGAGACAATTGAATTAGCTCATAAATTGATAACTTTGTTGGAGTTGTCTATAGGTTTTTAATCAACGTACTTCTAATGGTCATCACCGATATAGTTGGTGGGTCGGGCACATACTAGGTTGACCTTGGAGGAGGTGCATCTTGGATCCTAATAGGTGCTGGAGGTTGATTCGATTGTTCATACCTCATGTTCCTCATGACAAAATTGACCATGCCAAGTTCGATAGGCACTTGCTTGACCTGGCCAACATTATTCCTCAATGCCTTGTGATTAGGTAAAGGATTTTTGTAAATCCCCATATTTTGGTTTTCAGGCACTTACGGGTTATCGATGAGAAGCGTACCTCTCTCCATCATATTTTGCATAATATGTTTTAAGGACCAACATACCTTGATGTCATGGCCCTTCGATCGGTGAAAAATGCAATAATGATCGTCTTTATAGCCTTTAGGCTTAGGTTGATTAGGATTCATCATCTTGACTTCGAGTAAGTGAATAGCCTTTACCTTGCATAACTGATAAAAATTTGAAATAAACGACTCTGATAATTGAGTGAATACATGAGGTGGGCATTGTTCCTTGTTTTTACCCTTGTAATTGTTGTTGTGCTACTCAAACTACGCAGGCAGAGGTTAGGATTGATAATTTTGTTTTTTTTACCTTTATTCTCCCTTTTGAAGGTTCAACACTACCTGATTAACATGGGCCAACTTGGCTTGATGTCTCTCAGTACTTTTCTTATGCCCCTCCTTCTTATTACTCAGCTTCAAGTTACCCTCCTATAAATTGATGTCTTCAATCACCTTGGCTTGCGCCAAATCTTCTTCGAATGTTTGGTATTGCTGCAACTGTAGCAATAACAAAATGTACTTGGCACAATTATTTGTGAACATTCACATTAAATTAGAGGATGGGATGGATAATGGTAGATTTACCATCATATTCCTCCATAATTTTCCATAATCCATCATTAGCTCATCATCATGTTGCATTAGAGCAGCCAGGTCGAATAATTTTACCTTCTTTTTGACGTCGAAGGAGAAGCGTTCAAGAAGTGCATCAACTAGTTGTTTGAAACTAGTAATATTATACCTCTTTAGTTGGTTGAACCATTCTCAAGCTAGGCCTAAGAGGGTCATGATGAAGGTGCATAGGAGCAAGGCATCATTGCTCTCAATATGAAAGCACATATCTAGGAAACTAGTCACATGCTCCTATGCGTCTTCCTCTCCTTGAAACTTTTCCAGTCTAGGCATCTTGAAATGCTCAAGATATGCTGGAATAGGCACTGACATGCATAGAGGTTCAATGTGAATTTTGTTCAAGGTAGGCTTCTAATAGGTCATCCCTTGCTTCTCTATGGCTTGCACCTTATTTTCTAAGGTCTTGTAGGCTTGTGAGGAAAGAAACTCCTCCTCTCGAGATTGTCTTGGAGATGGCTTTAGAGGTAGATTCTTCCTCAGCCGAGGCGGGGGACTAGGCTTGCCATCCTCCTCGAATTGGGAGATTTTCAAATATTCTTATTCCAATTCCTCTCCTACTTCATTCTCATACTGCCTATGCTCATGTTGTTTAGATGTTGGGCACCGATCTCTATGTTGAGTTGCATGGTGAGTATGTGTGTTTATGTTCTCAGGGTGTAGCTCGAGATATGAAGCTACTCGTCTATAGAAACATTCCCTGATCTCATTGTGAGGATGTAAACTAGTGTTAGCCAGTCGATCCTCCCTCTTGATACACTCATTTTGGTCAAGGATGTGTTGTTCACGCATGTGCTATTCATATAGTTTTTTCCTGATGAACCTCTACCTTTGAGTATTCTCATTTTCGAGGCACTCTTTCTCTGAGCGAACATCCTCAAATTGATCTTGGAGAATCTACCATATCTGCTATGACATCAATCTATGAGCCCTATCAAGATGATCGGTCATATGAGGCCTCGAAGGGGTGCACTCTATTTGAGTGACTTTATGATTATGTCCTCCAATGGATTGATTAGCCACACTCTTTCCTTTGTCTATAAAGACAACATTCATGTCAGAATTTATCTTGTACTCAGTGCCTGCATGTGATGCAGGAGCACACATGTCTCAAGAACACTTTGACCACTCTCCAAGTTCTCGAGCGGTCCTAATGGTGCTTTTGCTACACATGCTCACGAGTCAAGAGGGTGTAGGCATAGGTTTATATCCTAGATGCACTAGGACCTTGTCTATACCGTCCAATTGTTTGCTATGCCATAGCTCATGAGGTGGTGTACCATTTGCTCCCACTTTGGAAATATATATGGTGAACTTGGTAGGTTCACCCCTATGGGGAGTCTATGTAGGCCTATGCTCGAAATCAGCCCTCTATACTTACCCCTGAATGGGCAGATCTTGAAGTTGTCTGTACTCGAATGGCAAAGGTCATAAACCTCCCTTAGATATAGGTTGAAGGGGTACCAGTCTGGATCCCTCGATGACATATTATTCATAGAACCCATGGATCTAAATGAAATTTAGTCACGATAAATGCTACCATATATGGAACCCCCATGTTGGGAAGTCCCATGCTCTGATCTGTGTCTAGAGGGATGTCTAGTACTTTTTCTAATTGGGGTTTTCTCAATGAAATCCCCTCATGTAGAATTATCTCCTCTAATTCTCACTGAATGATGTCCAGGAGGATTTTGTAATTGAGGGCGTTCTACATCATGTTGTGCACTAGGTGGAGCTTGAGCCTCGATCTCAGGTCTATGCCCGGGTCGATCGCTCCGTAATTGCACCATTGTGTATCCTATGTCTAGATTTAACTTTTATTAACATACAAAGAATACAATGATGATTATCTCTTCTATAGTTTTAAAATGAGTCCTAGACTATTTGATGTATTTTCAATTTGTTGTATCAGTAAAGTAACTCTTATCGTGTTTTGAAAAGCGTTGATAATTTTCTCAATTGTTTAATGGCTTTCACTTGTATGCTCGTAGCTTGACAACCTAGATATGAACTCCAGGTCATGTAATTCCCCAAAAGCACGGTAATGAAAGTCCACACCCAAGCAGGGAGCACAGCTCCTCCTAGATGTTAGAAGGGCCTACCTTAGATACTCATCTGATTGAGCTTTAAATTCTTATTGTATGCTATATTTGTTGCTAACCATGGGTCTAATGCATGACTACCACTGTAGCCCATGCATGTCAACCACAGGCTAACTTTTTGATCGTGGCTATCAACCGTGGGGAGCACCTACCATAAAAACACCAAATACAGTCAGCAAATTATGGCAAAAATGTGGAGTTCCACCATGATCGCCTACTGTAACCACCAAAAAGGCTCATGCCTAGTGTGTTCTATTCCAATTAAAGAAAGTGTAACCACCAAAAAGGTTCACACCTGAAGCATCTCTTATTGCAATAATTGATAAAAACATAACACGCATACAAGAACAAGAAATTGACAACAAATGAATCAAGAAGAAATACACTTTATTCCATTGTATTCAAAGTCAAAATAAAATTACAGGTACATCCCTCTTAGGGATAATAATTTTGATACAATATTACAATAGGAGTGTGTAATTTTTTCCCTCTCAAGGGTAGGTGTGATTTCCAAGTGCCTTTCAGGGTGACACGAACTGCTCTAGGATGGAGGTGCCCTCTTCTTCGTGATGGGGAAGGAACTTGATATTTGGTTCTCCTTTGAAACTGTTCCCTGCACTCAAGAAACAACATAGAAGTGTCAAAAATATAGGTAGCCTCTCATGATGAGGCCCTTTTAGGAAAATTGCATAATGACACCATTAAGCATGCATAATCAAGAAAACATGAAAAGTGCTTCTAAACTATGCAAATTGAATCAAGATTCATATAATAGCGTAAAGAAAAGTAGCAGCTACATTATGCATGGATCAAATGTGTAAAATGAAGCATAAAAATGCATAAAGAAACCATTAATGTCCTAATTGCAACATAACATGAAGAAGCTAATCTAACCTAATTCTATGGTCAAAAGTCTGCTAAACTGCAATTAAACCATGAAAATAACTAATCTAATCTAATTAACCGAATAGAAATGAAAAGAGGAAGGTGGTGATACCTCTGCTACAAACCGCAACTCTGGTGAGTGGTATGCACTATAAACCATGGCTAAAAGCCATGATTAGAACTCTGATAGGCTTGCCCTCAATTCCAAGGGCAGTGGTCTTGACCTCCTTATCCAATTGATGTTCAAGGGTCGCCTTCGGTGTCCTTCTAATAGGTTTGGCGGTTGAATCACTGTGATGGGCCTTCATTTGCTCTGATTTGCATTTCTTGGCTCTCTGCTCCTGTCCAATTTATCATGAATCTTGGCAAGTAGGTAGGGGATAAGTGCAATAGCTCTCTCTTAGTATACTCGGTTGAGTGTACAATTTGACAGGGCTCCGCTGCTCAAATATCCAATGCTCTCTCTGATAGTTTGCCCTAATTCTAAGGGGTACTTATAGGATTACCCAAGGGCTAGGGGTGGCTTCTTGGAGAATCCAAGATCAAGAAGGGGTGGTTAGGGTAGTTGGATTGGAAGCTTCCACCCTCTAACCACCTTCTTATAGAACAAATGGTCATTCTAACCTATTTGGCTCATATTGAAGGTCAACTGAACTCCAATTAAGATCGTAGGTTACAGTTATGGTCTAGACTGTAAACCATAGGTATCAACCATGATTCAGCTATAAACCATAGGTCTGGGCTACGGTTCAGACTGATTAGGCCAAGGAGCCCAAATTGAGTGGTTAGAACCATTGCTCTATCTTGGAGTCTATCCAAGATCTTCCATATGGTCTTGTAGCATGTCCATATGAGTAGTCACCCTCGACATGACGCGTTTAGGTGTCTACAGATGCCCCTTTTGAGATGTGTTGTGAGATCGAACAATGCTGAGCAAAAATATACCTCCTAAAATGATGTCGAAGGTTCTATGATGATCATTAGTCAGATAAACATTAGATGCCCCAGGTCCTGCAAAAGGACACGCATCCTGGAATCATTGCTTCCAACTCTTTGGAGGCTTAAACTTGACAAGTCTATACTCATCACCAGACATTCGGATAGCATCAATGCCAAGTAGGCTTTCACACCTGTCAATCCAAAGGGATGATAGTTACAAATAAATTATCATATTTGCTATTCTCCCCAAGCAAAGGGGTAAGCTTATGATAGATGTTGACAATGATTCATAAGGATGAACGCAATTTTGACAAGATCAAGGGATCTATGATTCTCAGGGATCTTCTATTGATTTTGATTATGATTTGATATTATGACTACCCCCTCAAGCGACAAGTCAATGAGAGTAATGACAATGATTAAAGCGACGATGTCGCTTGACCACCATGGATGATCTGAACAAATTTAGATTTGAGCAAATTAATGCATTGGCTAGGCCTAGTTCAACTTTTTTATTTCAACTGTTAATAGTATTTGCATATTTCTATCCCATGGAGCAGTCAGGCTGCAATAGCCATCTTAGGGAATCGAATTGATACAAATCCAATTAGATTTATGTTGAATCAAATGATTGATGATTTGCTTAAAATATGTCATAGAATAAATGACATGCAACGTCTCGTTCCCATGGAGCAGTCTAGCCTCAAAGGTCTTCTTAGGGATGGAAAAGAATCATATCATATCAACGATGACAATTTTATCAAAAATTTCCTTATGGTAACTTACTCATATTTTCGGATTGCATAGAGCGCAAGTCGCTGTAACCGCCAAGTGTATAGGGTAAGTTACTAAATACAAGGCGCATTTGGTGTTTTGAATTATTTGATTTTTTTGAATGTTTTGAATTATGCATTGAACTTATTTATTTTGTTTGGAGGTGCATCACTCCATGAAAGGATTATCATAGCGATGACCTCGGTTGAATGTACTTTATAATCTCAGCCAAATTTTTTATTTTTAATTGGATCCCGATGCTTGATTATCACCAAATTTCCAAATTGATTTGCTTTTATTGAGTTCTGATCCCTTGGGAGGCATTAGTTTATCATTTTAAACCTTCCCATGGTGGTATTTTATCAAATTGATTACCAGTTGCAAATCGCGGCTAGGGTCTGTGGTTCCCATTTGCAATTTTGGGAACCATGGCTAGGGCCTGCGGTCCACGCGAAATAGAAAAAGCTTATAAAAAGCTCGATTTTCAAATTTCTCTCATTATTCCTTGACAGTGACTTGCAAACTAGAGCTTTGATAGTGACAACTAAGAAATTGACCTACACCCTACCAAACTTCACCTACACCCTACACAACACGATGGCAGAGCGCGGACAAGCTTCTTCTAGCCGTAGTAGAAGAGGCGAGGGCAAGGTAATATAAAACCAATACCTCACATCCATTACCCTTAAAATGAACCCAATTAAGTAATTGGTTAATCAATCTCACTAAATTATTGGCAATGAACCTCATCTTAGGCTAGGGTAGCTTAGGATTTATTATTATTTTAATTTTTTTCATTTTTGGCCATGGTATCGCACCCGATGGGATCTCAATCGGAGACCACAGGTACCAACTGTAGTTCCCAATTGGTCAATTGGGGACCATAGCTGCCAGCTACGGTCAGCATTTAAAATCCCAACGGTCAATTTTTGACCGCATGCGGACCACAGGGTTGACCCGCGGTTCGCGAACTTTAGAAAAAAATTATAATTTTTTTATTTTTCTAAGGTTTTAAAAGGCAATTAATGTCATTTAATGCATTTTTGACCTGTCTGAATGACAATTTTGATTTTTAGGCCTGCATGATGACATGTGTTTGCGATTTTATCAGTTTTTAGCTATTTTTGCTAATTTTTAGGTTATTTTTAAATGTTTTTGCTTATTTTAGTTAGCTTTTTCCTTATATTATGCTTTCTATTTCAGAGATTGACCTCTAGAGCTTGAGAGCCTAAAATTCTTAAGACTCTCCATGGAGAGCTCACTCCCAAGGAGCGGGAATGGTTCGGAGTTGTTGGTTTTGACTATGTATTGGATCTACCCACTATCAGGGTAGATCAGGCCTATTTGACTATGTTGGTCCGATGTTGGAATGTGCGAACCAACACATTTCACCTGCCTATAGGTGAAATGACAATGACTCTAGAGGATGTCTATAGGATCTTTAGGATCCCCATTGATGGTGAGGCCATCATATCTTTGAATTATAGGGCTAAGGAGTCTGTATTTGATGCCATATTCAATGCATGGAGTGAGGAGGCTCAGTGCGGTATTGACCATAGAGGGGTTCACATCGATTATTGGTAGGGGAAGAATGTCTTCTTTGTATGCAAAGATATTTTTATGCAACTGGTGGTGCAATTTGTACTTCCAAAATCCTCAAGCATGAGGATTCCCTAGAACTTCCTAGCCACTATCAGGAGAGTTACTCAGAGCTCCACATGATGGCCACTACTCCTAGCCTAAGAGAGTACTCTAATGTGTCAGTTGTACCATGAGCTATATCAGATTACTGATCGAAGCCATCGAGGGATCATTTGTAGTCTACTTCTTCATATTTGGGGCTAGTAGCACATCAAGATAGAGCATCCTGGGGAGCTACCCCTAAATATCATAGAGATCGATGATGCCCATCAGTGTTATGCTGTCTACTGGCCTCGAGAGGAGGGCTTTCAGAGCAGGACCCATGTTGGCGATGTCCAATATTATATCACACAATTTGAAAGACTCGACCTAGATGATATCGAGTTGTGACCGTACATGGAGTGTCCTTAATGGCCTGAGGTCGATGAGTGGATTCGATAGGCTCACCGAGACAAATGGTTACTTAGTTGAAAGGCTAAGATCAAAGAGTACCAATTTTTCTCTCATGTCTTGCATCAGTTTAGCATGGTGGAGGACATCCCAAAGATACCATTTGTCTATAGGCATCTACCTTTGGAGAGGGATCTACCATTGATTCATCCTTTGATGTTAGGGGACGAGCCAGATGACTTCCAAGATACTAGAGTTGATAGAGTTGTGACCACTCCAGAGTATGACGGATGGTGGTCTATGTTCTGTTGGTATGGGACAGGGCCTCTAGGTCGAGCTGTAGATCAGGCATGGGTAGAGGTGGATCCTGATGGGCGTAATGTGTGCTAGTGGATAGAGGGTGGTTGGGGTGTAGAGGCTACAACTGAGGAGGCTCTTGAGGTTGACCCTAATGAGGAGGCTCCCGAGGAGGGTGAGGTCCCTCCTGATAGTGTAGAGGGACTACTCTTGGCATAGGTGGCTAACTTGTAGAGTCAATTGTGGTGATTCCTAACATATCAGAGGGAGCAGGACACTACTATCGCTACTCTACAGGCACAATTGACCGATAGAGATCGTCGACTAACGTAGGCAGAGTAGTAAATTGCTAGCTTGACAACATGGGCTACAATAGTAGAGACCCAGGTTGGTGAGCTCACTAGTGCTCATGATTTGGCACCGGCATAGAGGGATGCAGCAGTAGCAGAGTGAGATCTACTTAGGACATAGAGGGGGGGTAATCCACCCTCTCAAGTGATTATGAGGCCTCTAGCGGTACCAGTAGCAGCACTACCAGGTGGTCAAGATCCTATGGTAGAGATCCAACGCTTGCACGATTAGCTGATGAGTACCAATGATAGGCATGCATCCAAGGTTGCTCGAGTGGACCAGCTAGTTGGATACATACATATGTTAGGTGTAGAGGTTCCCAAGGATCCATATGCTCTAGAGTCCCAATGGAATAGATCCAGGACTATAGTATAGTCTACTGCTAGCTCGAGCTATTGCACCCATCAAAGTGAGAGGACACATAGGTCCTCTAGTACACATGGTGGTAGCAATCACACCAAGACTAGGGAGGTAGGGTAGTCTACTGCAGCATCCAACCATAGGTCCTAATGCACAGAGGTGCCCATTGCACAGGTGGCGGTTGGACGAGTGCTAGGCCTCTTCGGGCTAGGTGGTACTCAGGGAGGTGGTAGGTAAAGTAGGCTCTTGAGAATACTACTGAGGGAGGCGATGAGAGCTCCGATACAAGGAGAGCAGATCAGAGCTAGAGCTCTACTGTTGCAGGATACATTTTTGATATATATCATTTTTTGTGTAAAGTCGAGGACCTACACATTTGTAGCCTACAAGCAATTTGTATACTCCCTATGTACTCGTTTGGACACACACACACACACACATATATATGATATGATCATTTATGGCTCATTATGTGTACATGTGTATATATTTCTTTTTTTGATTTTATGTTTATGTGATGCACATGGATGCAATGTTTATGTTATGTTGATGCTATATGATGTGATGTATGATGTCATGCATTAAATAGCTATGTAATTTATGATGATGGTATGCAGTGATCTAGATGCTTAGATGTGCTTTTTGATGATAGATGCAAATGGATGCAATGCTTTCTTTTAACGCATATTCGATATTGCTTTCTTTGCATGCATTAATGTATGTAATGATTTATTTACATGATGGTAATCTAATGTAAATGAACCTATATGCTTTAATCACTTAAAACATAAGGAATGAATGCAAATATGTTTATCAATCTAATGGATGACACCACAGGATGTGTAAAAATCATGACTGTAATTGAAAATCATTAAGATAAGAATTTAATCAATTAATCACCCATACATGAAATGAAATGACTACAACTGTATAATGCGAATGATATAATATGCCATTCTATTTTCTTTCTTTTGCACTTTGGATGATATGCACGATATAATCAGTGGCCATCTAAACATCTTTGTTGATACTCATTTGGTATCTATCCTATATCTTGATTGTGCTTTATGTAATAATGTATCACTTCTTGGATACTTTGAAATTTGATGATTTGCAATGAATTTTACCATTTAATGGTTTATGCTTTTTTTAGAATTTGTTGCTTTTTAGAGAGATTTTGAGGTTTTCCATGAGACTCAAACACCCTAATTGTCTTATCAAAAGTTGTATACTGACCATACTAGACTTCTAAGATATAAGGCTTTTGCTATGATAGGCCCTAACTGTTCATTATACCTATGTGTGCATATGATTATTTTAAGATAAGACACGAGCGTTCCCCGATGTTAGATGGGATTATTTCAGCCCATTGCTAAGATAGGGGTCCCACAAATGTCTTATCCAATCTCAAGTTTAGATTTTAGTTGGACTAAACCACTAAGCAATGTAGGACACCTGAAGCTAGATATTCCAAATTCAAACATTGGTCTTGTTCATAAGCAAAGTGCTAATGTGTCAGACATATCGTCATGCATAAGGTACAGTAGTGTCAACAATTCTAGGGATTCAAGTTTTCTCCCACTCATTTTTTTTAAATTTTCGGGATACTTGCTCATATGTAGTGAAGAAAGGGAGTCGATTCCATTTTGACTTTGACTTTGTTTGGATATTCATTTTATCTTCATTAGAACCTATTTTTTTTTATCTTCATTTGATCTAGATTTGAACTTTGATTTATGATCTTCACTCTATCTTGATGTGAAATTTTATTTATGATCTTCATTCGATCTTCACTTTGAACTTTGATTTAAGCCTATTTTTTGATCTTCACTCGATCTTCACTTTTTGGTATTTGCATTTGATAATTTTCTTCAGAAACTTTCCTTTGGGGGATTTGGGAAAATTATTTCTAGTATATTGATTGAGAATATCGATATTATGATATCAATATCAGATATCAATCTGGGGAGTCGATCTATGATATCGATCTAGGGTATCAATCTTAAGGATTAATGTGGGATATCTCTTGGGGATATTGCTCATTTTATCATAAGCAAGGGATTTTGAGTAGGAAATACACTTGTCCTTTTGCCAAATGCTAACATTTTCTATATCGTCCGCACAAAGGGATAAGCAAGAATAACTCGTTTCGCTTTAGGATACCCATTCCTGCTTCGTGGCTTTTATATTCCCCTAGTCCTTATTAGGATTGCTTAATTTGTTGATTAGTGATAGAATTCTGATATGCTAAGGGCTATACTAACTAGACCTTAGCTACAAAATTAAAGCAAGCTTTCTATCAACTCTTGATAAGACCTCTAGGTATGGTTGAGTGACCAAAAAACTTGAGTATATCTTCATAGCAATAGTATGGGTTGTGTTGAATAACACAATTACTCACATGAATGATGGATTCTGATAAATGTAGAGATGCATGATTTATACACAAATGTGGTGTCGTTTGTAAGACTGACAAACATAATCTCTTCTACTACGAAATACAACGGATGACGAATATCTATATGCAATGCAGTAATATGAGTGAATGCATGAGAATGCAAAATTCAACTACAAATGCAGATGTTTTTGGATTATATGCTTTACCAATTTTTTTGGATTTTATTGATTTTATAATTTTTATGAGTTTTGAGCCTCATATCTTGACCAAACGACGAGTACATGTCAACCAAGCGATCCTTAGGAACCATTGGAACTTTTAGGATTGACCAAAGGGATTATGAGCACCCTTGGGGTATTTTGGGATGACCAAGCGATTTTAATAATCCTTGGAGCCTTTGGGTTGACCAAGCAGATTATGAGCACCCTTGGGATGTTTTGGATTGACCAAAGACATTATGAGCATATTTGGGGTGTTTTGGGATGACCAAGTGATTTTAAGAATCCTTAGAGCCTTTGGGTTGACCAAGTAGTTTTTTAGAAACTCTTGGTACCTTTTTGATTGACCTAGTTACTCATAAACGAGCTTGAAGCCTTTTTATGATGACCAAGTGATATTCAACAATACTCAAAGCCTTTGAGGATGACCAAAGGACTTACAGATGTATTTGGAGCTTTTATTTGACCAAACTACTCATGGAAGAGCTTGGGGATTTTTAGGATGTTTTGAGTGGTATTTTCACCCAATTGTGAAAGTACACTCTCCCTTAGGATTTGGATTCCAAATCCCCTCTTTCAAAGAAGTTAAACTAACAACTTCTCCAAGGTCTCCACTATATTTAGCATTTGCATATGTGTATTAGTAATATCAAATAAAGATATTCAATTTAAATGCTTGGAACACCTTAGTGATTGCAAGTAACTATAAACAAGGGGCAATGTTAGTTTATTTTACCATGAAACTTTAGTGATTGTTCATTGAACCAAAATAAAGCAAATGTGAGTTGGCCCTCATATGACCACGATGTAGTGCCTTAATTAATTTATCTTGAGAGTTTTAAGGTAGATTTTATCTTGCATTAAATCCAAATATGGCTTCTTATCATGAATATGAAGATAGCTTTCAATGTGATCGATAAACTATCCCTCTTTGGTGAAATAGGTTTTCACAAAGAGGTAATAATTTATGGCCTTAAATAAAGGGCTTTAAATGTCACTTTAACTTATCCCTTTTAAATGAAATCAAATTTTCATTAAGATGAACGATTAAGTACTTTGAATAAATGACCTTCAATGTAATACTCAAATTACCCCTCTTTCGTAAAATTAGAATTTTTATGAAGAGAAGGCAATTTTAGGCCCAAAAATGGAAATTTGTGAAATGCCATAAAACATAACTCCTTCAATGAAATTGGAATTTTCATGAATGGAATGTCATCATAGGCTCATGAGTGCAAAACAAAATTGAAAAAAATGAAATTCGGCCCAAAAATGGAAATTTTCTATTTTCGGATTTTTTAAAATCTGTAATAAAACAACAACTTCGGTGAATTTTTAAAAATACTAAACAACTCCGAAAATGAAATTTCAAAGTGTGTATTGGAAGTATGAAGTATAACCTACGCGATGATGAAATTATTTTTGGATTTTGGAATTTTTTTAATGTTTATTTTAATGCCTGAAAATTAAAAAAATTAAAATTTCTGGAAAAATAAAATGCAGAAAAATGAAAATTGAAATGCAAAAAATGAAACACATGATACATTCAGTTTGATGCTATCCTATTCCGGAAAAACCAAATATGTGAGGTTTTCATGCATGCAACCTAACCTATTGGACTTGCAAAACAAGCACAATCCGGATAAGCTAAGTGCTGGCTTCTAGGGTTTTAAATGAATTTTTCAGATTTAAACATTAGCATGAAGCAACCAAGAAACTTGCATAAACTCCATTTACAAGCCTAAAATTTGAAAAGGAAAAAAATAAATAAACATTTAATCTTGCATGCAGAAAATGACTCCTCCTTTCTTGCCCATAAAATGCAACTTTCTGAAAAAACTATCTGCATTAAAAATATGTCCTTATACATGGCAGAAATCTGGTTTTCTCAAAAAACCAGTCCAATGTGGAAGGAAAATATCCAGAAAAACCCAGTGCCAAGGCCTTGCCTTCATTCCTACAATCTTCTCTGAAAAGTTTCCAACCCCCCCCTTTCAATGAAATTGGAAATCGATTTTTAATGTTTTCCAGAAACCCTCGGTTTCACTTTCCTTTGCATGGCCTTTCGTTTTCATCTTCTGCACTGTCTCTTCTTCTTCTTTCATTTCATTTTCAATTTATTTTTGTTTTGTTTTAGTTTCCAACGTCACACAATCTTTCTTTTTTTGAGCCCCTTTTTATTTGATAACGTTCCTTCCATTGAACGTTTCACGATAATACTCTTATAGCAAAACAAAAGGGACATTCCTCTTTATTAATATGGTCATAACATTAATTTATTCCATTGGACTTCGTAAGCGTTACCCATCAATATCTTAATCATTATTATTTATGTGGCCTGTCAATTGTCGTTTCATTGGCAACCTTCCTTGCTTCCTTCCAACTTCGTCGACTATAGTTTAGCAAAGAAATTTAAATTTATTAACCAATACTTTTGGTCATATTAAAAAAAATATCAACCTCCTCGTTCAACATGCCTTGTGGACACCGCATTGTCTCTACATTGTCGTGTCGCACTGTGGGCTAGCAAAACATGCCTCAACCTGCATTGAAATCCCCATGATATCAATGTGGCCCCTTCGTTATTTGGCCACGTCACTACTGTCTAGGACTCCCAATTTCTTCGATGAATTTAGTCATCTCCTTGAAAGTCTAGTCATCGAGTAATAGGGATGGCATGCTATCAATATTCGCGGCATCTACGGTCTGAGATTTACTGTGTTATTTCGATAATTTTCATTTGTGTTGGGCCATGTATCACTAAGTTTGTACTCTAAACATTGTAAAACTGCTGTTGATTTTCATTATTTGCCTACGACATGTTGTGATTTTGCACTTCTATGATGCCACATCACCTACATCGACATCCATCATCCGCTAGCAGCGATGCGTATTCATGCTGTCGTAAACTCTGACCCGTGGTCTCTATGTTTGGTTTTGAATCCCGACGATGTTGCTAGATGATTTCCCATACTTCGTTCGAACTTGGAAGTATGCCATGTCTTTAGAAACCTCTTTCGCCAATCATGGGGAGCCCTCGTCTGCATTGTATCCGCTATTCTCTGGCATCAAATCTCACTACCATTCATCTTGTCGAACTTCATGTCATCATTGACGTTCGAGTATGGCCACGTAGCGATGCCTTCCACGCGTTGTGCACTGTGTTGCCATCAGAGCCTATGCATTCGATGGTCCCATCATGGGAAGCATTTTTGCCATGCTGGCCCATGTCTTCGGCTTCGTCAGCCTGTACTCACCTTATTTATCTTTGCCACGTGATCCTGTCTTCGACAGACTTAATTTTGTATTGATCCGTGTTAAAATTTGTGTAGCCTATACATCATCCGAGTCTAGGTCCGCGTATCAAAGCTTTCATCTATCTAAAGACCCTCTACATTGCCATCACTGGAGTCCTCATCACAATACGTCCACGTGGGCCCCACTCTAGCCTGCATTCAACAGTGTCGTGAGACCCCATGAATCCTCCAGCCGTTCACTCTTTCGACAATCACATTACCTGCACGAAGACACAAAAAGGGCTTTAGTCTTATGAATAGAATAAATTAGAAAGCCCTAATATTTGAAATGAATACAAGCTTTTTATTTTGCAAAAAAAATTTATTTGGTTATTGTGAGAAACCTTTATGACCATGTACATGGTTAAGCAATATCATCCCAACCATGACACCTCCTAAAGTTGGGAGTTATCATCATTAATATGAAATTTAACACAAAACCACCACACACCATTTTTTAACTATTATTATATACAAAATATATATAATAATAACAATGTATATTTTTTGGTATACAAATGAAAGAAAACCCAAAAAGTAACCACGAAAACACTAACAACAAAATCGATGAAAAACTTGTCGACACAACAAAAAATTGTCAACCACAAGATGACAACAAAAGAAATGTTGACAATAAAATATTGTCGACAAGAAAATATTGTCAACAAGAAAAAGTCGTCGACAACAGAATATCATCGACAAGAAAAAGTTGTCGACAATAAAATATCATCGACAATAAAATATCGTCGATAATAAAATATTAACAAAAACTAATGATAAATGCAAATTCAAAACAAACCGAGTATTAGACGCTCGAAACCAACATGCAAACACCCAAACACAAAAAACAAAAATGTGGGTCCCCAATTTTGGGGTACGTTGTGGAGCAACCAAAACAGGATGACCAAGTGATATTCAGCAACCCTTAGAGCTTTTGACTAACATGACCAAGTAGTTTTGAGAACACTTGGAGCATTTTACTAATATGACCAAGCAGTTTTGAGAACACTTGGAGCCTTTTACTTGACATGACCAAGCAATTTTGAGAACCCTTGGAGCCTTTTGCTATGCTCCTCAAGCATAAAATGCCTTAAAATGGATGATGTTGAGAGGTTCAGGCTCTTCAACACCCCCTAGCGACGTCAGGCGATAAGTACCCAAACCAATCTTTTCATATATGATATAGGGCCCTAGCCAATTAGCCATAAATTTATCCCTTAGATCGGGTGGCAAATTATTGTTCTATTGGTTCTCTTTCAAGACAATATCCCCAAATTCAAAGTCTCCCTAGTGGAATTTGACATTGTAAGCTCATTTTAGTCACTCTTGATAAATACAAAGATGCTCCAAGGCATTCACGTGACATTCATCAAGCAACACTAGTTGGTCTAGTCGAGCTTGTCATGCGGTGTTGTCATCGATGAACTCTTTCAATGTGACGTGCAACATTGCAAATTCTAATTCCAAGGGCATAATGGCCTTAGTTCCATATACTAGTGATAATTGTGTTGCCCCTATGTGCATCTGAATACTAGTACTGTAAGCCCATAACGTAAGGGACAACTAGACGTGCCAGTCTTTGTGGTTTTCTTCGACCATATTTTTCAATATGGCCACCATTGTCTTATTTGAAGCTTTAGCCTACCCGTTTGCTTGCGGATAGTATGGAGTCACAAAAATGTGTTTGATTTTATATTTAGATGTCAAAGCTCTCATATTTTTGTTCTTGAAAGACATTCTATTATCCGATATTATTTTGGATGGAATCCCAAAATGACTTATGATATGCTCTAGTATAAACTCTACTATACGAGCTCCAGTTGTCATTGTTAAGGGTATTGCTTCCACCCACTTTATAAAATACTCAGTAGCTATGATTATGAATGTATGCCAACCCGATGACGGGGGAGAGATCTTGCCTATAAGATCTAGTCCCCACAGAGAAAATGGCCAAGCTTCTTGGATGGGTTATAAGGCCTGCGATGGCAAGTGCGTAAGATTAGCATGATGCTGGCATTTAATGCATTTCTTGATATATGCATTGCAATCCTTCTCTAGAGTAGGCCAAAAGTAGCCCATTAGAATGATGCGCTTGACGATGGCCATACCACTAAAATGGCCACTACACGTATCATCATGGGCCTACGAAATCACCCATGATGCCTCTTGGGGCTCTAAGCAATGAAGGAGAACTCCATCATAGCTTCGTCGGTATAGGATGTCTCCTATTAAGACATATTTGGCCTCTTTCTATTTAAATGTGCGCTTTGTGGCACACAAAAATATCTCTGGGATTATACTAAGCTTTAGGAAATCTTTAATTTGTGACATCCAATTTTGATAAATCTCAGCTTTGACTGCTAAGACGACTTGCTCCCCCTACGTATTTACTTTTTCAAATGCAGACTCATAAACAACCCTATGGTGAATGGTAGTACCACTCCTATTAGAATCTGAGAGGTTAATGACCCCCAAGGTGCCTTCTTAAGAAAGTCTTCAGCTTTACAGAACCATTCAGCTTGTGGTTCTACACTGATCATGTTGACCGATTCTCTGTTATCATAGGCTGCACACTCTGCTACTGGATGTGAGAGCGTCTTGACATGGATGGTAGTAAAATTAGTAGATGAATTCTGAGGGATTAAATATCCCAAAGAATACATGGTGTCTACAAACCTATTTTATGATTGAGGGATTGCCTCGATGTCATACCATTCAAATTTGGCCAAATATGTGTCAACTAGATATTTATAGGCTTTCAGTATGGGACATTGACACTAAAAAAGCCCCTTGACTTGATTTACTATGAGCAAGGAGTCACCAAAGATGTTCAATCTCTTAATATTCATGGTGACAGCTGTGTGGAGGCCCAACAGTAGGGCTTCGTACTCAGCATTGTTGTTGGTGCATGGAAAATCCAACTTGAACGACAAGGGCATTGGAGCTCCTTATGGCGTGAAGAACACTATTCCAACACCACCTCCTTGTTTGCACTTAGAACCATCAAAGAACATAGTCATATCAGCATTGTTCTCTGGCTCTTTGATCTCGAGAGCTTCAGATATGATGAAGACTGCATCGTTCAAAAGCTCAATTATTAGAGGCCTACTATTTGCCAGTGGTGCCTCAGCTAATTGATCTACTATGACCTATCCCTTAATGGACTTCTGGCTTATGAATTCCAGATCGAACTCTGTCAAAAGCATGATCCAATTTGCAGTACGTGTATTGTGATAAGTCTTACTCATCATGTACTGCAAAGGATTCTATTTGGATATAACATACGTCGTATGACTTAACATATAGTGTCATAATTTCTTTGTAGCGAACACTACTTCTAAACACAATTTTTCCATGTATGCATACCCGAGCTCATAGCTCACCAAGGTTCGACTACTATAATATATGGCCTGTTCTTTTCCTTGCACGTTCTTTTGGGCTAACATGGTTCCCAATGCAAAGTCAGTTGCCGATATATATAGTAGAAAAGGCACCTCTGGCCTTGGTGGATCCAACACTAGCAGAGTTGCCAGGTATTTATTTATCTCAATGAAGGCTACCTTGCAGTCCTCATCCCACTTGAATGGGACCCCCTTATGTAGCAGTCGATTCATGGGTCGACATTTATCCGATAATTGGGTGATAAATCACTTTATCGAGGCTACCTTACCCTGAAGGCTTCTTAATTCCTTAATATTGGTGGGAGGATGCATTTCCAAAATGGCCTTGACCTTCTTTGGGTCTACTTCGATGCCTCTCTTAGAGATGATGAACCCTAGTAATTTTCTAGAAGTTACGCCAAATACACACTTCTTAGGATTCAACTTGACATTGTGCTCTATCAGGTGATCAAAGACTTTCCTTAAGACCTCTGCATGCTCTTCTTGTAGCAATGACTTGGCTAACAAGTCATCGATATAATATTCAAGAATTTTGTGCATATAGTCATGAAAAATGTATGTCATGGCTCGTTGGTATGTGGCACCAACATTTTTGAGGCTGAATGGCATAACTTTATAGCAAAATGTTCCCCATGGCATTATAAACATGGTTTTATGTTGGTCTTCGGGTTTAATCCGAATTTGGTTGTAACCAAAAAAATCATCCATTAAGGAGAGCATTTCATGACCTGCAGTTGCATCCACAAGAGCATCGATATTAGGCAATGAAAATGAATCTTTGGGTGTTGCCTTATTTAGGTCTCTAAAATCTGTGCAAATACGGATCCTTCCATCAGGTTTTCCTATGGGTACCATATTGGAAACCCATTCTGGATAGTCGATGGAAATCACAAATTCTACATCCAACAACTTTTGTAGCTCATATTTCACCATTAAGGCTACTGTTGGGTGCATATTTCTAAGCTTTTGCTTGACCGAATTCTTCATCAAATCTAGCAAAAGGTTATGAGTAACCAATTTTGGGTCTAGACCTGGCATATCCTTGTACGTCCAAGCAAAAAAATTTGGTCTCTCTTTCAGCAGAGGGATGAGGGTGGCCCGCTCATCTGGAGTGAGACTCTCTCCAAGTTTAACCTTCTTTGGATTGGTGGGATCATTGCTGATATCCACTTCAAAGGTTTCCTCTACTAACATATGCGACCCCTCCTCAAGTTGGTGAGGCGTAGGGATCAAATGGATGTCATCAGCTAGATTTATATGTTCTACGTTAGAAGCATTCTCAGCGTGATATACATCATAAGCACAACTTGGTGCAAAATGGAAAGGTTGCAGCATTTCTTCATTAGGGAAGAAATTTTCAGGCTCTACTGGTGAATCAACGTGATCCTAGTCGATAGCATCTACATTTAGATACAATGGTTTAGATGGATCTACTGGATTGATAAGTGGAGTGGTTAAGTCAATGGAGACCATATTTATGGAATGGTATTGGCCTCCAGAACCACATGGATAATCCTCTACATAGTTGATGTAATCGTCACTCCCAAGGTCTAGCTCCAATGGCACAGGTACAAAGGGGTCTTCTCTATGAGGACTACAGAAAATCAGATCCTCCCTATGCACTAACTACAAAATAGGATCATTTGGCTCTAGGAGCTCCATGTAAGTCGATGGGGGAGGATTAACCATTAGATGAATCTGATCAAGGGTTAATCATCTCGCTCTCAAGTGAGGACCTATACGTAACTGGCGATAGACTTCATCTATGTCTATGCATTGGTGATGGTAACACAAATATGGAGGACCAAGGTAGGCCCTCTCTAGCTCATATTCTTTGTCACTATCTGAGAACCAGAGCCCTTCATTCGCTCCTACTCCCACAGGGTGCTCCTCCAAATGCAGCCCCATGAATCTTACTTCTTGAACGCTGTCATCGCTATCCAAAAAAACTAGATAATTATACCTTATGTACGACATTGTCGAGAAAACTGGCTCGATCTCTTCCTCTAAATGATTGATGTTAGGAAGAATCTCTTCGATAACATGTACCAACTCTGTAGGTAGCAGGTGTTGCGCATATAAAGGCCTTACATAAGCACCTTCGACTTCATCCTCAGATTCATCATCGCTTGAGGATTCCTTATCTACATCATAGCCTGGTCCACTCATATCAGAGGTGGACTCCTCTCCATATTTATTACAAATATCTCCTAGATCAAGATCATCTATAGTGATGGGGTTATACCCTTGGTTGTCTATGTCATTGACTACATCATGGATTTGGTGTCCCAGGTTATCTCTGGGGTTATGTTCTATCTCAATATGCTCAAGGAGCCCTTCACAATGATCTTCGAGTGGCTCAATGGTGATGATAGATATCATAGGATGATTCCTCCAAAATTTGGAAGGATCAGGATGATAGGGATTAAAATCCACATCATCAGCCAGACTAAGGTACAGATGATCGAGAGATGTCGCAAGCAAATCATCCTACCCTCGTATCTATAACCCCAAATCAAACTTATCAATGGCTAACTGATAACTTAGCTCCAACGGAGTCCTACATCCTTGTTCGAAGAGACCAAGGTCATATCCATTCCAATGATATAACTCAAATATTCGTATGGAATACTATGGGTTGGATAGATACCGAATGTTTACTATGAATGGTTCGTTGTCATCCTCATCCATGGGCGTACACGTGGGAAGCTGATCCAGCCCCACATAGATGAAGTTAGTCTGATTGGGTGGCTCACCCAATGGTACGATTGATCCAACCGGATACCGATGGGTGTGCGGTCGGCCCATATCCTATGTAGTTTCCAAAATAGGCCCAAAGGTCACATTCTACACAATGTACTTGCCCAACCCTATGTTAGCGAGATGGACAGTCACCCACGATGCGGATGACCCTACTGAAGATGCAGGTGAAGCAAGCTGAGGCACCTCCTTGGATTTGTCTTGGGGTTCCTCAACTTCCATAGGAGTGGGAGCCTCCTCGATGATTGGCTCAGGCTCATGCTCTTTCTCTTTCTCACCCATATTCACCTTCAACTTCTCTTCATCCCACTGCACGAATGATGTTGAAGGTTTTCGAGAAGTGGTAGTGGTGTGCTCCGATCTGTGTGACACAGATGGCATTGGTTGAGCACATACTATTGGTTTACCTCTTGGTTTCTTTATCGGTGATGACGGTCGAACATCCAGGTGCATTGATGGGAGTACGAAACCCCCAAGCAAATTTGCTAGGTTCACGAACTTGAAAGGTTCTTCGTTCGATGATACTACGTGAACCCGTCCCTCATGAATATATTTCACGCACTGATGTAATATTGAGGGGACGCAACACATTTCATGAATCCAAGGCCTATCGAGTAATATGTTATATTGCATGGCCCCTTCTATCACATGACACATTATTGAAATGGTCTTCAGACCTACCTATATGGGTAGGATAATTGTGCCAATAGTTGAACATAGTGTGTCGTTAAATGCTCTCAATGTAAATGTAGTTGGCACAATATGTGATTTAGGTAGCTTCAAATGACTCAGCGCCTTGGTCGTTATTATGTTGATCGATGAGCCAGTATCGATCAATATCCTTTTAAATGGCATGTGATTCACACACACGATTATGTGCAATGGTGGGTCAGCCGTAGTTGTAGAAACCATCCTTATCTCATGATCATAAAATTGGATCATTGGTTCTTGACATTGTTGTACATGTCCCACGAAATTAGTAAATGTATGCACATCTTGGGATTGTACTTCAATGGACCTCAAGATGTCCATCAGAGTCTCCCTGTGCCTAGGAGACTATTGTATTAGCTCATATATCGACAACTTTGCAGGAGTCATCTACAGGTTTTGGATCAACCTTCTCCTTATGGTCACCATCGGTCTTGTCGATGGGCCTGGGATATTCTGTGTCGGCCGTTGATTCGGCATGGCCTATATCTGAATGGGAGCACAAGGTTGGTTCGGTTGTTCATACCTCCCATGTCTAGTGACAATGTTCACCATGCCTACGAACCCCTGGGTAGGTGGTTCGACTCACACCTAGTTGACCTGGCCAATGTTGTTGTGAGGCACCTCATGATTTGGTAAGGGGTTTTTATAAATCTCTATATTCTGATTATTGGGTGCCTATGGGTTGTGTGGCACTACAAGCTCACCTTTGTCAATCATATTCTACACCATGTGTTTGAAATACCAACACACCTCAATATCGTGGCCTTTCGCTCGATGAAAAATGCAAAATAAATCATCTTGGTACCCCTTAGGTTTGGGTTGATTGGGGTCTACCATCTTGACCTCGGGTAATCTAATTTCCTTGGCCTCGCATAGTTGATGGAAAATCACCGTTAGTGATTCCATCAATGGTGTGAACTGGCAAGGTGGGCGTTGATCTTTATTCTTGCCCTTAAAATTGTTGTTGCGCTTGTCATATTGCACAGGAGGAGGTTGGGCTTGATAATTCTATTTTTATTGCCCCTTGTCTCCCCTTTGGAGATTTAGTACCACCTGATTTACATGGGCCTGCTTGCCCTGTTGCTTTGTGGCACTCTTCTTTTGTCCCTCTCCTATTCTTGAGCTTCAAGTTGCCTTCCTACAACTTGATATCCTCGATCACTTTGGCTTGCGCCAAAGCTTCCTCGAATTTAGGATATTGCTGCAACTACAATAGTAGCGAGATGTGCTTGGTACAACTCTTTGTAAACATTCGGGTTAACTCTATGGTAGGAATAGGGAATGGCAACTTTACCATCAGTCTCCTCCATCTCTTCCCGTATTGCTCAATCGGCTCGTCATCACGCTGAGCTAGCACTGCTAGATCAAAAATATTGGTTTGTTTCTTGATGCCAAAGGAATAGCGTTCAAGAAAAGCATTAGCTAATTGCTCAAAACCAATTATGCTATATTTATTTAGCTAGTTTAACCACTCTCGAGCTGGATCGAAAAGTGTCATGATGAAAGTATGCAACAACAATGCATCATTGCTTGCTATCTAAAAACAAGCATCCAAAAAGCTCGTGATATGCTCCTACGCATCTTCATCACCCTTGAACTTGTCCAACCTAGGCATATCAAAATGCTCAGGGTAAGCCGGAGTAGGTACCGAAGGATCCAAAGGCTCATTGTGGATTTTCCTTAAAGTCGGCTTTTGAATAGCTGCACCTTGTCTTTCGATGGCTTTGACCTTCTCGACTAAGGCCTTATAGGCCTCTAAGGATAGAAAGTCCTCCTCCCTAAGTTGACGTGGAGGTGGTCTAGGAGGTATTGTCTTCCTCGTACAAGGTGGAGGGCATGGCTCTTCCTCCTCCTCAGCTTGATAGCTTTTAGGATATTCTCGCTCGTATCTGTCTCCCTATTCTTCTTCATGCTATCTCTGCCTCTGATCATCGAGTGACGGTGGCCATTCCCTCTATTTGATACTAGCATGAGTACGAGCGTCTCTACGCTCTCGATGCATATCAGCTTGTGAAAAAACCTTCCTATGCGTATGCTCTCTATGCTCATCATGAGGATATAGGCCAGCCCTAGCTAACCGGTCCTCCTGCTCCATGCGCTCCTTCTGGGCAAGGATACGCTCTTCGCGCATGCGCTGCTCATATAACCACTGTCTAAGGAGCCTCTACGCTTGAATATTTTCATCTTCAATATGCTACCTCTCTAGGTGAGCATCCTCCAATTGATCTTGGAGGAGTTGGTATTTCTACTCTGATGCCAGTCGATGTGATCTATCGATCTGGTCGACCATGGGAGGCCTATGGTATCCCTACTCTATAAGAGCGACCTTATGGGTTCTACACCCATCAGACTAATATGCTGCACCTTTGCCTCTATCTGTGAAGATGGCATTGGCATCCTACTTTGTCCTATACTATGAACCACCATGCATAGATAGTGGATGTGTGACATGAGGGCACTTAGAAGCCTCTCCGTGCTCTCTAGTAGTCCTGACGATGCTCCCGCTATGCTCACTCGGGGCACGAGTGGGTGGAATGGAAGGCTTGCAGCCTAGCTGCTCTAAGACACTACCTAGACCCTCTAGCTATCTAGACCACCACCACTCATGTGGAGGGGTGCCATTATCTCCCACCTTTGATATATCAATGGTGATCTTGCATGGTGGAGCACGTATGGGAGTATGGCTAGACCTATGCTCAACAATGAGCCTATCTGCTTGCCCTTGAATGGGTGGATCTCTAGTCCTTCTATACTTAGAAGGTGGAGGCATGGTTCCTCCTATAGACCTAGTATGTAAGGGCACCAACCTGGTTCCCTACACAACAAACTCTTCCATCGATCCCATGGATGCGCATGCATCATGGTCTCGATAATGGCTTTTGAGTGGAGCACCCTCATGCTGAGAGGCTCCCTACTCTAACCTATGCCTAGAGGAGTGTACTGAAGCTCCTCTAGTAGGGGTATGCTCTATGGGATCCCCTCGTGTCGAGTTATCCCCTCTAATGCTCACCAAATGATGTTTGGTTCGCTCATGTGGGTGAGGGCTCGACACATGCTGCTGTGAACTAGTTAGGGGTTGGTCATTGGCATCAGGTTTAGACCTTTGTCGACCACCCCGTGTATCCACCATTGTGTACCTAGCGTCTAGATGTATCTTTTATTATTAAGCAAACAAGGTATACAATAATGATTATCTCGTTTTAAGTTTTGAAAGTGAATCCTAAACTATTTGATGTGTTTTCAAGATTTGTTGTATCAGTGTAGAAACTCTTATCGTGTTTTGCAAAACTTGTTGGATTTTATTCTCAGTTTAATGGATTTCACCTATACGCTCGTAGCTCGACAACTTGGCTATGAACTCCAAGTCACATAAATCTCCCGTGTGTGGTAATGAAGCCCACACCCGGACAAGGAGCACAGGTCCTCCCAGATCCTCACCCATTTTCCCCTAGTCAGCATTATACCCTCCGAAGAGAATACATGTAAATTTTCTAGGGTACGAAAGGTTCTTGGATCCGGTATTGGTCTATATATCAAGGGTTCGTAGGATTTGGGCCAACAGATGGAAGTTACACCCACCATCGTTGAACCCTACTAGTGGTTGGATGTCAAGCCCAACTCACTAGCATTTAAGTGCCAAGTGGTGTGTGTGGTTCCTTTTAATGTACATAAAATAAATGCATCATATAGCATACATGCTCATTTTCTAAATGCTATGCAGATGAAATATATTTCAGATTCAAAAAATGCAAGCTATTCTAGATGCTCTTTAAGACTATGCACATTACGATGCTAAATGGCCACTAATTGGGCCTCACACATGCAAACCACCCACACATTTCTATCAAGCACGTTGTAGCCTAGGGCGGACTACAATCAGAGGTCCGTTATTCCCAGCAATGCCTTTCTATTGAAATAAAAACATGAAAGCAAACTAGGATGATTGATTTTACCCTTTTCTTAGTTCTTTTCCTAATTTGCGTTTGAATTAAACTGACTGTGAAAACACAAAGAGCAAAAAAGTAATAGAGGGTTGAAAATAGGACCTACCTCAGGTCCTGCATTGGCTGATATTCTGAATCTGATTGTCTATGTTGTCAGTAGGAAACCGTAGGTCTGATCTGTGGTTCTGATTGTAAACCATGCTTTGTACCTATGGTTCAGTTGTTGGCCCATAGCTGATAGCTATGGTCTATACCTGCAAGTGCAAAAACAAGTAAAACATAGTTAGGTCCTAAAAATGTGGGGTTCCACCGTGATCACCTTTTGTAACCACCAAAAAGGCTCACACCCGAAGCATCCCTTATTACAATAATTGATAAAAATATAACACGCATACAAGAACAAGAAATTGACAACAAATGAATCAAGAAGAAATACGCTTTATTCCATTGTATTCGAAGTCAAAATCAAATTATAGGTACATCCCTCTTAGGGATAATCATTTTGATACAATATTACAATAGGAGTGTGTAATTGTTTCCCTCTCAAGGGTAGGTGTGATTTCCAAGTGCCTTTCAGGGTGACACGAACTGCTCTAGGGTGGAGGTACCCTCTTCTTCGTGATGGGGAAGGAACTTGATGGTTGGTTCTCCTTTGAAATTGTTCCCTACGGTCAAGAAACAACATAGAAGTGTCAAAAATATAGGCAGCCTCTCATGATGAGGCCCTTTTAGGAAAATTGCATAATGACACCATTAAACATGCATAATCAAGAAAACATGAAAAGTGCTTCTAAACTATGCAAACTGAATCAAGATTCATATTATAGCATAAAGAAAGACAACAACTACTCTATGCATGGATCAAATGTGTAAAATGAAGCATAAAAATGCATAAAGAAACCATTTAAGTCCTAATTGAAGCATAACATGAAGAAGCTAATATAATCTAATTCTACGGTCAAAAGTCTGCTAAACTACCATTAAACCATGAAAATAGCTAATCTAATCTAATTAACTAGACAGAAATGAAAAGAGGAAGGTGGTGATACCTCTACTACAAACCGTAGCTCTGGTGAGTGGTCTACACTATAAACCATAGCTGAAAGTCATGGTTAGCACTATGATAGGCTTACCCTCAATTCCAAGGGCAATGGGCTTGACCTCCTTGTCCAATTGATGTTCAAGGGTCACCTTCGGTGTCCTTATGATAGGTTTGGCGGTTGAATCACTGTGATGGGCCTTCGTTTGCTCGGATTTGCATTTCTTGGCTCTCCTAGACTCCTAGGGCATCCATAATGCAATTCATCATGAATCTTGGCAAGTAGGTAGGGGATAAGTACAATAGCTCTCTCTTAGTATACTCGATTGAGTGTACAATTTGATAGGGCTCCACTGCTCAAATCTCCAATGCTCTCTCTCCTTAGTTTACCCTAATTTTGAGGGGTACTTATAGGATTACCCAAGGGCTAGGGGTGGCTTCCTGGAGAAGCCAAGATCAAGAAGGGGTGGTTAGGACAGTTGGATTGGAAGCTTCCACCCTCTAACCACCTTCTTCTAGAATAAATGGCCATTCCAATCGATTTGGCTTGGATTGAAGGCCAACTGAACTCCAGTTAAGACCGTAGGTTATAGCTATGGTCTAGACTATAAACCATAGGTCTCAACCATGGTTCAGCTTGTAAACCATAGGTTTGGGCTGCGGTTCAGACTAATTAGGCCAAGGAGCCCAAATTGAGTGGTTAGAACCACTGCTCTATCTTGGAGTCTATCCAAGATCTTCCATATGGTCTTGTAGCATGTCCATATGAGTAGTCGCCCTCGACATGACGTATTTTAGGTGTCTACAGAAAGATAACAAATGAACATGCACCAATTGATGACAAAAAGGAAACAAAATGCTAGAATTTTTTATTAATTCCAAATTGATTCAAGTTACATATTCGTCCCTCTTAGGGATACCCTTTTTGATACTTCAATTACAATAGATCTAATCCCCTTTTAGGGTAGATGTGAATCAAATACCTTCTAGGGTGACACAAACTACTCTAGGGTGTCGATGACAATCTTCTCCATGATTAGAGGTATTTTTTGCCTTGCATCCCAAAATCCTGTTAGTCCTACATGCAATAAACAACAAGAAACATTAAAAACCAAGGAGGCCTCTCTTGATGAGGCTTTAAAAGGATATTTCACAAAAGATGCCATAACAAGCATACTCTCAAGAAAATGAATAAAACATAGTAAACCTACATTAATCATGAAATTTTTCCATCAAACATGTGCAAGAAAGCAAGTACTATCTATCTATTGGGTTAGTTTATCAAATAGAAAGCATAAATGCATGAAATAACCCATAATTGCACTAATTACCAAATTGACAAAATGAAGGTAAATCTACTTTAAATGCTTAATTCCATCGGTTATATGTCTCTAAAATACCAATTAAACCTATACTAAGCATAATATGATCTAATTAATTAATGTACATAAAATATCACAAGGGGATCTATAGTCATTTTCTCATTATGGGTCTGATGTGCGGGTAGAACTATTCACCATGGCTGACAGCCACGATGGGCCTCTGAGTAGGTTTACCCTCAAAATATGGGCTTAATATTTGATCCACCTTACCAAATTGATGGTCAAGGGTCGCCTCATTGTCCTTTGACAGGTTTGGTAGTTGAATTGATTAGATGGTGCACAGATTGCACAAATTGGCATTTCTTGGCTCTCCTATCCTCCTAGGACCTCCATGGCAATTCGATCTCCAATTGGGTAGCAGAAGTGTCCCTCTTAATGCACCTAGGTTTGTATGCAATTTAATAGGGCTTCACTACTCAATTGACTATGTTTCTCTCTATATTTTTTCCCAATTCAAAGGGGGTACTTGTAGCAAATGCCAAGGGGCTAGGGGTGGCTTCATCATGAAGCCAAGATCAAGATTGGGAAGTTGAGCTTGTTGGACGGAAGGATCCACAACCTTCCTCACTCAAATTGCTCCTATCCACAACCAATTGGTTGTTGCAACCGATTTTGAGTCGGATGAAGGCCAACTGATTCTGAGTGTTAACCATGGGTGACATGCACAGTGAGCACTGTTAACCGCAGGTGTCAGTAGCGACTATAACTGACTAGGCAAAGGTACCCAATTGAGTGGTAAAAACCACTGCTATACCTTGGATTTGTCCAAAGGTCTTCCATATGGTCTTCTAGCATGTCCCATATGAGTTGTCACCTCGGGATGACGCATTTTAGGTGTCTACACAACTTATCATATAAAATATTTATTTTTTTATAATAATATAGTTAATAAAATATTTAAACTTAGATTATCCTAAAATATATATTCAAATGACATGTTACAAGTAATTAATTTTTAGATAATTATAAATAATAAATTAAAGTCCTTCTAGGGACATTATAATGGTATGTCTTTGGGTTCTCATCCAGGAGATCCAAGTTCAAACCACTATACAAGGGACCAAGATCCTTTTATTGGAACCAATAATTATATTAAATAAATAAAAGATGTTAGAATTAAAAGGAGCTAGAGAGATCATAGCTCGGAGACCAAGGCTACCTACACGATCAAAATAAAAAATAGTCATAGAAACCAGAATACAAATGCCAAACCAACCCTTAAAAGGGTGAACAGACAACATAACTAAGCACAGGGAGCTACTCTCAGAGGAGGAGGAGGGTCATTCTTTGGTCCAAAAGAGCCCAAACCAGGAGGATTACCTATAAGTAGATCAATAGAACAAGAGTTATCAGGAGCAACAGTGTTAATTAAAGGAACCATAATACCCCAACCAAGGGGAGTAGAATTGATCAAAGCTAAAGATGGTAGTACAACAGAATGAGTAGGAGTAGGAGGAGTAACTAGTCAAGGAGATGGGCCAGGGCTCCAACTAGTACCATTATTAGTCGAGTGATGCACAAGATTTCAACCACCATGCAAAGAGTGTGAATGTGAACAATGCTTTTTGTTAGAACTGGGAGGATATCAAGCCCTACTATGAGCACTTGTAGAATAGCCCAAGCCCAAATAATGTCACCCCCTCAACCTACTATGTCGAGGCCTCAAAGAAATTAAGGGACCTTGAGGTAAATAAAGGTCATACAAAACATGACTGATAGTGCATGGATCCTCATGCCAATACTCGATAAGATTCATCAAATACACCAAATCATGCACCACCTTGGAAGCCTATGAATGGATCTAAGAAGTAATAGTAGAAAGCACCATAATATTTTCATTTATAGAAAACTAAAAGGAAATTAAATATCCAAAATGGATAGCAGCATTCCTAGCTTTCCATAACTAAAACAAAATTATTGCATGAAAGAAATTCCATTGAGCAATAATATAAGCAGGACAACAACTATTATCACAAAAAAAATCATCTACCATATGAAGATCTCGAGATGAAAAGATTTAAACAATATGTAGACACCTAAAACACATCATATTTAAGAGACTACTCATATGGGCACCTTTGTAGACCATATGAATGAGCTTAGATCTTTTCAAGACTAAGGAGTGGTTCTAACCACTCATTTTAGGTAGTTTAGGCCTATACAACCTTAGCCATTGATGGCATCAATAGCTAAGATCCCAGCCACTAATGATCAAAGTGGCTAAGTGTTAGCCACGCCTATCGATAGCGATAAAGGGCAGCCATTCCCCTAGTCATGCTAAGTAGAGCAACCAGCCCTATAACAAACTTGGGATACCCGAGCCGAGCAAAATTAGTTGTAACAATTAAACTTGCAATGGTTCTTGAGCGGTTTTGGGCTACAAAGCTTCTAGAGGGTTCCTCCCAACTGCTTAGGCCAACTGATTCTTGATATTGGCTTCCTTGAGAAGCCAAGATTAGGATTTGGAAAAGTCTATTTATAGACCTCCCAAAGAGGCATAAGAGGGATCTAATTGAATACAGTGAAGCCCTACCAAATTGTAGAGCCATTTCACATCACTTGAGAAGTAGTGAGATGCTACCAAATTATAGTTTGATACTTGCATTTGCAGAAATGGAGCTTCGACATACTTGAGAAGCAAGCTTGCCATTCCACATCAATCCATTGTAAATACAAGATATTTCAATCATAAATCTATGTTTAGATACACCAGTGACCCTTTATCATCAATTCAATGAAGGAATTGTGCATTGCTAGACCTGATTTTAAGAGCATAAACATTACCCTGTGGTTGCTATTTTTGATAGTGACCCATAGACTTAGCTACTAACGTCATTAGTGGCTAGCAAAGCTAGCTGCTATGAGTGATAGCGACCAGGGTTTGACATGTAGATTCCTTTGATTTAGCCATAGATTTCCTATTTTTATCATGCATTTAGCTTTACTTAGCATAGATTAGTCATATTTAACACATTTCTATGGTTCATTTGTTGTTTCATAAGCATATTTATTTTCATTTGTGCATTTCATGCATTCTTTACACATTTGCTTTATTTCTTGCATTTTCTTGGAACTTAGCCTCATCTTGAGAGGCATCATGTGCTTTTAATGTTTCTTGTTGTTTCCTTGCACGCAGGTAATAGATCTTTCCAAGGATAAGGCATCATTCAATATTTTACCTCTTGATATTGGAGAAGGAGGCATCTAGTAAGCCCTCAAGCAAAGTAGTGGAGATATGAAGACCTTGTGAAGCACATCTTCCCCCATTTTGGGGTCATTTGCATTTGTAACATTGTATCAAGATTTGGTATCCCTTAGAGGGACAAATTTGTAATCGAATATTCATTTGATCAATAAAAGAGAGCATTCCTTCTTGTTATTTCCTTTTATCAAATGATTACATAGGTTATATGCTTTCAATTCCTTATCATGTTGCAATAGCTTTATATGTATGGTTTTCAAAGTTTTACAAGTGACGATCACGATTGGGCCAACCTATTTTGTTAGCTATCACTTATGTTTTTCTATTTTTTCTTATTTTAGGTACCATCACTCTGAGCGATAATGGCTAGTAGTCCCAGACATGGACGATGTTAGCGACTAGCATCCTAGCTACTCTGATTGATAGTGGTTAGCATAAAATATAGTAAAGATAGTAAGTAGCCTATCTCTTCATCAGAAGAGAATCTACAAGTAAAAGTCCTCACTATGTTTTTTTTTTGTACTTTATTTGTGTGCTAAAATAGTAAAGCTAGAAATAAGTAGCAAACATAGAAAAACTCAAAGGTAAATTTATGAAAATACCATGTTTGCTTCTAGCCACATTTAGGAATAGCGACCTATGTTGTTAGCCACCCAAAAATTTAGCGACTAGGATTTCTAACTGCTATTTTGCATAGTGGCTGAGTTTGTTGCCTGCTATATAGAACAATGACCACTATTTAACCTATGTGTTAGGTATGCTTGCCTGAGGCCTGATCAAAGGCTATTTGCATGATTTAATTTACATTTTACATTCTCTAAAATTAAACAACATTTAATTGTGCATTCTCTAAAGATAAAACGTAATTTCTAGGCATATAGAGAAAAATCATTTGAATGCTTCTTGATGCATATTTCTTTCATGTAAATTAAAAAGAACACACACACACCATGATCCAAAGTAAACATCAACAATGTTGGGGTTTCAAATCGAACCCATTTATCAAGACCAACGATGGAAGTTATTACAACTCGTTTGGCTTGTCTAGAATTGTATCATCGGGACCCATCCGTGGCCAAGGTCGATCCAAGAATTATCCTATCTATGGAAAATAGCACATAATATTCTTTGAAAGATATATCACTGACCATGGTGTGTTGGGTGAGGATCGGTAGTACCTGTGCTACCTCATCGGATATGGATTTCATCCCCATATTTTGGTGTGTGCGAGTATACAAGTGAAAACCTTTAACAATCTAAGAGCTTCATCAACTATTGTAAAACATGATAAGAGTTAGATTGTATTATCAAAAAATAAAAATGCACAAAATATTTTTAGGTGTCACAGAGAAAAATTAAATGAGATAATCACATTGTATACTTTGTTTTCCTTAAAACTTACATACAATATAATTTACAAGTTATGGTCACAACACGGGACCACCGCCCTCGATCCATAACTGAGGCAAAAATCGATGCCCCAACCAACACACAAAACAATGAAGTTGAGCCTCCCACATATAATGCTTATGAAAAATGTTTAGTTAGCATTATAGGTGATAACATAACTCATGGGGGTTCTCATTAGGACACCCTAATTAGAGGATAAAATAAAAGATCCTCTCATGATAGAAATTAGGGAGGTTCAAGAGACCCACCATCACAAGATAGACATAGACAAGATCCACCCAATGAGGGGAAAGATGAAAGGGCTGTGTCAAATTGTAGACCCACAAGAAGTCCAAACCACATTGAACATGGGAAGTTTGTGCTAGATCTCAATACTATTGGGATAAATGGTACACCTCTTGACCAACCTTGGAGAACTAGTCAGCTCAACAAACTAAATCAAGTTCTAGAAATATTAGAGCATAGGACCTCTACTACCCACTCTCATTCTGATAGTACACATAGTGAGGATAGAGAGAGGTATACTTATGCCTAGGGATAATGCTCAAAACATCCCTACAATACACATGCCCCATCCGTGCATACGAGCAAATAATAAAGGCCTCAACACAATATCAATGTGGCTTATGTTGATAGAGGCAAGAGCATAGTAGATCAATCTGCTAGGACTCATACCACTAGAGCTCCATGCATAGAGCTTAAAAGCCAAAGACCCTACACATATAATCCTGTAGATCAAGCATGTAGGCTTTGTTCAGGATAAATACAATAAATACTCTAAGATCAATTGGAGGATTTATGCACAGAGTGTGAGTGACTCAAACAAGATGACACATAATGATAAATGTTGCTTCGAAAATGTTTGTATGAGCACCACTTACGGGAGTAATGCATCCTCGAACATAAGGAGTGTAAAGAGAGAGGATAGGTTAGCTAGGGCTAATATACCTCCCACTAGTGAATATAAGGAGCAATGTAACACTATATGTGCTATATCACAGCTAGAGCTACACCCTAGGCAAGTTGATCACCATGCTCTTTGTACGTCCTAGCATGATTCAAGGTAAAAATAGTGTCAAATGCTAGATCAACCTAGGCATAGTCAATACAAGGAATCAAAAAGATATGGCCAGGATCAACAATATCCTAAACCTTGTTTTGTAGATGTGGATGATGAGCACAATCATCCATATCAATATTAGAGAAATTTACCACCTCTTGCACCACAAAGGTCACTAAGGGAAGAAGAAATCATTTCTTCTAAAGTGTACAAAGTCCTTGTTAAGAAAATTAAATCTCTTGAGAAATAGGGTACAACTTACCAAAAGCCTACTCTAAATAAGATTCATAATCAACCTTTGTGTCCCTCAATCCCTAGTCTGGTATATCCCAAGCATTTCAAGATGCCAAATCTAGACAAGTTCCAAGGTGACGATGATGCGCAAGATCATGTGACTAGTTTCATGAATCTATGCTTTCAGATTTAGAATAATTATGCTCTACTATTGAAGACTTTTGTGATCACCCTCTCAGGCCTAGCCCTAGAATGTTACAATCAACTGCCAAGGTACAACATTACCAAATTCGAACAGCTGGAAAATGCCTTTCTTGAATGCTTCTCATTTGACATTAAGAAAATAACAGATATGATTGATTTGGTTGCTTTATGGTAATACGATGACGAGCTAGTCACTGATTATGGAAATAGATAGAGAAAATTAATGGCCAAACTTCCATTCTCCATTCCAACTATAGAATTAACCTGAATGTTTAAAAAAATTTATGTGAAACACATCTCACTTTTGCTTCAACTACACCAGTATAAAACATTCAAAGAGGCTTTGGTGCAAGCCAAAGTCATTGAGGATATCAAATTGCAAGGAGACTTGAAAATCTATACTAAGAAAGACTAGAACAATAAGAACATGAGGAATCAAAATCATTATGCCAAACCTGTGCCTATTAATCAAGTCGTGTTGAACCTTCCAAATGGGGATAAAATATAACAACAAAATTATCAGGCACAACCACTCCCTATGTAGTACAATCAATGCAATAAGAATCAGGGTAAAGATAAGCAACGTCACCCACATCGCTAGTTCACACCATTGTCAAAGATGTTGGCATCAATTTTTAATCAATTATGTGAGGCTAAGGCACTTCGATTGTCTGAATTACAATTGTTGGATCCTAACTGTCCTAAGCCCAAGGGGTTTAGGGAAGATCACTATTGCCCGTACCATAAAAAAATGGGTATGACATAGAAATGTACCATGAGTTTAAACACATGGTGCAGAATATGATCGATAGGGATGAGCTATGAATTGACAATCCCTTGGTTCCAAATAACCAAAACATGGGAATATTCAAGGATCCCTTGCCAAATCATGAGCCACCAAGGAACCATGTTGGACAAGTCAACCAAGTGTGGATAGACCCACCTACTCAAGGATTTATTGGTATGGTAAATGTGGTAATAAGGCACAAAAGGTATAATCAACCGGAGCCACCTATAGCTCCCATTTGTATCCAAGTTGCACCTCAAGAGATGCCAGCACAAAACCCATTTCCAAGCCCACCAACAAGATTGATGGTAACAATTATAAATAGACTCACCTAGATTGTATAGATAGCCTTGAAAAAGCTATCAATATATGAACTCATACAGTAATCTCCTAGGTATAGGAAGACATTAATAGAAATATTGAAATTCATAGAACTTCAATGCCAAAATAGTGAAGCTTTTACTAACTTTGTGGGGCATGTGCAGCAGTGTCAGGAATTTGTGATCATATTATACGATCACAAAATCAAAATAATATCCACTTCCATAGTGAAACCACCACTATATATCATCACGTGTGTTAATCACACTCCCTTCAAGAGGGTATTGATTGATACCATATCATCAATCAATATAATAATCACTAAAGCCTTAGGATACCTAAACCTACCTAAGTTGTATATTGTAGTCTCAAATTTTATACTGTGAGCTTTCAACAACATGTTGTGCTCAACAGTAGGCATAATAGTCCTTCTTATTCAGGTTGGGCTAAAAACCATCCCAATGATGTGCCATATTCTAGAAGGTGCTATGTAGTATAACATTATCCTAGGTCATCCGTGGATAAGGGACATGCATTGTGTCCCCTCAATTTTGCACCAATGCATCAAGTATGTGCATGAGGGACAAGTACATGTGGTCCCATCAGATGAAGAGCCATTTAAATATGTGAATCATGTTGAATTAACGAGAGACTTCATCCTCCCATCTACTCACTTGGACATTCAACCTACGTCTCCCATAATACATCTAGTGGGTAAATCAAAGTTAGTGCACATTGATACTTCTACATTGGCATCGTAACCAACCCCTAGTACAATAGCTACTTCTAAAAGGTCTACAACATCATCAAAACTAAAGAATGATCAAAAGCTAAAGATAGTTTTAGATGAAAAGGAACCTAGGGTGATACCAAATATTACAACCATGGAAATTCCAAATCTTATGGAAGAGGAAAATTTACATAATGTAGTTTAGGATGTACCTCAACCTACCTCACCTATGTCATAAACCATGTCATATGTACCGCATGTGATGATTCATTTAGTTAACCCTAGGTTAGCTGAGTATCTTGTGCAGAATGTAACTTTCACACTTATAATAGAGTTTGCGCAAGACATGGGAAGGCCTCAAGCCCCTCATTTTCCCATTGGAATGGTGGTACCACTGGGGGTGTCACCCAATCAGACTAATTTCATTTATGAGGGCTTATATCAAGTCACAAATCGCTTACCCATAAAGTATGATGATGATGAACCATACACTGCTAATGTTCATTACCTATTCAACCCAAAGTTCACCCTTAGGTATTTTGAATGTCACCATTGGTATGGTTATAGGCTAGGTTTATTTGAGCAAGGGTGTAGAAATCCTTATCAACCATAGTACCAACTATCGAATGGATATGTTTGGCCTTGGATATCACATTCGAGGGCAAGACAAATTGTTAGCAACATCCTTGGATCATCTGAATCTAGGCTTGGGGGAGGATGTTGACTGGAATTCTTATCATCCCAACCCTTCACACTTGCGAAGGGGTAATTGGCATGTGACCATGGTTACCATAGAACCACCATTAGTCTATCATGAGAACATTTCTATGGAGGCTAGCTCAGAAAGCATCCTAGGGATCGACTAGGTTATAAAAAATAATGAGTATGTTGATGATGTTGGAATTGAACCTCATATTCTTCAGAATTCATTTCTGAAGAAGATGAATTAGGGCATAATTTTGAAGAATATGATGGTGAGTATTTCTCATATGACAAGGAATATAAGGATGAAATAGATATGACCTACCTAGGGAACCTATAGACATGGAGGAAATTTATCATGCAGTCTTCCTAGGTCCTCCCATCCAAAGGAGACCAGTGAATTTAGAAGAGATATATCACATAGTTTTTCTTGGTCCTTCAAACTTAAGGAAATTGCTTTCCCCTAAGGATCCAATTATTATGTCTATTCTTAGAGCATATCTGATGATCCCCATACCATTTAAAGCCACATCTTGAAGAACACAAGCTTATACTAAGAGGGGGGTGAATAGTATAAGACCACTTTTTACTTTTGCTTTAAATAAAATTTCAAATCAATATTATGCAAAGTATAGATAGCAGTATCAATAGCAGCAATTAAAACAATGCACAACACACCATCCACAAAGAGACACAACAATTTACGTGGTTCACCCAATGCGGGCTACTCCACGAATAAAATTTCTCTCTAAATTTTATCAATTCACAATCTAGGAATACCTTTCCCGATTACAATATTTATGGGCATCAACCCAAAGGAGACACCTTCCCCTAGCTTTGCTCTTTAGTGGTGATCCTCTAGAAGACCTCTACCTCCTCTGCCCTTAGCAAGTGGAACTCTATCCATAGAAGACACCTGTCTTCCCTGCTCTGGTTGGAGATCTTTGTCCTCAACTCTATCATCGCAAAGTCGGTCCTCAAATTTGCACTAAACATAGTCCTTTGGTCTAGCACAAATGTCCTCAATTTTGTTTCTCTAGTCTACACCAAACACAATCCTTCAGTCTGGCATAAGTTTGTCCTCAAATATCTTTCTGTTTTGTTATAGTCGCACTTGGTCAAAACCAACTTTTGCATAGACTGGGCAAACATAGCAACACTCGATCAAACAACAACTTATGCACCTCTATGCAATCACAGTAGCACAGCCTTCGAACACTCTGCATAATCATAGTAGCACAGTCTTCGCACACTCTGCTTCTCAATGACCGAACTTCTCCCCACACTCTATCTGCAAATATCGCACTTCGAACACACACACGGATCGATTCGACATGACTGCTCTTTGCACACCATGACTTAACTTATGCAATTTTGATACTCATTCAAATGCCTTCAATCTCAAAATAGCCCTCTTTTTATAGAATAATTTTCATGATCAAAACTCTCAAACTTAGTCGACTGTAACCCTCAAACTATGTCGGCTGCAAAACCCTACGTTGCGTCGGCCCAAATTTAACTCTGTCGACTCAAGGTTAACTCTGTCCTTCAACCGCCTTTTCATATATAGATTTTCCTATGAAACTACAACATGTCACGATATCGTGACACCTTTGCCTGTCGTACACCTTCTTTTGCCTTCTGTCACGAAATCACGACACTTTTTGCCTTTATCTGCCTTGACTATGTCCTTGTCGCGAAATCACGACACTTTTGTCTTTTGCTGACGTCATCTTCACTCCTATCGTGAAATCATGACACTTTAGTCTTCATTGCCTTCTCCTCTGCTTTTGTCACGAAATCACGACACATTTGCTTCTGCTGATGTCATCTCCAACTTTGTCGCAAAATCGTGACCCTTTTGACTTCATGGCCTTCTTCTCTGCTTGCACTAGCAAAAATGAAACATGTCGTGAAATCATGACACTTTCGCTATCTTGAGCTTCTCTATGCCTTATACCCGCAAAACTAGAACATGTCACGAAATTGCGACGCTTTCGCCTTCAAGCTCTTCCTTCTTGAATTCGTCACGAAATTGCGACGCTTCTTCTGTTGAAGACTTGCTGACTATTTCTATCATGAAATCATGACACTTTCTCCAACTAAAAGTTTCCATCTCAACCTGTTGTGAAATCGTGACACTTTCTGCATTCGCAAGCTTTCTCTTCAACCTGTCACGAAATTGCGACACTTTCTGCATCCATACAACTTCTTTGTAGCCTATCGTGAAATCGTGACGCTTCTCATTTTAGAATCTTCCCCTTTGCTGCATGTCATGAAATCGTGACAGTTCTTTCTTTGAGCTTTTCAGCATGTCGCAAAATCATGACAATCCTCACCTCGACCTCTACAGCATGTCATAAAATCGTGACATTTTTTCATGTAACTTTCTCTCTCTTCTAACTTGTCACAAAATCATGACAGTTCACACTACGAACTCTCTTTTCTGCATTATGTCACAAAATCGCGACACCTTTTCGTCCATACAACTTTCCTAGCAATGTGTCGTGAAATTGTGACACTTTTCCTTCTCTGCCTTCCTACAATTTTTGAGTCGCTAAAATGTGACATGTCGCGAAATCGTGACACTTCCCACCTAACTCTCCTTCTCTACCAACATGTCACGAAATCATGACAGTTTTTCTAGCTTCTTCTCTATCTTTCAGCATATCGCGAAATCATGACAGTTTTGCCAGCTTCTTCTCTGTCTTCTAGGATGTCACGAAATTGTGATAGTTTTGCCAAAACTTTCTCTCTCCTCAAGCATGTCGCGAAATCGTGACAATTTTTCTAGCACTTTCTCTCTCCTCAAACATGTCACGAAATCGTGACAATTTTTCCAACCGCCTGCATACTTTTTCTTACTTGTATTTTTCTTGATCTTTTGCAACTGGGCTACTCTGATCTTCTTGGAAACTCATTTTCCATGCTGTAACCTTCATCAAAACAAATTTTTTGACATCAAATCAAATTGCTTCAATAACTTCTTCACATCAATGACAACATGTACACTTGAGCAAAGGCAATGTACCCAAGGTACCCAAAATTGCCAACAATCTCCCCCTTTGTCATTGATGGCAAACCTTTACTGAAACACATCTTAAGAGCCAAAACTGAAACCAACTGATCCAACAACTGAGAATCTGCCTTTGAAGTTTTTGCTCCCCCTGACTTGAAGCTCTCTTCTTCACTCATATCTCCCCCTTACTCATATCTCTCCCCTTTGTCATCAATGGCAAAGGGCCACCTTTGGGGCTCGGGACTAAGAATGAGCCTCTTAGCTTAGTCCCTCCCCCACCTCCTAATGAGGTGATTAAAATAGGGGTGGGAGTAAAACTCCCATTAGACACTCATCATCATCAGGGTCTACAATTTCCTTGTTGGGCCTTCTCTTGAATTCTTTGTCTATATTTTTGTTCTTGTCATAGTTTTTGTTCTTGTTCTCATCCCTGTTCTTGTCCATGCCTTGATCCTTGGACCTGTTCATACCACTTTTCCTGTTCCTATACCTTGGAAGATCAGCTCTACACTGTCTAGCTGTGTGACCTTCATTGTTGCACTTATAATAGGTAACAAAGTTATTTCTGTTCGGCATACCTATTCTTTGAATCTGCCTGTTATGACTAACCGTGTTCCTGTAATTAGCCTTGCAGAAAATTGCCTTATGCCCGAACTGTTGACAAGAGTAACAATACCCTTGAAAGAAACTAAAACTTCTAAAATTGTTGTTTACCCTCTTCATTTGATCTATGCACTGAGAAGCCGTGTGACCAAACCTGTGACATGCAAAACATCTACCGTGAAATATTCTTTTGTTTGACCTCTTGGGTCCCGAAAACTTCTTCTTCGCATTCAGAATTCTATTTTCTATTTTTGCGTATTTATCACTCATGAACTCTTTCTTTGAATACTCTCTTCATCAAAACTCTCTTCTTTTTGAAATCTCTTACTAGATTCCCCAACCTGTTCCTTGTGTGATTTAACAAAACCAAGACCTGTTTTATCTATTGTCTTTCTTTGTCCTTTGATGAGAGACTTAACATTTTTGGAGCTATCTTGAAACCTATACAGCTTATCCTTGTACTCTTTAGTTTCCTCTTTCAAAGAAGCCATTTTATGTTCTAATTCACTATACTCAAGCACCTTAGATTCTAATTCATTCTTGAGTTCTTGTGTCTTAGCCATAGAGAATTCAAGACTTTCTATAAGATCATCTCTCCATACAACATTCATCTAACTTATCCTTGAGTCTAGCATTCTTCTTTATTTATTTTTTCAAAACACTAAGAGCATTAGTAAGTTCACTTTCAAGATCCTTTATTTGATTGCATTTTAAATTATCAAGGCCTTTTTCAGATTTCTTATCACTAGAGGTGCTCCCCTTTTCAAAAACCATACATGCATCTTCCTTATCATTTTTTGAAGCATCCTCATACATACTAGCAACAAATTCATTAATTGTGCAATCATCCTCAAAGTGCCCAAAATTTCCACATCTAAAACATTTCTTGATAGTGAATCTGTGTTTCGGTTCTTCTTCTTTTTCTGATATGAATAACATTTCATTTCTATCATCACTAGAAGAACTTTCACTATCACTGCTAGAAAACTTACTTGCTTTGTCTAGGTAGAAACTCTTCTTGTTCTTGTGTGAATACTTCTTTCCTTGATTGCTTTGCTCATCTTTGTTCTTTCTATAATACCTGTGTTTTTTAGAATCCTTGCTCTTAACATCCTGTATATCTTCATCACTTTCATTCTTGGAAATAGGACAGTCAGTAGCATAATGGCCAAACTTTCCACAGTTGAAACATCTTATATTTTTCTTGCTTTTGTGATTTCTAGAGAACTTGTCTTTCTTGTTGTAATATGCCTCTTCCTCACTAGAAGACTCATCACTCTCTTGAATCTATTTGCCCTTTGATTTCTTGGTAGCTTTGAAAGCTGCCTCTTTCTTGACATCAACTTTCACTTGAGTTCTCAGCTCAAATGCTACAAGAATACTATGGAGCTCATCCTTTTTCAACTTATCTAAATCTTTAGCTTCCTCAATAGCAAAAATATTTTCATTAAATCTATTTGGAAAAGATCTTAAAATCTTATCACACACATCATTTTCAGCAAGCTCAAGACCTAAGTCTTTCATAGAGTTAACAACCTCATCCATATGAAGCATGTAGTCACTAATATTTTCATCATCATTCATCTTGAGTGGTTCAAACATACCTTTGAAGTGTCTCAACTTGGCCTTTCGGACATTTACATCACCTGTGTGAACCACCTACAGCTGTTTCCACATTTCACTAGTTGTCTTGTAGTGAATCACCTTGGTAAGATCTACCTTCTGTAAACCCTTCAAGATTGCATTCATTGCTTTTGAATTGCTATGATGTAGAAGCCTGTCTTCTTTAGTATAAGGACCATTTTCAAGAATAGTGTACCCATCTTCAATCACTTCCCAAACCTCATTACCAAGTGCCATTAGATAAACCTTCATTCTTGCACTCCACAGACCGAAACCTGATCCATCAAGAATAGGTGTTGCATTGCCACTTGAATAATCCATTGTGTTCTTAACCTATTCTTCCTTCAAGTTGTTAAACCTTTCCAAAGGAACCCACTCTGATACCAATTGAAGAACACAAGCTTATACTAAGAGGGGGGTGAACAATATAAGACCACTTTTTACTTTTTCTTTAAATCAACTTTCAAATCAGTATTATGTAAAGTATAGATAGCAATATCAATAGCAGCAATTAAAACAATGCACAACACACCATCCACAAAGAGACACAACAATTTACGTGGTTCACCCAATGCGGGCTACTCCACGGATAAAATTTCTCTCTAAAATTTATCAATTCACAATTTGGTAATACCTTTCCCGATTACAATATTTATGGGCATCAACCCAAAGGAGACACCTTCCCCTAGCTCTGCTCTTTAGGGGTGATCCTCTAGAAGACCCCTACCTCCTCTACCCTTAGCAAGTGGAACTCTATCCACAGAAGACACATGTCTTCCCTGCTCTGACTGGAGATCTCTGTCCTCAACTCTATCATCGCAAAGCTGGTCCTAAAATTCACACTAAACATAGTCCTTTGGTCTAGCATAAATGTCCTCGATTTTGTTTCTCTGGTCTGCACCAAACACAGTCCTTCGGTCTGGCACAAGTCTGTCCTCAAATCTCTTTTCGTTCTATTACAGTCACACTTGGTTGAAACCAACTTTTGCACAGACTGCGCAAACACAGCAGCACTCGATCGAACAACAACTTATGCATCTCTGCATAATCATAGTAGCATAGCATTCGAACAATCTGTGCAATCACAGTAGCACAGTATTCGCACACTCTGCTTCTTAATGATCGAACTTCTCCCTACACTCTATCTACGAATATCGCACTTCAAATGCACACACGGATTGATTCGACATGACTGCTCTTCGCGCACCGTGAACTTAACTTGTGCAATTTTGATACTCATTCGAATGCCTTCAATCTCGAAACAACCCTCCTCTTATAGAATACTTTTCACGATCAAAACTCTCAAACTTAGTTGACTGTAACCCTCAAACTATGTCGGTTGCAAAACCCTACGCTGCATCGACCCAGATTTAACTTTGTCGGCTCAAGGTTAACTCTGTCCTTCAACCGCCTCTGGTTCTATAGCTTTTCCTGCAAAACTACAACATGTCGCAATATCATGACACCTTTGCCTACCGTACACCTTCTTTTGCCTGTTTTCGCAAAATTACGACAGTTTTTGCCTTTGTCTGCCTTGACTACGTCCTTGTCGCAAAATTGTGACACTTATGTCTTTTGCTGATGTCATCTTCACCCCTATCGTGAAATCGTGACACTTTAGTCTTCATTGCCTTCTCCTCTTTCTTTTGTCGCAAAATCATGACAGATTTGCTTCTGCTGACGTCATCTCCAACTTTGTCGTGAAATCACAACACTTTTGCTATCTTGAGCTTCTCTCTGCCTTACACCCGTAAAACTGGAACATGTCACGAAATCGTGATGCTTTCACCTTCGAGCTCTTCCTTCTTGAATTCGTCGCAAAATCGTGATGCTTCTTCTGTTGAAGACTTGCTGACTATTTCTGTCGTGAAATTGTGACACTTTCTCCAACTAAAAGTTGCCATCTCAACCTATCGTGAAATCATGACACTTTTTGCATTCGCAAGCTTTCTCTTCAACCTATCATGAAATCGTGACACTTTCTGCATTCATACAACTTCTTTGTAGCCTGTCGTGAAATCGCGACGCTTCTCATTTTAGACTCTTCCCCTTTGCTGCATGTCGTGAAATTGCGACAGTTCTTTCTTTGAGCTTTTCAGCATGTCATGAAATCGTGATAGTCCTCACCTTAACCTCTGTAGCATGTCACGAAATCATGACATTTTTTCATGTAACTTTCTCTCTCTTCTAACTTGTCACGAAATTATGACAGTTCACACTGCGGACTCTCTTTTTTGCATTATGTCAAGAAATCGTGACACCTTTTTGTCCGTACAACTTTCCTGGAAATGTGTCACGAAATCACGACACTTTTCCTTCTCTGCCTTCTTGCACTTTTTGAGTCACCAAAATGCGACATGTCGCGAAATCGTGACACTTTCCACCTAGCTCTCCTTCTCTACCAACATGTTGCGAAATCGTGACAGTTTTTCCAGATTCTTCTTTGTCTTCCAACATGTCGCGAAATCACGACAGTTTTGCTAGAAGTTTCTCTCTCCTCAAGCATGTTGCGAAATTGTGACAGTTTTGCCAGCACTTTCTCTCTCCTCAAACATGTCACAAAATCACGACAGTTTTTCCAGTCGCCTGCATACTTTATCTTACTTGTCTTTTTCTTGATCTTTTGCAACTGGGCTACTCTGATCTTCTTGGAAACTCACTATCCATGCTATAACCTTCATCAAAACAAATTCTTTGACATCAAATCAAATTGCTTCAAGAACTTCTTGACATCAATGACAACATGCACACTTGAGCAAAGGCAATGTACCCAAGGTACCCAAAATTGCCAACACATCTAGAGCATGGGAGAAAACCCAAAAATAGTGAGTTTCATCCACGTGGTCCTGGAGATTTCTTCCATTCCATTAACATGATCTCCATCGATCTGACCACTCCACTTCATAATCCATCCGACCCTTCAAAACCTTTGCACCTCAATCATGAGGCCATTGATTTTGACCACATCAATTCACCCCTAGAGCCTGAAGATTTCTTCCCTAATGAAGAAATGTTGCAACCGTTCCATTTTGTGCCAGGTTGTGCACATGATGTCTATCATGCTGAGGTCAATCCTGATTTGGTGGAACCTTTAAACCCAGCATATGACATCCATTTGATCCCTATGCCTCACCAGCTTGAGGAGGGATCACATATGTCAATAGAGGAAACTTTCAAAGTGGATATCAACGATGATCCCACCAATCCAAAGAAGGTTAAATTTAGAGAGAGCTTATCTCCTGAGGAGTGTGCCAACCTCATTCCTCTATTGAAAGAGAGACCTGATCTCTTTGCTTGGACCTATAAGGACATGCCAGGTCTGGATCCAAAATTGGTTACTCATAACCTTTCGTTGGACCCTACCAAGAAACTAGTCAAGCAAAAACTTAGGAAGATGCATCCAACCATCACCTTGATGGTTAAATATGAACTACAAAAGTTGTTGGATGTAGAGTTCATAATTCCCATTGACTATCCAGAATGGGTATCAAACATGGTACCCATAGGAAAACCTGATGGAAGAATCCGCATATGCATGGATTTTAGGGACCTCAATAAGGCAACACCCAAGGATTCATTTTCATTGCCTAATATTGATGCTCTTGTAGATGCAACTGTAGGTCACGAAATGCTTTCTCTCATGGATGGTTTTTCTGGTTACAACCAGATTCGGATTAAACCCGAATATCAGCACAAAACCACTTTCACCACTCCATGGGGAACATTTTGCTATAAAGTTATGCCATTTGGCCTCAAAAATATTGGTGCCACATATCAGTGGGCTATGACATACATTTTTCATGACTATATGCATAAAATATTAGAATATTATATCGATGACTTACTAGCCAAGTCATTACTACGTGAAGAGCACACCGAGGTCCTAAGGAAAGTCTTCGATCACCTGATAGAGCACAATGTCAGGTTGAACCCCAAGAAATGCGTCTTTGGCGTAACTTCAGGTAAACTCTTGGGATTCATCATTTCTAAATGAGGGATCGAAGTAGACCCAGTGAAGGTCAAGGCTATATTAGAAATGGGTCCTCCCACAAACATCAAAGAATTAAGAAGCCTACAGGGCAAGGTAGCATCCATAAAGCGCTTCATCACGTAGTTATCGGATAAATATCGACCCATGAATCGACTGCTACACAAGGGGGTCCCATTTAACTGGGATGAAGACTACCAAAAAGCCTTCACTGAGATCAAACAATACCTGGCATCACCACTAGTATTAGCTCCACCTAGACCAGATGTGCCATTTTTGTTGTATATATCTACCACAGACTTTGCACTAGGAACCATGCTAGCCCAGAAGAACATGCAAGACAAAGAGCAGGTGATATACTACATCAGTCGAACCCTGGTTAGTTATGAGCTACGATATGCATACGTAGAAAATTTGTGCTTAGTAGTGGTCTTTGCAACTAAGAAGTTGCGCCACTACATGCTGAGTCATACGACATATGTTATATCAAAACAAAATCCTTTGCAGTACATGATGAGCAAGACATATCATAACACACGTACTGCAAAGTGGATCATGCTATTGATAGAATTCGACCTAGAATTCATCAGTCAAAATTCAATCAAAGGATAAGTCATAGTTGATCAACTGGTAGAGGCTCCTCTTTAGGATCATAGGCCTCTTGTCATAGAGCTTCTCGATGATGCAGTCTTTGCATTTTCGGAGTCACCTAAACCCGAAGAACCGGATAATAAAGTCGATATGTCTTTGTTCTTCGATGGTTCAAAATGCGAGCAAGGGGGTGGTGCAGAGATTGTGTTTTTCATGCCACAAGGTGCTCCAATGCCCTTGTCATTTAAACTCAACTTCCCTTGCACCAATAACAATGCTGAATATGAGGCCCTAATCTTGGGTCTCCAAACAATGCTCACCATGAAGATCAAAAAGTTGAATATCTTTGGTGACTCCCTTCTCATAGTAAATCAAGTTAAGGGAATTTATCAGTGTAGGTGTCCCATATTGAAAGCATACAAGGAACTTGTGGACACTTACTTAGCCCAACTAGAGTGGTATGACATCGAGGCAATCCCTCGAACATCCAATAGATTTGTAGACACTATGGCATCTTTGGGATCCTTAATCCCTCAGAATCCATCTATTGACTTCACTACCATCTAGGTAAAAATGCTATCACAATCTATGATATGATGTGAGGCTCAAGAAAATCATGAATCAGTCCACATGATTCATATAGAACCAAACCATGAGTGGTTCTATAGAGCTAGAGACTTTTTGAAGAAGGCACCTTGGGGGTCTTTGATCTCGTAGGGTCCTATAGAGAATGGTACCACTATTCTCCATAAGGTTGTTTCCCAATATACATTTGTGCAAGTTAAATTGCAATGGGAACACGTCGTCCAATCAGTCGAAGCCATTGCTTATCAAGATTGGTTATCACAATTACATGATTTCCTTAAGCTTGGAGTAATCCCATAAGGATTATCGCATGTCGCAAAAAGAGCATTTAAACAAAAAGTGACTAGATATGTCTTGTTAGGAGACATCTTGTATCATCATAGCTATGATGGAATTCTCCTTCATTGCCTTGAGCTCCAAGAATCAGCTTGGGTGATTTCACAAGCTCATGATGGTACATGTGGTGGCCATTTTAGTGGCATGGCCATCGTCAAGTGCATCCTTCGAATGGGTTACTATTGGCCCACTATGGAGAAGGATTGCACAACGTATGTCAGGAAGTGCATTAAATGTCAGCACCATGCTAATCTTATGCACCTGCCATCGCAGGCCTTACAACCCATCCAAGTGGCTTGGCCATTTTCTCAGTGGGGTTTGGATCTAATTGGTAAGATCTCTCCCCCATCTTCGGGTCGACACACATTTATCATAATGGCCACTGAGTATTTCACCAAATGGGTGGAGGCAATCCCTTTAACTACAATGATAGGAGCATGTATTACGGAGTTCATACTCCATAATATAATATGTCATTTTGGGATACCATCCAAAATAATATCGGATAATGGAACTTCATTCAAAAATAAAATTGTAAGGGCTTTAACGTCCAAGTATAATATTCAACATAGTTTTGCAACTCCATATTATCCACAAGCAAATGGGCAAGCAGAGGCCTCGAACAAAATAGTGGTAGCAATCTTAAAGAAGATTGTTCAAGAAAATCATAAATATTGGCATATTCAACTACCTCTTGCATTATGGGCTTACAGGACTAGTATACGGACGCCCACTAGGGCAACACCATTCTCACTAGTATATGGCATTGAGGCCATCATGCCCTTGGAATTGGAAATTCCAACATTACGCATCGCATTGAAAGAGTTCATCGATGATGACACTGCATGGCAAGCTCACCTAGATCAATTGATGCTTCTTGATGAACATCACGTGAATGCTCTTGAGCATCTTCGAGTTTACCAAGATCGGCTAAAATGAGCTTACAATAATAAAGTCCACTTGAGAGACTTTAAAGTTGGGGATCTTGTGCTAAAAGAGAACCAATAGAACTCAAACCTATCACCGCATCTACGAGATAAATTTATGACCAACTGGTTAGGTCCATTTATCATTTCAGAGAATATTGGACCTAGTACTTATCACCTAACATCGCTAGAAGGTGTTGAAGAGCCTGAACCTCTCAACATTCTTCATCTAAAGGCATTTCATACATAAAATAAAAAATCCAAAAATATTTGAAAAGCACTCAAAATTCAAAAACAATTTAAAACATCAAAAATCCAAACAAATCAAAAAGCAATAAAATTCAAAAACATTGCAAAACATCAAAAATACAAAAACATTTACATTATGCATTTACATTTTGCATATGCATTCATTTAATTGCATTGCATTAGGCATTTTCATCCATTGCATTTGCATTAGGATAGGTTGTGTTTACAATCTTACAAACGACACCACGTTTGTATCTTAATCATGCATCTTTACATCATCATCATCCATCACCCTTGTGAGTAATTATGTTTTTCAACACAACCCTTCCTATTGCTATAAGGAATATACTAGGGTTTTTCGGTCATTCAACCATACCTAGTGATCTTCTCAAATTTTGTAGAAAGCTATCTTTGCTTTTGGAGATGAGGTCTAGTTTTGATAGTACCTTGCATATATCAAAATCCTATCACAATTTAAACATTAATAATCCTAGTTTGAACAAGGAAAATATGAACACTACAAAGTGGTCCTAGTTACCTTAAGTGAAAGGTTTTTACTTGCTCATCTTGTGATGTGCATGGTCTAGGATGTTGATCATTGACAAAAGGACAAGCTCCCCCCTACCCAAAGAAATCCCTTGCTTTCATACAAAATAAGCAAAATCCCAAAATCAAAGCAAATCCCTTGCTCAAAAAAAAACAAAATGCAAAATAAATAGTGATTTTCATCACTAAGCATGAGCAAGTATCCCAATAAATATGAAAATAAAAGAAGGGGGTGAAGAGCTTGAATCCCTGGAATGGTCAGTATTCAAAGCCATTGAGTGATCCCCATTACAACAATGGGCTGAATGAATCCCACCTGGAAATGGGGTAGTTCTAAGCAATTTACAAATGAGCTAGCTTTAGGTGGCTTGTATTACCTAGTAGTCTAGTCCAACTGCATCCAAACTTAGGATCATGATGAACATTTGGTGATCCTCATTACAACAATGGGCTGAATGAATCCCACCTGGCAATGAGGTAGTCTTATGTCTCATCTAATATATTCATTTGCACACACAAGGATAATGAATATCTTGGTCTTCATAACAAAAACTTTTATCTTTCAAGAGTCCTATATAGTCATTATACAACTTTTGATTAATCAACTAGGGTGTTTGAGTCTCATGGAAAACCTCAAAAATCCCTTATAGCAACAAATCATCTCATCAATCAATCACAATTTTTCTTTATGAGGTTTTGTTTATTAAGGGGTGTTCATGAAATAGGATAGATACCAGATGGATATCAACAATGATATTTAGATGACCACTGACTATTTTGTGCATATATTTTAATTTACAAAAGCTTATAAGGGAAAACCATACATCTCACATCATCTCATCTCACATATGGATGCTTAAATGATTAATTCTTATGATAAGAGTTACCATTTACATTCATGATTTTTATACATTCTGTGGTGTCATCCATTAGTTTGTTAAACACATATTAGATTCATTCCTTATGTTTTAAGTGATTAAAGCATACAGGTTCATTTGCATTAGATCATCCTCATGTAATTAATGCATTACATTACATATCATTTATCATATCATATCACATAGATTAAATGCATAAACAATTGAAACAAATTAAACATGCATTTAACATTCACCATTGCATCCATATATGCATACATAATAGTGCATCTATACATCTAGATCATAGCATCTATCATCTAGCTAGTGCATGTCATCAATACATCGCATCCATATAGCATAATCAAAACATCATATAAGCATTGCATCCACATTTGCATCACATGAACATAAAGCAATAACATAATACACATAATGAGAAATAAAAGAGTATCATATATATATATATATGTTAAATGTCAATAAGTACATAGGGTACAAAAATATCTATAGGCTACAATGGTACAAATCAAATCATGGCATATCAAACAGGGCCTACACCCCTCAAGTCACCTCCACCCTCAGCTCCCTCTCTGTGAGGCTACCTAGAGCTAGTACCCATCGATCTCTCGGATCAAGCACTTGACCTATGGCTAGGGTGCACTAAGGACTATCCAAACTCACTCCTCGACTCCTGTGAGATCCTCCTATAGTAGACCATGTAGGTAGAGTACCACCATCTCCCTCTAGCTACTTAATATATGCACCATCAGACTGGCACCCAACATCATACTAGCTAATCAAACCCTACAATCTAGCCACCTATACCTGCAATGTTGCTACATCTCCTATAATAGGTATACCTAAAGTTGCCTATCATCTGAAGTAGCTAAAGAAATAGGAGAGCCCCTAGCTGTGTCTTGAGAGCATCTCTCTCAGTAATCCTAGCATCCAAATGAGCCTATAGAAGATCCCTCTATGCAGTGATCTTATCTATAGTGGTTGTGGCTAAATCAACCTATATCTAGAAAGTAGTCCTATCCTCTACATATCCTCACCATCGCACTATCCCTCACTTAATTGGATTTATATTGTAGCAAGAGATGTATCTCACTCTATGATATATCTATGGGCTATCTGAATATATACCTATAAACTATGTACCTAAGCTTATAGTTGGGATACCTCATCATCTGGGTCCTTGTCATCCCCCTCCTCCTCCTCATGTTGCTCCATAGACTAGCCCTCCTCACCCTCTATCCTATGATACACTCATTGCCCATCATCTCCACCTCCCTCTTCTATGGCCTCAACACCATATCTAGCCTTGCTTAGGCTACCACCATCCTACCATAGCCTAGTGTAGTCCACCAAGTTTCATACTCACTCATAGTCCCCACATCTACTATCCCTATATCTCCTAGAGCATCATCCTCATCTATCAAAGCTATCACCTAAGGCCATGCAAGTTGTATCTTCACCTTAAGGTGATGGTAGAGGACTGGCTCCTTTAGGATATCTTAGGTGAATCCAAACTACCTAGTCACTTGAGAGTAGTGAAAGAACTCCCTCACCCAGGCTTATACCCAATGACCCATCTATCACACCTCATCTAGGCCAAGTATCTATCTACCTCCTCCCATGCTAGGCAATCCAAGTAGGGTCTCCATATGATCTAGCTTACTTGTAGCCCTATAAATGACCCCATATAATGATCTAGATCCCTAACATGAGATCTGCTCTTGTGCATCTCTGACTCCCATGGCCATCTAGCACCATAGCACTATGCCACCATCACTACTATTATAATATCTAGGGGTAATCCTCTAGGTCTATCTATCTTGATGTGCTCCCACCCCTAGATCTATAGTAGTAGGCTACATCCAATTCCTACCCACCATCACCTAGTAATCCTATATAACTCATCATAGAGATGAGCCAGTAGTGCACTCCCCCATGCCATAATCAGTGGTGTAGTGCTATCAAGTAGATCTTATACCATCACTAAGAGGTTCCAAGGGAACCTCACACCTGATGTGTCTGGTAAGAGCACATTATAGATAATGTGCATAAGAATGACCTAGCACCATGAGAAGACATCCTCTCTAAACCAATAAGTCACTGGCACCCCACCATGCTCAATGTTACCTAGGGCCTCAATGTGTCTATCTCCAAAAACCCTCTGAAATACTGTAGCCCTATCTATAGTAGTTGAAGAGGTGATAGCCCATCCATCTATGGAGATCCTAAATATATGGTAGACATCCTCAAGTGTCACCATCATCTCTCTAGTTAGAATATGAAAAGTGTTAGTCCTAGAATCCCATCGATGGACTAGTATGTGATGTAATCCTGGTCTGACATGATCATCGGTAATCTAATGACATAGCTAAGGCCCAAGGCCCCAAACCAATCCCAATCTGCATGATCTAATTGGGGTAGTAACTCAAGTAGCAAATTAGGCTCTTGCACCCATGCAGTCAAGGTCTAAGGTGCAAATCCAAATGCATAATCAACTTCAAAATTTCAAAAAAAAAAAATTGGCTAAGGTTCCTTAGCTGCTCATATTGATAACAACTACCATGGTCGTCATCGATGTCGTTAGTGGCTAACCACCAATGATCATTTTTTTACCATTGGGGTTTGAACCTAGCTACCCATAGTGATAGTGACCCCTAATTGGCAAATTGGGAGCCACCATCATCGATAGTGGCTATGGGAAGGACCCCATGTAAGGTCATTTCCCACCCCAAAATTACCCAAAAATTAAACCCACCCATCTAAGCTAACCTAATGCTAAATCTAACTAAGGTGAGGTTCATTACCTACAGTTTAATGAAGTTCATTTACACTCATTACTTAGTGAGGTTCATTTTATTAATGCTTAAATTATTAGTGAGATATGGAGAGTCTACCTTAGGAGCTCTAACTCCACCACTAGTAGAGGCCTTCGGCTGATCTACCATGGTGGTGAATGGTAAGTTTGCAAGCATTCCGTATCAAGTTTCTCCTTCTCTCCCTCAGAGCTCACTATTCACTCAAGCTAGCTAGAAATAATGAAGAATAAAAACCCTAATTTTTATTTTATATTTTCCATATTTCTTCGATCGCTAACATCGACAACGGGTGTTTATTAGGGCAACCCTAACCACTAATGTCGATAGCTAAGTAAATTATAAAAACCAATCATGGCTTTCGATAATGGCTAAGAAGCAACAATAAATGCTCTCAATTTCTCACCATGAGGAGCTTCAAAATGGACATTAATGCATATCTACCGGTCCAAAATCTTCAAAAATTATCAAAATTAACAAAAAAATCAAATAAAATCAAATTTCAAATATGCCTCGTACCTAGTTATTTACCCTATACACTTGGCGGTTGCAGCGACTTGCGCTCCATGCAATCCGACAAGATGAGTAAATTACCATAAGGCTATTTGAACCAAATTATTCATCGTTGAATTGAAATGTCTTCACTTCAATCCCAAAGAAGGCCATGGAGGCTAAACTGCCCCATGGGAATGAGGTATTCATTTCATTTCTTCTATGAAGTTTTATCAAATCATCGAACATAGTGATTCACCACAAGCTTAAATGGAATTGCTATCATCTTGATTCCCTAAGAAGGCCATTGTGGTCGGACTGCTCCATGGGATAGAGATGTACAATTACTATTAACGGTTGAAATCACAACTATAATAGGACCTACCTAATAACAAATGCAATCATCTTGAACTATCCAAATCAATCATCTTGGTCAAGCGACTCGTCGCTTTCATCACTTGTCCTTTCCTCATCGACTCATCGCTTGAGGGGGTAGTCATAATAACAACATTCATAATCAAAATCAACAATTGATCACTCGATCATGTAAATTATGTTCATCTTACGAATCATTGCTAACAACTATCACAAGCTTACCCTTCTACTGGGGAAAAAGCATACATAATGAACTAAATCTTTGGCAATCTATTTTTTGGTCATTGTCGTTCGAACAATCCATACTGATTTCATGTAGATCACGTCCAAAGCTTTACTCAAAGCTAAGCCTTTCATTCCATTGGAAGCAATGATTCTGAGATGCACACCCTTTATGTGATTGGGGCATCTAACATTGACCAGATCAATGAACATCAACAAACCTACAATATGGCTTTAGGTGGTCTATTTTTGCTCAACATCATGTTTTTCCACACAATGCATCCCAAAAGGGGCATCTGTAGACACCTAAAACACGTCATGTTTAGGAGACTACTCATATGGGCACCTTTGCAGACCATATGAATGAGCTTGGACCTTTCCAAGACTAAGCAGTGGTTCTAACCACTCATTTTAGGTAGTTTAGGCCTATACAACCTTAGCCACTAACAACATCAATAGCTAAGATCCCAACCACTGACGATCAGAGTGGCTAAGCATTAGCCATGCCTATCGATAGAGACTAAGGGTAGCCTACCCCTAGCCATGCTGAGTGAGAGCGGCTAGCCCTGTAACAAACTCGGGCTACCCGAGTCGAGAAAAATCAGTTGCAACAAACAAACTTGCAATGGTTCTTGAGCGGTTTTGGGCTGCGAAGCTTCCAGAGGGTTCCTCCCAACTGCTCAAGCCAACTGATTCTTGATCTTGGCTTCCTTGAGAAGCCAAGATTATTGGCCATTTTGAGCTCATTTAGTCGTCATTGATTTCAAGGTGAGAATTCGTTATTGATGTCAAGGTGAACACATGAAGCTATCATTAACACCATGGAGTACACCATTTACTATCACCAGGAATAATGCAAAGAGTTGAAGAAAAGTTGTCATTAAGGTTTTTTGTTTAGACATTATGATGGCAGAATTAAGGTTTTTATTAAAACCATGGTGGCAGAATAATCTTCATCAAATCAATGGAGTACAAATTAAAGGGTTTAAATTTTATCTCAAGGAAGGCTTTAATTTTTATTAAAGTCAAAGGTTTATAAATATAATTTATAAAATTTAAATTCTTTTAGAATTTAAATAATTTATAAATTATAAAAGGTTTTAAAAAGCGTCGATGTCATCAAACTTCATGGAGCGTCGACGTCTATGGAAAAAGAGGAAATCGTGTATAAATACCACACCAAAGAACATTAGAACTTACCTTCTTCGATTAAATTTTATGCGATCAAAGTGAAAGATAATTCGTGCAATCGTTGAGGAAGAAGACAAACTCGTGTTGTCTTTTAGCACCAAGGAAAAATATGAAAATGGGAGGAGAAGGCCTCACTACCATTGGACAGGGTGGTCCATTGGTAGCACGTGTTTCATGAGAGCGTTGGGAGTGGAAGTGACCACGATCGATTCGTGTGGTGGTTAGCTTACATGTTCGTTTTGAGCGTCAAAGGAAAAATTCTTTTTGCACGTGCTTTTTTTGAGCGCTAGAATTAGGAGAAAGAGCACAAAGTGCTCCTAAGATTTCAAGTGTGCATCTAGCGCACGCGGTGGTCAAACCTACGACTAGAGCGCTCGTGGAGGCAGATATTGTGGGTTCGAATCCCACTAGTGGTAAAGGTATTTTTTAATTAAATTTTATTTGCCTAAGGTTTTCTATAAAGTGTTATTTGGAGTTATAAGGGTTTATGAGAGGTTGTTTAATTGATAATTGATTTATGTTATTTGGAGTTATAAGGGTTTATGAAAGGTTGTTTTATTGATAAGTGATTTATGTTATTGGAGTTATAAGGAAAGTAGATTTGATTTTTACCAAAAAAAATTTTTGCCATTAAATCTGATTAAAGAGGTTTTGAGTTAATTTTGGTGGATGTTGAATTTATTTTTAATTGGGAGATTATAAGGTGTTAGTGGATAAATATTTTATGTATGTTGATGGTTTTTTTGAAAGGTGGAGTGATAAGGTAATTGAGTTTTTGCACTACATTGTGAGAAAGATTTATCTTCTAACCTCTTTGAGCTTGGCATAGAAGTGTTTGTGGTTGTGAAAAATTTATGAGATCCCTTCATCATCAAGAAAAAGGTATGAGCACATTCTTCCATAGTTGAGTTGATTGATTGGTTTTCTAGAAAATAAGTTTGGAGTGAAAAGGACTTGATTAGGGTTTCCTATTGAGTGTGTTGAGTTAATGCTTCAAGGTTTTATGGGATAAAGAATTTTTGTTAAACCTTGTTTGATAAGCATTGATTGTTGAAGCCATTTGTTGTGAAAAGAACTTGTATTAGGGTTTGAGTATCATTGCTATGGGAATATTGTTTTATAAGTATTGTTGTTGAAGTGAGTTGTTGTGCAAAGAACTTGAACTAGGGTTTGAAAAGAACATGAGTATCATTGTTATGTGAGAGTTGTTTTATAAGTATTGTTGTTGAAGTGGGTTATTGAGTGAAGAACTTGAACTAGGGTTTACAAAGAACATGAGTATCATTGTTATATGATACGTGTTGTTGAGCATTGTTGGAAATATTTACAGTTGATATGCTTGGACTAGGGTTTAAGAGAGAGGATTATTTCATTGAGTGATTAGTTGAGTAGAGTTGGATGAGCCTAGTTAAGTGGATGTGTGAAGTGATTGTTCAAGTTCCATAAAACAAACTATTCTATATTCGGAATTGAGTTGAGAAAGTGATTGAGCATTGAGTTGAATTTGAAGCATATTGAGTCTCTAACAATTCTCCTTATATTTATAAAATAGTGATTGAAAGTAAATGAGCATTGTGATTAGTATAGAACATATTGAGTCTAACAATTCTCTTTATGTTTCTATGAGATTGGACAAGTTTTGTGTGGACTTGTTGAGCTGATTTGAGACAAGTCTTTGAGGAGACTTGTGGACTGAATTTGTGTGAGCTTTTGTGAAAGCTTACAATACATATTTGGATAAGTTCTTGAGAGGACTTATTGAGAAGATTTGGACAAGTTCTAGAGAGGACTTGTGGAGCAGATTGAGCAAGTTCTAGAGAGGACTTGTAGAGCAGATTGAGCAAGTTCTAGAGAGGACTTGTAGAGAAGAATTGAACAAGTTCTAGAGAGGACCTGTGGACCAGATTGAGCAAGTTTTAGAGAGGACTTGTAGAGTAGATTTGAGCAAGTTCTAGAGAGGACTTGTGGACAGATTAGTGTGAGCTCTTGTGTAATATTACAAGACAGATTTGAGACAAGTCTTTGAGAAGACTTGAGAGCAGAGTTGATTGATTTGTTCAAACCTTGAGTTAAGGTTTAGGGTAGATCCAGCAAATTTTGGTGCAGATTTGAGGATAAATTTGTGCAGAGTTGAGACAAGGCTTCGGTTTTCTCGTCATATGGAGTTTATCAATTTTACTCATATCCCCAGGGAGTGGAATGGTGTTGCTGATTGTTTGGCGAAATGGGCCTCGAAATTCCAGGATGGTTGGGATGTTAGGGAGTGGCATCAACTTCCTTCAGCCTGCTCTCTTACTCTTTCTCTGTTGTTGCATGATGATATGCCCGATTGAGGCATTCTTTCTGTAATTTGTTTCTTGGCTTCTGTTGTAGTTGTTGTTCTTTAATAAATTTTTACCCCTTTTTAATTTAAAAAAAGAGAGGATTCCTTCTTGTTATTTCTTTTTGTCAAATGATTACATATTATATGATTTCAATTCCTTGTCATCTTGCAATAGCTTTAGATGTGTGGTTTTCAGAGCTTTACACAACGAGTGAATCCAAGTCCAGGAAGATTGAGCATGAGGACATAACCAAAAGAAAATATGATCACAACAACTTGGATGAGGTGCCAAAAAATTAGGGTTAACTATGATGTATAAGTGACTTAATTTTTATGTGACTATTAAAGCTTTAAAAAAATAGTTGTGAAAAATATAAATAAACTAGAAATGAATGTGAACCTATAAATTTTTGAAACAAAATAAATACAATATCTTGAATGTCCTATAAAGTTTAGAGATGAGACATTTTAGTTGATAAAATTGAGGTCTAAGAATATAAAAGGATTTCGATCCTTTCAAAAAACTAAATTTTACTCTAATAAAAATAATAATAATAACTTAAATTTGAATATTTAATAATAATATAAATAATAAAATATTTTGCCCTAGTAGCTAAGATGATGGTTGTTTCTTAAGTGGTCTTGTGTTCAAATCCCTTGAGGATTGTTGATGTAATTTCTAAACGTTCTTTTATATATATATATATATATATATATATATACCTATCCTAAAAATATAAAGTCAAGTAAAGTTAAGGTTGTGCACCATACTCAAAATCAAAATTAATTAAATAAACATATTTAATATAATACATGCCTGACATGTTCTAAAAATATTAAAATTTATTTTACTTTTATGTTTAGGTTAATGATCTTTCTATATTAAATTTAAAAAGAAATTTGATTTTTAATATTCTAAATCAACCTTAGACATATTCTTGCAAAGTTATTTTTTTTAAGCAAAAAACTTTTTGCGAGGACGTTAGACATATTCTTGGAAAGTTAATTTTTTTTAAGCGAAAAATTTCTTGCGAGGATATCAGAGACCACGAACAAGGGGTTCTACACCGTCAAAGTCACCCGGGAGTTGCACCCGATCTTGCCCGCACCAACATTATCAATTGGATTTTGGGTACCCAATTCAACTTTTTGGTAGGGTGAAGATTTGAACCTGGGACCTCCCTTGAAAGATTGCCCGCCCCTCTCCAACTTACCTACAACACCTGGGTTTTAAAGTTAAAAATATTATTTCTTATAAACTTTGTCCTAAAAAAAACTTCCTTCAATAAATATTTAACTTTAGTGAACCAAAAATCATTCTAGGTCTTGGATATTTATTTCAAGTTTCCACTTTATAACGTGTTATAACCCCATTCATTTGAGGATGTAAATAACCTAACATTTCGTTCCAATAAAATTGTTTCTTAGTGCTCATACTTCCATTTGGTTAGCCTTTTATTTAGTGTAGTTATTATGTTTAATGTTATTAAAATAAATAATTTATTTTTACTTTTTAATGATAATATCAAAAAAAAAATTATTATTAATTATTTATTATTGTTGTTTTCGAGATAGTAATTATTCGGTCTTTGGTTTTTTTTTGAAAAGTTCAAGGTCCAAACAGCGGCATGGACAGGTGTAAAAAGGGATGAGTGTGTATGGTTGTATATTTGGTCCTTATTGATAAACTCAACTCTCACTCTTATAAGAGGTCATGGTTGGGATGAGGATGCTCAACCCGAATATCGGTCATTGGAGTTTCTCACACTAACCTCAATAAAAAAAAACACTATTCATTATTGTTGCCTCTTAATCAACCTCTATATTTGATTTTCATTTAAAAAGAAATTATTTTCAGCCTTTTAACATTTAAGTGAAATATCATTTAAAAAGAAATTTTTTTCAGCCTTTTAACATTTAAGTGAAATACAAAAATTTGTCCTCGGAACCTCGAAATAAAAAGTAAAATCCATGTCTCCTGGAATAGTATAGGCTTTGGCTCTTCTTTGGAAGGTCTAAAGTTCAAACAAGGTATGTGTGTGGTTGCATGTTAAATTTTCTATTGATAAATTCAACTCTCTCCCTCACGAGAGGTCATGGTGGGATGAGGTATCCATTCCTCAGCGTCAGTTGTAAGAGTTTCTCACACTAATCAAATACAAATAAAAAAAAGTTTAGTCCTAGGGACAATCCATCAATCCATCAATTTTGGTTCTTTTTCGAGAGGTCCAAGGTTTAAACTACAACGTGTGTGGTTGTGTTAAATTCTTTATTGAGAAACTTAATTCTCCCCTTATGAGAAATTATGGTGGGATGAGGATGCCTAAAGTGTCGATTGTAGGAGGGTTTCTTACACTAAGTATATTTAGTCCCGAGGGACAAGACAAAGGTATGGATTTTGGCTCTTCTTCGAAATATTCAAGGTTCAAACTACCTGCATGTATTAAATTACCTGTTGATAAGCTCAACCCTCCTTTTTATAAAAAATCGTAGGATACCGATCCTAAAAATTAAATATCGGTTGTAAAATTTTAAAAAAGGCCGACTTTCTTGCACTAAACAAAAAAAGATCAATCCGTATAACTGAATGTTAATAAAGTGAGATATCAACATAACTTTCATAAAGGAAGTGATATATGACGCATTTATAACAAGTTACTCTGAGCAAGTCAATAAAGTATTAACGAAATTCAAACTTCAATTTTTAATGCAATAAATATTCTACTTAAAGGCAAAAGGCCTATAATCGAGGAGTCTTCATTTACATTTCATCTGACATGATAATAGTTGTTGGTTTATTTATATTGTTGTTTTTTATTATTATTTTGTTTCAATTTTAAAGTTAAGAATTATGAAGATTTAATTTTCAATCAATTTTTTTATAAAAAGATTACGATGGTTTTTTTTTGTTATTATTGTTTAGATTCGTTCACAAGTTTTTAAATTGATTTGAGTTGGTACATTTGATAAATCTTATTAAATATTGATACCAGACTCTATCCATTATTATCAAAGTTTTGCCTAACCTCCCTCAGCTTCAAGGTCCCTCTGTTTGTTTGAGGCCTTGCCGTAGCAGGTCAAGGAAACAACTTTATTGAGTTTCAGGCCTTTCTGTGTCACTGCTCTTAAGAGACTCGATCTCCTCCAAGCAACTCCCTTTACCTAGTTATGTTGTTTATTTGTCCTTTTAAGAGTTGGTTTTGTTTTTGACCTCGAACCTTGTATTTACGTTGTTGATCGTTTATGTAGCCTTAAACCTTTACCTTGTATTTACGTTGTTGATCGTTTGAGTAGCCTTAAACCTTTACCTGTGATTTTTCCAACTCATTTTTATTTTAACCTTTCTTATTTTTATTGAATATAATTGTTAGTTCCAATAATAAAAATTCTATAATCAAGTTTTGCAGGTGAAAACCATTTATTTTTATAATGTAACATATATTAAAAATAATATGATCTACGACAAGGACTTGCCACCATTATCGATCATGTGTCTAGAGTTCAATCTCCATAAAAATTTGTATAAAAAGTATTACTCTAATTAATTTTTTTGCCTAATATTTATTATAAAAAACCATGGTTTTTAAGCTTTGTATTTTGTAAGTAAGATACAAAATTTTTAAAATCATTCTACTCTTATTAAAAAATTTACTTTATATCATATATATATATATAAGATATTTTTAAATTTTAAATTATTTATAATATTAATATTAATATAAATATTATTAAATGTTATTAACATTATTTATTACATTTAAAAAAAAAATAAGGTTTAAAACTTATCAAAAAAAATACATGCTTTATTATTATTATTATGCGTTTGATATAGGAAAGTTGATTACAATCATATTATTTCTAGTAGCTATTAAACACATATCAAATTATACAATAATAATGTAATACAAATTAAAACTTAATATAAATATTTATTTTTTAAATATATTTTATTATAAAATAATTTTATTTATGACCATGAAAAGTTCCCCATGTTCCTAGACACTCAATCGTCATTAATTTCTTTCAATAATATATATATAGTATCAAAATATATAAATAATTAAATATATTTAAATAATATTTTTAACTTAAACCATTATTCAGAAAAAAAATAATATGATCATCAACAATAATTTTCTAATGAAAAAATGACTTCCACTTTTCTAGAAGCATTCCTAATTAAGCAAGCTTCTTAAGACAAAGCATCTTTTAATGATTAAAAAAAGATATGCAATCTACCTTGCTGTACCAGAGAATCTTTAGACATCGTGTCTTTCTAATATAGTAACATATTCTTGGAGAAAGTGTCTCCCTAAAGGGGTAGGACATCCAAACATTACTAACTCCCTCTACAAATAAAAATGATATCAAGTCTCTATGTTAATAGATTGGGAACCATGTGAATCATTAAAATAAAAATATATGACATTCAAACAAAATCAAGCCATAAAGTCCCATGTTCAAAGGAAAATTTTAGTTAACATAATGAATTTAGAATTAGTTTTGCCTAGCATTATAGCATATGCTTGTATATGGCATATGTTTGGGAACTAATTTCTTTATTTGGAAACCCAAGCCACCCGGTGGTTATTCAATCTAAACTAAAAATTATTATACAAATAGAATTTTCTTAATGTATGTTATATAGATTTATTTGGCTCACTTTTAGTTTCTAAAATTTGAGTCAAGGTTGTGTAAATCAATTCTCACAAAGGATATTGTTTATTTAATATATGATTATCCAATCATATCCTAGTTACCAAAACATGGTGTACAATCCTAATCCCTTAAGATTCAAATCTTGAACCTCTATTCAAGGTTCCAAAATCTCCAAAGTTAAACTACTCAAATTAGTTAGCTAAAAAATACATGCATCAACAAATATAAATTATCTATATCTAGTAATATAAGTTAACAAAAATTGTGTTATCAATTGTACTCATGGCACTAACAAATACATTTATATTATAATCATATATGAAAGTTAAGTGTTAATTTTTTTCGTAATCATATATGAAAGTTAAGTGTTAATTTTTTTTGTAATCATATATCAAAGTTGGATATCAATATTTTTCATGATTTTTTAAAGTATTCTATATCAATGGATAAATAGATTTTGACATTAGTTTGTAATATATTTGTTAGCGTAGATATTAGGGTAATTTATTGTTTTTACCTTAGTAAATTAGTTTATTGCCTTATTTTATAATCATGAAGATATTTATTGTTAGAATATCTTATGGTTGTTATTCTTTACGCGTTATTTTATTATCGGTATTGTTATGTTGTTAATGCCATTTGTTTTGGTTAGCTATCTTAACGATAGCAATTTAGCTATATTTAGCCTATAGAAATTGTATTTATACCTTAGCATATGAATATATTTTCTAATGGTGAATTGAACTAATATTGGTATTAGAGAAAAATTTTGTTGGGCATATAAATTAACGAGGTACCTTCGAAGTAGGAGAAAGCAATATTTTGTCGCTCCTGCACTAAACCACGAGGGTAAAAATCTCGAGATAGAACCCCTTGGATGGGACACGTTTCTCAAGGTAGAAATCCTTGGCATTGCTTTAGCATGGATCTCGAGGTACGAGCTTTGCACGAAATTTTGACTCTGTATTTTTTTGCACTAAATTTAAGTCAGAGATTGATTGAAATATCACGCGCATTGATCCTTGATGTCACTGACAACTACGAGTATGGGAGACCAGGCTCTGATCGAATGACGATAAGCTGCACTAAAGTCGATGCGCTGATGTCATATTGACCTGCTAATCGACTTGTGATCTAATGAGTGCAAATCTCGAGGGCCACCTGGCAAACACGACTTTCAAGGTGATTGACTAATTACGTTGCGACGACTAACATGGTAGACCTGCTGAGCTAGCGTGTCATGAAATTCGGGGGATACCTAGTGATCTCCAATTGAGCTGGTAGAAGGTTAATCTGGCTAGTACGAACCTCGAGGTAAGCTGACATGGCGAGCATAGATTTCAATGGCAACTGATGTGGCTCAATCTGACACATGTGTACCAACTGTAATGCTGAGGTGGCAAATTGCGATTGGACAACAGTGCTGACATGTCACATTTTTCTTCATTCTTGATAGTGACAAAAGGACGTTTCTTGACGTCAGATTACCCAAAGGCAATCAAATTCACTTCGATGCAATGTTAATTTTAAGCATCCCAAGTGCAACAATACGCTACATGTGGGACTAAATATAAGTCCTAGTGCAACTTTACATTGCACATCCGTCCCCGTTGCTCGGTGGGACATGAAGCAAAAGGGACGACTTGTCCCTTTGCTCCCGTCTAGAGTAGGAGTTGGGTTGGTCAGCACCTCGCTGCTAAGGCGCTAGCCCACGGGACGTCGCGGGATCAATTCCCAACGACTGCGCTCCATAAGGTAAAATAACAAAAAAAATTGTTTTTGCAAATTTTAATAGGTTTTTTCATTTTTTAATATAATTTAATATTATTTTTGGTTTTAAAATCAAATTTGTTTATCTAAATTGATTTTATTTACCAAAATTTATTTTATTATTTAAATTAATTTATCAAACCTTCTTTTTTGCAATAAAAAAAAAACAAAGGAGAAAACTTATTTTTTTGCAATTTCAAACAAATTGGTAACTTTGTTTTCTCCAACAAAGAGATGTAACACAAAAATAACACCACTATTTTTGCAAAATCAGGAATTCTTTAGAAACTTTCTCAAAAAATTTCTAAACACTAGTTTTGGGAGTAAGAGTTTTTTCTCTTGAAGAATTATGGGTCCACTAATACCAAGTCATGTGTTGACTGGTTCTGGATTGTCTTTCAAAAGCTTTTCGTATGTTGACTTGACTTGAAAGGTGTGCTACCTTGTTAAATTTGCAACGGAAATGGAGGACATGAAATTGTGATTATTTTTTAGCAAATTTGTAACACAAGGAGGGGGGGCACTTGAATATCAAAACATTTTTGCAAAATCAACAACAACTTGTACATTTTGTTTTCTCAAACCTTGGGATATAACACAAAATATTGCACATTCATTTTTTTTGCAAATTGGAGAAGGATCTCATCACATTGAAGAACTAAATTTTCAAAAAACCTTGTTTCTTTTGCAAGCAAAAGGGGGGACAAACGTGTTTTCTCTTTGCAAAATTATAACACAAGGAAAGGGAAAATTGTGAACATCAAAGGGTTGAAGCATTAAAACTTGTTTATTTTGCAACACAAAAAGGAGGGCAATTGTTTTTTTTGTCAATTTTTTTGCAAAATTGTAAGACAAGGAGAGAAATTGAATATCAAAAATTTTGCAAACCAAAAATCACAATTTTGTTGCAAAAATTATTGTAATAAGGTGCATTTTTGATAGCATTTGACACCTTTTGTTAAATTGGTATTGTAAAAATAGGTGCATTTTCGGTAGAATCCGACACCTAAGTGTTAAAAATTTATGGGCACTTTTGATGGTTTGTTGCATTTAAATTCTTTTTTTTGCAATTACCTCTTAAGTTAAAATCAAGAGAGATTAAGACCCCAAATTTTACACCCATTTGTGTAATTTATTGCACAGGTAAAGCTAATTTTTTGATATTTAATCCATAACAATCCAAAATTCACTCTTCTTTTTTGGATTAAATTCCTCAAACTGATCATAATTTTTCAAGGGTTTTTAGGCAGGTGCCATTAAATATCAATTAGAGTGAATTTCCTTTTCAGTACTCTTTTGGGTATATCAAAAGGAAGACCATTTTGGTAAGATAAGGAACCTTCATAGTAGCAATTGTTTGCACTAAGGGGGGAATAATTCCTTTCTTCCTTCAAAATATATTTTGACAAAAGGGAGATAAAACTTGTAAAGGCAATTAGAAAAGAATAAGTTTTCAAAATTATACCTTTTCTTTTAGGCTTCATAATAACAACTTTTGCTTGAAGTACTTATAATAAGGAGGGGATTCTTTGGTGATTTTTTTGATAAATTGCCTAAGAGGCAAAGGTTTATTCAAAATATTTTACCCTAAAAGTGAAAAAGAAAACATTGTTAAAAGGCAATCAACAAATTGTACCTTTTCTTTTAGGCTTCATAATAGAAATTTTTTGCTTGAAGTACTTGCAATAAGGGAGGATTGTTTGGTGAAAGTTTTTGATAATTTGCCTAGGAGGCAAAGTTTTGTAGAAGTATATTTTACACTAAAGGGAAGACTTCAGAAATTGCCTAAGGGAGATATATTTGTAAACCTAGGTAGCACCATTGTAAACCTCTTTTTAGGCTTCATAATAGAAAATATTTTGCTTGAAGTACTTGTAATAAAGGGGGGATTTTTGGTGATTTTTTTTTTAATTTGCCTAGGAGGCAATATTTGTAAAAGCCTTAAAAAGCTTCATAAGTTGCAAATTTTGCACTTAGGGGGGATAAAAATTTCTTTTCTACCTCAAATAATATTTTGCAACAAAGGGAGAAGACTTGTAAGGGTGCATTTTCGACAGCAACCGACACCTTAGTCAAACTTCTTGCAAAATTTCATCAAATAATATTTTTGCAAAAAGGGGGAAAGACTTGTAAGGGTGCATTTTCGGCAGTGATTTACACCTTAGTCAAACTTCTTGCAAAAATTCTATTGTAAAAGGTGCATTTTTGGTAGAGACCGACACCTTAAGAAAATGGGCAAATCAAAGAAGAAAAATACCCCAAAACAAACTGAAGTTGTTAAATCAGTTAAAGATCCTTACTTTCCACCAGGGTTGGAAGGAATGGATTTTTATAAGGATGGACAATTTCTCACACTATGCAATGGTGTAAGATCTATTCTTAAATATTCTGAAGCTTGTGAAGACCTTCAGAACAATGGTGCTCTAATCCCTATTAGTCTTGTAAGGGCAACATACATATCATTTGTTTCACTTGACATTGTTCAACGTAAAAATAAAAGAGAAATCAATGAGGAATCAGAGGTCATGCTCCTAATGGTTGATGTTTGTTGTGACACAAGTGACCTTCATCCCATGATGGCGAATGCTTGTTGTGACACAAGTGTCCTTAAGCCCATGGTGGCCAATTCTTGTTGTGACACAAGTGATATTCAGCCCATGATGGCAAATGCTTGTAGCACAAGTGACCTAAAGCCCATTGTGGCCAATTCTTGTTGTAATACAGGCGACCTCCTACCTTCAATGGTATATATTAGTTGTAGCACAGGTGATATCGTTACAAGAGCAAATATTTCTTGTGATACTAGTGACTTAATTACTGAACCTCCTCAAAAAGAGCTCCATAATCTCATCAATAGTGACAAATACCATATTGTTAAAAGCATTGATGAAGATGAAGAACTTGGGTGTTTTAAAAAACACACCAAAGGCATTGGATCCAAACTGATGAACAAAATGGGATTCAATTGTAAAGGATTAGGTAAACACGGGAAATACATTAAAACTACTATAATTCCAAATATCAAGCCAAAGTAAATATATAAGCACTCAAATAACAATAAAATTGAGCCAACATTACATTCAAAAGGGAGTTAGACCAACATAGAAATCAAAAGAGTCTAATTCAAAGTAAAGTGTTTTCACAAAGCTATTAAGACTAACACAAATCATTAAACAATATCCAAACTAGTAGTGAAACATCTCAATATTACTTTGAATGAATTGTATATACAATACAACTTGGCATACGAATGAACAACCCAAATCATAAGAAAAAATAGTCCATAGCAATTAAACAGGTAGCCCAACTCATTTTCTTGAAAGGTAAACCAAGTTTAATGTAGAATTTGGAATGTAATAATCATCGTTTGTGAAAAATAAATCAAGAGAAAATTGAAAGGATAGTGCAATGCTCATCCTCTCCTAACTAGCATGCATTACAAGCACTAGACACATGGAATGTTTCTCTGAGGAATATTATGTTACAATGCACCCACCATGTGAAATGAGAAAACCTAATGGTCAAGGAATTTAGAATGTCTATCAAAGTGTGTGAAGTATTAAAATGGTTGGCAATATATGTTAGTAACCCGAAGCAAATTCAACACAATGTAGTCAAAAAGCCAAAGTGATTTGAGGCAATCAAAAGCATACCAAAGGTAGAGTGGCAACATGAAGACTAAGGGCAGAGTGGTAGTGTAGATACCAAAGGCAAATGAGATAATTAAATTAGTTAGAGATAAGTTATAATTGGAGAGATAAGTAGGATTGAGATAAAATAAACTAGGACCTATAAGGTTATTGATTATTATATCTATTTAAGGTTTTTAATTAAATTTTGGAGTGATAAGAATTATATTTTTTATGTTTATATAGTTTGATTTTATTTTTTGATTTATAAGTTTTTTAAAAGTTTTTAATAGTTTTTTTAAAACTCAAAGTACGATAGAAACTTTGCAAAGTTCATATTTTCTAGTTTCTAAAATTAGGGAGACAAGACATTTTACTTCATAGTTTTTTGAACTTAGAAACTTAGAATTTATTTAATCCTAGGGAGGTAAAATGATGTTTTATTCAATAGAATCATTGAATTAAATAGATATGAAGTTTTTGATATAAGAAGAAAGCAAAAGTAGATGAATCATTTTTGGAAAATATATTTCATTCTTCATGCAATATTGATATTCCAAGTTCATCTAACTTAGGATCCTATTATGATGCTTTAAGTGAATGTTCAAAAGTCTCTATACAAAAAAAAAAGAGTCATATGATTCTAAGGACAAAGGCAAAAGAAATATTCTTACACAAGAATATAATGACAATAAGGAAGTTCAAGAAATTTGTAATCTTGAAGCTGCGAATGCTGAAGAATATAAAGCTGAACTTAGATATGAAGTAAAGCAAGAAGAAGAACCATATGAAGATAAAATCCATTACAAAGTCACTTGAAGGAAGAAGACCATATTGAAGACTAAAGTCTTCAATAACCAAATAATGTAATACGAGGGGTGTTGGAGAATATTATATTATTTGGTACCTTGGTACAACCTTGTAAATATTAGATTAGGTTTGTGTCCTAGATTAGAGTATGAGTAAATATTTTATGTAATGTAATAATGTACAAAAAATGCACGTGTTATATAAATAAGTGTGCAAGTGTTATGTGCATAAGTGTATCATATGTAAGTGTGCACATGTGTTATTATATTAGGATGTATTATGTGAAGAGTCATGTCCAAGTGTGCATACAAGATAGATTCATATGTATGCAAGTATCAAGTAGAGAAGCCAAGAGTCATGAGACTTGGCATAAAGAAAGGAAGATTCAAGTAACCAAAGAGTCATCCTATAATGACTATATATTACTCCATAGAGAGGTATAGATATATCGCCTACATAGCTTACATAGCCTTCATAGCCTACATAGTGAGTATTGTGATTATTGTTGTATGAGAGTTTTATGATACATTTATAACATAAAGAGGAGTAATACATATTGTATACATTTGAGCAACTAATATTGTAAGTCTTGTTATATTGTATGATTCAGGCTATTACATTCATATTTTAGCTTATTAATGAATGCTCTTTAATATGTTATTATCCTTGATATTTACATAATAGTTATCTAATATTGGAGCCTCACCATGGTAGAGAGGGTCTGAGCCTCACTGTGGCAAGAGGGCTTGAGCCTCACCGTGGTAGAGAGGGCCCGTGAGGGTTTCCTCTGTGAGGGCTTCCTTTGTGAGGGTTTCACTCCCACTCTAAATTTAATGCTTTGAAACCATTTGAGCAAGATGCCTCCTTTCTCCCATTATGGATTTGGCTGCTATGCATGCTTAGTTTCTCTGCTATGGTTTATGACCATGGTATTTTTATTATTAGGGGTATTACTGGTATGTTAGCTCTCTTATGGGTTAGGCATTATCACTATTATCTAAAGGCAGAGAGCCGAATGGTGACCCAAGGGTGATTCTAGGCCATTATAATGCAGTGGAAAATTTTGGCTATTGACCCCTTGGCTAGATCTCACTCTAGTTGGTGGGTGTGTTGGGTGGTTGTGTTTCTTGGGTTGTTTTCTAGTTTTGGGGACTTGGTTGGATTTTGTAGCATTTCTTCTAGGTTTCGTAGTTTCATGTTTTTTCTAGCTTTCCAGGGAGAGGAAAGGGCCATATACCAATCTAAACCTATTGGGGTTAGCTTGGTATGGTGTTTGGCTACATAAATATAATGGTGTTCCCTTGGCTAGCTTTAGATCTGATGACTTGGCTACTCTGGTTGAATGGTGCTTGGATGGCTCTATTGCTAGGGTTCTCTACCAGTAGTGGGTTTGTGGCTGATTTGTGTTGCTTTCTTCTAGGTTTGATAATTTCTTGTTGTATCTAGCTATTTCAGGGAGATAGGGCCAAATACCAACCCAAACCAGTTGGGGTGAAAGTGGGTTGGTATGCTATGAAGGCTTTTAGATTTTTACCCCATGTCTCTGGTGGGTTTCCTAGCTTCGACGGTCTATAAATATCTCTTTCTCCAGTTCTAGTAGTGGTGGTGTGTTTGATCCCAGGGTTCTAAGGCTTATTTTTTTGGGATCTTACCCTTATCCCTATTAGGTGAGATGCAGAATATGTTATCTCCTTTTTATTGTACCTGAGAGTGGTTGTTCTTGAAACATTTTTGGTTGGCTCTAGCAAGATTTGTGGGTTTCATGGAATTTCTTGTGCAGATATCCTGGATGGTTTTTATGTTGTGGATTTTGTTGGCCGGTATTTCTAGTGTTGTTTTCTTAAACCAACTATTCTAATGAGGGGTTATCCTATTATGGGATTTGTTGGATAGATTTTTTGATTATGATGACATGATTCCTATGTTCTCCTTTCTTGTCAGGCAAAAAATTCTTTGGTTTGGGTTGTTTTTATTTGTAAATTTATTTTTAACTATAGAATTTTTATTATTCTACTATTTTTCTCCATTTCTTTAGATTCAAAGCACACGATGGTTTGACCATGGGACAATCTCTTGTATTTACTTGATAAAAATATGCAACTTATTTACTAGGGGGTTTTTTCATTGGATTTTTGGGTTTGATTCGTGGAATTTATCTCAGTATTTCTTGTTGTCTTATTGTTAGATCTAAGGTTTTGGGGTAACTTTCAAAACCCTACTTGTAATAGGTTTGGGGACCCTTTTAAAACCCTTTCTATTATCAATAAAAAATAGTTATCTCATATTATATCTATTACATTATTATTTTCATCATATTATATTGCAACTATCATATATTTGATCCCATGATAAATTATCTTATGAGTTTACATTAATAGTAAGGCTATAAAAGCCATCACATATAATCAATTTATAATTTTTTTATGGAGAAGTAGACCCATAATACTCTTAGTTTTGAATCTTAAGGAGAAAAAAATCCCAAAAATCTTAGATCTAATTCTTATGGAGAAGTAGACCCAAAAAAATCGGAGCCATGATTCTTATGGAAAAGCATGATATGGGAGAAATTACAACAAACAAATGAATAAGAAGACAATCCCAAAAAACTTGTATTTCATTGACAACATATGCCTATAAATAGGCATTTACAAGACATGACAATGGATAAGGTTGCATTAACAATGCACCTTAATCTTTTCAACAACCGATATTAAAAATAAATATCATTTATGAAATCACACACCTAATCCCTATCATACCTCCCCATTAAAGAAGCATTGGTCCATAATGCATAAAAATGTGGAAGAGAAAGAAGAAAAAATAGCCAGGAGTATCAGGTACAACCAAAAATGTACTCCTGTTACAAAAATATGAAGACCAAAATGATGAAATTTTACATGTCTTCATAAAACTAAAATCTGGCACTAGATCTAAGGTAGGCTCAAAAAATGCTCTCGGATGACTGTAAACATTGCTATGCCGATGGAAAGTTGAAATTGGGTCCCTCAAAATGATAGCATAAAATAACAACTAATGGTACAACAAAAGATTCCTCGAACCACATGCTAAAATATGCCAATGGAAAATTGAATGTTATCAAGCATTAAATGTTTGGTTTTGAATGTTGGATAATCAATATTAATGAAAGGCATTGAAGAAGGGGGTGGTTCAAACCTGCAATGACGAGTGCAAGAAAGAAAATCGATGCGAGGTGGAGGCCACGGTGTTCCAATTCCTCTAGAGAAATAAATCTTAAAATTTTTTGTCTCTGATTCTTGTGGAGAAACAAACCTAGAAAACCCAGACTGTAATTCTTGTGGAGAAGCAAACTTAAAAATCCTAGCTTTAATTCCTATGGATGAGACCCAAAAAATTTAGCTCTAATTCTTGCGGAGAAACAAACCCAAAAAACATTAGCTCTAATTCCTAGCTCTACAGATGTAATGAAATCATCGCATATGGCTAACCACTAGAAAATCCCTAGGATCATCTTCTATAAAAGTTCATCCCTTTGCTTTAATCCTTATGGAGAAATAAAATCTAGAAAATGTTGTCTCCAATTATTGAGGAGAAGCATACTCAAAAAATCCTTGGCTTAGACTCCTGTGGAGAAATAACCCCAAAAAACTCTAGTCCTAATTCATACGAGGAAACAAAACCAAAAAAATCTTGGTTTTTATTCCTAAGGAGAAGAATCCCAAAAAAGCCTTGTCTCTGATTCTTGTCCAAAAATCCATGACTTCGATCCTTGTGGAGAAACAAACCTAGAAAAACCCTACAAACAAAAATAGTTATCTATGAAGGTAAAATACTCTAAAACTATGAAGTACCCAAATATGTAGATGTAATGATAACAATGCCTATGTCTGACCACCAACAAATCAACATGATCACATTATTTAAATTGACATCCATTTTCTTTGATCCCTATGAAGAAACAAACCTCAAGGACTATGTATTTTCCAAAATCTTCTCTTTCTAATCTAATATGAAAAAATTTGGGTGGATCTCCACTAGGGGTATCCACCTTTTATCCTCCTCTTGTAGTGTTATCCTATTGGCTAACATGTCTACAACCATATTGCATTCCATATATGGACTACTTGTATATCAACAATGGCTTAGAGAGCATGCTTAATATCTTGAAAATATTTCTTATTTTCCAATTTATATTTGCTTCTTGATTAAGATAGTTAATTATATTCAAATAATTCCTTCCACTACTAGATTTCTAACTCCTAAAACTCTTTCTAGTTCTACCCATATCAATAGAGCTTGAGATTTTGCTTGGTGGCTTGTAGTGATTTTCAAATATTCACATATTGCATCCTTTATCCTCCCTTGTTTATATTGAATAATAATATCTTCCATTACCTTCCTCAGGTTTCCATTTGAGGCCCCATCAAAGTTCATCGTAGTATCAACCCTCGAATGATTCTCAGTACCATCCAAGCTACCAATCGAGTATAAGTTCTAGGTTCTGCCTAGTCTAGCCTCATCTCCTATTTTAGGTTTGGTAAAAAAATTTATTATCTTCACATTTTCCTCAATTGCTCGTACAATAATCTATATATTTCTCTCCATTGTTCATTTCTCCTCCTTAAATATTCTCCTATTCCTTTCTAGCCATATTCTCCAAGCATAGACAAAAGGAATTAGATTCCAATTTCTATTAAGTCTAAGACTGTTGAAAGGTTCCTCCCCTTGCTCTAACCAAGCTAGCATGGTATTTGGTAAAGCTCACACTACTACCACCTTATTTATTAGTTTCTGAAGTATATTTAGTGAGTAGTCACATTCTTGGAAGATATGTTGAACCAAATCCTCTCTCTAATCACAAAGGAAGCATTTGTTTAGTTATTGAATATTTTTTAAATAGCACAAAAAAATATGTACTTTTCCAGATTTTCAAGCCATATGATGGGTTAAAAAAGTAAATTTCTCTCTCTCAAAGAAATAAATGGAAGCACAATAAAATTTGGTGATAATGTTTCTACCAAAATTGTCAAAAAGAGAACCTTGAGCCTGGATAATGGAATATCAAGGATAGAGAATGTGTTATATGTTTAAGGGTTGAAGCACAACCTTATAAGTGTGAGAAAACTATGTGATCAAGGGTATACACTCATATTTCACCCAAATGGATGTGATATCAAGAAATTCAAGATAGGAAAACTTATTTCAGACACCTATAGAACTACAAATAATCTCTACATGTTGAGTGAAATTAAGGGAGAAAAATACTTTTTATCATAAGAGGATGAGAGCTGGTTATGGCACAGGAGAATGGGCCACCTGAACTTTGACAACATGGTGAAAATAAGCAACAAACAGGCAGTTAGATATTTTCCCAAGATAGCCAAATCCCCAAGCATAATTTGCGCAAAGTGCCAGCATGGTAAGCTAACAAGATCAAGTTTTAAATCAAAGGAATTCTCTTCATCCAAGCCTTTGGAGCTAATTCACATCGATCTATGTGGCCCTACAAGGACAAAGAGATTACAAGGTGAGAATTATTTCATGTTGTTTATTTATGATTATTCTAGAATGACTTGGGTAACATTCTTAAGAGAAAAATTAGAAGCCTTTGAAAGGTTCAAAGTATTCAAGGCACTTGTAGAAAATAAAATAGGCAAAAATATCAAGTGTCTAAGATCAGATAGAGGAGGTGAATTCACTTCAAATGAATTTGTAGAATTCTATGAACAACATGGAATCAAAATACAATACTCAGCAACCAAAACTCCACAACAGAATGAAGTAGTTAAAAGGAAGAAAAAATCTATTCAAGGCATGTCTAGGGCCATGCTAAATGAGTCTAAGCTTTCTGATGCTTTTTGGAGAGAGGCAATCCATATAGTTGTTTATATCATCAATAGAGCTCAAGTAAGATTAAATCACGACAAAACTTCGTATGAGCTTTGAAAGGGAAGACCAACTACTGTGAAGTATTTCAAAATATTTGGAAGCAAATGCTACATTAGACGAGATGAAAAATATTTGGGCAAGTTTATTCCAGGTGTGATGAGGGTATATTCCTTGGATACTCTTCAAAGACCAAAGCCTATAGATGCTACAATAAAATATTGCATAAAATTATGGAAAGCACAAATGTAAGAGTTGATGAAGAAATATATCTAAGAGAACCAGCTCAAGAGATCATGTATCAAGAAGGAGAAAATTGCAAATATGAAGAAACTGAAGAAGCTGAGAATCAAATGACATCCTTAAGAACATCCCCCAAAATACCATTCAAGGAACCACCTAAAACACCATCCAAATATATACAAAAGAATCATCTAGAAGATCTGATTACTTGGAATATAGATGAGAGATGAAGAAAGAGGAAAATGACAGGTACAAGTGAATATGCCAACTTCTCTTTACTATCTAAATTTGAGCCAAAGAATTTCAATGAAGCGAGTGAAGATAAATATTGGATTAAGATAATGGAAGAATATTTAGGTGAAATATAGAAGAGCAAGACCTAGGAACTTGTCCCACATCCAAAAGACAAGAACGTAATTGGTACCCAATGGATGTACAAAAATAAGTTGAACAAAAATGGTCAGGTTTTCATAAACAAAGCAAGACTTGTGTGCAAAGGCTATGCACAAGTTGAGGGAATTGATTTTGAAGAGACATTTGCTCCTATTGATCATCTTGAGGCCATAAGAATGTTCTTGGTATTTTCAAGTTTCAAAAAATTCAAAGTGTACCAAATGGATGTAAAATCAACATTTCTTAATGGTTACTTAGAGGAAGAGGTCTACATTGAGCAACCAGAGGGTTTTAGCCTAACAGACAAGTCGAACTATGTATTCAAATTGAAGAAGGATCTCTATAAACTAAAGCAAGCCCCTAAGGCTTGATACTCAAGGTTGGATAAATACCTCCAAGAATAGGATTTTATAAAAGGTATAGTTGATAGCAACTTGTACATCAAGAATAAAGGAAATGACCAGTTAATTGTAGTGGTCTATGTGGATGACATGATTTTCAGTGGTAATAATGACAATATGTGTAAAAAATTTACAAAATCTATGTAAAGTAAATTTGAGATGTCAATGCTTGGTGAGCTATCCTTATTTTTTGGTTTGCAAATCTCACAGTAAATTAAAGGTATATTTCTCTCTCAAACCAAGTATGTAAAAAATATGTTAAAAAAATTTAGGGTGGAGGATTGCAATCCTGTAAGTACCCCCATGAGTACAGAATGTAAGTTAAGTAAATATGATGAGTCTCCCAAGGCTAATCAAACTTTTTATAGATCCATGATTGGAAATTTATTGTATGTCATAGCTACAAGGCTGGATATAATGTAGGCAATCAAATTGGTGGTAAGATTTCAAGTTGCACAAAAGGAAACACATGTACATATAGTAAAAATAATCTTCAAGTATTTAAAAAGAACTATGGATTTTAGACTGTTGTAGCCCACATGCAATAATTTAACTCTCACTTCATATATAGATGTGGATTGGGTAGGCAGTGTGGAAGAAAGGAAAAGCACAAGTGGAGGAAATTTTTTTCTTGGAAACTGTTTAAGTAAGAAACAAGCATTAGTGTCCTTATCTATTGCAGAGGTAGAGTACATTGCAGCAACTTCTTTTTGCACATAGGTTTTATGTATGAAACAAGCCTTAAGTGATTTAAAAGTAGAGCATGATCATCCCATATCCATACTTTGTGATAATATAATTTCTATCAATATTTCAAAGAATTCGGTGATGCATTCAAGGACCAAGCACATTCTGATCAAGTATCTCTTTTTAAGAGAGCAAGTGACTAATCAGAAAGTTAAGTTGGAATACATTACTACAAAGGAACAAATTGTTGACATCTTTACCAAGCCACTTCCAAAGGATACCTTTGAATATCTCAAAGGTAAGTTGGGAGTAGTTTCCCTCTCATCTCATTATTGAACATCTCAGTTAAAGTAGTTAGTAAGGGGGAGTTGTCAAGTGCCTTATAATTTAGCCTCGAGAAGCCTTTGCCATTGATGTCAAAGGGATAGAATTTCAGTAAGGGGGAGCAACTTGGCAAGGGGAGTAGCTTGTGATCCTATTGCAGTATAGGATAATTTATTTGCAAGATTGCCATCAATGAAAAAAGGGGGAGATTGTTAGAATTAGTCACTATTGAGTTGTCATTGATGTCAAAGGCCAACATTGGTTGCTGGAAAATGATGGCATGCTTGGGTGAATTATTCAAGGCAAATATACTTTTCAAAGTGTTGAGTTTGAGTGTGCAATATCAAAGGGGTTGAAATATTTAAATTATAGATTTAAATATAAGATTCATGAGCCGTTGTTAAAGTGATGTTTTAAAATAAAAATAAAAATATAATATAAAGTGAATTTTAAAAAAATATGGGGTGACGTGCCAAATATTAAAGTAAAATATTTGATAAAAAAATAAATTCAAAGTCAGTGAATGAGAGATGGTGGGAGCAGGAGCAGCAACGAGAGCAGGGATGGGGCCAGGAGCAGAGGTAGGGCAAAGGGCGAGATCGAGGTAGGAAACCTCCATGGGGGGTGTCGGGATCCACACCTCTGGATAGGCATCTGGGGGCCCGGGCCCTAAGGTAAGCAGTAAGGGCACCCCTGGGGGTCCCTCTGGAAATGAGCACTCTGATGCTCCAGACAAAGAACCCCCTAACAAGGATTCTTCCCTAGGGGGGTCCAGCAAACCCTCGTACGTCCAGATCTTGGTGGGCAAGACCAGTCATCCCCGCCACCCGTCCTCGGGGTTATCCCTGGTAGGGACACATATTTCCATCAAGGATGATGTTTTCTCATCCTTTGTGATAGAGGCCTCCTCCTCTCTGGTCAAAAAGTTCATTGGGGGCTGACCAGACATGGAAACCATTCACCGCTGGGCCTTCACCAAATGGAAAACCATAGGGAACATGCAGATCGTTGCCCTGTCGAAGGGGTTTTTCCTCATCAAGCTCAACAACAAGGAAGACACCAACAAGATTCTGATAGGCAGGCCCTAGTTTCTAGGGCACAAAAGCCTATTTCTTAGATGGTGGGATGCGAATTTCAACCCAAACACCCAGAGCATAAACTATGCCTCGATCTAGGTCAGGCTACCAGATCTCCCATTCCACCTTTGGTGGGAGGGCATGCTCAGACTCATTGTAGAGGCCATAGGGGAGCTCATGGATTTTGACTCTACCACTAAAGCCAAATCTTGGATGGTCCATGCCAGAATTTGTGTCAATGCAAACCTAGAATCCGAGCTCCCATCTTCAGTCACCCTTTCGTCTGGATCCTACCATTGGTGCCAAACCCTGGAATACAAAAATAAGCCAACCTTTTGCACCCAGTGCAACATGCAAGGGCACCTCCCCAATCAATGCCCCCTCACTAAGCAGCCAGAAGCACCAACACCAAAGGGTCCGACCTACGACAGGTTTCCCCCCGTGGCCCCCCTCAAAATGGGTGCAGACCCCAACCCAGGCATGGCATGGGAAGGCACCTGATCCTACTGACAAAGGGAAATAGAAGGTGGACCCCATCCCGATAGAAGATCCCAACCAGGTATGCACCCACCTTGAACCCATCCCTAAAGTTTTCGTAACAACCCTGCAGCGTCCCGAGGAACCTCCCCATCAGGCCGTCGGGCTAGTCGATTCTCCCTCCTCTTCGGTGGGTTCCCCAGATGTTTCCCCTCCTCTCCATCCCCTATCTATGGAATACCTGTTACCACCCCCTACAAGCCTCCAGAGCATCCCCCGCCCCCCTCCCCTCGAGCCCCCCCTCCTCCCTCGGGGCCCCAACCCTGTTCCCCCTGACCATCCCCCTCCCCTCCCAGGCCTTCCCCGATGTCGGGTTTGAGACATCTGAGGATGATGATGAAGGCAATCCGACCTTCTCCTAGTCAGCCCCAGAAGGATTCAGTCCTAAGTGGACTCACAACAAAAAAATTTGCTATGGACTTTGGTAGTAAGAAGAAAAGAGGGCGGCCCACGCTCGACGAACAGAGAAACAAGCAAGCAGAGGATGAAATTGCCAGTGGCCTCTAGTCGACCCTCCTATCTGAATCTCTTAACCTCCCAAAAGAAGAGTCCCTGAGATCCAAACCTCTCACCCAGTAGGGGAAGGGAGGCAAGAAACCCCCCAAGGGTGCCAAATGAAGATCATCACCTAGAACATCAGAGGGCTCAATGGAGCCCCCAAGAGGCGCACCCTAGCCCAGCTCCATAGGGATCACAAATCGACTATCCTGATTCTCCAAGAAACCAAGCTCGATGAGTTATCCTCCCCTAAAGTTGCCAAGGTAGTCTGGAACAATGACAACTCCCTCTTCACCCCGGCCCTAGGATCCATCGGGGGTCTGATGTGCCTGTGGGACCCGGGCTCTATCGAAGGGAGGTTGATCTCGTCCTCCCCCAGAATCATCAACATCATGTTCCACTGCCTGATGATCGGGCAGACCTGGATACTTTCCAACATCTATGCCCCCAATAGCCCGATTGAAAGGGCCTCCCTATGGGATGAAATCAGCCTCATGCGAGAAGCGTTCACTCCCCTTCCCTGGATCCTGGCTGGTGACTTCAACAACCCCCTCTTTCCTTCTGACAAGTGTGGGGGCATCACCTCGACCACCAAAAGCATGGCTGACTTTGGGGCTTTCACCGATGCCAATGAGCTCATGGATGTCCATCTGAAGGGTGCCAGCTTCACCTGGAGTAACAGAAGAGCAGGGGCCAACCTCATCCAAGTGAGGCTAGACAGAGTGTTCCTATCCAGGGAAGCCATCCCTCTGTTTGCAGACTCAACCCTCCTAGCCCTTCCCAAAATTGGATCGGACCACTATCCCCTCCTCTTTGAAGCAAGCAGATGCCCTCCTCACAAGTGCCCCTTTCGGTTCTAGTCCATGTGGTTCCACCATCCCGACTTCAAGGAGCAGGTGGGCAGATGGTGGAACCAACCAGTCAAGGGACCCCCCATCGGGCAAGTCTATCAGAAACTAAGGGCCCTCAAGGATAACCTTAAGGTTTGGAATAGAGAGGTGTTCGACAATATCTTTGAGAGTAAGGAGATTCTGAAGAACAAATTGGAAGTCCTAGAGCACAGATTTTAGGAAGGCTATCAGGATCCAGAGTCCAAGGAGGAGGAACGTAGACTCCTAGCGGATTACCATAATGTCCTAGCTCGGGAGGAGACCTTTTGGAGGTAAAATTCAAGGGCCCTTTGGCTCAAATATGGTGATGCCAACACCAAGTTTTTTCACACTTCCACCCTAAAAAATAGAAGCACCAATCGAATCCTAGAGCTCCTTTGCAGTGATGGCAGGTCTACGAGGGATGAGGAAGAAATCAGATCAGAGGCCACCAACTTCTACCAGGATCTTCTTGGTACTACCTCCCAGTCTTCCCCCCAAGCGGTCGAGGCTCTCCTCGAGCATATTCCCCCCTCCATCTCCCCAGAAACCAACAAGGTGCTCCTCAGCCCGCTTTCAGATGGGGAAATCAAAGCAGCTCTATTCTCCATGAAAGCAGATGCGGCCCCGGGTCCGGATGGCTTCCCTCCACTTCTTCCAGGATTTTTGGGATCTGGTGGGCTGTGAAGTGTACGCTGCTATCAAGGACCTCTAGTTTGCCAAGTCCATCCCCAGAGGTATCAACACCACCTTCATCGCCTTGATCCCCAAAACCCAGGTGGCCAAATCCCTATCCGACTTCCACCCCATCAGTCTGTGCAATGTCCTTTATAAAATTCTCACCAAGGCCCTCACAACTAGACTCAAGGACATCCTCCCCCTAATAATTGACCCCTACCAGGGGAGCTCTGTTAAAGGTAGAGTCATCACAGATGGGATCATCATCATCCATGAGGTCTTGCACTCTGCATCCCTTGCCAAGAAACCAACGTTCCTTCTTAAGTTGGATATGAACAAAGCCTTCGATAGGGTCAGCTGGGAGTTCCTCGCCAATGTTCTCCTCAAATTTGGCTTCCACCCCTCCTGGGTCAATCTCATCAGACGCTACATGTCATCCCCATGGTTCTCTATCCTGGTCAATGGATCCCCAACTAGGTTCTTCCCCAGTGCCAGAGGGCTATGGTAGGGGGACCCCTTATCCCCGATCCTGTTCATTATCCTGGCCGAAGCCTTGGGGCACACCATTTCTAGTGCTACCAATAATGGGCTCATCTCAAGAATTAGTTCGGCTTCAGGCCTGGGCCCGGTGTCTCACCAGTAGTTCATGGACGACACCATCCTAGCCACCATCGCCTCGATAGCTCAAGCCAAAGTTATAAAGAAGATTCTGATCCTGTACGAGAATGCATTTGGGCAGAAGATAAACCTCCTAAAGAGAAAAATTTACTTCATCCACACCCCCTGGCGAGGCAGGCTAAGATAGCCCGGATCTTGGGTTGTACCCTGGATACCCTTCCCACCACTTATCTTGGGCTTCCCCTGTTCATGGGATTTCCTTCCAAGGCCCTGTGGAGCAACCTGATTGAGTGAATTCAGAAGAAGTTAGCCTCTTGGAAGGGGCACCTCCTCTCCCAAGTGGGTAAGGCAACCCTCACATCTGCCTATCTCCAAAGTATCCCGGTGTATTTCATGTCAGTCTTCAGAATCCCGGCTTCGATCAGTGCCCACATCGAGCAGATCCAGAAGTGCTTCTTGTGGTCTGGGAGTGAAGAGAGGAAAAGGATTCCCCTGGTCTCTTGGCCCCTCGTTTTCCGACCCAAGAGTGAAGGCGGGATCGACCTTCGAAGGATTGCCCCGATGAACACGGCTCTCCTAGCCAAGCATGCCTGGAAAGTGGTCACCAACTTCTCGGCTGAGTGGGTCAGCATTGTGCAAAGGAAATACCTCCAGTAGCACCCCTTCCTCAGTGACCATCAGCCTCGGGATGGGTCTACCTTCTGGAAGTCCCTGACCCAAATGAAAGACCTCATCCGAAAAGGGGTTAGGTGGATCCTTGGCAATGGGACCAGGATTGATTTCTGGGTAGACAAGTGGATCCGGGATGAGGCCCTGAGTGAAGACAGAGACCTCCTGGTCCTCAAGCCCCAGCTGGAGGCCTCCAAAGGATCCAAAGTGGTCGACTACATGATCAAGGTCCAGGGCAGATCAGGTTGGGGCCCCATCGAGGACGCCCGGTTCCCCCTCCAAGCAGCAAGCCTCTCAGCCCTTCTCGACACAACCATCATCCCCTCTAGAGGGAGGGAAGACAGGTGTGTCTGGCATGACACTAGTAGTGGATCCTTCTCGATCAAATCTGCCTATGCCCTCCAAAGGGATCCTCAAGAGGCCCACTTCCCTGTCAAGCAAGTGTGGGCCAAAAAGCTCATCCCTAAGGTCAGCTTCTTTGCTTGGACGACCATCCAAAACAAGATCCTCACCATTGAAAACTTGGCCAAGAGAGGGTTCCAGATCCCAAACCAGTGCTACCTTTGCTGCTCTACCTAGGAAGCAACCAATCACCTCTTCTTAAGCTGCCCTTTCTCCTCTGCGGCTCTTGGTCACCTCCTTCACCATTTCTCCATCCAGTGGCCCCCCTAGATCCATCCTCGACCTCTTCATCTAGTGGCCCAACCCCTTCTCCCACCCCACCCTCCATTCCCTCTGGGCCTTCTGCCTACCTCATTTGCTTTGGTAGCTTTGGCTTGAGCGTAATAGTAGAGCCTTCTCCTCCCCGCCCAAGGACCCCCTGGCGGTGGCAGTCAGAGCAATTACCTTCACTTCAGAGAACTCCCGCATCCTCTCCCCATCCTGCTCTCCCCCGAAGTCGAGCGAGCTCACCCTCCTTGGTTCCCTTGGAGTTTAGATGCCTCCCCCTGACCCCCACCCATCCCCCTCCCCCAGAGCCTCTACCAGGTGGTCGGCCCCCCCTCCCGGGTGGGTCAAGCTCAACTTTGATGGAGCTTCCAAAGGCAATCTTGGGCCCTCAAGAGCTGGCGGGGTCATTCACGACCATAGGGGGAGTGTGATCCTCACTTACATGGAACCCCTTGGTATCCAAACCAACAACTTCACTAAAGCATCGATGCTCCTCCGTGGGCTGACCATTCTCCAGGAAGACCCTAGAAAGGTGATCATCGAGGGAGACTCCTTAAACATCATCAATTTCATGACAAGGCACGGGGAACTATCATGGAGAATATCCAACATCATTCAAGAGGCTCGCATCATCCTCTAGGGATTCCCTCAGACTGCGATCCACCACATCTACAAGGAAGGTAACAAGTTGGTAGACTTTATGGCCAACTCAGTGGCCTCATCGATAGGCATTCGAATCTGGAGAGATGACTTCCCCGACGACCTATTAGGCATTGCATCCCAAGATCTTTCCCATGGTCTCGATGCCCGCATAGAAGTTTAGAGATGACATTCTTTGGGCCTTGTTGACTTGGTGCCCTAGGCCCCACTTTGCTTCCATGTGGGCCGTTGACCCCAGCGTAGAGCTTTCCAATGCTACCATCTTTGGTATGGCTATCTATAGTGACCACCTTAGCACCCGATCGAGTTCGAGCAGGTCCCACTGCTCTCACATGGGTGTCGACACCCTTCCCAATCTTGCCCCAACTCCAACTCAGCCCACCCACCTAGACATCCTCATCTTATCCTTCCATCATGACAAGGCTGGTGACCTGTGTTCACCGCCCACCTAGCCCTCGCCTAGTGAGACACCTTAGTAGCCACATTCTGAGAGGCTCACCGTCCATGGCCATTTCTTCATTAATTCTCATGCCCGCCACCCTCCTCCCGTTCACCACCACCATTCGAGCGTGACTCCCATGTCGTAAAGTCCCAATGCATGTAGTATTGTTGTTCCCCTTAGGCTTCCCTCAAGCCTATTTCTTCCATCCAGAGTGTGCCCAACTCAATTCTTCGCCTCCATCTCCCCCTTGGCTGTCTTTTGAGTGTTTGGCCTCTGCTGTCCACCTGTGGCCCCAACCATGTCCAGGCATCATTTGCCCCTTCCCCCACCATGCAGGCCATTTACATTGAGCCCTCCACCCTGACTCTAAGCGAGTCTGCTCAGGTGTTCATGAAGGCCAAATCCCTCACCCCGTTCCTCCGCAAGTTTGCAGGCCCTGACGATGAAATCACCCAAAACTTTCTTGACACCTGGAACAATGGCGAGGTGAGGGTCAAGGGTGTTCACTTTCGTGTCACCAAGGAGCTCATGTTTGAGGTTACAGGGCTCTACCATGAAGACAAAGGGAAGTACATTTGATGGGATAGGCACAACTGGGAGGAGGAGCTCGTGCACTTCCCTGACCAGGGCAAAGCTTATGGCTGGGACAAAGTGGCCCTCTTCAGGCACCAATTGCCCGAACCCTTCAACGAGGCCATAGTTCCAATCATGCAATTCATTACTTGCGATGACCCGGATAAAAAGCTCTACAGCTTTCACCTCAGCTTTGTAAACCACCTTCGAGATGCCACCCAGCTGTGCACCCCCAGGTATCTGCTTTACTCGCTCACCTTGGCTATTGAAAAGGCCCAGAAATCCCACCTCAAGCCTATTCACCAAGGTCTCATGGTGGTCCTCTACCGCCATGCATTGGCCAACCAGCCTCCCCTCCAGGATATTCCCCCCACCTCCTCCAAGCCCCCTCCCACGTCCCCGACCTCCTCTGACTCTGATCCAAAATATAGGGAGGGCAGCCCTAGCGGCCCCGACAATTCCCCTCCCCCCAAAAAGTGTATTCCCACCAGGAAGCGATGGGTGTCGAACGTGTCCAGTACTCCGGGCGGCCCCACCCCTGGCGGTCCCAGTGGTAGGAGAGCTTCAGGGAGGCTCAAGAGACCGAAGGTAGAAAGGAAGGTTACCCCAAAAATCATCTCAGACTCCGAGGTCGAGCTGAAGGGCTTCCCAGACCATCTCCTCCTGGACATGGCGATTAATTCCATGACCTCCGTAGCCAATGCGGCTGTGTCTTCTATACGCATGTTCAAGGAGCTCTGGCATAGACTGGGTTCTAGGTCTGATGGAGATGGGAAGTAGTTGTGCCATCCCCTTTCAGTGGAGGCCCCATCCCGGGGCCATCTGGTGTTCTATTTTTGGTGGGACCCGATAGTGCGGGCCCGATGGTTGGGGTTCGCATCTGGTTTTCGTTGTTTCTATGCAGGTCTTGTGCTTCGATGGCGGTTTTTGGTGGCGTTCTACCCTGTCCCTGTGATAGTTTTGTAAGGGTCTGCCAGGGATCTCGGATCCCTATTTTTGGCTATGTGGTTAATTTTGGTCTTGTTTTTCTGCTTTCTTCGGCATGACAGTGCTACGACATTTAGTGTAATAAGGTTTTGGGTCCCTTTAAAAAACCCCTCTTTGTATATAAAATGTTACTTATAAAAAAAATAAAGCCAAATTTTATTTCAATAGTGAAGAACTTCTATGAAAAATTTTCTATTTCATGAGAGAAATGATGCGACAAAATAAAGTATGGATGCAAAATATTGCATAAGCATTGACAATGAGGGAACACTGGGAGTAAATAATGGTGATAGTGTGGGATGGAGACAATGTCACGATAGCAGCCAAATAGTGATTCATTCAAGGTAGGTTTGGTTTGAGGAAAAGATGACTAAGATCTTGTGGTGGGAAAAAGATACATAGTGGTGGACATCATTGCACCGATGAGACTAATATCAGAGTTTATACAATGGCATAAGGGAGATTTTGCAGTGAGTGGTCAAATAAAGTTGAAAAGAGGTGACATTCCATGAAGCGATCTCCACCATTCTGAAACAACGATGTTCGAAGAGAGGTCAACGCAAAAGACTACACAAGAACATGTGACCTGTTGAACAATCTATCCAAAGGAGTGAACATCCATTACACTATAGAAGATGATTGGTAGTGGATCTAAAATAGGCAAAATATTTTACACTTGATAGTTGGAGACCTTTGAAGAAAGCATCATAGAAGAGACTCGGACAATTCACACCACTGAGAGAAGAAGAGGCTACCCATTGTAGAAGTCACTAGGTTGGATAGAGGAAGCAAGCGATATATTTTAATTTTGCTAAGGTTGATAAAAGGCGATGCCAAATATCTCTTTGATGGACAAATTCATTTTCTATTTCCATTTTTTATGGGAATTTTAAATCCCACATATGCCCTACTAAGGGTGTGGGATAATATAAAAGAGATTTCGCATGATTTATTTATCGTGAGCACCTCATAATGCCCACAATGCTCGACTATATGCAGGCACACCTAGTTGGAGGGTGCAGGCACCTTGCACACCACATAGTGGAAATATAAATGATTCTTTGCAGTGACAGTTGAATTTTAAGTTTGATTGGACTTTAATCTGTGTAGTCAACCATTGACCTACTGTGAGTTGACCGCGTGCGTAAGGAATTTAAAATATTTTTTTTTGGTATTTGGGTAAATTTGGCAGTATTTTTTGAATTCAAATTGGAGTATTCTGGTGCCAAAACAAGGAGAGAGAGTAACAACAATGTACAATAGGGATTATAATATTTAGATGAGCAAAAATTAGAGTGCAAATCCAAGAAGATCTAGTGACAGAATTATGTGCAGTAGTTGATGACATTGGAGGTCAAATTTGTAAGCAAAAATTGATGCCATTAATGATCAGATTTTGAAGCAGACTTGAGCGAGTTTTAATACCACATTTGTGGAGTAGTCTTGTGAAGTGTTTTTCCAAGTTATGCATATCTTTGTTCAAAATTTGGTGCCTTCAGGTTTGAGGTTGGTTCCTCAAGGAGATTGGTGTCTTTCGTAGGTTGGTAAGTATGTTATTATAATAAGGATATTGGTGTATCCCATAGGTTGGTGCCTACGAATTTGTATAAAGGGATTGGTTTCTTCTATGGATTGGTGCCTACAAATTTTTATTGAAGAAATAAAAGCAATATTTTACCATGGTTTTCTCTCGAAAGGGTGTTTCCACGTAAAATCCTTGTCTCCTATGTGTGTGGTTTTTTGTGCATTAATTATTGCATTTCATATTATTGCAGTTATTATTTTGGAAAGAAAAGTTTTATCTAACACTGTTCACCCTACCTCTCAGTATAATCGTGTGTTTCTTCACCTACCCAGTCCCATGAACCAGTCTAAAGTTGTGCCCTTGAGTGTTGCATGAAAGAGCTTGATTTTTCGTACATCTATACATAGCTCTACCACAACACATCAAGCTCAAAGAGGTAAACATTTGGGTCCTCCATACTTAGTCCATGAAAAGTGGGAAGCACTAAAGACATAATATTCTTCTTTCTAGCTTCCTCCTATGATTCCTGGAATAGTAAGCTAGTAACTGTAAATGTAGTTGTTGGCTAGAATGAAATATCACAACTCAAAGGTAACTATAGTTGTTGGTTGGAAGGTAACTGGGTATTTTGAGATAGGAAGGCTTAGAATACAACAACTCAAAGGTAACTATAGTTGTTGCCTTTTAGTCTTACTATCTCAAAATATCACAGGTCCTAATATAAATAAGCCACAATATTATAGGTTGAAATATCAATAATCAAGAGTAGAATTATATATATGAGCAATCAAATATATATATCTAGGCCAATATAATAATGAAATAACATTCACTTATAATATAAAATATGAATGTAAATGGCCAAAATCATTCATGTACATGCATGAATAATACTTACAATATAAATTGCAAAACATATTTACACAAGCTTTATTATCAATAATTGCTATGTGGTGATTGCTAAAGATCATTTTCCCTTATATTGTATGGAGCTTTATCTCCATAATATAGACATAGTAATGTGACTCTTCAATACTTGTCTATTGCACTCTCATATATCCGGGAGATGCAACCTTTCATATTCTTGACCTTTGGATTATCATCTTGCCACTTGTATACTAGACTTCACTCTCTTCTTACATGCATACTTTAACTCTATGACACTTGCATGCTTCTATATAACTCTTACTCTCCTACACACACTCCTAATACAAGACACTTATGCACATCCTCACATTACATATTTGCACACTTACATACATGACATGTGCACTTTCTCTCTGTTAGGTACCTAAGATAGGTACTTAATAATTTAATATTGTATTGTATAATGGTATGAGCCATAAATTAACTATTGAGTAAGGAAGGCCACATGTAAAATTAGAAATAGGTATATCATAGAATCATATATGTAACCATAAGTGAATATTGTCATATGTAAATATCAAGGAATATTGTCATATTATTATGCACTTTGTAACTCATGGAAGGTGAACCATCACACTCTTGTATAAAGAGAGATGTACCCCCATTGTAAAAGTGGATATATGAAGTATTCTTATAGAATTATTGGCTCATGGAGCTAGATATCTTGTGCAGTGGCTTCCTTCCAATAAGGCTCATTGTACAGTGTTTCCATACCTCAAGGGTATTATCAATCTCTATTATATTGTGTGGATTGTTATTAAGAAATTTATTTGTGGATGCATGTTGTATATTTCTACATATTGGTTATTGATTTATTGTAATGAAAAGAGAGGTTCACAACACTCTCAATACACACTTGTACTCCTACTTACATGACACTTGTGCATATCCTACACATAAACACTTACATAAAGGGAAATATAAATCACTCATCTAAACTATAGAATAAAACCCTAATCTATTACATATTTACATTTTTACCATAAAGGTACCATGGGGTACATTTGCATGTACCAAATAATGTAATATTCTCCAACACCCCCATATATTAAATTATTTGGTTATTTAAGACTTTAGTCTTTAATATTTATTTTTTATCTTCAATATTCATGTGACCTTGCATTGATCATGAATATTTGCTTCTATGGAATCTTCTTTATCATCTTGAATCTTGGGTTCATCCATTGCTTATGTTTGTAATCTTTGTAAGGTAATATTGGACTATGCCTAATCTAATTTCCTATTTCTTGTCTTTCTAAAAAATCAAGCAACTTATCATTAATTTTATATTAAGGTAATAAATGTTCAATGATTTCTTGAGATAATCCCACTGTATCTAATGCAAATATTCTATTCTTGATTGACTCTATAGCTTCACTTTTTCTTTGATTTTTTAAAATGTATTTTTTATGTTCATTTGTATATTTGAATTCCATTATTCTTTCTTTTTCAACTAATTGAGCAACCGAGATAAGATTAGTTGATAATCTAGGAACATATAAAATATTTTCTAGCACAAAATCTGAAAATGGCATGCTAGGTATTACTCTTCTAGTTCCTTGAACTTGATACATCTTATCATCTACAATTTTTAGTGAGATATTATCTTTGACTTCTAAGGATTCAAACCAATGTAAGTTTCTAGTCATATGATGACTAGCACCTAAATATATATACCAAACATATTTTTCTCTTTGCATGTTTTGATGAGATTCAAGTGATATTATTTCACATCTTTGATAAGAATTTTGAAAAACTCTTTTATGATTTTGCTCTTTGAACTTAAAATATTATTTTTGATACAACTTTTGATTTTGAAATCTTCCTCTCATATAGTATGGTCTTATACTTTGATAATTTCTTCTATGTTGTGATGTTCCTCTTTGCCATTTATCCATATTGATTCTTTTGAAGTTGAAGTCCTTATATCTCCAAAATTGAAATTTCAAAAAACTTAATTTTGCAAATTTTTAAAGTATTTTTTTTTCTCTAAACCTTTGAAGTAGTAATATTTTTGTCTCCCTAATTAAGTTTTCAAAATTTCACGATTTCTTAAAATTTTATTTAAATTGAAATATCTTAAAAAATATTCAAAAACTTTAAATAACTTCAAATCTTCTAAAAATTCAAAACTTAAATCTTTAAAAAATTCAAATATTCAAACTTTAACTCTCCAAATTTCAAAGCTTCAAAAAACTACTAACTATTCAAACTTTAAAAAGAAAATCCAAATTAAAAATCCTTAAATCCTATTTGAAGTAGAAATATTATCACTTCATATTTAAATATATATTAAAAAATTCAAAAATAGATTTTTTGAAATATCAATTTCAAACTATAGTAGAAATCCTTATAACTCCCACCTAATAATCAAATCATTAAAATAATATTCCTTTTAACTCCAACTTAATAATTAAAGTACCTAAGATAATAATATTCTTTCTTAGGTCTTTAATTATGCATTTAATTAAGGTAATATCACTTACCTTAGTCTCCACCTGGTTGGCTTGTTGAAATAATGCTTAATGCCTCTATAGACTACTGCAAACGTTAATATTCCTCCTTATGCCTTTAATGACCTTCAACACTTGTTGAAATATATTTGCATGGCATTCAAATGAGTGTAAGAATAGGAAATTAGATAACCATTAGAATAGATATTATATTTTCACCTTGCAATAGTTGTTTCAATAGATATTTCAATGAATGCCTCGCAAAACCTTTCAAATTTAGATGATAATCACTAGCCTCTCTTATCTGCTTTCTAAAAAAACTCTTGAGTGATGGTTTAGTTGGATTCATCTCTATAATTTCCTCATTGCTCTATTGGTCTCTTCCTTAGATGTTCTTCTCTATAAAAAACATTCTCTCTTGATAGGGTTGCTTCCCTCTGCTCTCTATTTTAGATTGTTATGTCCACCTTACTATTGTCTTTTAGACTTCACAAATGTATTTTACCAAGGCTTTGAATGCGATGCTAATTAAGATCTGCCTATGAACTCACTACTAGATCACTTATTGTGCGCTCAATCATCTATTTCTATTTTCTCAAGTGCTTCCTAAGAGCAACTTGGATATTTTCTTATCATTGTCTATGATTTTTTGCATGTGTGATTTTCTGAGAGCTACTTAGGTGCTTTATTATTGCTCATGTTCTCTTGCATGAGTGCTTTCTAAGAGATACTCATGTGCTTATTACTACCTTTAGTGATCTCTTTCTTGAGAATTTCCTAAGCACTATTTAGGTGCTACCTTACTCTAGTGCTTATTTGCTTTACACCAACCAAATTCAACCACTTTTTCTCTATAATTTAGCACTACTAGACTCGAGCACTCCTGCTTTATACTTAGTCACTTCTAAGCTTAGGCACTTTTACACTATACTTGAGTGCTACTGCACTCGAGCACTCCTACTCTATGCTTGGACACTTCAAAGCTCAGTCACTTCTTCTCTATGCTTGAGCTTTATCAGGTTTGAGCGATTATGCTCTACACTTGGGTTGCTATCAGGCTTGGGTGTTTCTTCTATACTTGGACAATACCAAGGCTATTTCTTATTTACTCTTACATAAATCTTTATTTAACCTTAAAATTTATCTTATCATTATCCTCCTTTGTTCTTTGAGTAAAATTAGCTATAAAATAATCTTTCAATATTAGTAGAAAGTTATAATTTTATTCTTTCTACTACACTCTCAATTTTTATCTATGTTATCTGATATCTTCTGATATTTGAAAGCTAATATTGCTTCTCAATTATATGGAAGCTATGATGCTTATCAATCTTTAAAATATTTGATGCTTCTCTATTATCTAGGAGATTTGATGCTACTCAATTACTTAGTATCTTTGATGCTTCTTAATCCTATGATGTCTTTGGTCATACCTAAGAACAACATGATTCTCCTCTTTTCTATGAAATCCAAAAATATTATCAAGGTGACTATGAATGTTCCCTCACATCCAAATTTCTTTTGAGTTGTCCCTCAATCTATTTTAGTTGAGTTCTTGTCTTCACTGATTTCTTTGAACTAAGTGGATAGACCCTAGCATCCAAATCAGGGTGACTTTTATCTATCCCCTCAATATCTACTCAATTAGACCTTTAAAATAGAGTCTAAGTCTTCACTACTTTTAAAGTGGACAGACTCCAATATTATGGTGGCTCTAAAATATAACTCTATAAAAAATGGATAGGTTTAAGTGGTAGCTTTGATACCACTATTGTCTTTTAAGCCTAATTATCTCAAAATATCATAAGTCCCAATATAAATAAGCCACAATATTATAGGTCAAAATATCAATAATCAAGAGTATAATTATATATGTGAGAAATCAAATATATATCTAGGCCAATATAATAATGAAATAAATTATCAAATAAATTATCTAGGTCAAAATATCAATAATCAAGAGTATATGCCATTGAGTTTTGACTAAGCAAAGTCCTTCTAACCAACACCTCTTGGCATACTAACCATCATCAATTATCCCATTAGTTTGGTACCTAGTTTATCACATGTTTGACTGTCCACTCCTTAGCTCACCATAGTTATTTTGAATCTAGACGATTGTAAAATATTGGATTCTAATACTTCTATGGTGGAGAGGATTGATGAGGAATAAAAAATAATAAAAAATATGGAATGCAATATATTAAAAATATACAAGGTAATGTAATAAAATAATAATTTGACACTATATTTTGTACATGATGGTATTAAATAGCCTTCTAGAGTTACCTTCAAGATTCTTCCAAATGAGCTTCTAGAGATGTTGATCAGTAATGTGGCCTCACTATAGATCCTTCTATGATGCCTATAAATATTTGGTTCCATGTTAGATCTTCACACATAGAAAGTTGTTGCCATGTCCATTAGGTGTGGATTCAAGTGGTTCAAAATTATGGTGGAGGTGGGGAAGGAAATTTGAGCATTTGATCTACAACCTCAAATTTTCTCAACTTTTAAAATCTCTATAGTAATTACAAAATTAGGATTACTCCTTGGTGACCAAGGCTTACTCCTATAGAAATGGAAAACTAACCCACCCAAGTGAGTCATTTTTAATAGAACCATTGGGAAGGCCCTCAAACTTGTATAATAACATGTTTTGGTCTCTTTTACCCTTATTATTCCCTCTTTTCCTAGCTTCACAAAAATTGTGGTCGCCCAATATGGAGCATGATTTTGAAAAGTTAGGGTTTTATCTTAGAAAACTTTTTTTTTGGGGGACAACCCATAGGAGATTGGCCCTTCATTAGGTTTGTCTTTTTGTCTTCCTTCTCTTTTTCCCTCCAAACCTCTTATAAATAGAGGTTTTGGATCCTATTTTTTTCCTAAAAAAATTCTAAGTGATTTTTGGCTAACGAATTCTAAACAATATCAAGTACCTTTTGGTGTTCTTCTACTGCTCTCCTATTGATTTGTTGCTCTTGGTGGATAAGTGTTGGAACCTTGAGAAGGAGTATATCATCTTGTGGATGTATCCATACTTTTGATCATCTTTCACTACCACCAGGTTTTATTCTTGCATTTTAATATTTCTAGAACATCCTTATACATTTTACATTTCATTTTTGCATTAGTTAGTTGTTCTTGCGCTCCTGCTATAAAATTATGCCCTATCCATATAGGGCACGATTTTAGCAGATCCAAAATTGTGGCTACCCTTTATGGGGCACAATTTTGGGTTCATTATTTTGGGGGTAAATTTTTACTCCCATCCCTCAGTATATGTTTGCATGCTTTATCTAGGTCATATTATTGTTGTTTGCATTCTATTTTTTACACTATTTCATTTCATTGCATCCTTGCTTATTCATTTGCAAAAAGGTTAACAATAATTTTTGCTTTCAAATGGTCAACTAGAAGGAACAAGAGGGCTTGAATGCTACACCTCCAAGCTCAGTCATCTAGTATCCTAAGTAGGCCCCCAAACATCGATCAAATTTTCTAAGGTTTTATGAAGTTGTTTTGTAGGTTGTGAAGCTGCTGGAAATACCTAAACACAAGTTAAAGCTAAGGTCAACCATTGGATTAGATAGGTGAACTAAGTATAATTCTTAATCTATTTATTGGTTGCCTTTTTGCCATTTTTTTCAAAATCTAAATCATAAATAAAGGAAAAATATTTGGTTACATTCTAGGCATTTAAAAAGATTAAAGTATATAGTTTGCATTCTAGGTTAAATATTTTTGTGCATTCTCTTAAACCCTTACTGAAAAGAAAAGAGTTATTTTATTGCAAACTAGGGTTTATGCATAATTGAAAATAAAGAATCATCTTAGGGTTAGTCTTTATTTTCTTGCATTTTTTTTATCTTGCATTATTCTTTCATTTTCATAGGCTAGATTTTAGAAAAGCCAAACATAGGTGTTTGCTCAATACACACATCAAAAATTCAATTCTTGGACTTGGAGCGAGTCCTTAAACCATTCATGGTGAAACCTTCAATCCCAAGCCCATGATTTTAAAGAATATAACACACTCCCTTGGTCACCTTGGCTCCTAGTAGAGCTAATTGAGAATTACATGCGACAAGGTAATTTCCTCTCTCTACATCTTCGGTGAACCCAACATGAAAACATATCTTAGTGGCCAAGATAGGAAGCCTCTTCATTTAGTTTTTCTTTTGAAAACTTTATGCAAGACCACTAATTATTTTTTCATAGAATTAGAAAACATTAAAAAAAGATTAAAATTCTTCTTATGTGTCTTTTTCTAGTTTTCTCCTCTATAATTTATCTTCCTCCTAATGGATCCCAACCTTAGGATTAAGCAAAAGCTTTTAGAATTTGATCAGATTCCTCAATAAGATGATCAAATTGATAGGTAGAATCCCAATATAGATGTAAAATAGGAAGAACATGTAGAAACTGGTAATGATTTTGATTCTCTTGAGGGGCCTAATGGAGGCTTCACTTTTTCATCATTTGAGCATATTTGGGGTTTCATGAAACACCATAAGGAAGTATTTATTAAGGCTATGGAAGAAGAATTCTTACTCAAAAAGGGTGGGATGCCTACTCCTCCAACCAGCTCTCCTAGGAATATTCACACCAATCCTTTGATTGAATCTTCACATCATGTTAATCCTTTTCATAAACCAACATATGCTACTACTATGACCACCAAAATTGGGGAAATTTCACAAGCTCCTCCAACCGATAATGCATCCCAAAATTATGCTTAATTTCCTCCTCATTCTACTCATCTCAACATTCATGCTTCTATTCCACCAAATGGTAGTTATCCTTCATAACAAGATACCACATATCATAATCCATACCATAATAGTATTAATGCCTCCAACATTTCCCAAGTTCCCTTTCAATAGCCTACCTATACCCATCCCCTAGGGAATCTAGGGGTATTACACAACAATAATCCTAATATCCAAAGTTTGATAAATATGGTGAAGCAATTGGTTTCAAAAGTGGATATGATTCAACCTCCAATTTTCACCCACAATTATAAGGAAATGTACAATAAGCTCTTAGACCCTGTTGTCACTTCTAGGCCCTACCCTAAGCATTTTCCAATGTCATTTTTACCTATTTATAAGGGAACAGAGGATCCAATTGAACATATAAGGATGTTTAGGAAAACATGCCATGATATTATATATGATGACAAGTTGTTACTAAAGATGTTATCTAAGAGCCTTGGTGGTATGGCATTAGAATGGTATTATCAATTGCCTCATCATTCTTTGAGAAATTTTGAAGAGACAACAAATTTGTTTAATTTTTTCAATAATTTAAAGCTTATATTGAGAAAAATGTGACTATGAAAGATGTTTATATTTTAAAATAAGTTAAATATGATTTTTTTTCAGAATTTTAATCTCGTTGAAAATTTTAGTTGGATGGTTGAGATATACTTTACCTCCTCGAGACGTATAAGTTATTTTCATAAAAAATTTACAAGAGAAAATATCCTATGAATTGGAAACAAAAACTATTACTTATTTTGATCAGGCAATAGATCTAGCAAGAAGGATAAAGCAAGACCTTATATGAAGAGGCCAAATTAAGCCAAATAAAGAGGAAGATAGGAACAAAACAACTCAGTATAAGAACAAGCATGTAGTTGGTGATGGGGTTATATATAGTAGATTTTTTAACAATGTTGTTAACACCCTACAAAATATGGTACTTATCCAACCTCAAAAACTTCCACCAAGAAATTTTACAAGACTCAACACACCTATGACAATGGTCCTAAAACAACTACTAGAAGCCAACATTAATGAGTTGCTTCCCATAAGGAAACCTCATACCATGACTAATTGGTATAAGCTTGGTCAACATTATGAGTATCATAAAATGGAGGGACAAAAAAAATTCATGTAAGAGGTTAAAACATGTGGTTCAAGACTTAATTGATGTATGTTGCCTTGTTATAGAGGGTCCTCAACCCAATCCTCCAACAAATAATAAACTTCCTACTCAACAAGCACCTAAAACTAATCAAGACATGGGGATTTTCTAAGACCCCCTACCTAATAATGGTCAATAAGCAATTAATCAAGTGTCATATTGTAATGTGCCATCTCCCTACAATAATATGGTTGGTATGATAGCAACAAGTACAAGACAACAAGATCAGGCTCAACCAACTCAACAATCTTGGCAGAAAACAAGTTCTACATCCAATCAGCCTTCCAAAACACCCTTAGTTTTGAAGAGTGCCCAAAAAATAAGCACAATAGTAGAAAACCCACCATTTATGTTGAAGTCATAACTTAAATTCTCCTTCAAAATTCAACAATAGTTAGATAGTACCCTAGCCAAGATCTCCCTCTTAGAGCATTTGTAAAATTTTCCTATTCATAGGGAAGCTTTGTTGAAGCTTCTAAGTCAACAATCTATTACTCAAGATATTTTACCTAGTGTTATAGCCAATGTTGTAGGTTCCCTTGGAATACAACATATCACATTATTGGATGATGATATTCCTTCCTCAAACTTGTGAGGGGAGTCTTTCCTTTACATCACTATGTTTATTCAGGAAATATTTTATCAAGTGAATTGTGATATACAATGGTTCCTCCCTCAATATATGCACTTATCATTTTTTCCAAAATTTTAGATTAAAATAGGAATATTTAATTAAATATGACGTTATCAACAAATATTTCAACAACGAGTTCCAAGAGACTTGTGGTATTATATCCCTCCTCCTTAGAGTTGGACCTAAGATCTTAGATACCTTGTTTTATGTGGTACCTTGCCCTGCATATTTTAATTTTATTTTTATATGACCTTGGATTCATGCGATGAGGGTTATCTCTTCTAATTTTTGAAAATATTTGAAGTTTAAATTCAAAGGCCAACTTGTCACCATTTTGAGTGACCCTCATCCATTCCAATATTATTCAATGGTCGAAAAAGCTCAATCTAGTCTTAATTTATGTCCATTAGTTTCTTCATCTCACATCACCAAGCAACTTGCAAATCTAAAAGTGAGTGAGGAACCTCTAATAAAAGTCTCATCACAATATTAGGTCAATACATTTCTTCAAGAGCCTCTTTTAGATTTAGCCAATCTACCACCTTTACCAAGGACTATGGGTTTACCTCATAAGAAGAATGAAGTAGTACACATTAGCATGTGTACATTTATATTCATGGGTACGACCCTCGAAGAAAATATCCATGGTAGAAACCATATTCCTATAGAGTGTTCTTTTGCCCATTGTTACCTATCTAATGATTACCTGATTCCTAAGAAAATCCTATCTAGTATAGGATATATAGATAAAGGTGTGGGGCCATAATAGAAATGCATTCAAGAGCCTTTCAAATTTGAGCTTTGTCCTGGGAGATGTGGCATAGGCTACATACCCAATAAAAAGAAACCTTTACCATTTTATGATGATGATCACATCATTACTTATGCTAAATATTTGGATCATCAAGGCTTGGAGTGGAGTGATGAGGATGAGGGATTACCTTCTCCATCAAACGTATTGTTTTAAAATGAGATAACTTTGGTTATGCCTTGGATTCCTTTGGTGATTCTTTTTGAAAATGACACTCCTTTAAATAACAAGGATGTCCATAAAATTTGTGCTAAGTACAATATTCAACACAAGTGGTCAACTATGTATTACCCCCACGGTAATGGTCAAGCCAAAGTATCCAAAAAGTCTTTGGTCAAGATCCTAAAGAAGTTGGTTAGTAAGACTGGTTGAGACTAGCATATCCAATTTTATCCTACCTTGTGGGCCTATCATACCAATGTGAAAACTCCTACAAGTGCTTCTCCATATGTCTTGGTCTATGGGATTGAGGCAGTATTTTTGTTCAAGTTAGATATCCCTTTATTGTACATCTTGTTTCAATATGCCTCGATCGACGATGAGTATCACCTAGATCATTTGAACTAGTTGGAACTACAAGATAAAAATCACATTCATGCCTTAGAGCATCTTCAAGCCTATCAAAATGGGCTCGAGCAATATTATTCCAAGAAATTTCATAACCGTTCTTTTGAGGTTGGGTACCTTGTCCTCAAGGAGAACCAAAAGAACACCAATGCTCCTTCAAATCTTAAAGGTAAGTTTAACCCCAATTGGCTAGGCCCCTTTGTCATAACAACCAAGTTTAGCTTAGAAGCCTATTTTTTAGCTTCTTTATATGGTAAAGAACTTAAAGAACCAATGAACATAATGCATCTCAAAATATATTATGCATAACTCTACATTTTTATATTGCATTTGGTTTAATTTTTCATACTACATGATTTCCTATCATATCTTGCATGTTTTACCTAATATTCTATTTCATTTGTGAATAACACAAGCTTATACTAAGAGGGGGGGTGAACATTATAAGACAAATTTTTACTTTTCTTTCCCAATCAATATTATGCAATGTATAGATCAATATCAATAGTAGTAATCAAAGCAATGCACAAAACACCATACACAATAGAGACACCACAATTTACGTGGTTCACCAAATGTGGGCTACTCCACGAAGAAAATATTTCACTAAAATTTTCTCAATCAATATCTTGGGAATCCTTTCCCTATTACAATGTTTATGGACCTCAGTCCAAAGGAGATGTTTATCCCCTAAATCAAGTTTGTGTATTTCTATCCATAGGAGAACTCCTTTTCCTCTGCTTTAGCTAGTGATCCTCTAGAAGACTACTACCTCCACTGCACTGGCTTGTGGATATATCTCCACTGAAGACTCTTATCCCCACTCAAAAGACCTATCATCATTGCCCTGGATGATGGATCTCTATCCACTGGAGACCACTATCCTATATTATCTATCACCTCCACAACTATGTCTCAAATCTACACTAAACACAGTCCTTCGATCTAGCACAAATATGCTCAATCTCTATCTCTGGTTTGGCATAAACCTATCCTAAAATATGCACCAAAATCTGCTCCATAAGTCCACTCAAAAATTGCCCAAATTTTCTCCACAAGTCCACTCATAACTTGCTCAATATGCTCAACAAGTCCACTCAGAACTTGCTCAAATATTCTCAACAATTCCACTCAAAACTTGCTCAAATCTACTCAACAAGTCCACTTAGAACTTGCTCAAATATGCTCAACAAGTCCACTCAAAACTTGCTCAATATGCTCAACAAGTCCACTTAGAACTTGCCCAATATGCTCAACAAGTCCACTCATAACTTTTACAATCTACTCAATAAGTCCTCTCAAGAACTTATCCAAATCTGCGCTCAATCTGTATTGTGAGATTCCACAAAAGCTTACTCAAATCTTTCCATAATTCCTCTCAGATATTTACCTCAAATCTTCTCAAAAAGTCCACACTAGAACTTGTCCAATCTCATAGAAACATAAAGAGAATTGTTAGAGACCCAATATGTTCTATACTCAATGCTCAATCACTTTCTCAACTCAAATCAGAATATAGAATAGTTTGTTTTATGGAACTTAAACAATCACTTCTCACAATTATTTGACTAGGCTCAACCAACTCTATTCAACCAATCACTCAAATAAACAACCCTTGCTCACAAACCCTAGTCCAAGCATGTAAAAATCAACTTAAAATGTTTCCAATAATGCTCAATCAACAATCCTCACATAAATATGATACTCATGTTCTTTCAAACCCTAGTTCAAGTTCTTTGCTTAATAACTCACTTTAAAAATAATGCTCATAAAAAAATCTTCACATAACAATGATACTCAAACCCTAGTTTAAGTTCTTCACACAACCAATGGCTTCAACAATAATGCTTATAAAACAATGTTTTAACCACACTTCTTTATTTCGAAAAACCTTGTAGCAATCACTCAAAAAAAATTAAAAGGCAACCCTAATCAAGTCCTTTTCACTCCAAAATTATTTTCTAGAAAACAATCAATCAACTTAAACTTTGTAAAATATGCCCATACCTTTTTCTTGATAAAGATGACCTTCAAGAATCTGCAACAATAACACAATTTTCCTTTGCCAATATCAAAAGGATTAGATGACAATACAATGCATATATTAATTCATGAGTATACCTTATTGCTCCAATCTCAAAATTATATCCAACACCAAACTATTTTGAATATTCACCTCTCAAGAATAAGTCACTTTACTACTTTGTTTTTCAAAACCCAAATCTATTTCTACTTATAACTCCCTAAACTTATTATTGCATTAAAGATAATTCTTTTAATAAGATAATGCAATTTATCTTTCCCTTTTCTAAGGTAAAATTATTTTACCCACAAGTAAATATTTTCACCTCAATACTTTATAAAAACTACTCCCTTTTAATTTAGGCATTCATCAAATTAATTACAACCTTATTTCTCCTTTATTCAACCTTAGCCTAAATTAAAATTAAATATCACAAAAATGTTACCAGTTTTATTAATGCCTGAAGCACTTCTTCTTCCAAGCGCCTTCCTCTTGGCTATCACCATTGTGGAGTTGTGTTCTCCCTTGGAGCCTCCACACCTTATGCCTTCGCTTGCTTCAGGCCACACCTTGCTATGTTTGCTACCTCAAGCCACACCTTGGCTATGTTTTCTACCTTGAGCCACACCTTGGCTATGCTCACTGCCTTGCACCACTCCTTGGCTATGTCTACTGTCTCTAGCCACACCTTGGCTATGTTCACTACCTTGCACCACTCCTTGGCTATGTTTGTTGTCTCTAGCCACACCTTGGCTACATTCGCTACCTTGCGCCACTCCTTGGCTACGATTATTGTCTCTCACCACACCTTGGCTACGTTCACTGGTGCATAAACAATATTTTCACTGCTCTTTCTTCCCTACAAAATTAAACACAATTGCACGTTTTATCATCGAGCAAAAGGATGATTTGAAATGCCTCCAAGGCATTAGATTTTATACTAAATCTCTTCCTCCATGCATGACATCGACGCTCGATTTATTCTCAACTTCGACGCTCGATTTTCCTTTGAAAATTTATTAATTTATAAAATATTTAAATTCTTTTGAATTTAAATTTTATAAATTAATTCTTTAAACCCTATGGTTTTAAAGAAAAACCTTTTATTTTTTCCACCATTGGTTTTAAAGAAAAACCTTTTAATTTTTGCCACCATTGGTTTTAAATAAAAACCTTTTATTTTTGCCACCATTGGTTTTAAAGAAAAACATTTTATTTTTGCCACCATTGGTTTTAAAGAAAAACCTTTTATTTTTGCCATCATTGGTTTTAAATAAAAACCTCCACATAATATTTAAAAAATATTATGGAGCCTTTTACCTTTAACTTTTGCATTGTTCCTTTTTATCTTGACTTTATTAGAAGCTTCTTCCAAAATATCAATGACAACTTTGATAACTTGTTTCTTGACAAATTCCTTGATATTTAATGATGACTTCATTTCTTAACATCAATGACAACTTTAACTTTAAGGACTCGAAATGTCCAAAAATTTACATTTTTCTTGTCATATAGTTACATAGTTGCTTGACCATGTCTTCATTATTGCTTGATCATATAGATTTTTCGTAAGGATGGAAAATGATGAAACCTAATTAGATATTAGATCACATGAATTTCACTCATACTAGGGCTATGATGCCTAGTGAATCCCCAACTTAGGGACCATCTTCATGCATTTTCATCATTGCATTTGCTCATATCTTTCTTCTCTTCTTTTATATTCCTTGACCTTTAAAGTTTTCATCATTTTTAATTTCCCTAAGTCAAGGTATATAGTTTTTCATATCTTGTATATTCTTTTACCTTAAAAGTTTTCATCATTTATTCTCCTCCCTAAGACAACGTATGTGTGTTCCTTCTTCTATATGCTTTTGCTCTTGCTTTTTCTTTTGCTCACACCTTTTCCTTCTTGTTTTTTCCTATTAAGAGGTCCTTGTGGTGATATTGCATGAATATAATTTATGGTGCTCATACAACTACTAACTATATTATGCACACCTCTTAGCTATTAAAATTTCACTAAGGACACACACACTAATATTTTTCTTCTTTCTTCCCTTTTTCTTCTGTATTGTGGAACACACTCACATTTTTATACTGTGTTTTGCTTTTCTCATTCATATTTTGCACACACCACACCCCTATTAGGTAGTACTCATATTGGAAAATAAATCTCAATATTTCACCCCATACTAGATAGCTTCATGATCATGAGCGAGGGGCAGTCTCCATTCAACTATTTGCAAGCATACATCCTAGTGGGTATCTCTTTATCTCTGGCCATCAACAAGCACTACATCCATAGCGGGTATTGCTCCACACTTGACCATTTTTTGTGAGCATAAAACCATTATAGGATAGCTTCATGACCACAAGTGAAGGACAACCTCCATTTAATCATTTATGAGCATACATCCCTATAGGGTTCCACTCAATTCTTTTATTTTTTTTGCTTGGTCTATGCTTGTTTGATCATATTGACCTTTCACGGTCTACGCTACTTCAAAAATCCTGTTCCTAGCACATTTTTATTTTTTTATTGAACTCCTCCATATTCTACTTCTTCTTCTCCCTCTTATTTTTCTTCTTTTCTTTCCTTTTTACTGAAATTGCATCCTATCTATATGGGGCATGACTTTGCTCTCTGTAAAAATTGTGGTTAATCTTTACGGGGAATGATTTCAGCTAGAGCTATATATTTCTCTCCTTTTTATTTTTTTATATATTCCATCATATTTTTCTTTCATTCCTTCATCCATCCATGCATTTCATTCATTATTTAAGTCTCATTTTATGATGCATCACATTAGCTTAGTCCATTAATGCATTTCATAGTTATGTTATCATTCATGCATAAGTACATAAAAAATAACAACACACACATAAATGCACACATTTAAATAAAGCAACATGATATTATTTGAGATAAAATGAAAGGTACATAGGTATATTTAATCAGTGTGCCATAGTTTGAGCTTGGTGCACTCGATCCTCCCTAGGTATGGATGTCACACTTAAAATTGGTATACCACACCGATTCTATCCCTAGATCTAGGAGCTTATATCCTCTACCCCATCCATCAGAGGTGGTCTTGGTGGGGGCATGTTCACAAACTATAAAATCATCCATGATCTAGACCATGAAAACCTCTATATCTAAAGGGGAGAATGGAGGCATCCTCTATTCTATTTGCACCACTTGGAAGTATAATATCTGGTAGGTATCCCTCCATATAAATACCTCTAGCCTCTCTGTTGCCCTCTTTAGTGACACCTATAGTAGGTATATCTCCTCACCCTATTGGCTACCAATCATGATAGTCATCCCCTCTACAAAATCACCTTTCTCCTAATATAGTCTGCCTCAGCACATTTCGTGTCTTGCTCTATGAGTGTTATGCTCAAGGTACTCTAAAACCTCTATATCCTCTTGGACCTATCCTCTCAGAGTAGGTCCATATCCCTCTACATGATCACTATCTGGGTCTACAACACCTTTATCTCCCTTACTAGGTCTAAATGACCTATGTTCCTTATTAACCCAGTTATCATTAATGTCAATGCCTCTTTAGCCTCTCTACTCAACCCAACTTTGATCATCATGGGGGTACCTCCTATTGTTCCTTCCTCCATGGTCCTAGTGGTAGTGGTGGCTACTATCACCATCTCTACTTGAACTTACACTCATGTCTCTCATGGGGCCTCTTGGAACTATTATTATTGTTATATGGTGTGTTGAGTCACCTCTTGAAGTGTTAGCTACACCTATCAACCCATAACTTGGTGCCTCTACATTCACACTAATGGAAAGTTCCTTGGAAGTATAATTATCCTATACCATATATAGTACTTGAGAGCCACCTCGATGTCATACACCCTTGTATCCATGTAGAGTGGGTCATCTAGGTCCTCCTATACCCATATTACCATATTAGGATCCCATCTAACTCCTGATGGGTCCCTTCACATCCGCCTATACCAATAGTTGCCTAGGTTTGGTATCTACTAGAAGATACCATACTATCATTAGATTCAGTCAAATATGAAGAGTTCTAAATTCCCCTTCTCTCTAGATACCCACCTAACCCTTATTACTTGAGCCATATCCTTTGCATACTCTATCCATACAGGGTGGAGATACCATGGTTAAAATATTATCTTGTGCTCTTGCAACTCATCTACCACCTACCTTCCTAGTGGTAGGTTTCCAATGTATGTCCTCTGGACTCCCTCAAAGATTTTGGACCATCTGTATGATGTTAGCTACTTTGAGTTGGGTAATGTCCATGGTAGTATGTATGGTTTCCTTACTTCTATGTGCTCCCAACACCACACCTACAGAAACGTCGTACACACTAGCCTTGTATGATGTTTGTACATGGCATTGTATAATATCTTGTACAATTAGACTAGAACATATGGACCTCATATGAACCACACTTGATGGTATAATATGTATATCACTACTCCTACTAGTGCCTATGGTAGGTATCACCTATTATTATGGCATACCATGGATCCCATCACCACCCCATAGAGCAAGGTCATCAGAGCATTAACACCATAGCACCCCATCGACTCATCGATAGGGATCCAACTCTATTAGACCTAGTGGGCCAACCCCTTGATAATATGTAGTGTAGGTTGTTGCCCTCATGCTATGTAAACTAACCTCCCCTTAATGGGTATGTGCAAGATGTGCTACACATCCTCTAGTGTGATCGTTATATCCCTTGTTGATAGCCATAAGGTCGATGACTTTGGATACCATCTCTCCACCAGTTTTATTAGTAGCACCCTATCTACCTTGCAGATTCTCCTCTAAGAAACTCAATCACCACTCTCAGCTCTCAAGTATGTCATGCCACAACCAAAAACATAACAAAAATTTTAATCAATTTTGCATAAAAAATAATAATAATAATAATAAAAATAGCAACACAGAGCAAAATTTCAACACCTAAGCCTGCTTTTCTTGTCTCTTTTTCTTTTCATCTTCTTTTGGTTTATTTTCCTGTCTTGCTCTCTTCCTTTTTTTGTCTTGGATGAAATCATTCCTTGTTTTCTTCGGGCATGGTTTCATTCTTTCCTCTCTTCTTTCGAACTCATGCCCCATGCTTGCAAGACATGAATTATTGAATTCATGCCCTTTAATTATAGGGTATAACTTTTGTCATCATGGCAAACCAGCCAAAATCATGGTCAACCCCTAAAATTGTGTTGGGGTCATGCACAATGAATTCCTCTAAAAAGGACAAAAAAATGCTAAAATGTACTAAAAACCTAATCTAGAAAAGTCTAGAGGAAGAATTTTAGTCCTTACCCATGATCACTCCATTTTTGCACTGACTTCACCTCTCAAAATTGTTGAACAATGTGTGGGTAGTGCCATTTGTATTTTTTCTCTAGAGATCTTATCTTCTTTGCATGGTGAAAATGAATTAGTATTTTTACCCCTTTTACCTTTTTATTATCCTGTTTACTTTTATCTCTCCTCTTTGGAACCTTTTTTGCCATTTTACACTCTATTTCCTTCTACATCAACTATTTTGTGTTTCCTTTGGAATGGGCCATTTCTTTCGAAACTCAAGGAGCGCCCTAGCACGAGAGGTATTAATGTCCCTAATGCCTCATTTTGCATGCAAATATATTAATGTGTCAAATGGCATCATTTTTGCACCTCATATTTCTTCTAAACTAACCACCCATTTTTGTGTTCACCGTTCTTCATCCATAGGTGTCTACATCTTTCTTTTATGTATTTATTAGGCCATAAATGCATCAAAGAGGAGGCAAAATGTAGACATGGAAAATTGACCCACCCAAGTGAGTCATTTTTCCTAGAACCCTTGGGAAGGCCCTCAAAATTGTCTAAGCACAAGTTTGGGCCTCTTTTCCCCTTCTCCTTCTCTCTTTTCCTTGCTTCATTGAAATCATGGTCTCCTAGTACAAGGCACAATTATGATAAATTAAGGTTTTCCCTTAGAAATCCCTTTTTTTTGGGTCGACCCTTAGGAAATCATCTCTTTCTTAAGTTTATATTTTTGTCTTACCACCCTTTTGCCCTCAAAACCTCTTATAAATAGAGGGTTTGGATGCTTTTTTTCCCCTAGAATTTTTTTGTAAGTGATTTTTAAGTTCTAAGTGATTTTTGGCTAACGAGTTCCCAACAAGATTAAGTGTCTTATGGTGTTCTTCTACTACTTTGCTATTGATTTGTTGCTCTTGGTGGATAAGTAATGGATCCTTGAGTAGTCTATCATCTTGTGGAGGTATTCATACTTTTGACTGTTCTTTCACTAACACCAAGTTTTATTATTGCATTATAATATTTCTAGATCATTTGTTATACGTTTTACATTTTTTTTTGCATTAATTTGTTGTTCTTGCATTCTTGCTACAAAATCACACCATGTTCATACAGGGCATGATTTCTATAGATCTAAAATTGTAGATGCCCCTTACGAGGTGTTATTTCAGGTTCATCAGGTTTGGGGGTAAAGTTTTGCTCTTAAACTCTCAATCCGTGTTCACATGCTTTTCTAGGTCATATTACTATCATTTGCATTATGTTTTTCATAATATTTTATTTCATTGCATCATTGCTTATTAATTTCTAAAACATTAAAGAATCACTTTTTATTTTGAATTATCAACTAAAAGGACCAAGGGGGCTTAACTACTACACCTCCAAACTTATTCATCTAGTATCCTAAATAGGCCCCCAAATGCTAATCAAATTTTCTAGGGTTTTGTGAAGTTGTTTTGCAGGTTGTGAAGTTGTTGGGAATATCTGGATGCAAGTTAAAGCTAAGGTCAACCATTGGATTAGATAAGTGATCTAATTAAACTTCTTAAGTTGTTTGTTGGTTTCCTTTTGTCCACATCTATTCAAAACCTAAATCATAAGTAAAGAGAAAATATTTGGTTACATTCTAGTTATTTGAAAAGATAAAAGCATATAGTTTGCATTCTAAGTTAAATATATTTATGCATTCTATTAAAACCTTCCTAAAAAGAAAATAGTTATTTTATTATAAACTAGGGTTTAGGTATAATTGAAAATCAAGAATCATCTTAGGGTTAGTCTTTGTTTGCTTTCATTGTTCTTTCATTTTCATAGGCTAGATTTTAGAAAAACCAAACATAAGCATTTACTCAATACACTGATCAACTATTACTTCCCTAGACTTGGAGTGAGTCCTTAAACCATTCCTAGTGAACCCTTAAATCCCTAAGCCCTTGAGTGTAGAGAATATAACACACCCCCATGGTCACCTTAGCTCCCAACGGATCCAATTGAGAATCATATGTGGTAGGGCAATTTTCCTCCTCTACAACTCCCTAAAACATCAGGTAATGGTTGGGTTTGGTTACCACTTTCTTGTTCATTTATTAGTTTCCTAAATATCACTATTACTATTATCCTTCTAATGCATAAAAGTTATTTCTTATTTTTTGGTCAACAAGCCTAAACAAGCTTACTAGCCTCTTACTTGCATGCACTATCCCTGTTTCTTTTCATTATCAATTATTCTTGGGTCTTATTTCATTGGTATATTATTGGCACCATTTTTAAGACCAAGGTATATGTTATACTACACACCCAATTACCAAAAGAGGATGGTTTGATTTCCAAACCCACCCTTTAAGTTGGGGGTGATCTTGGGTCATTGAGTGGATAGAAACCATACCAACAATGGATACCTCTTAGTTACCATTAGAAAGGCTCAAGGATTTCTAGTTATGGTGATGTCTAACTTAGTTACCACTAAGAAGGCTAAAATATGCTTTCTCTTTCTAGTCTAGATGATTAGCATCACTTTGTAGTATGGGCAGCTTTGAATTTATGAGAAGAATTCTATGTAGTATTTCCCTTATCGACTTTCTAAATGCTTTCTTAGCATTAGCTACTTGGTATATGTAAGGGGATTTAGGCCCTTTCATATTGAATTTTGGCATCAATCCATTTCAAAATTCTAGATAAAATACTAGAGGCTTTAGGGTTGAAAGGGGAGCAAGAGGCAGATTCCTTAATTAAATGGTAGTTATGCTTAGGAGTGAAGGAACCTCCTCTTTTATATATTTCTCCCATTGAGAAAGTCACTCAAAATTCTCTACCCTATTAGTCCCTCTTTTTTAACTCTCATATAGATATCCTGATGAGAAATGATCCTTTATATGTTATTGATTCATCAAAATCATGATTATTTTCCACTTAACCTCTTGTTCTATCATGGCAATTTTTTTTCTCTAAATTATTTTATTGATTCTTGGACTTCCTAGTTTGTGCAACCATTATTCAATATACCTGTGAACTTCCTATTGTGCTTTCCAAAAAAAAATCATGCTAGCACCTTGACTTACTTTCCCTCCTTATATGTAGCCAATTGCTCTAGCCAATAGTTATAAAACATTGATATTTGTTAACCTGTTTATACATGCCACCTTTCTACAATATAATACATGGTTTTGATGCATTTTGGTGTGCCAAATATTTCATATGAAGCACATCCATTAAAATATGCAATTTCTAGACAAAAGTGATCCAAAATTTTATTTGGTAATAACCTACCTCTAGTCATTATCTCAGACAATTATCCAATAACTTGAATAGTTTGAGCTTCATTCTTCTTTTTCCTTCATGTATTTTTACATATATTCTTGATTAATTTGGAATAAATAGGAATATTCTTGATAGCTTGCAAAAGAGGAATTTAAATGGTGACGTTTTCTAACTCTTGAAGAAAATTGAAAGTTGGTTTAGATGGTTCCTTTAGTATTGCCAGCCTTTCAGGAAATGGCATTTCCATTCCTTTCCTTTGAGGAATTTGGATCTGTTTTTGTTCTGCTAGAATTTTTCTAGTAAAGCTTCCACCTCTTCTTTAGGCCTTTCATATTTATTTACTTTTTCAAACAATTTTTGTGTGGGTTCTTAAATTTATGTGAGAGTATCTCTAGTATTATCCAATATGTTTTTTGGATCTTAATTGAATTTGTTGGCAAGGTACCATAGATATTGAACATATCTCATTTGTTTCATAGACCTGTTGAGCATTCTTGTTATTATTAGGATTAGAAACTGGTTGAGCTGGTAAATTTGGTTCCTTAGGAGGATTGTTTACATTATTTGGAGGTGGAAGGAGTCTATTTTGAGGCTGATTTTGAGGTGCTTGCCCCCTAAATTGATTTTGAAAATTTTATTTTTGGGGCTGCCCTTGAGACCAGCTAGGTCTTGTTTGATTATATTGGCCACTCATATTCCAATTAGCTACATTTTTATTTTACCTTGCCATCCCTTGAGTCCATGAAGGTTAATTTCCATATGGATTGGACATGAATTGAGCCCAAGGAGGCATGTTCTAATCTTGATTAGATTAATTTCAATTTGTCCAACTTGGAGCATTTGACCAATAATTAGGTCTTTTTTGGTTGGAATAGTTAGATTTTGACCAATTAGGTGGACCATTAAATGGACCATTTCTTATTTGAGATATAAAATAAACATCTTCTGCTTCTTTGATCTCAGGTTCTTTTATAGCAGTTTTGATAGCTGAATATATTTACAATTCTTGGTATTATGGTTCTTGTCATAGATTTTACAAGCATAGATGTTGGAAATGTTTATAATGTTGAGAGGACATTCCCTCGAGTTGTGTTTCTTTCTACATCTATGACAATATATTTCTTCAATATTTTTCTCTTTTGTTTTCTTGTACATGAGGTCGAGAGATGTTAATGCACTCAATAAACCAGTTTTGAGACTCTCTAGCATATTACCAATTTCAGCTCTTGTTACTCCTCTTGATGATGGGTACCTATTACTCCTTAGCATCTTGTTCATGAATAGTTCTTACAAATATTTATAATTTCTTCCAGTCCTATTTTATGAATATCCCCATTTACCATAAGGTTTAGTATGTCAAGGATGTCTTACTTTAGGCCTTTAAGAAAAAAATATTTTTGAATTTCTTCATCCAACTCAATGTTTACTCTTGATCCCACAAATTGGAATCTCTCAAGATAATATTTAAGGGATTCATCATCTTTTTTATTCATGAAAAATAAATCAACATTCTTATCCCTAAATCTACAATAATCCTGGTATATTTCAAGGAATATGTCTTTTAATCCACGTTATCCATACCATTAGTTGCAAATGCTTTCTTATAGACTCATAAACCATCTTAAGGTTACATCCTTAAGTGTAGTAGGAAATAGTCTTAATTTTTGCTCATCCGTAGTGTAAAAATAAGCTTGGCATACCACTTCAAACTCAAAGAGAAATGCATCAGGATCCTCATGTGGTTTTCCATGGAAGGTAGGTAAAATAACAACATAGATAGGTTTTGGTTCTCTTGTTAGCCTATCTTCTGAAGAAGTAATTGGGAAGGCAAAAGTATTTCTTTGCCTACACCCTCTTTGATTTTCTACTTCTCCATGATCATTATTCCTTTGCCTTTATTCCATTTGGTTTCCATTTACTTCCTCATGTTCACTAGCTTGATCAACCATGATTGAATATAATATTTCAATAATTGGACCAAGTATAGGTTTAGAAAATATAGTTGAGGGATCTATATGATCATCAAATTCTAGTTCAGGTAGTAGATATATTTCAGGATCTTGTTCTAGGAATTCAACCTATTTTGTTGGTGATGGTAAATCTGTAGATGTTTGGATTACAATTTTGGTTTCTTTTAACTTAGAAGTTTTGGATTTCTTACTAAGGTTTATTTGGAAATTTGCTTCTAGTTTACTGGTCTTAATAAATTTTCCTTTCGAATCTCTAGGTTTGTTCATGAAATTTCCAAGTTCTTTGGTTCTTGCAATTTTTTTTTACCTTCCTAATCTTCCTTGAACAACCTATGAATATTGTTAATTAGATCTAGTTTTTCAGGAGTAATATAATTCTTCTCTTCAAATTCAAAGTCTTTTTTTTTTTTGGTAAGTAAGAGAATATTATAATTAACACCGGGTTTTAACTGGTTGACCCAAAACCATTTTACAAAATAGGGTCCACTGACCAACTGGACAAAGGCCAAGCCCTAAAATTTTAAACTGACAACAAAAAGGGCCAAGACCTACTCTTCCATCATAATACAGCCAAACTAAACTATGGAAGCCTAATATTATGGCCATCAGAAAAGAAAGACGCAAAATAGAACTAACAAAGACAAAAACTAATCATGCAAGCACCATGCAGAGTAGCTTGTGCCCATATAAAATAAAATAATATGGTCAAAAAAAACATCCCATAGAATGGACAGCCAAGAGGCCAAGCAGTCTTCCTTGTAGTCCTCATATAACTTCTTATCATCCTCCTTGCCATCATCTTTAGATTTTGCCTTCGACTCCTTGTTCCCCTGGAACTGCTAGCTATAAAACAGAAGATTTAGAGAATCACACAAATCAATAGCTGCACTGATGAGGCCAGACAGACTCTTCAAGCTGGTTGATACTTGTTGGAGGGTGATGAAATTGTCATCTTCTCCAAGACTATTATGGTGGGGTCCGGTACCTCATTGTCAGGGATCTCCAACACTTTGTTATTTCTTGCTAGGGCCTTTTTGCGACATCGAATCCAAACACACCTTGGGAAATACTTGAGGCCAAAGCAGATGTTTCCCATGCATGAATTTGTAGATAAAAAACCTATATCAATGCCCCACCAGCTGCAAAAAACACTAGTCACATGAACAAAAAAAACAAATATGACAAAAGCCATTATAAGGTTCAAAAAAATATTTTTAAAAATGCCCCCATTTTCTGTCATTGATCCACTTTGAGCCTTCCAATCTAAAATTTTTCATTATCTATCACCATTGAGACTGCATGAGGAAGATTTTCAGTCCACATGATCAAATTTGCTGCTACAATGCCTTCATTTGCCAGCCTATCAGCTGCCATGTTTGCTTCCCGAAAGGTATGCAAAATTATGGCCTCAGGTCGATCATGAATTAGAGCCCTTGCTTTGTGGATGTAGTCATCAAATCTCCAAGGAGATCTCTTAGTGTTCTTTAGAAGATTTATAATAATAAGAGAATCACCTTCCACAAACAGTTTCCCTGGATAATTCTCTGCCACCTTGAGGCTCCTCCAAACTTCCCTTGCTTTAGCCACATTGTTAGTTTGAGCTCCAAGATGTTTAGCAAAAGCTACAAGCACCTCACCCTTGTGGTCTCTAAGTAAGCCACCAGCCCCAGCTTCACCTGGGTTGCACCTAGATGCCCCATCAAAATTTAACTTAATCCACCCTAGGGGGGGTGGGGTCCATGTGATCCTAGTTCTAGGACAGACTTGAGGATGATTGAGGCCATCAGTGAGAGGTAAGTTTAATTACTGGCCTAATGAAGCTTCAAAAGGATTTGGAGGTCTAGATGCTGTAGGCACTAAACAAGCATTCTCATTAGCATATACTAAAATTTTTGACAGGACAGAGGATGACTGAGAAACCTTATCCAAGAAGGCCCGACGATTCCTTTCCAACCATATCTTCCACAAGTAGTGATGAAGGCAGATCTTCCACATATACCTAAGATGCCTATTCAAAAAGGGAGAAGGCCACTGGACAAATAAGTCAAAAATGGACTGAGGATGGACCTAATAAATATGAAACACTTGTAACAGACCTAACAAGATTGAGATAGAAAAATTACAATACAGAAACAAATGATCAATAGACTCCCACTCAGACATACAGAGATAACACCTATTAACAACAATCACACCTCTTTTTATTAAGTTATCCATGGTGAGGATCTTATTTTGGATGGCCAACCATGCAAAAAACCCAACCTTCGAAACAATGCTTTTGGGCCAAACTTCCAAGTGAGGGAAAGTAGGTTCATCATTATCAATAAGCATCAGATAAGTAGTCTTGATAGAAAATTCCCCATTGTCTGAAGCTTCCCAGATAAGCTGGTCCTCAAGAATGCCAGAAGGGAGTAAAGACTGTCTTAATTCATTCTCCAGTATTATTGATGCCCTTGGTAGATCATTGTTCATTATTGGCTTCCATACCCTTCTATTGTTTGACAAAGTAATAAAATCTGCAACTTTGGTACCAAAAACTTCAATTGTCCAAGCTCTAAGGGTTGAAAGGATGGGGTATGCAGAGAGGGGATAGTCCTTTAACAATTTGTGGTCCCAGAAATCAATGTTTCTTCCATTTCCCAGTTTCCAACATAGCACTTTGCTTAGCAAGTTTTTAGTTTGAAGGATTGATTTCCAAAAAATTGATCCCCTGGGAGGAAAGAAATCAGAAGAAAGTACTTGCAAGAAACAAATTCAAAGTCTTTTATTACAAGAAGAATCAATTGAATAATAGAAGCCTATTTTGGAATTGGGTTAGGACTCTCAAATTGTAATTCATAACGTAAGTCTTGACACAGTTCTCTAAAGCATACAACTCTAGGTACCCTATGATATCTCTTGTTATATTCTAGCTTCACCTCCCTATCTTCTATTTTTTCTAGGAAAATATGAATGGTGAGGGAGTCCTCAAAATACTAATCCCAAGTGTATGTGACTGAGTTTACTATTGCTCTCCTATCCCCAAGTCACTGTTCACAAATCCCTACAAGGTCAAGGTAGGGTGAGTGATAATCTGGCCCTAGAATTCTAGCTAAACCAATTCTTCTGATCTTTCTTTTATGATATCAAGGTGCTCACATATGTATTCCCATTTTTTCCCAAATTTTTTGTATCTTTGCTCGAAAAGGAGGTTAACTTCTTATTCTAGCAATAGTTTTCTAAGGTCAATCAGTGCAGACTGTTTGATGCAATTTTCTATCATTTAGCAATGTTTTTACTTCTCTTTTGTTGTTCCCTTTTATTTTTTTCAATTTTCACAGTTTATATATATTATTTTTGTTTTGTTTTTGTTGCAATTTAAAACAATCCCACTGTTGTTAAGACTCAATATGTAATTCAAAACCAATGAATTTTTACAACCAACCTTAACACAGCAAGAGAAAAATAAAATTTCATATTTCTAAAAAAATCCTACTGTTACTAAAACTAGGTGCAATTCATAGTCAATGAATTTATACAACCAATTTTAGCACAACATGAGAAAAATAAATTTTCTATTTCTAAAACAATCCTACTATTACTAAAACTAGGTGCAATTCACAACCAATGAATTTATACAACCAATTTTAGCATAACATGAGAAAAATAAAATTTCTATTTCTAAAATAATCCTATTGTTACTAAAACTAGGTGCAATCCATAGTCAATAATTTGTACAACCAATTTTAGCACAATAGGAGAAAATAAAATTTATATTTTTGAAACAATCCTACTGTTACTAAAACTAGGTGCAATCCACAGTCAATGAATTTGTACAACCAATCTTAGCACAATAGGAGAAAAATATTTCTAAAACAACTTTACTGCTACTAAAAGTAGGTGTAATTCACAGTCAATAAATTTTTATAGCTAATCTTAGCACAGTAAAGTAAAGTGAAATATTGCTTGAAAAGTAAATTTTGCTAGAAATAAAATACTAAAATTAAAAGGTTAAATTGTTGTTACTTCTTGATTTTAAGGAACATTTCACTATGATTGTGTCACTCAATCATACCTACTTCCTGTTTTCACAGGTCATAGAACCAAAACCTAAGCAAGCAACAACAACCACCCAATGCTTTAAAAATTTGTTGAAATAAAATATTAACTAAGAAAATAGTAAAATGATCTTAAGAAAAATAACCTAGCAATATCGAACAAAGGGGCTTGTTGGGACTTCTTGTGCCACTATGAACTGTATGCATGCCAAGGACTTGTACCTCTTCCCACATATAGGTAAGCCTCTCTTCTTGCACAAACTAATAGTCTTTGATTAAAAATTATGGCACTATTATCCTTGACAAAAATGCCAAAATGTCTATATGTAAACTCTACACTTAATTATCAATCCAGGGTGAATGATTTAAAGAACAATAATCCAATATAGATTATACCACAATGATTAATCTCTAACTTAATTCTATTTTTCTTAGTTTTAGGTTTACAAAAAATAAAATTTACAAGAAAAGAAATTATGTTGAAAAGAAAAGAAAATGTAATTTTATATTTTATATTTTATATTAATTTGATGCTAAATTTATTTGTGTGGATCCACGTGCAACCTATTACAAATTTAACTATATGATTTACTTGGTAGTCTAAAGTGATGCAATTTAGTTTAGTTGATAATTTAATATTTAAACTATGTACTAACTAATCCTAACCTATTTTAGGGGTGAGAGAATAGGTACTGGCTTGTTGGAGTGGGCCCTACCTTTTAAAGGACAGTGTAAATCTCTTATCCCCAAATCTAATTTACTTTAGTAACTAATATTAATTTAAAACTACTAATACTATTTTAATTCATGGACATAGGAAAATACAGTAAATATTACATGAGCAAATAAATCATAATGAAATCAATGACACAATTACCAAATTCATGATGAAAAGTACTACTACTTTATTGATGAAACTCAAATGTACAAAATCTCAAACATCAAGCCTTCATAATAGCAAAAAATGTATACAAAACATTAGACCTTTTCAAAGGTCTCTATCCTATATTTATAATGTCACTTGGATATTTTTAATGGAATTCTTCTATGTATTTTTCCATGTTTCTATCAGCTTGATGATTCAAATACTAACCTTATAACAATAATAATATAAACTAATACTATTTCATAACCACCTTGGACTTTGTCACAATCACGATGGTCCAAGTGGAAAAATGATGAATTAACATAACACAAGTTCTTAATTTAAATAATCTAATGATGCAACAATACAACTATTTGTCCTTCATTTCAAGAAGAGATAATATAGGCTTATATCTAAATCTAAACATCTTAAGAACATATTCATCTTACAAATTTATAATAACTACTTTATATAATAACTTAATAAATATAAAATCTCATGTATAATGCCAACTAATCAGTCAACTGTGCTAACTGTATATGCCTCGTAATGATGCTACATTGTCACTGGATGTGGCATGACAACGAATTAGATAATTTAACATGGTCAATACTCTTTCTATAATACCTTTTAGTAGGTGCTTTTTGTAACAGCTTTTCGTAGCTATATTATGTAACACCTTTCCATAGCGTTAATTCATGAGTCTCCTTAGCACATCATTCTCATGGTTGGTCTATCCACAATTGTCATTTGGTCCGTGTCTTGCCACATAATTTCCTACAAAGCTCCTGCAACGTTCTCCTACTGAAAACACACAAAAACTTGCACACTTTTTGTAAAATACAAGCACAAATCATTTTCATCATTATAAATTGAATTTATTTATAAATCATTCAAAAAAGACAAAATAATCATCAAAATACATTTGTTTTCATATATTTACAAACAAAAAATAGATTAAACTTACATAAAATACGTACGGTTTTAACACTCATCACACTTGCTACTGCACTTACTCCCAGCTTGTGCTCACACTTGTTGCTGCACTTACTCACTTCTAACAAGTTAATTAAAACATATCTAATTTTTTCTTTCTATCACAGATCTTCTTCATTTGCCTTTCTATCAAAGATATTCTTCTTCTTAGTTGAAATATATTACCATAATATTTAAATGATATTTTTATGCTTGCAATAAGTTCCCTATAGTCTACATAATCATTGATTAATGTTCCTGATGCAGGAGCATCCAGCGATGTAAGAGTGATCTTGCATCACCCAAATTTGTATTTGTTTCATTTTGTTCTAAATTTTGTTTAGTTGCGTATAGGATGGATAAATAGACCCAACATCAAAATAATCATCCCAATATCCTGAGCGGTTTGGGAGATGTAAATTTTAAGGTTTTCTACTCTGTCAAAACTAGTGAAAATCCTACTAGTAAAACTTGGAGGTCAATTTTGAAGGTGTTAGAGGTCTTTTTGAGGGCTGAAATATGGTGGTATTTGCTTTAGCCTATTATAAGGCCACAAACCCCTTCAAGAGCTTTCCTAAAACATGTGCCAGTAGTCATTTCGAGCAACGAGCGAAGAGTTATGACCTTAGGAAGTTTACCCCCGAAATTCAAATTACAAATATATTGTTCTAGGCAAGAAAATGAGAAATAGGGTATTTGGGGGGGATTTCAAATTTGTATGGTATTGGTCTCTATAATCTCCATTCTCCTCAGAAAGGAATACTAGTAAACTTTTGCATTTTCTCTATTTCTATGGATTGTATGTGTTTTGGTTAATGCAACTCTGCTTCAATTCCATATTATTATGAGTAGGTGAGGATAATTTTACCTTAATTATTCTAAAACATATCATCTCCTCTTACTTTTTCAAGGTTTCTTTTGGAAGCACTATTACAATTAAGTTTGATGAAACCAACTTTCTATCCATTTCTCTTTTACCATGGATTGATACAATTACTATACATTAACTATATTATCATAGATCACCCTCACTTCTACATTCAGATCATTGAATTAAAAGGCTAGCATATCTTTCCACACCCAAGACTTCCCATGATATGAACCATACCTATAATTGATTTAAAAAAAAACAATAATACAAAATCAAATTTGGATATGATTATAGTATTTGTTTTTTAAAACACTATTATTCATTTCAAGCCATGGATTCTGAAAAATAATGGTGGGACTAACCTTCTATAGAATGCTTAATTTTTAGCTTTGAATCAACTAATCTAATATTTCATCAACTCTTCTAATGTAGATGCAATAATTCAATGGATTCTTGTTTTCTTGAAAGAATAACCCCAAATGTTGGAAATAAATAATGAAGAAATATATGATTTGATGTAGATGGATTCACAAAATACACTTATAAGGTCCATGGTATTCTCTTATTTGTAAATTATTATCCATATGAATTTTTTTTGGATTATTAATCAAAGAAATGTTGGGAATTAGAAAGGGCCTCAAAATACTAGATATTCTTCCAAGGGAAATCCTTAGGAGTAGAGGATTTTGATTGCTCCATATCCCTTTATCCTAAATTGATCAAGTATCTACTATATTTTGATAGGTTTGATAAACGTTTTTGAACTTTTTCACTACTTTATTAAGGTCCTATCCTTCAACCAAATTATAAATATAAATAAAATATTTGGAATTATTGATTACATGAATATAATATTTGGTTTTTTTATTCTTTAGAAGGAAAAGAATTTTGATTCTATGATCACCAAATTTAGATAAAAAATAAGAGGCTAAAGCATTAACTAAGGACCAGACTAGAAATTTGCACAATCCCTCTCATTGATAAACCATCTAATATATTTTAAAATTGATTGTAAACTCTTTTTATTTTGTGGAAAACATCCCAAAAGGGATACCACTTTCGGGTAAGACCCAAGGAGGCAAGGGCATCCATAATTGTAAACTGTCTAATATCAAGTTTCATGTTGCTAATATATTAGGTAGTGTTTGCTTCATTAAAAATTTTATCACATCCACAAATATTGTATATTTTGAAGTAATATTTTTACCCAACTCTTGATATTTAAATAATATCCAACCAAAATTTTCCCTTAATACTAAACTCATAAATCTATAATTTTTGAATCTTGTTCCTCCAATATTGTTTTCCTTTTCAAACCTTATCCTATTTATAAATATAAAATCAAAACTTTTCCTCGCATCCTTTTCAAATAAATCCTTTTAATTTTATCAAATTTAAATTCTATACCTACTAGTAATTTTGAATCTAAAACCATACACATAGAGATATATTACAATGTAGTCCTTATGAGTCATTTCCATCTAGATAAGATTAAGAAATTACCTTTCCAATCTACTATATAATATTTTGTTTTATATAAAATTAAGTCCTAAATATTCTTCTTATTTCCTTTATCAAACAAGGAAATTCATATATATTTGATGGAAAATTTTCAATTACAAAACCTAAAATTTAAGAAATAATACATTTTTTGGTTCCCCAAAACCCCATAAGGGGGCGAAGGTCCAAGGTTCAAATCTTGAGCCTCGCTGGACTAAACACTTATCCCTTTCCTAGTGCTTTCAACAACGTAAAAGGTTTAAAATGATCATGGCATGGTGGTTATAAGGGCAGACTATGCGAACATATCTATGGTGGCTTTAAGGGTGGACAACACAGAATATTGTGGCAGACATAAAAATTTGGATAACCTACCTAGATTTGTGGTGGCTACCAATTCCACCATGTAAAATAAAATTAAAAAAAATAATAATCCATTTTAAATCAATGATAATGCTCATAAAATAGAAAACATCTTCCATTTTTTTGTAGTATCCAACTATCAAATGACTTATTATAGCATGATAATATTAATTTAAATTTCATACTATTTTGTATTGAATGATGACCTAAAATAAGAGTATCTTCAACAAATTAGAGATGATATTTGATGGGATAATTGGTAACATCCTAAATACCTTTTATGTTTCCTTTCATTTTTACAATAGAATCAGGGCTATGCATAAGGGGTTGGATTCAAAATATACTTGTAAAAAAATGGCAAATCCTAATCAAAATCAAAGTGAATCAATATGAATCCTAAGCAAATCAAATCAAATCAATCATCTTCACACCAAAATTTGGGGCATTTGAAGCCCTAAAAAGTAAGGTAATCTTTGGGGCATATTTTGACCTATTAAATCACTTATAAATTCATAAAAAAAACCACCATTATATTAGGCTTGAAAAGAGCTTTCCAACAAGTACAAATATGCCTATGTTTGGATATATATTGTGGAAAATTAAACCTAACAAACAATTAGTCCCAAAAAATTTAGGTGAATAGGCTGACGTCGAGGGTCCTCATATTCACCAATTTACAATTTTGGAAATCCTAATATTCACCCAATTTGCGAATATTCACCACTGTGCATAATCCTGACAAGAATAATGAGTAGATACTTAGATATAATAGGTCAACTTGACCAAGTCCACAAAATGAATCAAAGGATCCAATAGTTTGTTTTCAATTGGTTATATGGGATTGAAAAGGTCCCCACTTGTATTACATCATCACCACATAGTGGCATTACAACAAAGCTTGGATATTTATCCATGTATCACTTGGAAATATTTGAACCTTGGTCTTCTCTTTAAACATTGATTAATTTTAACTGGTTGAGATAATGCCAATTGATCAAAGGATCTAATAGGTTATTCGTTGATAAAAATAGAATATTTGAAAGTGTTCTAACAACATATAATTTATTCACACTAATTTTAACCAAAATAAAAAACATTTAAGAATATAATATAGGAACTCTAGAAAACCCTATCGTGTGCTTTATTCTATTCACTTTTACAAGTATACTTAGCTTTTTTATGTATGGAAGAGAATGTGTGGCATTTTATGTAATGATTATATCATTAATGATTTGCTTACCATGAATAAAACCACCATGTTTCTCTAAGATAATATAATATTAGAATGTTTTTCAATATATTTTTCATAATTTTTGAAGTCTTATAAATAATGTTGTTGAGGCTTATTGTATAAAAATTAGTGAAATATTTTTTTAACTTTCTTAGGAACCAGTGCAATAAAAGTGGAATTGATATCACTAATTATATCATTTTTTTTCTTAGTGTCTTTGACTACAACCAACATATCACCTTTTAACATATCCTATAACTTTTTAAAGAAATTTATAAGACATTAACTAAAGCTAGGTATATTATCAAAGTGGAAGTATAAAGTTGCCTTTTATAGCTCCTTAATTGATAGCTCACTTGTCAAGATTTTATTCTATAATTATGTGATAATTGATGGAATATTTTGTAAAATATCACCCTATGTTGAAATATATTTGACACTTAATTTTTACTTGAGACCATGACTATTTATTTTGTATTATATGTATTTGCATAGCCCTATGGTACCTTGTACATATTATTAAGGTGAGTTTAATGTAATGTTTTAATAATAAACCTTAAGTTTCATTATTTAACCTTGAACTAAGGTCACTTGTAATTGGAAATTTATACCCCTTAAGACTAATCATTTGGTCATCATTTGAGTACACAAAATTTCTTTTAGTGAGATTATTTCAATGTATATGGACATCCTTCATATCATGTGCTTATCTATGATTCATCTTTTCTCTCTGGGTAATGTGTTGATTTTATTAGCTTATAGAAACTATTGTGAAATATGACATGGTATTAGAGAGAGTGTGAATATCCATTAATCAACCATAAAATATCAACATAAATCCTTCTACAATAATTTTAAAAAATAAGCACCTATTTATGGAAGTCTTTTGTCCAATAGTTTTTAGATTTTTAGCAAAGAACCTAGTTGGATTTTGGATCATAAGTATCTTCTTATGTTCTTCTAAAATTGATTGGATCATGATAAATATTCACTAATAGGTTCATCATCTTCATCTCCTAACATCCAATCTATTTAGTTAATTTATTCTTTATAATTGATTATTCTAATTTTATCTTGGTTCAATTAAAAAATAGATTGAATCTTCTTGTTTTAGCTATACACCTTAGCTTTCTTTATCAGGTTTATGGAATCAACCCATTTCTATCACAACTTTAGAATCTTTTGTACTAATTTTGTAGAGATAAGAGAGAAATTTACATGGTCTTCAAATCAACGAAGAAGAAGCTAAACATTTTTCAATCACCCCTAGATACCAAAAAAGTATTGGGTAGACTTTAGTATTTGGTAATGACCTCCATGCCACTTGATGAAGTTGTAAAAATATTTAATAATATGTATGTTTCGTTGATGATATAGGATATCTTATTAGGTTCCATTCCAAAAACGTTGTATAGGGAAAACCATTTCAAATATGAATTGATCATCAACTTTTTGGACTTTTTAAAATTTAAGGTGGTCCTAGTTTAGCACTTTACATGTTTTTTATCAAAATAGCATCTTCTTTTCATCAAAAAATAGCATGTTTACCTCCAAATTAAGAAGAAAAAAAAATTAAATTAAGAATATTTTAAATAATTTGCAAGGTGAGAATTTTAGCAAATATAGATCCCACTAGATGGAAGGGAGACCTTGGACCCTATTGAGAGTTGTAACCCAAGAATGAGTTCTATTTGTAATGGAGATTGAGGTTATTATTTTGATTGTCAATGATTACTTGAAGGATGCACACATCATAAAGGTACCATGTTGCATAATATCATTGACTTAGAATGGTGGTGCGAGGATCTACAAATGTAAACATCATCCCATGCAGTTAAAAAGTCACCTTTTGGTGGAAGAATTTCCTTCCCACCCGACCTTACCAATGGTAATTATGAATGGAGTAGCATTATTAGATCCAAGAGGAAAAGAGTTCAAATCCTATACATTTTTTTAATTGAATAACTTAACATGATAGAAAGAATATCACACGGTGTTGAGGTTTCCATGATAGCCAGTGCAAAACTTAATATGATTTATGTCTGTATTTAACATATATTTGAAATAAAGTTTTCTTAACACAAATATTTTCATTCATACCATCACTTCTCAAATATGTACACATACATATAAACATATAATGTCTCTTGAGACACCAAGAGACTTGTGGTGCTTCACCTTCATCTAACTTATCAGCTTCTATCAACCTACCATAGAATATAATAATGTAATGATCAAGTAATAACATAAAATTATGTAACAAGTATATAAAATACCTCTTGGCTCTAGATCTAGCTTTGTCTCTGGTTTGGGCTTTGTCTTTCACTTTGACAATTTCCACTATATATTCAAAATCTTCCTTACGATATTTCATTATAGGCTTTGTCACTACAAGCTTTCAATGCATAAATCATGCATCTTTATAGAACCCGAGTTTACATCATTCCATGGAAAAACCATCATTGGTCTCTTTAAACCACCAAAATTTGACTTATCATTATTTTTTTATGATAAAATTTTATCTTATAAGAATCCATTCAACATTTCTTTCACTCTATCACATTTTTTTATCCACAATCAATATGTATTTTGTTGGTCATTCTATTTTTGTGCCAGTAATGTTTTTGAGAATGAGTGTCACCACCAAAAGTCTCACAAGGATGTATATTACAATACCTTGCTATCACATGTCTAGATCATCTCCAATGATTGTAAAAATTTATTCTAGGAGTTTCAATCTCTACATAGGTTTCTCTTTTTACAAATTTGGTCTCACCACTTCTTGTTGGACCATCATAACGAAGGCCTTCATTATTTGGCCTTACATTTTGTTTTATTGAATTTATTATACCTTTCTCAAGCCTTCCTAATCATATGCAATTGTACCCCATTCTTCTTATTAATTTTGAGCCAATTGCTTTAGTGTACTTTTTAGAATACCCAATTTCTTCATCATTGCTATGTTCTTCATCAACATGGTCTTCAAAACCAATATCGCCTACAAAATTCAAATACCCAAACTCTTCATAATTACTATGGTATTTAACAACATGGTATTTTTCATGATAATACAATCAAAAATATTGAGCATAAGATCATGATGCACATCTTCAACGCAAACCCTACTATCATCAATAATATTCAAATAACCTGTATCAGAAGAAAACTTTATCCTTTTGATAAGATTGCTTGTGTCACAATAAACATTTTTTATCATAGGCTTGAGATCACTTGTGTCACAATAATAATCTACCATCATATGCATGACCTTTATTTTCACTTGATTTTTATGCTTTGAAATGTCAAGAGTTGTTAATATCATGTATATTATCATCACAACACCTATAGGGAATGTAACACCATTTTCAAGAAGATATTCACAAGTGTCAACATATTTGAGAATCGATTATAGATAACACATACATGTTCAGAATTATCCATGTTCATAAAATATTTATCTTATTGGAAATAAATTTTTTTATTTGGTGTCACACATTCTTGAACATCAACTTGCTTCTCTCCACTTTCACTAGCTTCACATTTTTAAGCTTGGGCTTGTTTCCTCTTTGCATTTCTTATTTTTTTAAATGATGTCAAAACTTCTTCTTGTAGTATTTGGAATTTTTTTTCTTCAACAAAATATTGAGGGTTACTTATATCTCTCAAATGGTCCCTCTTTCAATATACCACTAGACCTATATACAAATCCTTTCTATATACTCGTCGATATGTGGAAGAAGCTAGTCCTCTCAATATATATAGTCATATGTGAGAGAGACCTTAAGATACATGAAAGAGAACAATACATGGTACCAAGGTAGTATGTAAATAGATTTGCCCTATCAAAAACACCTACTTAAAGAGAAATCCTTGTACATGAGCATAACTTCTGTATATACTTGGATTTTCTCAATTTTAAGATCTACATCCAACGATAGTGATGAATAGGGTTAAAAATGAAGTGAAAGAACAAAAAGGTGTTGTTATTTCTCCCCAATTATTTATAAGTTTTATGCCTAGACATTATTATAGGAGCTATATTAGGCTATAAGCACATTAGCTTAAAGCAATAGCTTAAACTGTAAATGTAAGCTAGAGGTGTCATTTATATTGAATGTTACAAGGTGTTAAAACATGTGTTTAATTTATGTACAAAGTATGAAATTTTTTGAAGCAAATTAAGCAACTCAATTACAATACTATAATACTGAGATCTTTTAACAAATGGTACACTATTTTGATACCTAAAATATAATGACTCCTCACCACACTATAACTCTCATATCAATTTTTGAATCTCTTTTTAGTGACCATAACACCTCTTCAATATAATTTCTTGACCTTTGAATAACTACAACTAAGACTATTTTCACACTTAAAAACTATATAATAACTTGAAATTTACAATATTTTTAAAAATATGACTTGTCATTTATAATAAACACTCCACAAATTGATGATCAAAATTAAATATGCTTTACATGGATTTAAAAAAAAATTGAAAATTGACTCTTAATATGACTCCACGGTTTACCACTACTCTCACAAATTGACTCGACCCTCTTCTTCTTCTTCTCCTTCTTATTTTAACTTAAATTTTCTTTTTCTTTTTCTTTTTTCTTTATTTTTAGCTTTTATTTTTCTCTTTATTTTTTTTTTACTTTTCTTTTTTATTGTCTTTTTAAAAAAAAAAACTTGTTTAAAATAATTCAAAAAAATAGAGTTGAACCTTTTGATAGAATATAATCAATTTTATCACAATCAATCAGTATTAAAGTTCTCACAATAAATGATATACGCAAGTATTCAAGAAAATAGATAAACTCACTATACTCTCATGAATTACAAACTTAGTATTTTAATACCAATGAAGTACTAAAACTTTCATTACATACATCTCATATGTTTACTCTATGTATAGAATTTACAAAGACTCGACATTTTGACTTTGATAAACTATTCATCTCCTCAAGCATCTGGGAGATATGACTCTAAGATAAATATATTATATTAACTCTCTTATAATGAGGTGAGGTTAAGTTGGATTTTGTTCCAACTACAAAACAAGTAGCAGAAATCTTCACAAAACCATTGCCCAAGGAAGTTTTTGAGTACCTCCGTAATAAATTGGGAGTGGTCACACTTCCCAAGAATTGACTAGCTACAAAGATCACATTCTTAGGGGGAGCATGTATATATTTGATTATATTTTTGCTCATGTTTGAAATTTTTGCTAACTGCATTAATTTGTGCCTGAGAATGTTGTGCATGGACTTAGGGGGAGTCTACAGCAGCCCTTTGGTATTATTGTCAAAGGGGGAGAAGAATTACAGGAAATTGCATGTGTTACCAACAATTCCAAAGGGGGAGATTGTTGAGCAAGGTGCAGGAATATTATTGTCATTGTTGTCAACACAGTCAGATAGATCAGTTGATGCAAGTGATAGGAGTTAAGAGGTTCTTCAAAATATGTATAGTTATTCTCCAAAAGATCAAAATTTCCCATATGCTAAAAATCCATTAAAAATCATAAGGAAGAAAACTGTCGCGATATCGTGACATGTTGAGCAAGAAAGAAAAAATATCGCGCTATCACGACAAGTTGAGAAGAAAGCAAAACTGTCACGATTTCATGACATGTTCAGAGAGAAAGTGCAAGCAAGCAAAACTGTCACGATTTCGCGACATATTCGGAGAGAAAGCGCAAGCAAGCAAAACTGTCACAATTTTGTGACATGTTGGAAGAAAAAGAGAAAGCAAGAAGTGTCGTGATTTCATGACAAGTTCGAAGGAAAAAGAACAAGTAAGAAAAGTGTCACGATTTCACGACATATTGCAAGAGAGATAGTATGAAAGAAAAAGTGTCACGATTTTGCGACATGTTGGAAGAGAAAAAGACAAGTAGAAAAAGTGTCACGATTTCGTGACATATTGCAAGAAAGATAGTATGGAAGAAAAAGTTTTGCGATTTCATGACATGGTGGAAGAGAAAAAGACAAGTAGAAAAAGTGTCGTGATTTCATGACATATTGCAAAAGAGATAGTACGAAAGAAAAAGTGTCGCGATTTCACGACATGTTGAAAGAGAAAGACAAGTAGAAAAAGTGTCACGATTTCGCGACATATTGCAAGAGAGATAGTACGAAAGAAAAAGTGTCACAATTTTGCGACATGTTGAAAGAAAAAAAGGCAAGTAGAAAAAGTGTCGTGATTTCGTGACATATTGTAAGGAAGATAGTACGGAAGAGAAAGTGTCGCGATATCACGACATATCGCATTTTTGTGACTAGAAGGCAAGAGAAAGAGTAAAGGAAAGAAAGAGTCATGATATCGCAACATGTCACATTTTCGTGACCCGAAGGCAAAAGAAAAAGCAAAGGAAAGAAAGCGTCGTGATATCACGACATGTCACATTTTCACGACCAGAAGGCAAGAGAAAGAGCAAAGGAAAGAAAGCATCGCGATATCGTGACATGTCGCATTTTTGTGACTTAATGAGGAGAGAGAAAGTAAGAAGGCAGAAGTGTCACGATTTTGTGATAAAAGTAAAAAGGAAGAGTACGGAGGTGAAAGTGTCACGATTTCGCAACATGCTGATTTCATTGGTACAAGCCAAGAAAAGAGGCAAGGAGGCGAAAGTGTCACGATTTTGTGACATGCTATGTTTTTGCGGGTACAAGCCAAGAAAAGAAGTACGGCGACAAAAGTGTCACGATATCGTGACATGCTGAGTTTTTGTGGGTACAAGCCAAGAAGAGAAGCAAGGAGGCAAAAGTGTCGTGATATCGCGACATGTTGTAGTTTCACGGTCCAAAGCAAGGAGAAAGAGAGAGAGAACAAAAGTGTCATGATATCGTGACATGTATTTTTGGGACCAAAGCAAGGAGAAAGAGAGAGTAAGCAAAAGTGTCGTGATATAGTGACATGTTGCTTTTTCATGGTTGAGTTGAAGCCAATGAAGACCTATGATAGCCGACTAATATTAGGGTTTGCAGCCGACTAAGATTAGGGTTGGCAGCCGACTAAGATCAGGGTTTACAGCTGACTAAGATTAGGGTTTTTGATCATGAAAATGTTGTTATAAAAGGAAGGTTGTTTGAAGAATTATAAATGTCGATGTGTGTGAAGTTCGGTCATAGAGCACAGAGTGCAAGTCATGTCGAATCGTGCTAAGTGTGAAATTCACAAAGGAAGTAGAGTGCACAAAAGGGAGAAGACGATCGTTCAACTGTGATGCAGCAGATTGGGTGAAGTGATTTTGTAGAGAGAGCAGAGTGCACAGAGATCGCAAAGGTGAAGTAGACTAGTCGAGGTGTTGTAAAAGCAAATGTATCTCTCTTTAAATCTTCTATATTCATAATTCAAGTCTAGGTTGTAGCTTGGCATCAGGGGTTGGTGCTTCTTCCAATAGGTGTTGGTAAATCAAGGGTTGGTGCTCCTTTCTATTGGTGCAAATAAATAAGGGGTTGGTGCTCCTTCTAGCAGGTGCTGGTAAAGTGATTGTAAAGTTGTTGCTTTGTAAAGGCTAGATTTGGATGGTAGTCCAAGCAATCATTTTTGAGGAGTAGCCACATTGGTGAACCTTGTTAAATCTTGTGTTGTGTGATGCTCTTTTGTGATTCTTGTTGTATCTTGTAATAAGTGTTAATTGTTGCTGTATTAAGATCTGTAAATTCAAGTTTAAAGAGCTACACTGATTCACCCTCCCTCTCAATGTCATTGTAAGACTAACATCACCCCCCCTCTTAGTGTCATTGTAAGACTAACAATTGGTATCAGAGCTTTTGCATTGTAAATTTGCTATGATTCTACTATGTGTGACAACATATTGAGCTTGTTGCATTTATACTTATTGCACACACTACAATTGCTTATTGTAGTTATTCACTATAGTTGCTCCAGTTTCTACTTTACCTCACTCTCATTACTCATTGGTTTGCAGGTTCAAGATCCAAATTATGATTGCACTGTAAATTGATGCTTGATAAAGTCACTATCTCTTGCACCTTGTTGAATAACTTTTTCTTGTATACCTATCCTCTTTTTCTATGTACTTTGGTTTGTTGGATTCCTTATATGCATACAATGCCTTCATGGTATTTTACTCTATTAGCATTGGCTTAATGTTCTCTATTTATTTAACTCTATGTATCTTGGCCTGATGGCCTTCTCCTTTAACTTTGTGCTATCTCCTTTTGTAATCAATGACTGCAACTATGTAGCCCAAATGAATGGTTACTCTACTATGGTTTCTCAATGAGTTATTTTTTAATAGCTTTATTTTAATGACTTATATTCTGATAGTCTCTCTTCATTTGTATTATAAGGGTATTTTTCTCTTCTTTATATAGTCTTCTTTTATATTTGACTTGTAGCTCTTAACAATTGTAGATTCTAATCCAATGCTTGAAGCAATATAAAGTAAGCTAGGTGCTTATTTATCTTTCTTCAAGACTAATATATCATATATTGATATATCTATCTTCTTTCTTTTGTTATAATTTATTTATTTTCTCTCAGTAATATTTGAATGCTTCTCAATCCATTGCTATCTTTCTTCTGGTCTTCTTAGAAATTGAAACTCTTCTCTATCTATTATAGGAAGCTTCTCACACTTATGTAGCTTAATCTCTACTACAACTCTTTTTCTAAAATTTATAATATCTTAGGTCACACCTAAGAACTCAATATGATTCTCCTTCTTACTAGAGAATCCAATATAATATCAAGGTGACTTTGAATGTCCCTTAATCTTCAATATACAAGGTTGGCTATGTCCCTAAATGATCAAATATCTCAGAGTTGATTCACCTCTTAATTCTTAATCTACAAATCAATATTAATGTTAGGGTTGGATTTATCCTTGAATGACCAAATAATATTGAATTGGTATGCCTATTGATATTCTCACAATGACACTGAGAGGGGGGGTGAATCAGTGTAGCTATTTAAATTCAAATCTACAACTCTTAAAGTTGAAGCAAAGAGAACTTAAAAGCAGATAAAGCAATTATCACAAGAGAGCACACCACAACACACAATGTAACGAGGTTCACCAATTTGGCTACTCCTCAAGAATGAGTGCTTGGACTACGGTCCAAATCCAGCCTTTGCAAAACACCAATTTTACAATCCGTTTACTAGCACCCATTGGAAGGAGCACCAACCCCTGATTTATCTGCACCAATAGAAAGGAGCACCAACCCCTATCCAAGCACCAACTTGGATTACAGTTTTGAAAACTATATTAATGACATAAAAATGCCTTCGCTTTTACAAGACCCTGATTGGTCTACAATTTATCAAAACACAGTAAACACTTACGGCTCTGCTTGTCGCTCTCTTACAGACACTCTTCTAACCCTCTTTCGATAGCACTTTCACACATTCAACGGCAACCTAATTCTCCATGCAATCGCCCTTTTATAACAATATTTTCATCTTGAAACACCTGTTCTTCCGTGACTTCCATAATCTTGCATGCACCCTATTAATAGACACTTCGAAAGTAACTCCTTTATCACATAGTAATTTGTACATGCATTCTATTAATAGCTCTATTTCTTGTGTGGGACTTTCAGTATAACTGTCGCTCGATGGTTACACTGCTTTACGGGCCCTATAACTACCATTCTGTCTTTAATGCACTGTGCTTATTTTAGCTTGCATGATTTCTATCTGTAACTACCCCTATAACTGTCGCACTAACTTCAGTTGACTCTTCTTATATTGGCTGCATGATTTTCCTCTGCAATGCCCCTGTAATTGTCATTCTACTTTAGTTAACTATCCGTAATCGTGTTGTTGCGACCTGTCGCGAAATCATGACACTTCTGTCTCTTTGTACTCTTCTCGCCTTTTACCCGTGAAAACATGACATGTCGTGATATCGTGACATTTTTGCCCCTTTGACCTTTTCTTGGCTGTTGATCGTGAAAACATGACATGTCGCGATATCGCGACACTTTTCGCCTTCTTGTCCTCTTCTCACTTTCCTTTCTGTCATGATATCGTGACACTTTTTCTCCTTGGCACTTTTCTTCTCTTGGTCGCAAAAACCCGACATGTCGCGATATCGTGACACTTTTCTCTACGAGCTCTTTCTCTTCGAACTTGTCACGAAATCGTGACACTTTTTCGTCCGTATAATCCTTCTTACAAATTGTCGCGAAATCATGACACTTTTCTTTGCAAGCTCTTTCTCTCGAACCTGTCACGAAATCGTGACACTTTTTCGTCCGTACAATCCTTCTTGCAATATGTCGCAAAATCGTGACACTTTTCTTCTGCAAGCTATTTCTCTCAAACATGTCACGAAATCGTGACACTTTTTCATCTGTACAATCCTTCTTGCAAATTGTTGCAAAATCGTGACACTTTTCTTTGCGAGATCTTTCTCTTCGAACATGTTGCAAAATTGCGACAATTTTCTTTGTTCTTTCTCTCTCTTCCAACATGTCACGAAATCATGACAGTTTTTCCTTCTTGCTCAACATGTCGTGATATCACGACACTTTTTCTTTCGACCAAACATGTCGCGATATCGCGACGCTTTTTCTTTCTCCGCCAAACATGTCACGATATCGCGACGATTTTCTTACTTGTCTTTTTCTTTGATCTTTTGAATGTTGGCCTCTTCTGTCTTCTTGGAAATTCACTGTACATGCTTTGACTGACCTCTAAACTCCTGTCCACTGCATCAACTGATCTATCTGTCTGTGTTGACAACAATGACAATACTGTTTCTGCACCTTGCTCAACAATCTCCCCCTTTGGAATTGTTGGCAACACATGTGCAATTTCTTGTAATTCTTCTCCCCCTTTGACAATAATACCAAAGGGCTGCTGCAGACTCCCCTGAGTCTATGCACAACATTCTCAGACAAACATTGTTATAGTTAGCAAAAATCATGAATATGAGCAAAACTATAAACATAGGCATAAATGCTTCCCCTGAGAATGTGGTCCCGATTGCTAGTCAATTCTTGGGAAACGTGACCACTCCCAACTTACTCCGTAGGTACTCAAAAACTTCTTTGGGCAACGGTTTTGTGAAGATATCCGCTACTTGCTCTATAGTTGGAACAAAATCCAATTTAACCTCACCTTCCACAACTTTATCCTTCAAAAAGTGATACCGGATTGCAATATGTTTGGTTCGAGAATGCATAACCGGATTCTTTGAGATGTTAATAGCACTAGTGTTATCACATTTAACTGAAATTGGCTCTTTGAAGTGAATACCAAGATCTTTCAGGGTTTGTCTCATCCATAATATCTGCATACAGCACGTTGTCACTGCAATGTATTCTGCCTCTGTTGTGGATAGAGAGACTGATTCTTGTTTCTTGTTGTGCCATGCTACCACCCTGTCTCCAAGATAAAATGCTCCTCCACTGGTACTCTTTCTGTCATCTATACATCCTGCCCAATATGCATCTAAATATGCAATAAGAGTGAAGTCCTTACCTTTTGGATACCATAACCCATACTCCATAGTACCCTTGAGGTACCGAAGAATCCTCTTCACAGCTGTCACATGAGTCTCTTTGGGACTAGCTTGAAATCGTGCTACCATGCATACTACTTGTAAGATATCTGGTCTTGTAGTTGTTAAATACAGCAGGCTCCCAATCATAGATCTGTACATGGTTTGATCAACATCTGGAGATTTGTCATCCTTGCTCAACTTGCAACCTGTTGTCATGGGAGTGCTAACAGGTTTACAATCCTCCATTGTGAATTTTTTCAGCATTTCTTTCACATATTTAACTTGAGAGATAAAAATGCCCTTTTCATTTTGATTAACTTGCAGTTCGAGGAAATACGAAAGTTCACCAATCATAGACATCTCAAATTCTTTCTTCATTTTATTTGCTATGTCTCTACAAGACTCATCCATGCTGCTACCAAATATGATATCATCTACATAAACAACAAGTACAATAAGATGGCCATTCTCTGTTTTGACATACAAATTGTTGTCCACCATACCTTTCTTGAACCCCTGTTGAATAAGATAGTTATCCAGCCTTGCATACCATGCTCTGGTGCCTGTTTTAGACCATACAAAGCTTTCTTTAACTTGCAAACAAAATTGGGATTGTCACCGAGTTGGAAACCATCTGGCTACTCAATATAAACTTCTTCTTCAAGTTTGCCATTCAAAAATGCTGATTTCACGTCCATCTGATAAACTTTGAAATTCTTGTGTACAGCTAAAGCCAGAAACATTCTGATTGCCTTGAGTCTAGCCACTGGTGCAAAGGTTTCCTCAAAATCAATACCTTCAACTTGAGCATAGCCTTTACAGACCAATCTTGCCTTATTTCTGACAACCTGTCCATCTTCATTCAATTTGTTTCAAAAAATCCATTTAGTACCGATTATGTTTTTATTTGCAGGCCTTGGTACTAACTCCCAGGTTTTGTTTTTCTCAATCTGATCTAGTTCTTCGTTTATTGCCTTCATCCAACTTTCATCTGTGCTTGCTTCAGCAACATTTTTGGGCTCAATGTTGGATAATAGAGAGTAGTTCCTTACTACTATTCTCCTTGTCTAAATACCAACTGTGGGGTCCCCAATAATTTGCTCTCTGGGATGATTTTTCTGCTAGCTACCTATTTTGAATTTCTTGTTTTCTTCTACTTCTGAGTCAATACTTAAATCATCTGGGTCAATTTCCTTATTCTCTTATGTTTCCTTTTCTTCATCTCCTTCAATAACTTCTTCATAAATAGGGTAGTTTTCTTCATAGCTAATTTCTCGTTCCCTACCTTCATCAACCTTAACATCGACACTCTCCACAATTTTCTTTAGCCTTTTGTTATAGCATGTGTAGGCTTTGCTTTTTGTCGAATAGCCAAGAAAAATTCCTTCATCAACTCTATCTTCAAACTTACCAAGATTATCTTCAGCTTCTTTTGATGTAGCACTTGCTGCCAAAGACTTTGAAGTATCTTGTTGTTGCCTTTTTGCCGAACCATAGCTCATAAGGAGTTTTGCTTTCATGTGTCCTCAACATGCACCTGTTTTGGATGTAAACCGCAGTATGAACTGCCTCTTTCAAGAATCTGTCTACTATTTTGTTCTCTATCAACATTGTCCGTGCCATTTCCTGCATTGTCCTGTTCTTTCTTTCAACAACACCATTCTGCTGAGGTGTCCTTGCTGCTAAAAATCGTCTTCTGATCCCATATTTTTGATAGTACTCTGCAAACTCCTCTGAGATAAACTCTCCTCCTCTATCTGATCTTAAGCATTTAATTCTTTTTCCTGTTTGATTCTCAACCTGGTTTTTGAAAGTCTTGAACATTTCAAAGGCATCTGATTTAAGCTTTAAAAATAGTACCCATGTCATCCTGGAATAGTCATCTATGCACAACATAAAGTATTTGTCACCATTTATGCTTTGTGTTCTCATGGGTCCACATAAATCAGTATGTATTAGCTCTAAAGGTTTGCTAGTGAAGTATTCCTTTGATTTAAATGTGGATCTAGTTTGCTTCCCTTTTTGGCATGAAGCACAGATGCTATTTAATGGTTTGCCAATGGTGGGTATATCTCTTACTGCCCTTTTTGAACTTATTTTTACCAGATTGTCAAAGCTAATATGACCGAGCCTCTTGTGCCACAGCCAATTTTCATCTTCCTGTCCAATCAAACATGCTCCTTCTAAAGTCTCTGAGAGAGTATACAGGTTTCCATAAGTCCTCGATCCAGTAGCTATCAGCTTCCCACTATGTGCTTTTCTAACTTCATAGCCTTGCTTCTTAAAAATGACTTCATGACCTCTCGTCACGATTTGGCTTACGCTCGTAGGTTGTGCTTCAAACCAATCACAAACAGGACTTCTTTGGAATTGATTTTTCCATCACTTATCTTGACCGATCCTTTGCCAACTATCTTGGCTCCATAATTATTTCTAAATTTAACTGAGCCACCTTCATATTTCTATAACTTTTCAAACTTTTTTTTATCACTTGTCATGTGACTGGAGCATCCACTATCTAGTATCCATGGTGCAGATTTGTTCTGTGCTTTGAATGTTATCTGTACAATCAAGGATTCCTTTTCTTCCTTGGGTCGCTCCTTTTCTTTCCACTCTGGTTTGACTACAGTTTTGGTCACTTGTTTAGACTTTTCTTTGTCAATGGCCTGTGCATGTTTTTCTGGGAATTTTTTGTTTTGTCTTAAACCATTTGGTTGAGATTTTCTTCCTTGATATTTATTTGCTGCATATGTACTTCTACAATTTCTTGCAATGTGTCCAAAGTTATGACAGTTATAGCATTCTACTGCATAATCCATCAAGGGTGAAAAGACATTTCTATTGGTGAAATTTCTTTGTCCTATATTATAAATGCAGTCTAAAATCTTATGACCGTAAGCATTGCATTTAAAACAATAACCAAAAAAGGATTGATTGAACCTAGGAGTTGGTTTTTGCCATTTTGTAGTAGGAGCCACAAATCTTCTTCTCCTTTGATGTGAGACGTTTGTGAATCCATCATTGTCAGCGCTCTTTTCGTGCCTGGCATTATTGCTTTCTTTTGCATGATTTGTTTTTCCTTGATCAACCCTGATCTTATCTTCTTTCTTTATGGGTTCTATAGTTAAGGCCTTTGATCCATTTGACGATTCTCCTTCGATGAAGCCCAAGCCAAATTTGATGCCTGTACTCCTTTGGCTATTTATAATCTTTTCCAGCTTCATAGAGCTTCCTTCAAGTTTGTGATAACAACTCAATTTTTGATTCATCTCTTCTAGCTGAATCCTTAAACCAACAATTTCTTCTTCCAGTTTGCTGCATTCATCTATTTTCATGGTTAATTGTACTTCGAGTTCTTCAGAAATTTTCTTAAATTCATCTGTCTGTACTTTCAAACTGTTTATTATGTCATTGGCATCCTCTAGCTTTCTTGAAACCTTTTTATTCTTTTTCCTTTCTGTACTCAACTCTTTAAGTGCAGCAACCAACTCACCTTCCAGATATACTTCAGCCTCATCCTTAAGGTTTTTATCACCTTCCTATTTTTCTTCTGTTTTTTCTTCTTCAAATGCCATGAACAGAGCTTCACCTGTTTCTTCTTCAGAATCCTCACCTGAGATTTCTTTAGAAGAGCTGACATTCTTGGATATGAAACTTTTCTTCTTGAAGTTGCTTTTTCTAAAATTTGGTTTCTTCTTCCAGTCACCTTTTTCTTGGTGTGACCCTTCATCATTTTTGGTTTTCTCATTCATTGGACATTTAGCTGCAAAGTTCCCGATGCCTCCACAGTTGAAGCACTTAAATGGTAACTTTCCTCTGTATTTTCCTTTTCCCTTTATAAGTTTCCGAACAAAGTTAGCTTCCATTTCATCCGATGTCTCTTCATCCTCAGATTCTTGTTTAGTTTTTATATTTTTGTGTGCTTTAAAAGCAGCTTCTCTGTCTATGGGCTTAGCTTGTCCTATTCTCATTTTGTATGCAGTCAAAGAACCATGCATCTCATCCATGCTAAAAGTATTGAGATCTTTAGCTTCTTCTATAGTAGAAACTTTAGAATTAAATCTTTTGTGAAGAGTTCTTAGTACCTTTTTCATGACGACCGCATCTTCCATTTCCTCATCGAGTCCTCTAATCGCATTAATGATTCCATTGACTCTCAAAATATAGGCCTCTATGTTCTCATCGTCATTCATTCTTAATGCTTTGAACTGAGCTCGATGCGTTTGTAGCTTGGCTTCCTTGATCTTGCCGTCTCCTTCATGAATGCTCTTCAGTTTGTCCCACATGTCTTTTGTCGTTTTACAACTCATGATCCTTATTAGTTCACTATCCACTAAACCGCACATTATAGCATTCTTTGCTTTAGAGTTATTCTCAAATGGTTTCTTACCGGCAACATCGGTTGGAGGTGTGGCGGGTATTGTGTATCCACTTTCTACTGACTCCCAGATGTCGTATCCCAGAGCACAAAGATATGTCTACATCCTGATTTTCCAAAATGAATAATTAGTTTCATCGAACAATGGAGCTTTATTTGATGAGAATCCTTCACCACCTGCCATTGTGTTCCTTCCCAGATCACCTTAGCTGATTAAGCTTGTTTAGGAACCTTGCTCTGATACCAATTGATATTCTCACAATGACACTGAGAGGGGGGGGTGAATCAGTGTAGCTATTTAAATTCAAATCTACAACTCTTAAAGCTGAAGCAAAGAGAACTTAAAAGTAGATAAAGCAATTATCACAAGAGAGCACACCACAACACACAATGTAACGAGGTTCACCAATTTGGCTACTCCTCAAGAATGATTGCTTGGACTACGGTCCAAATCCAGCCTTTGCAAAACACCAATTTTACAATCCGTTTACCAAGCACCCACTGGAAGGAGCACCAACCCCCGATTTATCTGCACCAACAGAAAGGAGCACCAACCCCTATCCAAGCACCAACTTGGATTACAGTTTTGAAAACTATATTAATGACATAAAAATGCCTTCGCTTTTACAAGACCCTGATTGGTCTACAATTTATCAAAACATAGTAAACACTTACTGCTCTGCTTGTCGCTCTCTTACAACACTCTTCTAACCCTCTTTCGGCAGCACTTTCACACATTCAACGACAACCTAATTCTCCACGCAACTGCCCTTTTATAACAATATTTTCATCTTGAAACACCTGTTCTTCTGTGACTTCCATAATCCTGCATGCACCCTATTAATAGACACTTCTGAAAGTAACTCCTTTATCACATAGTAATTTGTACATGCATTCTATTAATAGCTCTGTTTCTTGTGTGGGACTTTCAGTATAACTGCCGCTCGATGGTTACACTACTTTACGGGCCCTATAACTGCCGTTCTATCTTTAATGCACTGTGCTTATTTTAGCTTGCATGATTTCTATCTGAATTGCCCCTATAACTATCGCACTAACTTCAGTTGACTCTTCTTATATTGGCTGCATGATTTTCCTCTGCAATTGCCCCTATAACTGTCGTTCTACTTCAGTTAACTATCCGTAATCGTGCTGTTGCGACCTGTCATGAAATCGTGACACTTCTGTCTCTTTGTACTCTTCTCGCCTTTTACCCGTGAAAACATGACATGTCGCGATATCGTGACATTTTTGCCCCTTTGACCTTTTCTTGGCTGTTGACCGTGAAAACATGACATGTCGCGATATCGCGACACTTTCCACCTTCTTGTCCTCTTCTCAGCTTGCACCCACGAAAACATGACATGTCGTGATATCACGACACTTTTTGCCTCTTTGTCCTTTTCTTGGCTTGCACCCGTGAAAATGTGACATGTCGCGATATCATGACACTTTCTACCTATTTTTCCTTTTCTCAACTTGCACCTGTGAAAACATGACATGTCACGAAATCGTGACACTTTCTGCCTCTTTGTCATTTTCTTGGATTGCACCTATGAAAACATGACATGTCACGAAATCACGACACTTTCACTGCCTTGTGCTCTTCTCTGTATTTCGCCCATGAAAACACATGTCGTGAAATCGTGACACATTCGTTGCCTTGTGCTCTTCTCTATCTTTCGCCCGTGAAAACACATGTCACGAAATCGCGACACATTCGCTGCCTTGTGCCTTTTCTTGCCTTGACCTCACAAAAATAGAACATGTCACAAAATCATGACACTTTCACTTTTGTACTCTCCTTCTTTCCTTTTGTCGCGATATCGCGACACTTTTTCTCCTTGGCGCTTTTCTTCTCATCGGGTCGTGAAAACCCGACATGTCGCGATATCACGACACTTTTTCTCTGCGATCTCTTTCTCTCGAACCTGTCATGAAATTGCGACACTTTTCTATCCATACAATCCTTCTTGCAAATTGTCACGAAATCGTGACACTTTTCTTTACGAGCTCTTTCTCTCGAACCTGTCGTAAAATCGTGACACTTTTTCGTCCGTACAATCCTTCTTGTAAATTGTCACGAAATCATGACACTTTTCTTTGCGAGCTCTTTCTCTTGAACTTGTCATGAAATCGTGACACTTTTTCATCCATACAATCCTTCTTGCAAATTGTCACAAAATCGTGACACTTTTCTTTGCGAGCTCTTTCTCTCCGAACATGTTGCGAAATCACGACAGTTTTCTTTATTCTTTCTCTCTCTTCCAACATGTCGTGAAATCGTGACAATTTTTCCTTCTTGCTCAACATGTCGCGATATCACGACAGTTTTTCTTTTCAACCAAACATGTCGTGATATCGTGACAGTTTTTCTTTTTGGCCAAACATGTCGCGATATCGCGACAGTTTTCTTACTTGTCTTTTTCTTTGATCTTTTGAATGTTGGCCTCTTCTGTCTTCTTGGAAATTCACTGTACATGCTTTGAATGACCTCTGAACTCCTGTCCACTGCATCAACTGATCTATCTATCTGTGTTGACAACAATGACAATACTGTTTCTCCACCTTCAACACCTATAAATATAGTTGAGTCCTTATCTTCATTGGTTATTCTTCAACCTAGTGGATAGACCCTAGCCTTTCTACTCAATATGACCTTAAAATAGATTCTAAGTCTTACTACCTTTAAAGTACATAGACTCTTAATTGAATTATTAAATATGGATAAATCGATTTATAATAGTGTCTAAAATGAACTCTATCAATTTGGATAGAGTCTGGTGGTAGCTCTGATACCATTTATGGATTTTTAAGCCTTAATACTACCATAAAATATCATAGGTTATATCACACATGATCAAATATAAAATAGCCACAATATAATAAGGTCAAGATAAATATAAGAATTAACAATATAGAAATAAACTTACAACATTAATCAAAATGAATACAATCCAAAGTTTTTCATTATATCAACTTGTATATAAAGTTATGGAGCTTTATCTCCATAATATAGTTTTACAAAATGACTTTTGAATTCTTATCTTGCCACTAGTCTAAGAGACTCTTAATATTTACTCATGACACATATACATATCAAATAATATAATGTACTCTTATAAATATGTATTTATGGAGGAATAGAAATATTCATTAGGGTAGATTCTAGCTAGAATCATTCTTTAGTCCCTATCTTTAATTAGTTGTTTGATATTCCAAAGATAGTCATCTAGTTTCAAATGGTCAGTATTATTAGTTTGTTTAGCAATTTACCAATCCATAGGTGATAATAAGAATATTTATTCTTCTCCATATAACTAACTTGTGTGGGACTATATAGCTAGTAGTAACAAGGTAGATTTCTCAATGCTCTTGACTAGTGTGTTCCCAAAATATAATAATTGTGCATTCCTATGGTTTAATAGGGACAACATCAAAACCTAATTGCACCATATTCTTCACTTTCCCATAGTAATTTCATATGCATGTGACATAAAAATAATGTTGAATCACTCAAGGTGAGATAGGTTAGCACCCGTCATATGCCAAATGATAGTAAAAATTGGATGCAAAACATCCAAAATTTCATTAAACCCATTAAATTATATAATCCTACACAAAATACAAAAGTAATTGTCATTTATGTGGAAATATAGGATTAGCTATCATTAGATACAAAAAATATAGGGTTTTAAAGGTTAAAATATTCACATGGATGATTCATTTAAATGACTTATCATTTCTTCTAGCTTAAATTATTGCACTTCCCTATACAATATCTACTCTATTCAATGTCTAGATTGGTTGAGATGCATTTAATAATCCCCCTCATACTAGGATATATTGAGCTTGCATTAGTTTTATAGACTATAATGCATAGGGTACATTTGTTCATATTCCCTCTAGTAACCTCTAGCCTCATGGATCTCATGCTAATGCTATCACTCATATTTAGAATATACATATATCCTTCTAATATAATAAACAAATTGTGTCCATAGCACCAAGTGTTTAAACCTAAGGTTTATCTACCTATGTCCTAGAGTATCTACAATACCCACATAGGTGAGTACCATGGGCAATGCCTAAAATAATTTGGGAGTGAGTGGGGATCCTATTTTTGTAGTTTTTTAGGTAACCCATCGCACCTAACTTGACTTTCCTCTATTGTTTTTTTTGTAGTTCAACCAAGCTATCCATGAATGTTTGAAAGGTATATCATTTATGTTTTATCATGTGTAACTCATACTCTTCATAATTTATAATATTGTTGATGTCTTGGATAACATGATAAGCATTCTCATGTTTTGGATGGACCATCAAAGGTATAAAGAGTTATTTTTCCCAATATAAAGTGAATTTATCCTACCTTGCTATATCATTTTGAATAACTAAATAAAAATCATAAATGACCATATCTCCCACAATAAGTTGGGATTTGACCATGTGAACTCAATCAAAATAAAGTAATTCAAATAGAATTCATAATTTATATAGTTTTGTTTAGGATACAAGGAGAAGTAGACTTGCCTAAGTGTTGATGGATCCATATTATCTAGGGGTTGTCCTTTGTCTATTTATTCTATTTACTTGCTAATCCATATTTCTTTAGATACAAGAAGTAGAATCTAGGAGGGATTTTTATTCAACCATCTTCTTAGCTAATTTGATTGTAGTGGAGAGAAATTTAATTATTCTCTTAACCTTCCATTTTTCCTTCTTTTCCTTGTCAATAATTATCTCCATTTTCTTCAAAATATTTGGAAGGTTGTATTACTACTTTACCAATATCTTATCAAATATTTTCTTGGTTACTTTCATGTATTTATTATATTTCAACAAAGAAACATACCCTTAGTTATAAGACTATACCTCCATCTTTCATCTAGAAATATTTCCTTTTGTAATAGTCAACTGTAATTGCAAACTATGGGTATCCTCATGTTAGAATAAATAGATATAATAAGGATTTCTATTATTATATTATTTTTTACAAAAACATTTTAAGGATTCGTAGGGATAAGTTGGTATTATTAGGGATAAGTTAGAATTTATAGGGATAAATTCTTATGATTCATAGGGATAACTTGTTAGGATTTTTTGGATCCTATTTTATCATCGCCTATTTGATTACTAGATTATAAATCATTATAAGTTAGAGCTTAATATTCAAATAAAGCATCTGATGTTATATTATTTTATGGTATTAGAGCCACAAAAAGGATAAAGGAGTTTGTCTCACACAATTCAGTTCAACCAAGTTGATTTTTTTACTTAAGTAGTTAGTGCCATTATAAATTATTACTCTACAATGAGCCTTGGTGTTGTTACATTTTTAATAGAGGTTTTATCCTATGTTGTTTTAAATATATTGAAACTAATAAATGACATTTAATATTTGGCATTCAATGGTTTTATCCACTTGATAAAGTTGATGCTTTTGATATTTATATTTTGAATAGGTTATGGTAAAGTGCATCTTGAATTTTCATGTTTCTAGCTTAGGCAAAGCATTGGTTGGAGGTTGCTCATGTTTCCAACTTGGGAAAAATATATCTTGAATTTTTCCTATATTTTGAGCTTGAGTGGACCAAAGTGCAATGTTTGACATTCATTGATCTGAGCCTGGTGTTCAAGACATGTTTAGAATTTGGAATTTGTTGTTTGGGGTTGTCATTAGTGGAAGAATGGAAAATATTTAGACTCTAATTCTTCTAGAATCAAATAAATTGATTGAAAGAAATTACAGTGTGTGAAGCAATAAGATACTTATTATTTTTTGGTATTTTAATATGGCAAATATAGTTCTCAAGAAAGAAACTATACTGGAATATGATGTTGATGACTTCAATAAGCAATGCAGAGAAGCTTTGATTCTTCCCAAATCATATATTATAGATGATATAATTCCTAAAATTTATAATGAAGATAATACTACAACATTACGAAAAAAAATTTAGAATAAGTATCAAACATGTAAAGTAGGACCTACTTTATTTTTTAATAATCTTCTCTATTCTTTTTGGTTAGATGAAGGAGGACCTATTTCTAGTACCTTATACATATAAATGGTATAAGAGATCAATTGGATATTCTTTAAAAGATATTTAATTATGAGCATATGGTAAATATTTTTTTGTGAGGATTACCTCTATCTTATGAGTCTTTTGTTGAGTCTTTGTATTTACTTGCTAAAATTTAAACTCTTAATTTGAAAATATGTCTTCTCTACTTTTATAAAAAGAGAGGAGACAATTAGATATGGGAGTATTCACATCAAAGCATATAGAAAATGTATTTAATACTAAATCCAAACACAAAGACAATCAAAATACCAATCCCTCATCATTTGATCACAAGTAAGGTAAAAATTCTAATAAAAAGAAGTCCCAAGTCAATTACTTTTACTATAATAAACATGATCATTACAAAGGGGATTGTAGTAAGTTGAAGAATAAATAAAATTAGTAAGGGAAGAAATAGGTAAATGTTGTTGAGATTGAAGACCAAGAAGAGAAATTATTTTTATAACAATACAAAGTACATCTAGTCAATCTACTAAGTGGTAATTTGACTCTAGATCATACAAACATTATACATGTTGGAAATACTAGTATGTTAATTTCATTAAAGATATAGGCAAGAATGAGTATATTTAACTTGGTGAAGGTGGATCAAAATTTATTGAAGGGTGTGGTTATGTTAATGTAACATTTAACAACAATTTTGCATATACCTTCAAGAATTTTTGATATATTTCTAATATGAATAAAAATCTTCTATTCATTAGATAAATCACCAAGAATTCTCAACTTGTGAATTTTCATAAAAATAGATGTTAGGTGGTGCATGTGGGTAAAAACAAGCTCATTCCTTTTTTATAGGTGAGAAGGAGCTATACAAGTTAGTTGATGCCAAGTGTTCCAATTCATTTGCCTTAGAAATTGAAGACAATACTTCTATTCTTTGGTATAAGATGTTTGGTCATCCTAATTATAATTATTTATTAATTCTCACTAAAATGGTTCATGGATTGCCATCCATTCAAGAGTTACAGGATATCAACTTAGAAAATGGATTCATCAACCATTTGATATGGGTAAGTATTGCTGTACACAAAGTATTTTGGATTTTATGCATACTAATTTATGGGGTCCAATAAATACATCTTTGATTTGTGGTGTAGAATAATTTTTGTTTATGGTTGATGAGGATTCAAGGAAAATGTGTGTATTCTTCCTCATGTATAAGTCCGAATGTATTTCATGATTTAAACTTGTAATGCCCTTATAGAGAAACAAATTATAAAGTAAATAAATGTCTTGAGATTAGATAATGGAGATGAGTTTACCTCAAAACATATTCAATATTTTTGTATATATGATGATATACACAAATAAGATACAACTCCTTAAACTCTAAAAAAAAATGGGGTAGTAGAGAGGAGGAGTAGGACAATCATGAATATGGCTAGATGCATGGTGCATAGCCAAAATGTACCACATTATTACTAGGTAGAAGCAATAGATATTGTAGTCTTCATTGTCAGCAAGTGTCCACGTAAAGATTCAAAGAATGTTACTCTAGAAAAGGCTTGATCAAGAAGAAAAACCTCGGTTAGTCATTTTCATATTTTTTGTTGTTTTGCTTTTGCATTAGCTTCTAAGGATAAAATAACTAAGCTAAGTGCAAAAAATAATAAATTCATATTTATTGGCTATAGTGAATAATCTAAGGCCTACAAATTACTTGATGTCTCTCTGAACAATATTGTAATTAGTAGAGATATCATTATATATGATAAAAATCCTTTTCTCTCATATGATGTAAACCTATTGAGATTTTTATATATTTTAAAACTACTAATGGTATTGCAATAGGTAGTGAAGTTCACTTGGATTCAAAATACATTAGATATTGATGAAGAAAAGAAATATGTAAAGACTCAACCACATTATTATGTTGAAAATTCACTTTGGAATGACCTTGGATTACAAAGCTTGTCTAAGGTACACCCAAATCAAGTTCACTAGCAACAAGATCTATTTCAATGACCAAAATGGTATACACAAATAATGAAATATGTTAAGGAGGATGAGAAAGCGATAGTTGGGTGATTCAGGTAAGCTAAAAAAGATCCTACAAAAATGAATGAGAATGCAAAGTTTGCCTTATTTTCACAAATTTTAAACCCAATACATATGAAGAGATCATAGGTAAACCAGATTGGGAAGTTACCATGGAGGAATAAATTATCCCGTTGATGAAGAATAAGATATGGAAAGTATGTAAATTACCCCATGGAAATAAACCCATTAGTTATAAATAGGTTTACAAGGTAAATTATAAATCAGATGGTTCATTTGAAAAATTGAAAGTTTATCTTATTTCTAAAGGGTATGTGCAATAGAAAGGTATAGAAAATGGAGAGATATTTGCTCCAACTGCAAAGATGGTTATTTCTCAAGACCTCTTTGTATGCCATGGATATATCAACAATACAAAGGTTCCTCTTGTCCATATACATCGTTCAACACACATAACAACCATATATATGGAAGATACCCAAGGAATCCATCATGCTCTAATACCAATGTTGATCAAAGATCAATCAAACTTTATTGAATGCATAAAAATTTATATAAACACTTTAACTTAAAATAGGTTCATGTATTTTATCTCATATAATAGAGATCAATCTATCTTGGTCTCCAATATTTAATAACTTCTAATTGAGTTCTAAAAAACATTCTTTTCTAAAATATCCATATTATCTAGAAGCTAATTTAGAAAACCTATGTATACTTATAGATATTCACCTTAAATAATGTAGTAATAAATCAATTTTATCTAACAAGATCACAATTGGGCCAACCATTTGATCTCCTTCAAACTAAATAAGTATTTTATACATGTGGTCGTTAAAATTCCTTAGCATATTTTTTTAACAGAACAGTTGCATCAGGCTCAAAAAATGTTTTTTGATGAGTATAAATATACCTATGTTCTACAATAGGAAAGTAGGCAAAAATAATTGATTTCCTCTCCTTCAGATAGTCACATCATGTTGATTAGAATGTTCAAGTGCCTCAATTCCATGTGAGTGCAATATGAATGTTCCTAAGCCACCATATAAAGTCCAAAGGCCTATTATTATGAGCAATGTGGGGTATGTCTATTTTACTTCAAATAAAAAATGTTACATCAATATGACTTTGATTTTGGGTTTTGCATGATTAATAGCCAATTGTAAATTGTTGCATCTCCCTCTAAGACAAACATGTCATGGCAAAAATTAGTGCTCTGGTTTAATGGGATCAATGCTCCAACTTGAATCTTTAGAGAATATTTTTTCAACGTTCTAGGGTAATTAAAAAAATCCAAATTGTCACGTATATTTAATGGTAATAAAAAAAATAGTTTTTAGAGGCTTCAAAGAGTCTTCCCACAAATGATCTTTTTTTTTGTTCCTCCTTTCCATTTCTAGACAACATGTTCTTTCTATTTAATAGATCACACACAACGCTTTCCTCCCAATAAACTATGCATAGCAAATCTATTATTTTATTTATTTATTTATTTATTTTTATGTGTGGTACAAGTCTTCAGCCAATAGCACTTCACTCAAACTTAACTTTCAAATAGTCCATGCATTTATTGGACAAATTTATGATAAATAGTCCTTGCACATCTTTAGATGGCCTTATTACTAGATGATAGGGTCAACATTCATTTCAAATGAATCTTTTTTGGATGGCAATATTAAATACACCTTAGGCAACAATATCTTATGATGGCAACTCCAAACGACTCTTCTAGATGATAAGTTATATGAGAACACTAATATCTTTAAATGATAACTCTTCTATAGAAAAAAAATCTAGCTCCATACCATAGCTTTTCTCTAGATGGTATCTCCAGCTCCAAATAATAGCTTTTCTCTAAATAATAGCTCTAACTCCAGACAATAGCTTTCTCTAGATGGAAAATATATACAATAGCTCTAGATAAAATCTCTAGACAATAGATCAAAATATAAACTCTATATAATAGCTCTAGATGATAGCTTTAGACAAATCTTCTAGAAAACTTCAAACATTAATATTTTCTAGCTGGCATGATCAGATAACCCATTCACATGATTTTTATCCAACTCTAGACCATAAATTTTCTCTGTGTGATAGTTGTAGCTCTAGATGATAGACTTTCTCTATATAGTAGCTCTAGAAGGCATATCTAGGTAATAACTCCAATTAATACCTCCAAATGGTAGCTTTAGATGGATCTTCTAAACAATAATTTTAGATGACAATATTTTCTAGATGGTATGATCATATGACCCATTACATAATTTTTATCTCTCTCTACTCTTATGCATCTACATTTCCAACATGAACTAGGGAAACAAGATATAAAGAGAAGGATTGCCAACACATATAAACACTAGTGTAAATTTCAAGATGGTTTATTTTTCAAACACATTTCTTGCACCAAAAGACAACAATCCATTTTGTGATAGCAACTCTTATAGCATGGGCTGAATAATTTTTGAATGGCTCTATAACTCTTCCAAAATTAAATAAATGCGTTTAACACCTACAAACATCAACAAGAATAAATAAATAAATAACTCCAATTATTAAGGTCTTATCCTCACTGAAACTTGTGTTTTCTCCTTTTTGGATTCTAAATGCATTCAATATTTGAAAGTAGTGTTCTTTAAACCTACGACAAAAATTTTAAAGATAAATATTTTATGTTGGTGAAGTAACATGTTTCTAAATGGCATGTTATTATTATTCAAAACATGTCATAAATTTCATATTTTCTTTTGCATGCTCTAATAAGATGAGAGCTTTGATATCACATGTTGAACCAACAAGGTGCTAGAAAAAAATATAAATAAAAAATATGAATATATACAATGAATATGAGGTGGTTGGTTTAGATAAGGAAATATCAACCATCTATTAGGTGCAACTCCTGAATATATAATCCTAACTATATTACATATTGTAATAAATTCTTAATAGTTTCAAACACTTGTGGCTCTATCTCTATGAATTATTGGGAATTTATTTTTGCCAATGTCTCCAAAGAGTTACTAGTAGTTCTCCTTACCTGCATCTTGTGTTTCTATTCAAGTTACGATGGAGTAGATATTTACTTCATATTTTTAAGGGCTTCTTCAATCCTTCAATGTTGTTATTTGTTGCTTCCCCTTTATTCCCTTAATGATGTGCCTAGATCCTCTTCCTCCTCTAGTTCTAGATCTATAGTTGTTACTTTCAAAGGAGGTTCACCCTTTATGTTTCTTGATCATGATTCCCTAGTTTTTCTTGGATGTTGAGGTTATTATGGATTCTAGTATCAATTTCTATGGGATTATCCTTTCTATTCCTTACTAAATATTTAGACTATATAGAATGTTATGATATTTCCAATGTTTCTACAATAAGTTTTATTGGATGATCTACTCTTGTTCTTGTTGCTTCTTCACCCATCTCATAAAACTTATCCATTTGAAGCTAGGATTTTGTCTAGTTAGGGTTACCTTAACTAAAATTTGGATTAGTATATGGTGGGTGACTTCTTAAAGTGACTTTCTAAATAAATGGAGGATATTGATTCTCCTCCCATAAAAAATATGGAACATAATATGGAAATGATAAGAAAAATATATTCAAGGCTTGCTTCATAAGTAATGTACCTTATAATATGGGGGTTTACCTCATCCCAAGGTATAGTTAATATTGTTTTCTTAATTTCCTTTGGCATGACATTGAACCCTTCTCCTACTAGAAAAAATTATCGTCTATGACTTATGGCCTTGAATTTATTTTTGTATCACTAGTGGCCTTTAATTGGAAATCTCATAGCTTCTACGATGGAGCTTTCTATAACTAGGATGTTGATATCTCTAAAGTATATTATGTTTCCATGTAATGCCCTAGTAAATTTGAGGGAATTTCCCTCATGATGTGTAGTTAAACACTTGAAATACCCCATCCAAATTGATAATTATTTATGCCACCTAGAGGTTTCTTTTAATTTTCTTTGTATTCATAGGTTCATTATACTTTTGTCTATAACCCATGATCACTTAGTACCTCAGTTGATTCCCTCTACAACTTTTTTTCTCTTCCTATTATATGATTTTACCTCAACTACAATCCATATATGTCATCTATGGAATTGACATCTTGGAGTGGTAGAAATTTGGAAAATTTTTATGGTAACCATTTCATTCCATAGGCACACATGCTAGTTTATGTGGTAGGGGTGAGTCGGTTGATTCATTTTTTCAATTTAATAATGGTCAGTCTCATTGTCCATATAAATATGATCACCTATATGCCATGTCACATATCCATAGATAAGTTTAATAATTTTTCATGCCATAGTATCTTGATAACATCTCTTGTATTGATGCATCCCCCCAACTTAAGCATGATGTTGTGCTCGATGATTGCAAATCCATGTCAATGATTGGGTAGGATTATGAGAGCTTTTGGATGATGATGCACATGCATGAAGTATGTTAGCTAGTAAAAAAAAATGAAAAAGACATGTATGCCATACATCTATTAGTTTAATCACATCGAGAGAAACAACTATGGGAAGTGTGGACATGTGAGGAATCAATAAAAAATACAAGAGGATCTCATAGTTAGGGAAAAAGAAAGGTATATACATAGAAAATTCACAAATTATTTTGTATTAGAAGAGTGGTATAAAATAGTAATATTTACCAAAAATAGAATATTTTACCTAAATCACGTGAAAACTCGATGAGTAGATGTATGTTATATTAATATGTGTCTATTAGAAACTTGATGAAAATGTGTTGGAAAAGTTTTGTTAGTTTTTTTAATAAAAACGTAGCTAGTGAACTATTTTTCTAATCATTTCCCCTTTTGGCAATGCCCAAAAGGGATTTCATTTCCAAGATTCCCTTACCTTTTTTAAGGATATTTCAACCAACAAGTTGATTTTCTAAAGTTCTCCCCTTTATGTTATAATCACAATGACACTGAGAGGGGGGGTGAATCAGTGTGTTCTTTAAAAACTTAAAAGCAATTTAGACTTTTAAATAAACAATAGCAGATTAAAACAGAAATAATAAAAGTACTAAGAGCATCACACATAACACGACATTTTAACGAGGTTCACCGATGTGGCTACTCCTCAAAAGGACCGCTTGGACTACCATCCAAATCCACTCAAATGCAAAGCTCCAACTTTACATAATCATTCACCAAAGACCAACCGGTAAGAGGCACCAACCCCTAAGTTTTATCTCGCTACAATGTAATGGAGCACCAAATCCATTTTTTCCAGCACCAACTGGAAAGAGGCACCAACCTCTTTTTCAAACTACAACTTGAAGATAATAATAAAAATTGCAGAATGTAAACTTTCACCTCAATTATCATGATCTGCTATTTTTATGCGATCTATTGCTTGTCGGCATTCGACTGCTGCTGTGAAAAATGATTCACACTTTTTCAACCACTCCTCTATATCTCTTCATGTTCTCTGCTGCAACTTCACAAAAATATCACTTCTATAGCCAGCACACTATTATTTCACACTCGAAACACGACTTCTGCATACCGCATTCTTATCTTCTCTTCGCACCACTCACACTGCTGCACCCAAACTTCATACACATATATCACATCACGCTACACCTTTTAAACTCAAAGAACCCTTGCTTTTATAGAAGAAATTTTAGAGGCAAACCCTAGAAGAACGTTGACTGAGAAACCCTAGAATTTGTCAGCTGCCAAACCCTAAAATCCGTCGGCCCAGATTTAACTTTGTCGACCTCAAACTCTTCTCCACCTTATTTACCTTCCTGTAGCTTATTGCCGTGAAATAGTAACACGTCGGCCCTTTTTAATTTAATTTAATATTCTAATTTAAATTTTTAATAAAATAAAAATTTAAACTAAATATTTGAAATTAAATATCTTCAACACCGGGGCATCTTTTTCAACAAAACGAAGAGCCAACTTGGGTTTTAAGAAAAACCCATTTCAAGTCTGTTATCCACCGCATCCTTGGATCCGATCTGTCCGTGTTGACAACAATGACAATCCTTCTTGCTCAACAATATCCCCCTTTGGAATTGTTGGCAACACCTGTATACATTTTTGTAACTCTTCTCCCCCTTTGTCAATAATACCAAAGGGCTGCTGCAGACTCTCCCTGTGTCCATCCTCAATCTTCTCAGGCATAGTTTGACTCCCCTTGAGTCCATCCTCACACTTCTCAAGCACAATTTGACTCCCCTTGAGTCCATCCTCAAAAACTCAAGTGCTCCCCCTGAGAAGGTGATCCCTATAGCTAGTCACTTCTTAGGAAGTGTGACTACTCCTAATTTGCTTCGAAGATACTCAAATACTTCCTTGGGCAAAGGTTTTGTAAAAATGTCTGCTACCTGTCTCGTAGTTGGGACATAGTCCAATCCGACTTCTCCTTCCGCAACTTTGTCTTTCAAGAAATGATACCTTATAGCAATATGCTTTGTCCGTGAGTGCATTAATGGATTCTTAGAAATGTTGATTGCACTGGTGTTGTCACACTTTACTGATATTGGTTCACTAAAATTAATACCAAGATCTTTCAAGGTCTGTTTCATCCACAAAAATTGTGTGCAACATGCTGCTGCAATATACTCTGCCTCACCTGTAGATAAAGACACTGACTCTTGCTTCTTATCGTGCCATGCAACCAATCTGTCCCCCAAATAGAATGCTCCTCCACCGGTACTCTTCCTCGTCATCAACACATCTAGCCCAATCTGCATCTGAATATGATATAAGAGTGAAATATTTTCCTCTTGGATACCACAATCCATACTCCATGGTGCCTTTGAGATACCGAAAAATCCTTTTAACTATCGTTACATGAGTCTCTTTGGGACCGGCTCGAAATCTAGCTACCATGCACATCGCCCGCAAAATATCGTGTCCGGTTGCAGTTAAATATAGTAAGCTTCCTATCATTGATCTATACATGGTTTGATCTACAGGTGGAGATTTGTCTTCTTTACTTAACTTACAACCTGTTGTCATGGGAGTACTGACTGGCTTACTATCCTCCATAGTGAACTTCTTTAACATCTCTTTCACATATTTGATTTGGGAAATGAATATACCTTTCTCATTCTGATTAACCTGTAGTCCCAAAAAATAAGACAGTTCACCAATCATTGACATTTCAAATTCATTCTCGCATCTTTTTTGCTAGGTCTTTACAAGATTCATCTTTGTTGCTACCAAATATGATGTCATCCACATAGACAACAAGAACAATGAGATGCCCATCTTCTGTTTTCACATACAGATTGATGTCCACTAAACCTTTCTTGAATCCCTATTGAGAGAGATAATTATCTAGCCTAGCATACCATGCCCGTGGTGCTTGTTTTAATCCATATAGTGCCTTATTTAATCTATAGACAAGGTTAGGATCTTCACTGATTTGAAAGCCATCTGGTTGTTCAATATAGACTTCTTCTTCAAGTTTTCCATTTAAAAATGCAAATTTAACATCCATCTGATAAACTCTGAAGTTCTTGTAAACTGCTAGTGCCAAAAACATCCTAATAGCTTCTAATCTAGCTACTGGTGCAAAAGTCTCTTCAAATTCAATCCCTTCGACCTGTGCATAGCCTTTGCAAACCAGTCTTGCTTTATTTCTAATGACCCGACCGTTTTCATTTAACTTGTTGCGAAATATCCATTTAGTGCCGATTACATTCTTGTTTGCAGGTCTAGGTACTAACTCCCAAGTTCTATTCTTTTCAATATGATCTAACTCTTCATTTATTGCCTTCATCTATATGTCATATTTGCTTGCTTCATCTATGTTTTTGGGCTCAATGTTGGATAAAAGAGAGTAATTACTTATTACTTTCTTTCTTGTCTGAATGCCAGTTGTGGGATCTCCAATTATTTGGTTTCTAGGATGATTTTTCTTCCAATTGCCCATTCTAAATTTTTTGTTTTCTTGTACCTCTGAGCCATTCGATAAGTTATCTACATCAACCGTATCTGTATTTTTTGTGTCATGTACTTCATCTCCTTCAATGACTTCTTCATAGATTGGATAGTTTTCTTGAAAATTAACTATTTGTTTCCTCCCTTCATCGAATTTAACGTCTGCATTGTCCACAATTTTCTTGAGTCTCTTGTTGTAGCATTTGTAAGCTTTGCTGTGTGGAGAATAACCAACAAACACACCTTCATCTGCTCTATCTTCAAACTTTCCAAGATTGTCATCTATTTTTCTGATGTAGCACTTGTAGCCAAATACTTTGAGATGTTTTGTTGTTGCTTTCCTACCAAACCATAGCTCATACGGAGTTTTGCATTCATGAGTTCTTAACATATACCTATTCTGAATGTATACTACTGTGTGAACTACTTCTTTCTAGAATCTATCTGCTATTTTACTTTTTGCCAGCATCGTGCATGCCATTTCCTGAATTGTTCTATTTTTTCTCTCTGCTACACCATTCTGCTGAGGAGTTCTGGCTGCTGAATATTGTCTCCTGATGCCATATTTTTCACAGTATTCTAAAAATTCATTCGAAACAAATTCTCCTCCTCTGTCTGACCACAAGCATTTAATCCTTTTCCCTGTTTCATTCTCTACCAGTTGTCTGAAAGTTCTGAACATTTCAAAGGCTTCTGATTTATCTTTTAAGAAGAATATCCAAGTCATTCTGGAAAAATCATCAATACACAACATAAAGTACTTGTCGCCGTTTATGCTTTGAGTCCTCATGGGTCCGCATAAGTCTGTGTGAATAAGTTCCAAAGGCCTGCTAGTGTGATGTTCTTTTGTTTTAAACGAAACTCTGGTCTGTTTACCCTTCTGACATGAAGCACACATACTATTTGTAGGTTTTTTAATGATTGGAATATCTCTCACTGCTTGTTTAGCGCTAACTCTTACCAGATTATCAAAACTTATGTGTCCAAGCCTCTTATGCCACAACCAGTTCTCTTCTTCTTGTCCCATGAAACACATACCTTCTAAAAATTCTGATAGTGTACAGATTGCCAGACTTCCTTGAGCCGATTGCTATTAATTTCCCGTTCTTTGTTTTTCTAACTTCACAACCCTACTTCTTGAACACCACTTCATGTCCTTTGTCACAGATCTGACTCACACTTAACAGGTTATGTTTCAGACCATCCACATATAGAACTTCTTCTGACTTGATTTTCCCTTCACTTATTTTGACCGATCCTTTACCTATTATTTTGGCTCCATCATTATTGCCGAACTTCACAGAACCACCCTCATATTTTTGAATATTTTCAAATTTCTGTCTATCACCTATCATATGACTTGAGCAGCCACTATCAAGAATCCACGGTACATATTTATTCTGAGCTCTAAAAGCAGTCTGCACTATTAAGGATTCTTGTTCTTTCCTGAGCTGTTTCTTTTGTTTCCATTCTATCTTAACTATGTTGTTGGGTTCTAGCTGAGATTTTCCCTTTTCAAAATTTTGCATATATCCTTCGAAGAACTACTATTGTGTTTTGCCTTATATGGTTGAGTTCTTCTTTTCTCGAGGTTGAAATGAAACAGTACATACTACGGCAATTTCCGGCAATATGCCCAAAGTTGTGACACTTAAAGCACTCTACCGCATAATTCATTAAAGGAGCAAACGCATTTCTACTAGTGAAACTTCTTGGACCTATATTGTATTTGCAGTCAGCAATTTTATGCCCATAATTATTACATTTAAAACAAAAACCATAGAAATAATGAGTAAACCTGAAATATGGTCTTGGCCAGGTTGTTGTTGGAGCCTTGGATCTTCTATTCTTTTGATGTGTGACCTTAGTAAAGCCATCATTGTCACCGTCATTTCAGGTCTGGCATTATATCTTTCTTTTGCCTGATTTGTTTTACTTTCCACACTTGTTTCTTGTCTTTGTTCTTTTCACTTTCAACATTGCTTGTTTTTGGTTCAGTTGATGATTCTCCTTTAGTAAAGCCGAGACCAAATTTGATGCCTGTGGATATTTGATCGCTCGAATTTTGTCCAGCTTCATCGAGCTTTCTTCACGTTTTAGATGACAGTTGATTTTTCGATCCAACTCTTGTATTTGTATTCGGAGACTCACATTTTCTTCTTCCAATTTGCAGCAGTTGGTCTATCTTCATAGAAACTCGTATTTCCAGATCTTCAGAAATTTTCTTGTATTCTTCAGTCTGTGTTTTTAAACTGGCAATAATGTCGTTTGCATCCTTAAGTTTCCTTGTCATTTTTTCATTCTTCTTTTTCTCCGATTCCCATTTCGTAAGAGCAGACACTAGCTCACCCTCTAAATCAACTTCAGCCTCAATTTCTTCAACTTCAGAGTTCATCCCATCTATGTTCTCTGATTCGTCTATTTCAAACGCCATAAAAAGAGCTTCACCTGTTCCTTCTTCAGAGTCTTCACTGGAACTGTCCTCTAAAGATTCTACATTTTGGGAGATAAAGCTTTTCTTATTAAACTTACCTTTTCTAAAATTTGATTTCTTCCTCCATTCTCCTCTTTCTTGATGCTAAGTTTCTTCACCTTTGTTTTTGTCATTGAAAGGACATTTGGTAGCAAAGTGTCCAATGCCTCCACATCTGAAACATTTAAGAGGTAGCATTCCTTTGTATTTTCCTTTTCCTTTCTTCAGATTTCTTACAAAATTTGCTTCCATTATATCCGAATCATTTTCTTCTTCGGATTCATGTTTTGTGCTTTTGCCTTTTTGAGCTTTGAAGGTCGCTTCTCTATCCGTGGGATTAGACTTTCCTATTCTCATTTCAAAAGAAGTCAAGGACCCATGCATCTCATCCATACTAAAATGATTTAAGTCTTTGGCTTCTTCTATGGCGTAGACTTTAGAATAAAATCTAGGAGGAAGTGATCTCAATACCTTTTTCACAATAGCAAGATCGGTTAATTCTTCGCCAAGACCTCTGATTGAATTTGTGATCCCATTGACTCTTTGCATGAAAGTCTCTATGTTCTCATCATTGTCCATATTTAAAGATTCATATTGAGCTCGGTGTGCTTGAAGTTTAGCCTCCTTGATCCTGTCATCTCCTTCATGAATTTTCTCTAGTTTATCCCAGATCTCTTTTGCTGATTCACAACTTATGACTTTGACTAGCTCACTATCAATTAGTCCACACATAATAGCATTTCTTGCTTTTGAATCATATTCAAATGCCTTTTTACCTGCAGTGTCTATTGGAGCGGTGGCAGGAGCTTTGTAACCATTGACTACCGCACCCCAGATGTCAAAGCCCAACGCACTGAGATAAGTCTGCATTCTAATTTTCTAGAACGCATAGTTTGTCCCATCAAACATTGGCACTTTGTTCAAAGAGAATCCTTCACCACTTGCCATTGTGTAAATTCCAAGATCACCTTAGTCGTTTAAGCCTCTTCAGGTACTTGGCTCTGATACCAATTGTTATAATCACAATGACACTGAGAGGGGGGGTGAATCAGTGTGTTCTTTAAAAACTTAAAAGCAATTTAGACTTTTAAATAAACAACAGCAGATTAAAACAGAAATAATAAAAGTACTAAGAGCATCACACATAACACGACATTTTAACAAGGTTCATCGATGTGGCTACTCCTCAAAAAGGACTGCTTGGACTACCATCCAAATCCACCAAATGCAAAGCTCAAACTTTACATAATCATTCACCAAGACCAACTCGGTAAGAGGCACCAACCCCTAAGTTTTATCTCGCTACAACGTAATGGAGCACCAACTCCAATTTTTCCAGCACCAACTAGAAAGAGGCACCAACCCCTTTTTCAAGCTACAACTTGAAGATAATAATAAAAATTGCAGAATGTAAACTTTCACCTCAATTATCACGGTCTTCTATTTTTCTGCGATCTGCTGCTTGTCGGCATTCAACTGTTGCTGTGAAAAATGATTCACACTTTTTCAACCACTCCTCTATATCTCTCCACGTTCTCTGTTGCAACTTCATAGAAATATCACTTCTACAGCCAGCACACTGTCATTTCACACTCGGAACATGACTTCTGCATACCGCGTTCTTATCTTCTCTTCGCACCACTCACACTGCTGCACTCAAACTTCATACACATATATCACATCACGCTACACCTTTTAAACTCGAAGAACCCTTACTTTTATAGAAGAAATTTTAGAGGCAAACCCTAGAAGAACGTTGACTGAGAAACCCTAGAATTTGTCAGCTGCCAAACCCTAAAATCCGTCGACCTGCATTTAACTTTGTCGGCCTCAAACTCTTCTCCACCTTCGTTACCTTCCTGTAGCTTATTTCCGCGAAATAGTAACACGTCGGCCCTTTTTAATTTAATTTAATATTCTAATTTAAATTTTTAATAAAATAAAAATTTAAACTAAATATTTAAAATTAAATATCTTCAACACCGGGGCATATTTTTCAACAAAACGAAGAGCCAACTTGGGTTTTAAGAAAAACCCATTTCAAGTCTGTTATCCACTGCATCCTTGGATCTGACTGCCTGTATTGACAACAATGACAATCCTTCTTGCTCAACACTTTAATAGTGTCCAAATGGGTTTCCACCATCAAGGGTTTTTTATACATTCCAGAGTTGGTCAACACTCACCAATGACTGTAGAAGAATTTACCTTTATTAGAGAAAAAAAAAATCAAGATAAAATATAGGCCCTAAAATCATCCTTGGTTAATGGTTTTGGGTATAGTTAGAGTTGATTACCATTAACCATAAGTGAGATATTGTATTCATCAATTATCCCTATCTTCATCACTCCATAATCAGAGATATTGTTGAGTTCATAGGACCCTAGCGAACAATATTGTAGTTTCCTTTTAAATTCTCAAAATTGGAAATTATAGAATAGTTTCTTATCACCATTTGTAAATTTCTTTTTCTTGGTAAATTAGTCATACTACATGGTCCTATATTTTTGAATTAATTCTATATGAAAAGTTTTTTCTATCAAAGCTCATCCAGAGTATTAAGTTATTACATTCTTTGCTTTTATGCTTGTGAAAGGTCCATTCCCAACACAAAAGTTATCCTTGGAGCTTTGATTTTAAAATTCAATAGGTAGGATTTCCATCTTATTATACACAATTTCATGTGGTGTGAGTACCATGGTATTCTTCCATGTCATCTAGTAGGTCCAAATAGAATTTTTAATATGGTTGACCCAATCCTTGCAATAACTTTGGATTGTATTTTTGATAATATTCTCTAACTCTCTATTGGTTACTTCCACTTGTTTCTTTTCTTGTTGATGATAAGAAGTGGATTTTCTATCACAAATTTATATTCCTTAACCAATTATTCAATGCCTTGAAAGTAAACTATGGTCCTTGATTTGTGTCAATATCTCTAGGTACACCATACCATGTAAATATTTCTTCATACAAAAAATCTACTACTTTTTTCATCTTGAGCATTTATTGGTGCTTTTAACTCTACCTATTTGGTAGCATAGACTTTGTATACAAGAATATACTCCTTTTTATCGGAAGGTATCAATGGGATCCACAAATTTCAAAATCCATTTCTTAAATGCCTTGATCGATAATTGTGGCTATAATGGCATCTCATCTAACTAGGTAGGTCTTCATGTGTGATAACATTAATCACAATGAGCTATGTAATCCTTAGAATATCTTGATAAATTTGGTCAATAGTAACTTGCATTTAGGATTTTTGTAGTTGTATTTCTACCAACAAAGTATCCTTTATAAGGCTCAACACAACAATCCCTTAAGATGTCAAAACAAATTATCTTCTTGAACACATTACCTCATCATATAATCTAGTCTTTTCTTAACAAGATGTCCCTCTATCCAAGTATAAGGAGCACTTTGTAAATAGGCAACAAGTCTTCTCTAGATAAAAGTGTTGGGGTAATTTCCCTATAGCCAAGTAATTTATAAAATTTACAAGCGATGTCTTTGTAAACACCAAAAAGATGCTCATATGGAAACGCATCCTCAACAAGAAGATTGTCCAAACAGTTTGGAAGCCTGGAAAGTAAATCAAAAATAACATTCTCCCTTTTGGACTTGGAAAGTATTGTGGTATCAAATTCTTGTAAAAATATTAATCATCTAATAATATGACCATTTAAAATAATTTTATTCATTAATTACTTAATTGGAGTATGGTCAATATATACAAAAAGTGGATAACCTATAATATAATGGAAAAATGTGTTGAACTAATATACTATTGCAAGAAATTTATTTTTAGTAATTTTATATTTTAGTTCATCTTCTAAGATATTTTTACTAATATAATAAATTGCATAGGTCTCCTTGTCTTCTTTTTATCCTAAAACCACTCCTAGGGTTGTGTCAAAAATATTAGTATAAATATAAAATTGTAGTTTATAATTTGGACCTCTTAGAACTGGGTTGAAATTAGTTTTTCCTTGAAGGTCCTAAAGGCTTTATAACATTTAAGTATCTAGATAAATTTTGCATCCTTAGTTAGTAGGTAAAATAAGGGATTTACATTCTTGCCAAATTTCAAAATAAATCTTATGTAGTAGTTGATATGTCCTAAGAAACTATGGACATCATTTTGATTTTGTGGAGTAGGGAGGTTTAGTATGGTTTCAATTTTTGTAATATTGATTTTAATACCATAAGAAAAAATATGGTGTGTTAGTACTGATTCCTTTTTCATCATTATATAACATATTTCATTATTCAATGAGAGATTAGTATATTGACACCTTTGGAGCACTTATTTTAAATTTATTACTATTTCTTCAAAAGAAACAATTTAAATAGTAAAATCATCCATTTAAATTTCCACACAATCTCTATTTAAGTTAGATAATATTATAAGCACTATCCTCTAGAGTTGTAGGAGCATTGCATAACTCGATATGCAAGACATGATAAGAAAATGTGCCCTAAGGGAAAATTAGAATTGTATTATCTTGGACTTTGTGAGCAATTTAGATTTGATTATATCCACTTAAACAATCCAAGAAAGAGAAGTATTTTTTCCAACAAGGGTATCTAGTACCTAATAAATGAAGGGAAGTGGAAAAGAGTATATTTGGTTGGCTTTGTTAAGTTATCTAAAGCCAATGCATGTTTTCCACTTTCCTCATTTCTTTGGGGGCAAGATACCCATTGACTATCAAAAATGGGGTAAATAAATTTAGCATTTAGTAGCATTTGTAGTTATTCCTTAATAATATTCTTCAATGTAGGATTCATCTTGTATTGTAGTTGTCATATCAGTTTAGCATTGTGTTCCATATAGATATGACATGCATAAATGTTTGGATGAATTTCCTTTATGTTTTGGTAATCCCAAGAGAAAGTAGAGCTATGTTATATAAGCATTTTGATTAGTATTATTTCTTGTTATAAGCTCCATTGGTTGTTGATGTTAATATTTTATCCTAGTGTAATTTCAATAAACATTACAACCATTTTCTTATTATTATCAAGAGTTTCATTGATACTACACAGACAGGATACAAGTTTATGAAAAATGATAGTATTCTTTCCTAGGTCAAAATAATATTTGGGATTCATGTCCTAGATAGGACACATATTAAAGATCTTAATTTGGTTAACACTCTCATGGAGATATATATTTTGAATGAAATTAGCAATCATAGTATCCCCATATACTTTTGTCATATTTCGGTCTTGATCTATTATAAAAATCAGTTGTAGAGTTGTTTCATCATTTCCATATTGTTTAACCCACATAGGATATTTGATTTGTGGAGTGGGTTTAGAAAGTGGGTACAATATCAAGCTTTTAGTTGAATATCCATTTGAGATGGTGATATTTCCTGATCAAAAACTTATGTAAGCATTAGTTGTATCTAGACAAGGTCTATCCAAAATTAGTGGGTATCTTCTTAGGCTAGTCTTTGGTTTCAACACCATGAAATCAGTAGGGTCTTCCCAAGAGTCTATAAATATAACCACATCCTCCATTATTCCTTTAGGAATCATATCCAAGTGGTCATCCATATATAAGATTATGGGGGTAGGCCTAAGGTCTATAAGATGCAATTTATCCATAGTCTCTTTTCACATAACATGAAATGTCGCTCCTAAGCCAATCATGACATTCTTAATTAAAATTTATCCTATATGAACATTGATAATAGGGATTCAAAAAGTTTAGGAGTGATAATTTTTGTAAGCGTAAAGTCAATAACCTAGCCTACTACTTTATTAGTTTTAGGATTCTTTTTCTTCCTAGGTCTTTTCAAGCATAGTTCTCTTACAATTTTACTATAGATTGGGATATTTTTGATGCATTAAAAAGAGGTATGCAAAAATATACATGCTATAGTTCTTCTAGAAATTCAAAAATTGGCTATGTGGGTTCCTTTTTTTATTTAACCATTCATGGAAAGGAGGATTCGCTATTTGTTTGTTATTAGCACTAGGTTAATTGGTAGGATCAAATTCTTGGTGATCCCTTGAGGTATAAATATATTTCTCTTATTTACTAATAATATGGGATTTAGGATCCCTAAATATTCTACCTCATCATAATTACAACTCATTACATTAAATAGTATTTGTAGAATAGATTGAAAATGATATTGACTTTTGACTATGTTGGTTGGGTAGGTAGTTGTGGTTATTGTTTTGGCAGTTTTGGGTTGGAAGTATTTGGTGTAGGTAATAAATCTTGTTATGGTTGGGTTGTGTAAACCAAAATTGAACAAAACCAATATAAAGATAAAGTGATAAAAAGCACAGTAATAACACAAGATTAAAAAAAATGAATAATATTTTATTAACGTAGGTGGATCTCAAATTATACAATCAATGTGCCCCAATATGGGGTTTTAAAATGCTTTTGTGATACATATTTTATAAATACTAGGATTCTTTGAAACCCTAGGTCAATACACTGCTGGTGTCTTCTCGCTCAGTCTTGATCCAAACAAGAAGTGCAAGTGGGCTTGTGTACCCCTGTAAGACCATCGTAGCTTCAATAGCTTCCAAAAAAGATGATCCCTACACCTACAAATATAAAAATAACAAAAAGAGATTAGAAGCACCTGTGAGGGCTCCATAGTGTGAGGCCCTCAGGAAGATAAAACTACTAAAACCCTAGATGCTACAAAATATAATTTGAAAATAGAAATGCAATAATATATGTGAATGATGTAGATAACATTATACCTTGTCAACATGCTAATTTTTGTCTCTGAATTTGTCGTCAATGGTTGCAAGGATGCCTGAACGGTGCTTGAGGGTTGTAGGACTGTAGATCTACTATAGGAAACATCCAAAGGCATTCTGCGATTCCTTTGTATGTACTAGAAGGTTCCAAAAATACCTAGATGTATTTTATGGACTATTAAGGGTGTTCAAAGGCTGAGGGAAGTGTTGCAAAACCAGCTCTAGTTTGCACGAGTTTGGCAGCGATGAAAACAAGAGATGCAATGGTGATGATGAATGATGAAAGTGATGGCAAAGTGGCTAGGGTAGAAGGGCTTAAGTATATCTTCGATGCTTGATGGTTTGTGAGCTTAGGGGTTTCTAATGCTTGTAAGGGTTTGATTCATCAAAATAACTCCTCTTTTATAATCTGCCCTTGAACATGTTAGGGTTTTGACAACACAAAATGTGTGGCCAATATTAAAACATGAGGAAGGGTGGAGATTAAGTTTGGATAAGTGGCATGTATTGAGGTGGATGAATGGCTAATATTAAAACATGATGAATGGCTAGGATTAATTTATATAAAAACATATATATTTATTAAATATATATAAATATAATATATAAAATATTAATATCTATACATATATATATATATATATATATATATATATATATATATATATATATATATATATAATGGGTGGTTGTGATTGGAGGACATGGATGGATGACAAGTGGCTAGATTTTGGTGTCTATAGATGTCTCTTTTTGTATCGTGTTGCATGAAACACAATGCAGTGCAAAAATACGAGACTTTGGCATGATGAAGCAACTTTCTTTCCTTAGAACGCGAAGATGATTTTGAAGACACAAGAATTTGTATGTGTAGCTTACCCCCTCAATTGGTGAATGAGTTAAAAATAAGTCTCACAAGCCAATTGATAGAATTATGTGAAATGATGCAGGTGAATGGTGTAAGTGCAAATGTATGATGTAAATACAAATTAATGATGTAAATGCGGATGATATGAATGATGTAAATTGATTTCATTTTTACCCCAATAGATAAAAGGAGTTGTAAAATGTAATTGGTTGATTTTTTTTTTGCCCCAATAGAGAAAGGATTTTTACCAAGTGTATATGCCATGATCATGTAATATGTATCCCATTGTGGGAAATCAAAATCAAATTTGGTTACCCCAAGTTTGGGGTGATTCCATGTTGTTGAAGAAAGTGCCTTTTGGTGTCATTGAAATGCTAAGTGATGAAAATGCATAATATCATAAACCAATCATCCTAGGATCAGGTGATTTGTAGGAGACCCCTTCTAGTTACTATGTGCAATTCCTAAAGGTGAAAGAGAATTATGTAGTATTAATTACTCGTGTTTCATGCCCCACGAACAAACAAAAAGTTATTGGATGATAAAATGGCCAAGCATCCTTATAGTGATTTATCCATATTACCAAATTACATGGAAAACTAATCACTGCAATTTCCAAGGAGATAGCATAGACTACTAGATACGAGGTTCACTTGAAATTGCATGGGAACTTGACAAATGTTCAAATGCAATGATTGATGGATGAAAATAGTGTGGATGATTGGTTTGAGAAAGGAATAAAACACGAGTACTAAAAATGGAATCAAATTAAACCAAATGGTCACTTTAGGAGGGCACAGTCCTAGCTTCTAATTAGGGAAAATCCTTGCATACACATATGTGAAGAATGATTGATGATAAAGAAATAACAACCTACTTCTAAATATATATGAATCAATAAATAATGAATAACCAAGTCGGCTATATGGGTGTCGTAACATGGCTGCCCTCCTCAGAAAGCTTTGTCCTCAAAGCTATAAATGACTCAAAGATACTTTATATTTACCATGTAGCATATTCTACTAGTAGGTCCTACCATTTGATTAAAAATTCTTGGATGTGACAGGATCGAAGAATACGAGATCTGCTTTGCAAAATTGCTTCTGGTTAGAGATATATACGTCCTTCTTCATCAAGAACTAAAATTTTTTACTGTGAGTGTACTTTTGTCCTATCACCTTCTTGATAGATGAGACATGAAATACTGGATGTATACAAGACGAGAGAGGAATCTCAAGTTGATATGTCATTTTTCCTATATGGCGCACTATCTTGTAAGGACCGTAAAATCTTGGAGTTAACTTTTGACTAGTCTTGATCCTTAATGAAAGTTTTTTGTAGGGTTTCAAATGCAAGAAAACCATATCACCCGTATAAAATTATCTTTCAAATTTATGTGAATCTTGTTGCTGCTTCATGTGATTTTGTGCTTGTACCAAATTGTCTTTGAGGATGTTGACCATTGTCTGTCGGTGCTAGAACCAATCATCTACTTGAGCCACTTTGAAAGATCCTAGAATATAATCTGCTAGTGTTGGTGGTTTTACTCCATACAATGCTTCAAATGGGGAAATCTTGATGGAATAATGGTACAAATTTTTATACCACTATTCTTCTAACAAAAGCCAATGACTCCATTGATACTGTTTATCCTAAGTAAAACATCTTAGATAGGTACCCAGATACTTGTTAACTATTTCAGTTTGGCCATCTATTTGAAGATGGTATGCAAAAGACATATTTATGTTTTTACCACTAAGACAAAATAATTTTTTCCAAAAATTGCTAGTAAAAATGGGATCACAATCACTTACAATATTTTTGGGCATTCCATGCAATTTAAAAATTTAGTCCATAAATACCTTAGCCACTTTGCTTGCTAAAAATTGATGTTAAAGAGTATTGAAGTGAGCATATTTGGAGAGATGATCCACTACCACAAAAATTACTATTTTACCTTCCAATTTAGGAAGACCTTCAATAAAATCCATGGAAATATATTCCCATTGGAAATTTGGGATAGGTAGTGGTTGAAGCAGTCCTGGAGATTTGATTGTTTCACCCTTATTGCGCTAACATACTTCACATTCAGCCACCCAAGTTTTGACCTCAGATTTTAATCCTTTCCAATAAAAGGATTTGTTTACCCGCATATATGTCTTCAAAAACCCGAAATGTCCTGCTGATGGAGAAGCATGATATTCTTCCAAAATCTTGGATTTGATGGTAGAATTGCATGGAATGTAAATGTGATTCTTTCTTCTTAATACCTTGTCATCATATGAAAATTGTGGATGCTTGGATGATCCTAACATCAAGTCTTGAATTATTTGAGTAGTTTTTGTATTTGACAATCATTTCTTTTGGAGCTGAGAAATCCATTGGAAACAAGGGCTTGAAATGGCATTGATAACCACTTCATCTTCATATTTATGAGATAATGCATCTGCTATCACATTTTCTTTCTCTTTCTTATACTTGATAACAAAATCATATCCCAATAATTTTATTAACCACTTGTTTTACTCTAGATAAGAAAAACATTGTTCTATAAAATGCTTTAGACTACTATGATCTATTTTTATGATGAAATGACTACCAATTAAGTAGTGTCTCCATTTCTCAATCGCATGTAGAATAGCCAACATTTATTTCTCATAAGTGGACCTACCTAAATTCTTACCTAAAACATGCTTACTCTCAAATGCCAAGGGATGCTCTTCCTACATTAATACTGCTCCAATACCTATTCTCGAGGCATCACCTTCAATCATAAATTGTTTGTGAAAATATAGGGTTGCCAAAATTGGAGTACACATTAATTCCTTGAGCACCATAAATGCTTGAGTGGTTGCTTCGAACCATTGAAAAGCATCCTTGTTTGTGATAGTTGTAAGAGGAGCTACAATTTTACCATAATTATGCATGAACTAGTGATAGTAACCAGTAAGATCCAAAACCCACAAAGTTTGTTGATGGTTTTAGGTAAAGGCTAGTCCTGAATGGCCTTAATCTTATTAGGATCCACTTTAACACCTTCATGAGAAAATATATGACCCAAATATTCAACTTATTGAACACCAAAATAGCATTTGGAGCATTTGACAAAAAAAATTCCTTATGTAATATATGAAGAACCTTTTCTACATGCATCAAATGATCCTTCCATGTTTTACTGTACACTAGAATGTCATCGAAGAAGACTAAGACAAATTTATGAAGTAATGGACGAAAGACATGGTTCATGAGACTTTGGAAGGTGGAAGGAGCATTAGTGAGACCAAATGGCATGACTAAGAATTCATAATGAACTTTATGAGTACAAAAAGCAGTTTTGGGAATATCCTCCTCTATGAATCTGATTTGATGGAAACTAGAACGTAGATCTAATTTTGTGAAAAAATTTGTAGCATGCAATTCATCTAACAAATCATCTATGACAGGGATAGGGAATTTATCCTTGATGGTGATTTTATTTAGGGGACAAAAATTAGGACACATACACTAGGATTTATCCTTATGATGGGCCAAAACCACTGGTGAGTTATAAGGACTAGTGCTATGATGGATGACTCCATGTTCAAGGAGTTCTTGGATAATATTTTCAATTTTTTTTGGGGGGGGTTGGTGGTATCGATAAGGGTGGACATTAGAAGGAAATCTTCCTGGAACAAGATGTATGGCATGGTCATGAGATCATTTGGGAGGTAGTCCTTTTGGTTCTTGTAAAACTTCATCATAGTTAGCAACAATATCTTGAAGATCCCTTGAGTGAATTTCAGGAATATCTTGTGCTTGCTTTTCCAAATAATTTATTTGAGATATGAATCCATAACCTCCTTTCCTTAATAATTTCTCCATATTGTGATAAATCACTACCTTTTATGAAGGATTTGGAATTCCTTGGAGGTAAATGGTCCTTCCATTTTCTTTCCATTCCACAAACAACTTTCAAAAATTAAAACTAACAGTGTCCAATTTTTATAACCATTCAACTCCCAAAATAACCTTTGAATTCCCTAAAATCATAACAAAAAGAGTTCCATGCCAAGTATAACTTCCCATTTGTATCGAAATTGAAGATGTTCTACCAATACATTGAGTATTTCCTCCATTTGCAACTAAAACTTGAAACTTATCTTGATTGGAGGAGTGAATGTGTAAGTTCAATGCCTTAGCAAATTTTATGTCAATAAAATTATGAGTACTCCCTAAATCAATCAACACATTTACCTTCTTATGTTGAATGAATCTTGGTGCCTTGATTGTATGGTGAGTTGTTAATACCATAAGAGCATGTAAAAAAATAGCCATAGTATCTTCATCATAATTTACTTATTCATGATCTATTTGTTCGAAAAGAATAGGTAACTCGGTTGACATGATATCCCTGGCTTCTTCTTCGTCTTTCTTGTTATCATATTCGATTTGAAAGTTTTGTCTTGGTACACAGGCTTTATCTTTTGGATGATTATTATAGCATTTATAGCAATAATATCTTGATGGTTGGTCATTTCTATAGAAGGAATTTTTGTGATATTGGGGATAATTATAAGAGTCACATCTGAAGGATGTCAAGTTTTGCACCTTTTTTTCAGTCAACTTAGCAATATTTATAGTGTCATCTAAAGAGTATGGATCATTTATGTCTACTTTGAGAAACAATGGTGAAATTGTTCTATTGATCAACAATGCATTACATAGTTTTATAGTTCTTGAAAGAACTAAAAATAGACATGGTGGTTGAGAGAAATCCTCTAAAACTTATTACAACAAACTAACTTAAATATAGCTCTTATCCTAACAACATGCTAATCTTGGAGTATGGTCAAACATTAATCAACCAAGCCAAAACCTCAACGTATGCTAATAAAATTAACTAGAAATATGTAAATAAAAACATTAAACTAAAACTAAATACTAGGACTTAATACTTAGGACTAAGGAGGCAATGTTGAAAATATTCCAACATACTTCAATTTGAATATTCTCTTTCAACCCATGTCTAAAAGCCAAAACCACCACATTGGTTTGTAAATCTCCAGTATAACCAAGAAGACTAGTGAATTCTAAAATATAATCTCTTATTGAGCCACTTTGTTTAAGTGACAATAGATGAACTATGTACGATGATAAAATTTATTTGTCAAATATCTTGAGAAAAAGCTTCTTGAATTCAAGCCATATGAGGGGTCGACTATGTTGATGTTTTTGCCAAGAAAACCATTGGTAAGCTTCAGTACCTAGTTTGGAGGAAGCATAAGAAACTTTTTTAGATTTGGAAACTCGATATAGTTCTAAAATGCATTCTATTTTAGCTATCCAACCATGTGGATCACCCCCTTCAAATGTAGGCATATTAGCATGTGGAATATTAACACTTGTATACCATCTTACTTGTTGATGATATTCCTTTGTATCTTGATCCTCATTCCTTCTATGGTAATTATGCAGAGAATGTGGAGCTTCTTGGTTCTGTTTCTTCAATAATTTTCCTAGCATCAAATTCATGTTGCTCATACTATTCATTAGTTGAGTTATACAAGATTGGACTTCTTGGTTACTTGCATTGGTGTTTTTCATTTCCTCATGTGTGACAGTATCATGGGATGAGTTGGAAGGAGTCATGGAGTTAATAACAAGATGGTTGGGATCAAAACTATTAATGCATAAAGGAGAGTTGTATTGTGTACCTTTATTTCGTGGAGGTCTTCTAGGTGACTTCAAAAATCCTTTGTGTGTATTATTTGTGCTAGATAATCATCTGTTTGGTCATTTAGTCCACTTGCCACTCATGCACTTGCTTTATACAATTTGAATTACTGCTAAGAGTTATAAATGAGAGAAAAAATATGTTGCAAAGCTTTCCCTGTGATGTTAGTTCTTCAAAATTTTACCTTCAGTTTGAAATTTTTGATAATTTCTTACAAAAAAATTGGTATTTTTTTTGCCTAATTGTCACTCCAACTCCGACACGGATTTGAATTTAAATATCAATGGCTAGTTTCCTCTCAATTGTTTAATTGACAAGTAGCATGGAATTTGAATATCAATGATTAGTTGGCAAGTAATTGTTATGATTGGTGGAATACTTCTTGGCTAGTGGTAACATACAATGGCTACCTTATACAACCACATGGATAACTACTATTACTTAATATCCATCTTGATACACTCAGTGAATATCACTATATCTCATGACTGACGACCCAATGGTTAACAAACACGTCAAACTATGGATAAAGCAATTGACTACCCCATGACTAGTGGACACACGTTAACGACACAAGACACATCATACTATGGACAATGTGACCAACAATGTACAACCAAGACATGAGACACATCCCAATATGGATAACAACTACACAAAAACCTACGCATAGAACATGACACGACCAACTAACACTGACGTAACTTGACCATACGTCCATGGGGATTCGAGAGGGCTATGTGACCTTAGTCACATGCAATTAGAGGAGCTAGGTGTATCGCTCCAAATTTCTCGCATCCTTACCTTCATGCTATTGGATTCGTTCCCAGAAGGAGGATGGGAAAAGGATGTCGCGGTACCTCGGACTGAGAGGACTTTGCGAAGGTCCCGCCTCTCAAGGGAGGTGTATTTTGATGATTTTTCGATGGATGGTGGGTTCACCAGGAAACATTTAATGGTAGTTTCCATGCCTAGGTTTGGAATGTGTTTTAATGTGTTCGTTTTTTAACTTTAAGCATTCATATCCTAGGTTTGGCCAAATGAATCTAGATTAATCTACATGAAAATGCAAGTTCAATGAATACAGAAAATAGATTTAAAGAGATAAAAATAGAGAATTTACAGAATGCAAAATGAGGAATACCTGATCCGGATGTCTGGTGATGATTCTAATGTTTGAAGCAGTTAGGATCGTCTGGAATTTGATAGAATCGTCTGATATCTGACAGAATCATCTGAGATCTGACAGAATCATCTGAGATTTGATGAATTCATCAGACGAATTTGTCAGAGACCTGCAAGCAGAAAAACAGACATAAAATACAACGAATACTACTGTGCTAACAGAGGGAAACAACACCAAATGAATGCATAAATATTGGATAATAGTTATGAACAAAAATTTAAGTAGATTATAATATTCTAATGACAAATGCTGATCTTAGTATGCAATCTAAGCTAAATGGGTGAACTCCAAATGCAAAATAACATAAACACTGAATAAATTATCTAATTTGCAGAATAAAATAGTAGAGAAAAGGGTGAGAAGTGCAAACTTCAGGCACTGATTGCCTCAATATGGATTGCAATCGAGATCGTCTCGCATCAGTACGAAATCGCCTCGAATTCGACAGGTTCACCTCCGATCTGAACAGGTTTGTCGACGACGATAGGTGCTGGCTCCGACTGAAAAACAGTGATGTACCTGCAACAAAATTGGTATGGGACCAGTGCAAATGGAAAATTGGGATGATTCAACGTAGATGGAGTTAAATTGCAGAGAATTTCAGCTAGGGGGGTGCTAAGGGAATAGCTTAGGATTAAATAGGCTTAGGGGAGTAGTTAGGAGGTTGGAGATCATCCCAATTTGGGAGATCTCCAATGGGGGAGGGTCCCTAACGGCGTAGACACGCTTCTACCCGGATTGGAGACCCGTTGGAATAGAATCCAACTTTGCAAAATCAGTTTTGCGACAAGATCGTCTGGACGTCCTAGTCCAGACGAAATCGTCAAATCTGGGGCGATATCGTCTGATCGACGACGATATCGTCAAACGGTCAAAACAACCTCTAAAATTGGTGCAAAAAAGGGGGAAACGGATTACCCGATGGTTAATGGGCGGTTTGGGAGGTTAAATTTGAATTTTAAATTATTTACTAAGGTGAATGTAATTATTGTAATTTTACTACGCCAATTTTAGGGTGCTACATTTTGCCCCCTCTTTAGCGAATTTTCCAAAGAAAATGCGTTAAAGATGAGTTCTTCTCGATCTACGAGAAAGCAAAAATTATTTCCATTTTTAGGCGATGATTCTTGGTCGAATCGTACGACAGCTTACTATGGTGCCCCCTCCGTGTTTTTACCCAAATCGAACGTTTGAGGTAAAAACGCAAAAAAGCAAAAAATTATTTTTGAATAAAATTAAAAAAAATAGGGTAAAACCCTAATTCATTTTTACCGTTCATTTTCTCGGGTTTTAGAGCTCTGAAGAAAAAATGGTGGAGACGATGCACAGATCGACAGAGGTCCGACGCGGTCTACGGGTAAGAGTCTAGACTTATCTAGGATGCTTTAATTTAATTTTACATGCTTTGTAGGTAATTTTTAGGTGATTTTTGAGCATCGCGGCTGTTTTTGGGCCATCGACGTCGTCGGGATGAAATCGTCTCGATTTCGATGAAATCGTCTCAATTTCGACAATTTCACCCGAGGGCGAAATCATCGAAAGGGGGACGATTTCGTCAAATTAGGGACGATTTTGAACTGCGAAATCGGAGACGATTATTCTCAAATTTGGGACGATATCGTCCAATAGTGGGCGATATCATCAATTGCATAAAATTGAACTTTTAACTTGCATTATTAATTACTTGAATTGTTTATTAATGATTGTTTGTTGTTTTGTTGTTTATGTTTGCAGAGAGGTTTACTAAAGAGCAGAGAATGGAAATACGACGGGTTGAGAGATGACTTGGCCGCTCTCACACAGGCAGAGTGGGATCAGCTGGCACAGGTCAGCTTACAACATGTGGCAGAGATGCCACAAGTATCCACAGATATGGGGCTTCTAACGACCCTAGCAAAGAGGTGGTATCCGGGCTCTTCATGTTTTCGGCTACCTACAGGGGAGATGACTCCCACTTTGGAGGATGTATGGAGGATTCTGAGAATCCCCATACAAGGACGGCTGATTACTCCTGTAGCCAATCAGGGCCGTGCTATGGGACAACTGTGTGGTGACTCGAGCTTCGCCCTGGAGAAGGGCAAAGTTAATATCGAGGCACTGCGCCAGATGCCTAGGGCATCTACACTCACACGGGTTCTAGCTGGAGTAGTTGGTGGACTTCTGTTGTGCCACCAGAGCGGGTGTAGGGTGCCGTGGATGCTCGCAGATGTGATCTACGATATGCGGGACCACGGCTACAGGTTTTCTTGGGGCAGTTTTGTTTTATGTCGATTGTACAGGATCCTATATGGGGTCGTGTACAAGGGCGACCGATGTCTGGTTATGACATCGCTACTACAGGTTTGGTGCTAGGAGCACATTGCGATGTGGAGGCCGGTAGGGCTTCCTCTGATAGGGGTTGATGGGGAGAGGCCCCGAGTCTTCTACTGGTGGCTTCGAAGAGGGGCACAGTGACGGATAGATCTGTCGATGTCCCGGAGGCTACTAGATGACCTAGTCCTGGATCAGATCACCTGGAGGCCATGGAGGGAGCATCCAGGGTGGGCCGAGGATGGACAAGAGTTGGCTCACGTTATGCGAGTTTGCTGGCTAAGGATGGAGAGGGGAGAGGTGGAGCTCCATAGGTACGACCAAGTTTTGAGGCAGTTCGGTCTAGGGGATCCCATCTCTGAGGGACTATGAGTTTTCCCAGACTGTCCGGGATAACACTACGGTTAGCGGGGCTCCCGACATGCAACGGTTCTGGAGCCAGGACACGGATGATGCCCCCATCCAGCTAGTGGATGGGGATGACACAGGAGTAGCCGATGGCTATGATGCCTGGTACGCAGGCATCCGCCCTCCTCGGATGATGAGGGCACAGGGTCCGATTCATGCGGTTATGCATCGGATAGGGAGGCAATGCTAGGTAGCTATGGAGGCAGCCCAGGGTCACGATGGGAGAGAGGTAAGGAGGCCACAGGCATAGGAGAGGCCGTGGCAGAGAGAGAGGGAGAGGAGGGAGGTGAGACCCCCATCTCCACAGAGGCCACCATCGCCCGATAAGGGCAAGGGTGTCGACATAGGAGAGAGTAGCGAGATGGCTACTCTTCGGGCAGAGAGAGATCGTCTCCAGGCCTAGGTGCAGATGCTACAGGATGAGGCTGCACGCCATCGGGCTGAGGTGTCACAGTTGCGTGATGAGATTGCACACCTCAGGGCACGGGGTGGAGGGGCGAGCTCTGAGGAGTTGACACGGGCTATTTCCTAGCTGAAATTTTATCAGACACTATACTTCCAGATGGTGCCAGAGGCGGATAGACTACCCCTACCAGCTAACATCGCAGATTCGATTAGGATCGGGTCATCGAGGACCACGTCCCGATCGAGGATGAGGACTACACAGACGGTGATGGGGCCACCTCGTCCACCTCAGGGCGGGGGAGGAGATGAGGCAGAGAGCTCGAGGGGCTCTCGAGGCTAGAGGGTTGCACTGACATTGTATTATGTATTATTATTTTTATAGAGGATTTAGTATGCCGAGGTACAGATTGTGGCATACCAATCCAGCTTTGATGATGTATATATGTTGTTGATATATATATGATATATAGTTTTGATCATATGACTTGTATTATGTGATGCTTATGATGCTTTTATGTTTGATTGGTTGATTTCATGTAATTATGTCGTTTGGAAATATTATAATTTGAATGTCATGCTTGTAATATTTTAAATGAAATAATCTGATGTAACAAATTGATTGTTTGTGATGAAATGTGATAATAATAAAAATAAAAATAAAAAGAGACTTCTAACAATAATTTCAAAGGACATTGTCGCTATTATAGACCATTTCATGGAGTCGCTACTCACTCGGTCGTCAAGCTAGTCCCATTTATAGAAATATTGTTAAAAGTAAACGAGTGCTTAAGAAACTGTCTTAAGACTTTGGTGCAATAGTGCAAATGATGATGATGATGATGGTTTGTTTTGCAGATTTCATAAGAAATATTGTGCATGAAATAATGTTTTAAAATGATTTTTTCTAGGCATAAATTCCTAAGTGTGAAATTTTTTTGGATAATTCTTTAGGAATTATACCATCATTGCAAAATTGAAGGTTGACATAATGACATGAAAATAATGAAAAATGGGTTTGCTCTTTTAAAAGCATAATTTGTGTAACATAATGAATTAAGTCATATGGTTTTCATGATTTTTAATAAATGGAGAATAAAAATTGTTACAATGGTTTGCGCTAGGCATAGAATATGTAGGTATAGACTTATACCATCATCGCAAAAATCCAAAAAAGATAGTTTTATTGCATGGTTGATTTTTGATGAACATAAAATATGAAAATGAGGACTTGCGCTAGGCATAAAATTCCAATTTTGGTTTTGAAACTATACCATCGTCACGAAAGTCAACCAGATATATATGTATATGTTGTGATTGTATAGTTTTGAAAGAAATTTTTGATTTTTCTATTATATAGTTGTTTTTATGGTAAACAACTGTACTTGATTTATTCCAAACAAGTTGCAAAAATAATATTTCAAAGTATTTTGAAGACAAAAGTTAGATTTATAAGGAATCCCATGTGCATATGTGAATTCATTTCCGATCTTGATTTATCATAATGATACACAAAATCTCTCAAATACAAATGTGTGTGCAATTGCATTGTTCATTTACCAGCTTTTGAGCAAGATAATATGATACAAGCGATTTGAAGAAACCAAATAAGTGTTCATTAACCATGATGTAGATGCATATAACCATACTTAGACTACTATGTAGGTTGGATTATCAAGAGCTAGCTAATCCATAAGCAGACATAGGTGTGTACAAAAGAAGGTCGCTAATGTGACAGACATATCACCACGCTAGGAGTTACCCAAGGCCAAGCAGGTTGGGCACAAACCACCTGTTATGGGGCTTACCTCACAGTTTTCGAATAATTGAGAATTCCAAGGATTCAAGCTCATCAACCCTTCTTTTCTTTTCAAAGGGTAGGGAAGGGATTTTATTGCTTTCTTGCTTTTGCTTTTCTCTTGTTTTTCTTTTGAATTTTGTATTTTTCTTTTGCTTGATTTTTGAGATAGTGCTTGAAATATTGCTGGAATAACATTTTTCTTTTCTCTTTTTTCTTTCTTGAACTTTTCTTTTTTTTTTCTTTTCTATGCTAGGGATACTTTCTCGGATTAGCTGTAGAGCAAGGGATTTTTATTCTGGGTAGGGGTGAGCTTGTCCTTTTGCCAATTCTCAAAGATTCTAGACCATGTGCATGATAGGATAGCAGGGGAAACTTTTCGCTCAAGAAATCAGTTCTACTATGTAGCAAAGCATAGAAATTACAAATATAATCATTTTATTGTGAAAAGATGTGCTTGGTTTAAGTAAATAACAAGATCAATTCTCTATGCTCAAACTTTATTTAATTGAATTTTGTGAACTTTGATATAAGAGAGATTAGTAATCATGCTAGATAAAATCAAGATATTTATTGTTGTGAGTGTGCAAGTGAGGGATTCCAAATAAATGCTAATTTATCCAAAAATAATTTGAAACATATAACTGCAATAATTGTAAGAAAATATATATAAATGATTTTTGGAGAAGTTTTGAGAATGTTGACTCTCTCTTTCTTCTTTATTTTATTTTGGTTTCGAAAGAGTCAAGCATATAGTTGTTATTATATTTTTATCATTATTTTGATTTTTGGTTTTATTTTTGATTTTGAGCAAAAAAAACTTAACAAGTGCTTTAAATAAATGCAATAGATAGTTTTTGAAGATTTTGGATGATTATGAATATTTTTGATGTTTTTGGATTTTTATAAATTTGAAAGAAATATAAGATAAAAATTTTGAAAAAATATTATATACAAGGATGAAGCGACCAAATTTATGCATAGTAACGTTTAAGATGCAAAATATTCATGGGTTATTTAAGTTCTTTACCATCTAAGGTAGATAATTTGTATGCTCCTGATTCAAATTTGGCAGTAATAATGTATGGTCCAAGCCAATTGGGCTCAAATTTACCTTTAAGGTCCTTAGTTGCATTTTTATTTTTTTTATTTTCTTTTAAAAAAAGGTCACCGATCTCAAAGGACCGATGACGAACTTTTTTAGCATATGATCTTTTAAGCTTGTTTTGGTAAGCACGGAGATGCTCCAAAGCATTGATGCGTTTTTCATCTAAGAGTTCCAGATGACTGAGTCTGCCAAAGACGATATTCATCTCCTACTTCGGTATCTTGAAGTAGCAGAGCCAAAGAAGGAACTTCCAATTCAAATGGAAAAACTGCTTCAGCACCATATACCAAAACAAATGGTGAAGTTCCCGTGGGGGTTCGAACACTAGTTCGATAGGCCCACAAGGCTGGATATAATTGAATGTGCTAGTCACGGCCAATTTTATTGACCAATATTTTGAGAATTTTGATTAAGGTTTTGTTAGATGCTTCTGCTTGACCATTACCCTGAGGATAATAGGGAGTGGACCAACGATGTTGAATCTTATATTTTTGACATAATTTTTTAACATCTTTATTTTTGAAGCAAGTTCCATTGTCAGAGATGAGATTTGCAGGAATTCCGAACCTGCAAATGATTTGATTAAAAATAAATTTAGAAACTTGTGTGCCAATGTAGGAAGCTAAAGGCATAGCTTCGACCCACTTCGTGAAATACTCAGTGGCGGTTATGATGAACTTGTGTCCATCAGATGACACAGGATTGATTTTGCCAATAATATCCAAGCCCCATTTAGAAAAGGGCCAAGGAGATGAAATAGCCTGCATCTCTTGTGCAGGCGCATGGACAAGGTCAGCATGTTTTTGACACTTGTCGCAATGGCGCACATACTCATGTGGATCCGTTTCCATGGTAGGCCAAAAGTATCCTATCCGAAGGAGCTTTTTAGCAATGACACTACCACTAAAGTGTCCTCCAAAATATCCATCGTGGGCTTCACTCAAGGCTGATTTAGACTCTTCTAAGTTTAAACATCGTAATAGGATACCTTCAAAAGATCTCCTATATAAAGTATTGCCAATTATTACGAATCGACTTGCTCGTCGACGTAATAACCGACGCTGGTTTCTATTAGAATTGGCAAGGAAAGTCCCATTTTGAAGAAAATCAAATATGTCTGTATACCAAGGTTCGGGAGTAGTTTCATTGATTAGAAACACATCCAAAGGCTCTAAGCATGACTTATTTGAAGCGGGTTCTTGGAGTCAACGAATAATGATAGTGGCATATTCGTCATCTAACTCCAAGGGTAGAAGAGATGCAGCTGTAGCCATAGCATCAGCGCACGGTTGCTAGTTCGAGGAATAGCTTCCAAGGTAACTTGATCAAATAAAGACATTAATTGTAAAACATAGGCCTTATATGGGCACAGTTTATCATCTCGGGTTTGATAAACTTCATTAATTTGGTTTATAACCAGTTGGGAATCACCAAAAACTAAAAGGTGTTTAATTTTTAGCACTAGGGCAGCTCGTAATCCAAGAATTAGAGCTTCATACTCAGCAGTATTGTTGGTGCAAGCAAATTTCAATTTGAAGGACAAAGGAATAAGATGTTTTTGCGAAGATATTAAAATAATACCCGCACCAGCCCCACTCATGCATCGGGCTCCATCAAAGTATAAGGACCATTGTTCGGTATGGTCTGCCTCTAATTGAAGGCATTCATCTGGAAACTCGATGATGAGGGGATGGGTAGACTCTAAGGGTGCAGCAGCTAATTGATCTACTATGATTTGACCCTTAACAGACTTCTGTCCTATGAATGTGAGATCAAACTCGCTCAGAGCAAGAACCCACTTGGCTGTGCGACCCGATAAATAAGGTCGACTCATGAGATACCTTAAGGGATCATATTTAGCAATGACATAAGTTTTTTGACTAAGCATATAATGTCTTAATTTTTGCGTAGAAAATATGACTGCTAGACATAGTTTTTCCAACGCTGTGTAGCGGGTTTCATAACTGATGAAGGTTCGGCTAATATAATAATTAGCACGTTCTCGCTTTTCATCATCAAGTTGAGCTAACATAGCCCCTAAGGCAGAATCTAAAGCGGAAATATATAGGAGAAATGGGCGATCGAATTTAGGTGGTGAAAGCACAGGTGGATTAAGGAGGTATTGTTTGAGAAGTTCAAAAGCTTCTCTACATTCTGTATCCCAATTAAAGGGGACATCCTTCTTAAGGAGTTTAAGAAAGGGACCGGTTTTATTCGCCAGCTTATCGATGAAGCGACGGATGGCTTGAAGTTTACCTTGTAAACTTCGTAACTCAGATATATTAGTAGGTGCGGGCATATCAATGATGGCCGCAATCTTGAGAGGGTTGATTTCAATACCACGTAAAGAAACTAAAACCCCTAATAGTTTGCCGGATTTAACTCCGAATATGCATTTTGCTGGATTTAATCAAATGAGATATTCTCGTAATCGATTAAAGACTTTTCTTAAATCATCTAAATGATTATTTTCAATAATAGAGCGAGCTATAATATCATCCACATAATCATGTAGGATATCATGCATCATATCATGAAAAATGTAGGTCATAGCTCATTGATAAGTTGCACTAGCGTTCTTTAAGCCAAATGGCATCACTTTCCAATGAAAAGGTACCCCAGGGGGTAATAAAGGTTGTTTTAGCCTGGTCTTCAAGAGCTATCCGAATTTGATTATAACCGGAGAATCCATCCATTAAGGACATCATCCCACTTCTGGAAGTGAAGTCAATGATTTGATCCATGTTTGGAAGAGGAAAGTCATCTTTAGGGCATGCAACGTTAATATCTCTAAAATCTGTGCAAACCCTAACTTTGGTAGCTTCTTTCTTGGTGACTGGAACTACATTTGAGATCCATTCAGCATAATCAATAGCTTGTATAAAGATAACATTCAGGAGTTTTTCTAACTCCCCTTTGACTAGTAGAGCCACTTTGGGATGCATTTTTCTAAGTTTTTGTTTAACAGGTTTAGCATCCGGATGGACCACTAGATGATGCATGACTACAGAAGGGTCTAGACTTGGCATATCTTCATATGTCCAAGCGAAGACATCTTCATACTCTTTAAGGAATGCAATGTATTGTTCTTGTTTTTCTTGACTTAATTCTGATCCAATATTGATTATGTGAGGATTGTCCTCGGCTCCAATATTAATTTTAATGACGTTTTCTACCTCCATGTGTAGATCTCTTTCAAAATTAGGTGGGGCGGGTGAAACGCCCAATTCTTGTAATTCTTGTAAGGTTAATTTAGATAATTCATCTTGAGGATTAGTGGCCTCAAGTTGGGCTATAGTTGGTATAGAACCATCAAAATAAAATCCATTGTGTAACATCTCTTCAACAGAGACATCATGGAAGATATCTCCTTCCAACTCTTCATCGGGGTCAGCAATCATTTCAGGGTATGCTATGGACAGCATGTTGCATGAAAATGACTGATTTTTAAGAGGCAAATCAACATGCCTATCCAAATAATCTTGATAGCATATGAGATGATCATCATCCTCAAAAGGAAAGGGTTGACCCTTACTAGGAAATAGGCCCACACCACAATGGGCAGGCCATGGTTCTACCTCGAAAGGTTCTTTCATGCCATTTTGGGAAGGTCCTAAGCCTTTCCCTTCATATCCCATTTTAAGCATCATGGGTTTAGCTTTAATATAATCATTGGTAAAATAACACCGAGCATATCCTTCATGATGAGTTTTGATATTCCGAGGGATTCTTCCCCAGTCATATCCTTTATAAATGAAGGCACAACTTTCGACTTGGTAAGTACTTCCCATAGGTTGTGGGAGGCCCAAAGCTCGAGGAGATGGCGGCAAGTTATTTAAAAGGTTTGAATCTTGCATGAAAGCATTTATTTTTTCTGATATTAAGGTTGTAGATAAATCTGGTAAAAGTTCATCATAAAGGGCATAAGATGTAGAAGGCTTATTACCTATATCTTTAGATGTGGAAGGTATGATAGATGTGTCTATAGGTTTTGAATTTATAGGGATAGAACTTGAAGGATTGGTTGTAGACTTAAGATCTTTTTGAGGTTCTAAAATGATTTGTTTAGAGGATTGTTGGTCTATATAGGAGGATGAAGTTAATGGAGGGGAAATAGGTGAAGTTATGGGTTTATGTTTCACAGTTTTAGATGAAAAATAAGAACTAGGATGTGTGGATGACAAAGCAAGGCAAAATTGCACTCCAACGGGTTCTACCAAAGCACACATATCAAAAGGTCTAGGGTCACCATGAATAGTGACCAACTGATTTTTAAACTCAAATTTAACACATTGGTGTAAGGTTGATGGGACCGCTCGCATGGCATTGATCCAAGGGCGACCCAAAAGTATATTGTACGATGCTGGGCAATGTACAATAAACACGGTTGTTTCTAGGGTTCTAGGGCCAACTTGCAATGGGAGGGTAATAACTCCACACGTTTCTTGTGTTTCGTCATTAAAATCTTTGATAATCATATCAATTTTCTTCATTTCATCACTTCTAAAGCCAAATCGTTGGTAGAAGTCAAAAGTGCAAATGTTTAGAGATGAGCCATTATCAATCAAAACTCTTTTGATAGCTACATCTCCAATTAGAGTAGTAATGTATAAGGGATTGTCCTTATGTAAACTGTGTTGTGGGATATCTTTATCCCGAAAGTCAATACAATCAATCTCTCGAGTGATGATAGTATTGGCCATAGCTTCAGGTTGAATGTTTTGAGGTACCATCATTTGGCTCAATGTAAGCATCAACTCATCCCTATGGGTGGGAGAGGATCTTAATAAATCTAAGAGGGAAATTCTGGCCGTAGTATTGGACAATTGCTCATTAATATTGTAAGGGGGTTTAGATTGAACAATAGGAACATGATTCCCTTTATTGGGGTTTCTCAAAACGAATGGAACCGATCCATCGTTCTGGTTTGGTTCTTGTTGAGAGTTTTGAGCTTGTTGTCGAGTAACGACTCCAATGGTACCTACAATGTTATAGTGAAGATGCTGAACTGGTCTCGGTTGAGCATTAATGGCTTGTTCATTAGAAAGGAATATATTAGAAGAAGGTCGAGTAGTGACTCTTCTAGGAAATGGTTCTTCTGGAACCATAGCATCTATGACGGGTTGAATAGGATCTAATTCATTTTCAGAACTATTCGATTGGTTTGAAGTAATGTCTAGTTCACTTTCACTATCTGATTCTATATCACTAGAATTCGAAGTTTGAAAATTATGTAAGGGTCTGGTCGTAACTAGGGATAAGGTCGTGTCAAATATTTGAGGATCCTGAATAGGTAATTGTCTGCTAATGGTTCCTACATATTGGGTAGGAGGGGGAACATTATGATGTTCGATTTGATTGGCTACCTCTTTACCATGTCTTGGTAAAGGGTGTTGAAATATGTCTAGAGTTTGATTGGCATTTTGATTTTGATTTTGGGGAATGGTCTTTTGAGTATTATTGGGAGGGTTTTGTTTAGGTTGGAAGGCTTGCACTTCCATTTCATTATTGTCAATCAAATCTTGTATTTTATGTTTCAACCTTTTACAAGCGTTGGTAGAATGTCCAGGTCCTCTATGGAAATCACAAGTGCAAGTCAGCTCTGTATCCGGGTATAGTTGGGTCAGGTTCTCGGATAGCTGGTAATTGGATCAAACCTCTTTCGAGTAATTGAGGTAAAATAGTTGATAAGGGTTGATTTAATCTAGTGAATTCTCGAGGAGGCTTGTCAGGAGGTTTCAATATGAATTTTTTTGTTGTCTTCGTTGTATTAACATTAGCAATATTTTTTTTGTCAGTGACTCCATCACCAACAACTTGTTTGTTTTTATATTGATTTCTAGATGTTTTCTCATCATCCTTCTTCCTAAGTTGGCCTCTCCTAATGAGGGCATCTTCTACTCTTCGAGCTAAATCTATAGCTTGATCGAAGGTAGTTAAAGTAGCAGTTGATAGCTCATAAGATATTTGTTCTTGTAAATTGTTGATGAAAATGTCCAACATTTCCCTATAAGGCAAGCACAAAGTGTAGTTTTCCTATCAATTGCCTCCATCTAGCTAAGAAATTGGCAAAACATTCATCCTTGTCTTGTTTTAAATTGTATAGGTCTTTAATAGTTACATGCCTCTCGATGTAGGCACTAAATTGATGGACAAATGATTCCGTTGTTTCTTCGAAGTTTCTCAAAGAATGAGTGGGCAATTGATAGTACCACTCCAATGCCATTCCACCTAAAATTTTTGGGAACATTTTTAGTAATAGCAAGTCGTCATGCGATATGTCGTGACATGCTATCCTAAACATGCGAAGATGCTCTATGGGATCTTCGGTTCCTTTATATATGGGTAGGATGGGCATGGAAAAATGCTTAGGGTATGGTTGAGCTACAACTATGGGATCCAAAGGTTGACTACAGATCTCTCGATAATTATACGAGGGACGGTAGGGATCTATCCGGTCCATACGTGAAGCTAATTGTTTCACCATGGCTTCCAGATTACTAGTTTGCCCCCCATATTGGTTTGGTAGGGCATTGACATGGGTTTTATGGGCATATGATGGAGGAACATGAAGATTAGATGCCATGTTACTATTGTGTAAAGTATTGGTAGGAAAAGTATTATGAAGGAATTTTGAAGTTGTATTATGTTGTATTCCGGATTGTTGAAAGTTTGTATTTGGCTTTGTTTTAGGTTTTTGTTTACTTGAAGCATATTGCTCAATAGTTTGGCGGAATAAAGTAGTGAAGGAAGGTTTCTTTTGTGTGGGAGTGATTTTAGGTTGAATAACAGGTTCCTTAGGAGGTTGGGTAACCTGTTGTTTTGACATGTTTTGAGCCATAGTGACCATATCCGTATTGGATGGCCCAGCCTTGTCACTTTCTTGATCAATGAAAGACAAGGGATTAGTGTGCATATTGCACATATATTCCATGGCTGCTTGAGTGTTACCGATTTTCCCTTTATCAAGGCGAATTGCCACATTAAGGTCATCAATGTTATCCATGAGAAATTTTTGAAAATGCTCTGCATTGTCAAAGGCAATAGTTCCATTTGGAGCTACTCTAGGGGATGAGGATCCATCCTCTTTAACACTTCCTTCTTGTTCCTTATCTTCACCTAAGTCTTCTTCTGATTGACCTAGAGTTTCTCCTTCCGGATTTGTATCTCCAAGAAGGACATTTGGGTCTCTAGTTGTATCTTGTAACCAATCTTCTTCTTCTCCTAAAGTTTCTTTACCATTCCTAAGTTTAGGCATGGTGCTAAGTTTTGATTTTCAGCAAATATATATATATATATATATATATATATATATATATATATATATATATATATATATATATATGCAACAAATTAAGAGGTATATATTTACTATATACCTACTACAATATTTGAAAATGAAATGTTTAAGTTTTTGCTAAGTTTTTGATTTTTAGTTTTTAGCTTTTCTTTTTTTTTTTTTTTTTGAAATAATATAATAAAGACAACAAATAACACAATAAATGCAAGAAATAATACTGAAGTAATAATCTAGTTTTCTATAAACAATTTATGAATATCATTAATAGGCTCGAGTTGTTCAAGAGTCATGAAGTGTTCTTCTTCAAATTGAAAGTTTTCTTTTAAAATTTTGATGAAAAGAGCTATAGAAATACCATGTATTTCAGATTCTGGTTTATAATAATAATTCTCACGACAATATTCGCGATACAACATAGCTCTAGGAATTTTGTTCCATCTTCTTCTAATCATAAGATCAGTTTCTAGGGAATCTACATGAACTAGAAATGGGTGTACCACAGTTGTGTCTTTGAGATATTCCTTGAGAGTTAAAAATTTTGAAGATACAAGAGCTTTCCTATAAGCTAACCATCTATGGCAGGCTCTCTGAAGTTCATGATAAAAAACTAATTGATGAGGATCCAAGATTCTATCTAGGACTAGCCTCTTGATTTGCTTAAGTTGTGTGGACCTAGATGAGATGAGACTAAGTCTTCTATCAAGTTCGTTCCACAGGAATTGATTCCTACTTGTTTCAGGCACACTAAGGACAGAATTGACTTCTATGTCTGCCAATTGGTTTTCTACGTTTATAGTAATCGCTAACCTTTTCTTAGGAGCTACCATCTAAACATGATTTCAAACTTAAATGTTTTAAAATGCATCTATGTTTTAGTTGTTCTATATATGTTTTTGTTTTGTTTTTGTTTTTCAAAAGGTTATGATGCATTCACGTTGGGTTCACCAAAATGTATCGCTCCAAATTTTTTGCATCCTTACCTTTAGGCTATTGGATCCATGCCCGGAAGGAGGATGGGAAAAGGATGTCACGGTACCTCGGACTGAGAGGACTTTGCGAAGGTCCCGCCTCTCAAGGGAGGTGTATTTTGATGATTTTTCGATGGATGGTGGGTTCACCAGGAAACATTTAATGGCAGCTTCCACGCCTAGGTTTGGAATGTGTTTTAATGTGTTCGTTTTTAACTTTAAGCATTCATATCCTAGGTTTGGCCAAATGAATCTAGATTAATCTACATGAAAATGCAAGTTCAATGAATACAAAAAATAGATTTAAAGAGATAAATAGAGAATTTTCAGAATACAAAATGAGGAATACCTGATCCGGATGTCTGATGATGATTCTGATGTTTGAAGCAGTCAGGATCATCTGGAATTTGATAGAATCGTCTGATATCTGACAGAATCATTTGAGATCTGGCAGAATCATCTGAGATCTGACGAATTCGTCAGAAGAATTTGTCAGAGACCTGCAAGCAGAAAAATAGACACAAAATACAACGAATACTACTGTGCTAACAGAGGGAAACAACACCAAATGAATGTATGAATATTGGATAATAGTTATGAACAAAAATTTAAGTAGATTATAATATTCTAATGACAAATGCTGATCTTAGTATGCAATCTAAGCTAAATGGGTGAACTCCAAATGCAAAATAACATAAACACTGAATAAATTATCTAATTTGCAGAATAAAATAGTAGAGAACAAGGTTGAGAAGTGCAAACTTTAGGCACTGATTGCCTCAATATGGATTGCAGTCGAGATCGTCTCGCATCAGTATGAAATCGCCTCGAATTCGACAGGTTCGCCTCTGATCTGAACAGGTTCGTCGATGACGATAGGTGCTGGCTTCGATTGAAAAATAGTGATGTACCTGCAACAAAATTGGTATGGGACCAAGGCAAATGCAAAATTGGGATGATTTAACGTAGATGGAGTTAAATTGCAAAGAATTTCAGCTAGGGGGGTGCTAAGGGAATAGCTTAGGATTAAATAGGCTTAGGGGAGTAGTTAGGAGGTTGGAGATCATCCCAATTTGGGAGATCTCCAACGGGGGAGGGTCCCTAATGGTGTAGACACGCTTCTGCTCGGATTGGAGACCCGTTGGAATAGAATCCAACTTTGCAAAATTAGTTTTGCGACAAGATCGTCTGGACGTCCTAGTCCAGACGAAATCGTCAAATCTGGGGCGATATCGTCTGATCGATGACGATATCGTCAAACGGTCAAAACAACCTCTAAAATTGGTGCGAAAAAGGGGGAAACGGATTACCCAACGGTTAATGGGCGGTTTGGGAGGTTAAATTTGAATTTTAAATTATTTACTAAGGTGAATGTAATTATTGTAATTTTACTGCGCCAATTTTAGGGTGCTACACTAGGACATTAATAAATCCCATTCTTTTATTACCACTAATATATGTGGGATATTGATCAGTAACAAAGCAACATAATGCAAAATTTTAAACCTTGGAAATTGAAATTTTTCAAAGTACCTAGGCATTTTTTGATTGGCTATCACAATTACAAATTTTTTAACCTTACAAAATATGATTTATCAAAGTACTTGGGCATTTTTTTATTGGTTGTCATCTGGTGCAAGATAGAATGAATACTCCACTGGTTTTTTTACTATTTTCCATACTAGATTCTAATTAAAATTTTGCACAGCATCGAGAGTTGTCGCCTTTTGAATTTTGTTAATTATCTTTGTTGTGTAAATGTAGCTTCTCAATGCTTATATCACTAAAAAAATTAGCTTGATATATTGAATGATGGATTAGGTTTTCCCAGATTACAACATTGATAGCCTTCCCTTAATTGATAATACCCAAATTTTTTTACTGATATCGATTGTATTTAGACAACTTCAAAAACCACTTAAACAGAGATTTGGAATGTTATAATCCTCACTGGTAGACTTTTTTCACCTTGGATCCTTGATAAATGATTAATAAATCATTGATGACAAGTCGGCTACTCCTTCGTTTTGCTACATACGAGTGACAAATAGTAACATCGAATTGGTGAATAATCTAATTTGTCATGCGTCAATACCCAATACCGAATAGTATTCTTCCAACCTTTTCATGTTGGGTGACCTAAAAATTAAAATTTAGGTTTTTAAATCTATGATTCATGTTCTTTTTTTTGCATATTCTAATTTCAATTGCATAGTGCAATCGTTCCAGTGACTTTGGAGATGTACTTTAGATTACGACAGATGCCTTGGGTATTCGACTGTTGTAATACCCTTGCTATCCCACACAAATATCAGAACCAAAGGCTCTGATACCACATGAAATTAAATTCTTCGATAAAGGAATAAAACACAAGTATTAATGATTGAATCAAATTAAATCAAATGGCCACATCAGGAGGACATAGTCCAAGCCACTAAGGAGGGCAGATCCTTGCATACACAAATGTGATAGAATGATCGATGATAAATAAATAACAACCCACTCCTAAATATATGAATTAGTAAATAATGAATAACAAATTTGGCTATATGGGTTCCATAACAAATGCATTGATGATTGGATTGCATGATTTTGTGAGAGTTTGCGTTATTTTGGAGTATTTTTGTAGCAATTTTAGATAATTTTATGTTTTTTTGGGTCGCAAATAAAAGTTAACCACCCAAATCAATCCATGTTATCACCAATATGAATGAAATTATGATGTGGATGGTTATACTGATGAATATGGCTGTTTTGTGAAATTTTGAACCAATTTGATGCATTTTGAAGCTTGTTAGGTGATTTTGCAGCTTTTGGTCGAAAACAAAAAAATACTTGTCCAAATCAATTTTTATTTTCATAAAAAATGATATGACGATGAAATGAATGTATGGATGCAATTTGGAGTGATTTTGCAGAGGTAAGCTACCTTTTGGAGAATTTTTGTCTTTCTAAAAATTTTGACACCAAACATTGAATAATGTCCACATCATGCATAGACACCGACCAAAGTTTACCATTCTACAGATGCTAGTCAACATTTCAATGCACTTGTGAATGCCCATGGACATTCTAGTGTACCAAAAATAGCTATAGCCTACAGAGGTGAAATCATATTCATTCTTGTGTTTGGAAATTCCAAAAGTTACGTCTAAGGAAGTGAGTGAAGTGAAGTGGGGTGAAGGAGTGAAGTGGAGTGGAAGATATGGCGATGGAGGGTGCGAATGCGGTAGTAGGAGAAGAGGTGCATGTTTTTGAGGTAAGTGCTCTTGGAATTATTTGTTTGAACTTGTGATTTTTTTTTTGAAATTTATGTAATGTATGTGACATTAATGTGATTGCATTGTGTATGTATTGTACTGCAGTTGAAGATATTGGAGGCTCGACATTGATTCTTACCTCTCATTCTTAGGGTGAGAAAGGTGTTGGTGGATGAGCAGTGGAAGTGGTTGGATAAATTGGGGTTGTCAGGGGTAGATCGAATTGATGTGTTGAGGGTTGATGAGGAGTATCTCTCTACCTTAACAAAGATATGGGATCCAGATAAGGGGACATTTCAACTCCCTACTAGTGAGACAACAATGATGCTTGAGGATGTATACCTCATCCTCAAAGTACCATTGGAGGAGTTATATGTTGAGGTTGGACATGATAAGGGGGATGAGATGAACCATATATTTGGAGATCGATGGTAAGGTGAGAGTGTGAAGTATGGAGGGATAAGGTACTTGGTGATGTATGTAGAGAAGAAGTTGGAGGTATTACGTACCTTAGTCATGTTTGTGTTGGCCAACATAGTGTCCTCGAATAGCACTAGCTATCGATTCCCATGGAACATGATCAGGTTGGTGTATGGTATGATCGATGAGCCTCAGGTGTATGTATGGTAACTTAATTTGTTGGTGCAACTATACCAGGAGATATATGAGGTGAAGAGGTGAAGGTGTAAGGGGTTGGGGTGTAGTGTATTGTTATAGTGCTAGTGCTAGGAGCACTTTAGTGTGGCTCAGCCTATGGGATTACCTACTGATGTGGAGAATGAGGACAAACCCTACGCTTTGATATGGTGAGTGGTTGAGGAGGTGCAATCAAGTCATCCTATTTGTATTGGCTAGGAGTGTAGGGATATTTGGGTAGGGCTGACACCTACTCAAGTGCTATGGAGACCATGGTGAGAATCTAGATGTACTGGTTATGGGGAGTAGTTATGGAGGATTTGGCAAGCTATATGGGTGGTTTGGAGGCACAAAAGTGAGGTGGAGCTGATCTAGTTCTCATGGGTGCTATGGTAGTTTGGGCTATGATAGGGAGTTCCTGAGGGACTAGTGTTGTACAAGTACCATCATGATGAGATGGGTCTACCTTGTGTTGAGGTATGGAAGGTGACCTATAAGGATGATGAGGAGATGGATCTCCCTAATTTGGATGATATGGGGACTACTACGAAGTATGATGCATGGTTCTTTGCACAACCACCATGGGTACTGAGTCCAATGGTGGATGGGGGGAATTGGGATGAGGATGAGGTAGAGGTTGAGGTGGAGGAGGAGGAGGCAAATGAGGCTCCCAAACATCATAGATACCTTTTATCTAGTAGTTGATGTATATAGGTTAGGGATGCAACACAATAGCCTCCAAATATTGGAGGTGATGGAGATGGCATGGGTGATACAGAGGAGGTTATAGAGATACCTCTAGGCTAAAGTGAGAAATATTGGGCAAGGCTTGAGTAGCTAGTGGTGGAGCGAGATGCAGTGATAGTAGCTCAAGATGAAAATATAGATCGACTGTGAGTGGATCTAGAGGTACAAATGATTATAGGTGGAGGTGAGGATAGGATCACAAGGCTCTAGGCAGAGCTACTTGAGAGGGACCATCATCAAATACATGATGTACTATGCCTTTGGATCTGATATGGATACATCCAATATTTGGAGGATCGATTGATGCAACACCATATTGGGCTACCAGATCTACCCTCATTCATATTTAGGTTTGTTAGGCATAGTGATTCTAAGCATAGTGGCTCTAGGTCTAAGGATTCTTCGAGATCATAGGGGTACTTTTATAGGTGTTAGCTAGTGCTTAGAAGTACTTTTGTATATGAGCCTTGGTGCTCCATTGTATATAGCCTTTGGGTATTTATTATATATGTGATAATTATATTTATATATACATGGCTTTTACTTTTGTGTTATGCTCTTGTGTGAATGCATGTGTATATATGTGATGAATGATAATGCAATGAAAATGTGTATGAATGCAAATGAATTAATGCTCTAATGACCATTCATATTTTAGATGTTTTTTGACCATTGATAGCATTGTTGTTTAATCAAAGGCACCAAACTGGTGGCATGTGAAATGGAATACTCATGTAATGATATGGATATTGACGTGGAAGAAGATATGGATGTTGATATGGAATAATATGTGGATGTTGATATGGAATATTGACTATTTTGCAAAGATGAACATACTAGTGATAGCAAACAAACTCATTAAATACTACCTAAATTCTCTAAGACCAAATGTGTGCATAGTGAATTCATTTACCAAATCATGAGCATGGTAATGACTCAAGATAATCAAGAACCAATGTGTGTGCAAGTGAGTTAATTAACCCATATTGAGTAAATTGGGATGAAACCTATTATGGAGAAGACCAAGAAGCTATCTTTTCCTTATGTGTAGTCAGAAGTCTCTTCAAGAGAGATGTATCACCATGCATGAGCATACTCCACTGCCAATCAAGCATCTATAGCCCTGGTGGAGATTAGCTCCATAGTCCAATAATATAATCTCTAAGCTTTTGGGATTCAAACTACCTATTGAGTGGTAATTTTGCCCAATTGTAAAACCACACTCACAATTAGGGTATTTATTAGAAAACCCTCTCTTGCAAAGAAAGATATTTCTCCAAGGTTCCTTTTACTTAATGTGTGCTTGTAAATTTGTGAAGATGTATCAAATAAGTGCTAGGAATACCTTGGTGATTTATAAATAACTATTAACAAGGGACCTGTGTTGGTATTATTTTATTGCTATACTAGTGATTGTTCATGAAACTTAAAAGAAAATAAAATGTGATTTTCCCTCATATGACCACTATGTAAAGCCTTATTTTATTTTATCTTGAAGTATTTTAGGTAGATTTTATCTTATTTTGTTTAAGAAAATTTTAAACAAGTTTTATCTTACATTATTAAACCCTGCTTTGAGCATACAAGACAAGACTAAAAGCTATCTTTTGAAATGCAAAGTTTGAATGATGATTGGATTCATTTAATGTTTCTTTGAATATGGAAATAAAATAATTTATATGAATAACTTAATAAATGAAATAGCATGTGGCATATCATATAAATTACCCCTCTTTAATGAAATTATAATTTTTATAAAGAAAATTTAATTTATTGCTCTAAAAATAATGGCCTTTGAAATGCCATATAAATCGCTCCCCTTTAATGAAATCTTATTTTCATAAAGAGAATTTAATTTATTACTTGCAAAGTGAACATGCAAAAATTAAAATTTGATTTACCTTCAAAATGTGAAATTATGTAAATTCTAAAATTACAAACTTTTTTTAAAAACAAAAACTTTGGATAATTTTTGTAATTTCAAAATAGCTTCAAAACAGAATCGAACTTGTTCTAAATGGAGCGTTAAAGCTTGTTCTTCACATTCATGCATCTATTTTTGGAATTTTAAATTTTTTACTTTTATTTTAATTGCCGAAGTTTTAAAATGAAAAGGGAAAGGGTTGGAAAAATAAAATAAAAATCTGAAAACATGAAATAGAATATAGAAAATGACCAAAAAGAAATACTGTAAACTGGTTCCCCAATTCTGTAGAAAATATTAGATCCTAAACACAAGATAAAAACTAGGTTAGACCTACATACATACAATCTAATTCTGGTAAAGGTGAGAGTCTAAAGAGTAAAATATGCATTAAAATATTTTGAACAATGATACCACATTCGTGCACAAAATACCATTAAAATAATTCAGTACATGCCAAAAAATATGTGCAATAAAACCATCGATTTGTATTCAAAATCTGCCTTTCCTACATACAAAATTGAGAGTAAATGTTAGCAGCAGCCAGGAATCCTTCCAACACATTTCCCACATTCCTCCTATTCCAAAAGTTCAAGCTCTCACTTCAATGGTATGCATGAATATTTAAAATCCTCAAGAAATCATTCATTTCCTTCTGTTGCGCTTCATTTCCCTTCAACACTTGATTTTATTTGTACCCGTTCATTCTATTCTCCCATGCCTTCATGCACTGGTTTTATTTTCTTATCTCTGGTTTCCTTTCCAACTTTTTTGTTTCTTTCTCTAAATGAAATTTTTCTTTTGTCTTCATTCTCCACCTTTTGTAACCAAAATATCATTGATTGTTTTGAAACCATTTTGATAAATGTCCTTGTATTTACAATGACCCAGTTTGTATTCAAAACTTACATCATTACCATATTTTTTAATACCTTTCATCATTAACAATAAGAATACTTTGGTAGCATTTATTTAGAATATTATTAGGCCCTTTTAAACTTTAATTTTGTAATGCTCCTATCATTGCCCATGTTGTAATCCATACTCTCTCTATGATAATACTTCGAATACTACACCCCCATCTATCCTGCGATGAAACCACCTTGTATGACTCCACATACACAATGGATAGCACATGCAATATAACACCACACCACCACATCAACCCTTTCTCTTCTGTCTATGTGGCCTTGACACTCCTTTGGCCACCCACTGATTAGATTCCACCTTTTCAATAGCACATGACATTTTATAACTCCTCTATGACTAACACGATTTGCATGTTGATGAAAGGATTCTATTTGAGTTCATGAAATAGACTGGGTGATAGGAGGCATATGCATGGTATCCTCTACCTGACTGTGACATCCTTATCTTTCAACTAAGGAATAAGGAAGATTAGTTGTAATAATAGATGTTGCGCTAGTCGCCTTTGATATGTCGACACAACATGGGATTTGGGTACATATCACATGTAAGAGTTAAACCTCCAACTAAAAAAAAGTCCCATTCCTACTTCATCCATTCTCTTTGATGTTAATTTTTGTGAGCATAACCATCTTGTTCCTATGCCACTGTGAAGTTGAAGTATACAAATGACAACAATAGGTCTGCTTCCATTTTTTTATTATTAACCATGAGACATTTATGATTAACTTTCCAACTCATGAGCATTTTATCTCGTTGGTGCCCATCACCTTATTCATCTCCATTTGATGTTGTAGTGAGATATTGCTTGTCTTCATCTATTGTTTGCCACCATACCTTTTGTATAATCTATATAATTCCCACACTTATTTTGGATATTTTACCATTTAAACCAACCTTGCACCTGCTATTTTTATAAATATTCTTATTTCACCATCCCAAGTGTGCAATGTGGCTGCATCCTCTATAACACACGATATCACACTTATCCTATGCACTGCCATCCTCCATGATTTTCTCTAGTTTTAGCAGTTTACCCATTTGCTTTGACAGGATTGTATGTTGTAAACACCAACCGACCACCCCAACCCTACGCATGGGATGATGAAAATCAGGTTCCCAAATTTCTTAATGAAGCTTCATTTTTTTATTTACGAAAATTGCACATGCATAGGCTTATCAATATAATTCTTTGTGATTGACATGGCTAAGCTTATCCTAAAATCTTAAAATCTCCAACACATGTATGCCAACGACAGATTCATTTTTGTGCAATCTCATGGCTCCATCCGGCTTGCTATTTACATAGGGAATAGGTACGTAGAACCATCAAGCCTCCTCATCACTATTCTTGAATGCCTAAAACCTCCCTGCATGTCCATATTACTGTCTGATGTCCCTAGCTCCACAGTCCGGCCTGTGGGCCATGTAATTTTGTCAAAACCACTTCAAATATTGTAACCACCATTCATTTATTTGTATAGCCATTCATAGTAGGCCACATCCATCCCTGGGGTCATCGGTCTACGTCATGTTGTTCCACGTTGAAGCCCCAATATATATATCCATGATTTCACCATCGCGTATGTGTCCAATTTGAACTTGCACACATAGAAATAACATGTTACTAAACCTTTTGAACAATTGGATCTCTTCTATTTCATAACCCAAAACTAACATCCATAAATCCAAAAGTCTCATTAAAATTAAAGAAAAGAAAGCTTATATGGCTTCACTTACGTAGATTTACATATACATAAAATAGGTATATGTATATCCTTTTATTATTGTTTTATATTGTTATTATTTATTTTATAATGTATTACTTTTATTATTATAATATATATAATAATATTATATATATTGTTATTTTCTATTTTTCAATGACAATCAACCAAACAAGAAAATTTAAGCAATACATTGGAAAAACACAAAATATTGCAACAATAAAGGACATGGACATTAACCCAAAATTGAACCACTATAAAGCACACACATGGGTAGGAAATCTTCGACAAAATTACCATTTAAAAACAACCAAAAATTCCCTAAAAAAACAAGATTTTAAGTTGGGTCCCCAATTTGGGGCTAGTTGTGCAATGGCCACAACAAATGGCAACTCTACTAGAAAATGCTCCTGAGCATTTCAAGTGAAGAACCTAGTTATGAAAATAATCAAACCAAATATTAGAGAAATATACATCATCTGGCAACATCCAAATAATATGGGGTAGGCAGCTTCGACCAAAAAAACATGAATCATTTGCCCTAGCTTAATGTGTGTGTATGTGATTTCATTTTGCATGCTTAAAAACCATCCAAATTCCATCATCTAATTTGCATTAGGCTATGAAGTATTACTCCCAAAAAGACTCGTATATATAGAGCCCTACTACTAGTCAGGCGTCCATAGCCCCGATAAAGTTTATCTATATTACCCATATGTTTAGTTGATATTTTGCAATGCTTTTTTTTTTGAACAAGCTTTTATCTAAACAGAGCCCTACTATCGGTCATGCATCTATAGCCCCGACATAGTTTATCCAAACTTGGTGATTTATTTTAGCATGTTTTACTTTGCTTTTTTTTTATAAGGCCTTGCAAAAGTTTATGCACCACATGGGTTAGAGAGCATTTGAAGTTAGAGAGTATTTGAAGTTAGGAAATTCACCCTTCATGACAAAGGATCACAAAAAATTATCAAGAGGCCATTAGTAGCTACCACAAAACATCATCTCAAACTAAGGGACCAATCTAAAAATGCAAAACTTGCAAACCAAAAGTTCGAGATAAACCCCAAAACTTAACCTAATGCGAACTGACACAAAACTTGTCAAAGTAAAAGAAAACAAAAGCATGAAAACCAAAGCTATATACAAAAATATACAATAATGTACAAAAGCGATGTAAAAATTTGGATTATCACTTCCCTAGATCCCAAAAATGATTAGCACACTTTAAAAGATACATATCATAATAATCATGCCAAGATCTACATAAATCCAACCAAAATAAGATTAGACCAAATAATATAAAAACCCTCATTTTGCCTCTCTCACCCCACTAATTTGATTCCATGACATTAGCAATTCCATATTGAAGCTTTAAGTCATTAAAATTTCAAGTGAATCTATGATTTTCAATTATATTTTGCTTATTCAAAAAGGTGTAAATGTCAAGCCCTGATTCATCACTCTAACTTAAGTTCTCATTTTCACAAATAGATAAGATCTCCTTCAAATAAGAAGCTATTTCTAAAAATTTTGAATCCAGGTCATTAACTACATCTTTAGGCCAAACATGATTACACAACACTTTGCAAGCATCTAGGATATCTGCCAAATAAATATGATCATAAGTTTTTATCCTAGATTCAATTATTAATTTTTGATAAACTTGATTCAACAATTCAAACACATCCACTTATTTTTCATTCAAAAAAGCAATATTATTAGTGGTGTGAGTATACATCAACTTAAATTCTTTGTCAACCACAAATGGTATTTCATCATTGATAGTATTCGAATCCAATAAATAATTAGGCAAACATTCACTTGGAGTTCAAATGGTGGAACACAAAAGGTAATATTCTACCTTTGATACATTTCTATTTACCAATATTTGGAGAATATTTGTTGCTTCTTCTTATTTCTCATGATCTCCATCATAGTCATCTCGTAGCCCTTCATTTTCATCAGTTACCTATTCATCAAAAATACCAAAATTAGGAACCCGATTAAAAACATGCCCATCATTTTCAAACCTTAAATCTTGCTGGTCAATGGATGTGTTAAATAACACATATCCATGATAAACTACTTGACTTGTTTCAAATAAAGCAAAATTTTCATTTGGATAATCAATGAAATCAAACCCAAATGATTCAGATTTTGGAATGTTCTCTATATGAGGTAACATAGGTATTATAGGATCCTTAGGTGAAACTAGGTTTTCAATTTCTTGCCCCTCAAATGAGAACAAAGTGAGTGATTCCCCTCTTTCATCCACAACAAATGGATCATAGGAAACATTTATCATTTCATCCTTTTCTCTTTTGGCAAGGTGTTCAATAAACTCATCTTCAAAATAATTGAGTCTTGGAACCTTCTCTACTTCTAAAAATGGTTTGTTATTTTTTGATTGCATAGGGATTTCAAAATCTTCATGTGAGATGAAGGTTTCAATATCCTGCATATCAAACAAAGAGAAATTTTCAAAAGAGAATGTAGGAGTAACAAATGATTCTATATATCTCTTTCAATAGTTGTCATATAGACCCATGAGATGAATTTATATTACATCTTCCTCGTAATATTTATATTCTTCAAGAAAATCTTCTTCAAATTCTCCTTCAATCATTTTTGGTGACTCAAGGATTTCTACGATGGAATCATTTCTCATATTTATATTTGTGCAATCACTGTAATCCTCATTTGTAAATAATGACTTTAAGTCATAACTTGACTCATGTTGGCTTTCTTGATCATCATAATAATTGTCCTCTGAAAACAAGTGATGAAATTCTATCATGTCTTCTGCACAATCTTTAGATTCATTTTTTGAATCCCTTTCAAATTCCCTTTCACTCTTTCTGAGATTATCCCAATCCTCCTGTGTAAATAATGACTCTAAACCTTTTATTTCTAGAGGCTCATATATTTTCAACATTGATTCAACCTCTACATCTTGATGGGCTTGTTCACCACAATCCTCATTGGTGGATATTGGTTTTGAAACTTGCACCTCCTCTTGGATGATATCTAGGGTGGTTGTGAAATTTGGACATTCAACTTCATCCCATTGATTGTTCACATTAGACATAATTTGATTCAAGGGTGCCAAATTGGATGGTTGGTATTGGTTGGAATTCATAACTCTTGAAGAACATTTTATCATGGGAGAAGGTTGTACCTCAGCCTGACTCATGGGTGGTGTCTGATTAGATGAGATCCACCATTGTTATACTATTATTGCATCATTGTAGGCTCTAGGCAAGGATGGATCTTTAATAATTTCCCCTAGAAGAGTAGCAATTAAGGGGTCTAAGGCTCCCATGTAAATTTGAATGGCTTCTTCTTTTGAAATGATGTAATGTGTATTCATTTTGATATACAACCTATGAAACCTATCATTGAATTGGCTCATGGATTCATTAGGTTCTTTATATATAGATATAAATCGATTCTTTATCACAATTGGGTCAACCGATTTCCTAAAATGGTTGAGAAACATTACCTCTAACTTATCCCAATCTAGGACAAAATTTGTAGGTGAGTGGAGGTACCAATCAAATGCAACCTCATCCAATGTGTACAAAATTAGAGTACAAGCAACATCTTCATGCATAATTTACAAATAAATTAACATGTCTTTGTATCTCTGAATATACTCCTTGGCTTGATCCACATCATGCCTAAATTGAGGTAAATAATATTTTGCACCTTCTGGTATTTGATGATTAGGAATATTTTTATAACGATAATCATGACCAATCCAGGATGCCAATTTACTAGAGTAACCATTGTCATTAGCGTACCTTAAGGAATATAACTTTGGTACCAACTTTGTTAGTCAAATAAATATATCTTGCAAAGAAGCATGAAATGACTAACAACTTTCAAATGTTTAACATATAGATCATCATGTTAGCATCAACCAAAATATATGCATCAATTAAACCATGACATTAAAGAACATTCTCAAATTTGCAAAAAGGTTAGCATCAATGCATCATCAATTAGAGAATGTTTGAATCAATGAAAGTGATCATATGTAAACAAACTTCGTTAGTCAGGAACCTGTTGTGACTATCTCACAACTAACCCCAATATTGGGGACCCACTTGAAATTTTAGAAAATGTGAACTAATGGGGCACAATTGAGCAATTTGGTTTTCACTTTTGTTGTTGTTTTGTTGGTTGGTTTTTTGTCATTTTTTCATGTGTGTTATTTTGTTAGCTTTTGTTATTTCATTCTTATCATTTTGTCATTGTTATTTGTTGTTGGTGTTATCATTTAGGTTGTTGTTATCGTTTTATTTGTTGTTATTTTATAGTTATTATTTTGTTATTTAATTTTATTTTAGTTAGTTCATCACTTAGTTTGTTATTTAATTATTTTTTATTTATTAATATCTCTTAGCCTTCCGTTATGGCATGTGTGTTCTAAAAATTTGTTTGTTCTTACTTCATAGGTGAAGGATACGACACATGGCAAGGGTAGAAACACATAACCCGAGGGGCATGTGATAGAGCAGAGTAGCGAACTTCACAGAGGCACATGGCAACATGGACTAGGTCAATGAGGAACATATGGTTGGCCAAAGCACATTCAATGCTCACAAAAATGGATAAGATATTTCTTGAAGGTAATCAATTCAATTGCTAAGCGAGTTTTCTTTTTAAGTGCTTAAGGAGCCATCCCGCAACCCATGTGGGATAGAAGAAATCTCCAACCAAATTTAAAGATCCACCAATGGATGGTGTACACATGGTGGGTCACATGAACAATGAGATTAATACTTGAGATGGGTAATATACAGGAATATTGGATCACAATCAATGGCTACAGGGAGCATCTATTTACATTTAGTGATGACTATTTTGCAACGTATATGGTATAATGAGCACCTACCTTGTTAGACAACACCAGGGTGTACCACCAAAAATCGTAGGTGGTTAGGGCCATTTAGTTGTAAGGATATGCTTATAAGAGCTTTATGCAGCAGCAAAGAGACATTGTTATTAGATTTCACCAAATAACTAAAACATCTACCCCATTTGAACCCTAAAATATATCGTAGTTTCTAAGGGAATTTTTCCACACCTACCATTAAGGAGAATGAAGGTGCTAGACGTCAATGTAGTAAGCTTTAGAGCCTCAATTCGAAAGGTCAATTCCTCGATTGGTGTTGGTTGTAGTGATAGGAAGTGATAGAGGAATCACAGATGAACAATGACTTCACTACGAACGAGAGTTTAATATGGATAATGTACTATATCGTAACCAGCCCAAGCAACTTGGTCTAGCATTGAGTAACAAGTGGTTAGGGCTTATGTCCTCCCCACTCGGGTTTGAGGTGTGGTAGGACCATTCAAAATAAAGGTGGTAGATTTTGTTAAAATTTTTGAAAGTACCTAAGGTGATTGCATTATTTTGAGCTTAGGATGTTATAAGGTTTAGATAAAATTTTGTTTATTTCCTTTTGCATTATGTCCCTTTGGTGCCCCTTTACGTGGGAAATGTTGAGGTATTAGGGGACCAACTTTGGTTCATATGTATTTTTCATGTGGAATATATTTAAAGGTGGACCAAAAGCTATAAGGGAAAAGGAGATATAAGGAGGAATGGAATTATTTGTTTTAGGGTTTCTATTTTAGGAGTATTGTAAGAATTTAAAAGGGCATATATTTTTGGTTTATTTTGCTTCTATTTTTGTAAATGAAGTTGATAATAAAAGGCTACTAAAATATTTAAAATACCATGGAAGCCCATTTTCAATGGGCTAGAATTTTTTCTAAGCAAAGACATATAATTTTTGAGATTTTAATGCATACAAATCTGTAAACTTGCACCTTGTGAGAAATATTGGAATAGATTTATTTCTAAGGGTTTTATGTTTAATGCTTGATCTTTTTACTGAATTTTGTGGACTTATATCTAGTGTTTAATTTTCTTAGGAGGTTACACTACATGAAGGTTTATTTGAATGCAGGATTTATTTTCCTTAGAGTCTAGCACTTGATCTGATCAAATTGTGTTTATGTAGGTTTGTTTAGATTGAGTTACCCTTAGAGTTTCTCATAATATTTGGTTTTGTAGGGTAGGGGAGCATGACGTTGTATTGTATTTGCACTTATATTCCAACTTTAGTTTAGTTTAGTTGTAGTTTCTTTTTTGCAAGTTTTCTTTTATTTTTGCAAACCCCACTTGTTTAAGTCTTTCAATTTGAAACTCATAATCACAAAAGATCCTATTTAAATCATAAATTTGATCTGGAAAATATGGAGTGTACATAATCCAAAGCATTAGTTTCACAAAAACTTACATTTACATTTATTTGGATCATCTTTCAGAATATTAAAAGGAACATTTCTGCACAAATTTTTAGTTTGCATAAATCAAAGATAACATCAATCTAGGAGGGAGGGTTTCTAACCTACTATTTTACATTAAATAAAAGATAAGAAATGGAGTGGATAATTTCATAGCACTAACTAATTTTCATGTACATAATCAAAGATAAAAGGAATGGCTAACTCCACTAACCCTCGGGTTTGAGGTGTAGACCAATTGGTTCATCCAAACCCCATAAGGGGGGTGGAGGTCCAAGGTTCCTCGCCAGACTGAATTATTGTCCCTTTCCTAGTGCTTTCAATGGTGTAAAAGGTTTAAAATGATTTTGGTATGGAAGTTATAGGGGCAGACTGTGCGAATATCTGTGTGGCAACTTCTGGGGCGAACAACGCAGAATACTATGGCGGCCATAAAAGTTGGACAGCCTACCCAAATTCATGGTGGCTACCAATTCCACCATGTTAAAAAAAAAAGAAAAAACTTCACTAACCCTTAAAATCACATTAAGTGTAGATAAAGCAAATGAATTCTAACTTTCTAACTTTGCAATTAGGAGAGCATTAAATTTGAAGATAAAATTGAATCTACTAACTGAAAATGAATATCACATTAAAGGTATGGATTTTAAAATTAAGTGGACAATTCCACACACTTTCTCACTTTTCATGTTAATCTAAATATAAAACGAATCCACTAACATGGATTCAGGGTAAGACAAATTAATGCAAATATAATCAAAGAAGCAACACTTCATTTTATCAATTTGTACAAAGGCACATTCATAGCAATCTAAGGAAATCAATCACAAAGCACAAATGAAATAAACCAGTAGGCCCCTTATTAACAGTTACTTGCAAATCATTGGGTTGTTTCTAGCATTTTTTATTCTTAATTATTTTAATTTCAAATACACATGTTCAATGCTTATATAGTGAAACCTTGGAGAAGTTTTTATTTTTAACTTCTTTGCAAGAGAGGGTGTTCAGATTAATACCCTGAGTATGATGGGGATTTTGCAATTGGGAAAAATATCCACTCAATAGAAATGGCACTAGAAGGAGGGCATGAATTGGATATTATTTTGTTTTCTAAATGCTTTTGAATTGTTAATGCAGTAAATAATGTGATTTGGTGTAACCTTGAGAGCTTTGAATTGTTAAATGTTTCATGTCCTATTGACCATTATATTTGGCCTCCTTTAGCACTCAATAGAATTGGTGCTAGAAGGAGGGCCTAAATTGGTTTACTTTATTGCTATTTAAATGCTAAATTTTTCATGTTTCTTGAAAGGTTATTTGAAGGAATTGGTCTTGAATAACGAAGTTTTGTTTACATATTGATCACTTTCATTGATCCTAATGTTCTCTAATTGATGTTGTATTAAGGCTAACTTTTTGCAAATTGGAGAATGTTCTTTGATGCAATGTGTTAGGATCCTCAATCCGAACATTATTAGTTAGTATTATTAATCATTTAATTATTATATTATTAACTTATAAAGTGAACCATCACAACCCTTCATAACATGAACCATCACGTCTCTTCATACGTGAACCATCATGTCTCTTCACCAACGTAGCTTTAGGGTAGATATATATATTAGGTTGGCCATCCATATCAAATCATCCAAGAAGAATAATAATAAGCATAGATTCTAAGGAGGTAACCCCCTATAGTGGCAAAGCGATTACAAGGGAGCCCCCTTTGAGTGGCTTGTGATTACATTTACATTAATTTGTTAATAATTTTATAGTAAGACCTTGGGGTCTTACCATTTGGTATCAAAGCCATGTGGGACCCAATCATGTGGGAATTTCTCAAAGATCTTCATCAAATCACTTCTGTGCGTGAGTATCAAACTCAATTTAAGGATATCACCAAACACAACACAATATTGGATGAATCAATTCTCATCAATGGATTCATTAGGGGAGTAAAAGAGGAAATTAGAATGGAGGTGACAAGGTTCAATCCCTATACCATTATGCAGACCTATGGATTGGAAAAATTAGCTGAAGATAAAATTAATGCACAACAACGATTAGGGAAACCACTTATGGAAAAAAATTTGACCACTTACATCACTCCCAAACCTATGCATAATGGAAGGGCACAAAGCACTTACACAACCCCCAAATCTAACCAAAATTTACGAATTAAACACCTTATCTCTGAGGAGATGAAGGAACGATGAGAAAAAGGACTCTGTGATAATTGTGATGAACAATTTGGACCCCACCATAAATGTGCTACACTAACATTGTATTTATTGAAGGAATTTGATCCCTGTCTCTTCATAAAGAAAGCAGATGAGGTAGTTGTGTCCGAAGTGACTAGTGCACCTACTCACCACAATGAAGACAATGAGGTCGATGTGTAAGAATTGATTGATGTATCAAGAAAGGATGAGGTATACATACCCAAAGTGATCAATGCTAGCCAAAAATGCACTCTACAAGACCTACACATACCTTCCTCACCAATAGTGAGTTCTTGCCATATGACTAAACCTATTCAAAATCAACGTAGAGTGACTACACACTCCTTCTTTGTTGGCTCTACCGAGGAACCAAAAAAGGATATGAAATCATTACCATCACTTTTGATGCATCATTCTGAAGTATTTGAGGAACCCCAAGGGTTGCCCTCCCATCGTCATCATGATTTTCCTAAGGGAGATTCTACTATTGTTCTTGGCAACCCCCCTCTAATGATTCATCATTCTCGATATCCCTACCTACAAAAGGATGCCATTAAAAGAGTCCAAGAACTTACACAAATACTTCTTAGAAAACAAAGGACAAAGCTTCTCACTTTGAGCTTTGAGGACAAAGCTCTTTTTAAGAAGGGTGGCATGTTAGGATCCTCAATCCTAACATTATTAGTTAGTATTATTAATCATTTAATTATTATATTATTAACTTATAAAGTGAACCATCATAACCCTTCATAACATGAACCATCATGTCTCTTCATATGTGAACCATCATGTCTCTTCACCAACGTAGATTTAGGGTAGATATATATATTAGGTTGGCCATCCATATCAAATCATCCAAGAAGAATAATAATAAGCATATATTCTAAGGAGGGAGCCTCCTATAGTGGCAAAGCGATTACAAAGGAGCCCCCTTTGAGTGGCCTGCGATTACACTTACATTAATTTGTTAATAATTACATTAATTTGTTAATAATTACATTAATTTGTTAATAATTTTATAGTAAGACCTTGGGGTCTTACCACTATGGTTTAATTGATGCATATATTTTGATTGATGCTAACATGATGATTTATATGTGAAACATTGGAGGATTTTTAGTCATTTCATGCTTCTTTACAAGATATCTTTATTTGACTAAAAAAATTGGTTCTGAATTTATTCTTTGATTTTCACTAATGGTGTCATTTGATAAAATAAGAGCAAGAATGGCATCTTTTTTATGTGACCATTATAGTAATTTACACATGCCTAGAATACCCCATCAAATTCTTGAAATTTTATTGGAGTTTGCATCGTATTTTAGGCAAAATGTGGCATTAGGACACATACAGAGATTGTCTATCTACAAGAGCATGTTAATTCACTTGCAAATTTTCCATGAGGATGTTGCTAGTAGGTTATTCTCATACACATTGGATGACATAGGATTGGGTTGGTATATTCAATTACCTATAGATATTATCACTTCTTGGGTACAACTAGAAACAATATTTTTTGACCATTTTTAAAATCAAGTTGACCTAGTTATTTTGCAAAATTAGTTTACCTCTATTTATAAACAACCTAATGAATCCATGAGATAATTCAATGATAGGGTCCATAGGTTGTCCACTTAAGTGGTGAAAAATTACAACATATCGGAAGAGGAAGCCTTTCAAATTTACATGGGAGACTTAGACCCCTCAAAATCTAAATTTCTAAGGAATCTTCTTGAAGATTCATCCTTGCCTAAGGCCTACAATGAGGAAATTATGATATAACGATGGTGGAATTTGAGAAATATTAATGGGGGTAAGCTATCATTGCCTAACCCTAAGGCTAAAAATCAAAATTCACCCCTGAGTCAAGTTGAGACACAACATTTTCCCATGAGAGGTTTTTTTTCAGGAGTTATTGAAGCAAACCTACACCAACCATATAATCTAGTACCATGGATAATGATAATGATTGAAATCTCATCAAGTGTTAGAAAATGATAATGATTCTACTACCATGGATAAAGAAGGAGAATCACTTGCGTTGGTCCCCTTTGAGGGGTAAGAAATTAAAAATATTGATCCACCTATTGGCTCTACGATGTCTATGCCATCTCAAAACGAGGAAATTCTAGACCCTAAGTGGTTTGGGTTTGATATTATTGATGATCCTAATGAAATATGGATTTAAAATATCTCAAGCTATTGATCATGGAAAGGTGTTATGTGACATTTATCTTGAGAAGCTAGGTTCTTTTTTTGAAAAATATGGGCATATGTTTGATTGGGTGCCTAGCTTTGGTATTTTTGAATAGGTGTTTGAGATGATGAAAGTCATGAAGAAAAAGGAAAGATTACAAATGCTCACAAAGGTTTGGAAAATGAAAATATGCAAAAGGTAAAATCTAAACCTTTATGTTTCATTATCCAAAATTTGGGTAAAATGTTGCAGCATGAAATTTTATATTCAAATGTGATTAATGATCAAGTGCCATGTGAGGTTAGCAAAGAGCTAGAATTGGTTTCTACTTACATTGCTAATAAGTTTGTCTTGTCAAACGAAACAAATGTGAATATGCTTGAATTGTTGAATCATGTCCATAGAATATTAAAAATTCAAACTAGGGTAAAAACTTATAATGATACTTATTTAGTAAATATCCTATATGCTTGCAAAGTGTTGCATAAGCATGATTGGCCTAAAAAGTTAGAGGGTGACTTGATGTTAAAATTTTTAGAAATAGCCTCTTATTTGAAGGAAATATTATATGCTTGCGAAAATGAGAAATGTTGTCAGAGTGATGAATTGAATATTGGAATTTAAACATCATGTAATAAGCAAGAAATAATTGAAAATCATGCATTTGCTTACCAATTTAATGTGCCACAATCTCAAATTGAAATGGTTAAATATTGGAATAAAAAAGGTAAAATAAAGGATTTTGTATTTGTAGGCATAATTTTATTGTGGGTTGATGCCTATATAATTCAGTGTGCCTATCATGTCAAAATTATTTCTATTCATGAAAGAAATCAAATTTGGAATCCAAGAAATTCATGGTTGAGTTTTGTGCCATTTGTACTATATTGTATATTTTGTAAATACTTTTTGGTTTTCATGTTTAGTCTTGGTTTTGTGTGTTGGTTTTCCTTTGAGTTGTTTGTTTCTCTTGTCTCATTAGAGTGTTTTAGGAGTGTTTTATGTGTGTGTTAGAGTCATTTTCATGCTCCCATACATTTACATTTTGATTCAGTCCCCTTTATTGTGGTTTTGATTTTGTGATGGTTACTAGAAAAATGGCATGGTTTCATAATAGATAATACAACCCACGAATCAAACAAAACTGGGAGGAAATAAAATGAACCTATATAGTAATTATACTTGGTTAAGTGTACTAAGATGATGGAATATGAAACAATGGAATATTATGCCAAAGATTCACTTTAATGAACATCACATGAAAAGGCATTCCTTGGAATTGTGAAGGATGAAATCATCTTGGTGAACCAATTAAGGTGAACATCTAACATGCTCCAATTCAAGTATCACATAAATATTGGAAAATTTCTCTATGAAAGAAGAGTACAATAAATGTAAATATTAATCAAATTAGTCATAAATTTTAGATAAAGTCCAACGGGACCATAGATGCTTGACTGGAAGTGGGGCTCTGTTTAAACAAAAGCTTGATATAAAAATAAATGAGCATTTAAAAGCTTGATCAAATCAATCACCAAGTTTGGATAAACTCCACCAGGGCTATGGAAACATGACTAGCAGTGGGGCTCTATCTGAATAAATTATGGTCAAAAGAGACATTGCAAAATATTATTCAAAAACAAATATTTTTAGTAGCATTTCATAGCCTAAAGGTAAACCAGATGATGGAATTTGGATGGTCCCAAGGATGCAAATTGAACCACATTGCACACACCATGCAGAAGCAAATAATCCATTTATTCTCATATGAAGCTATTGACCTTACTTTCCTTGGGTGTTGCTAAATGGTGTATACTTTTCTAACCTTTGGTTCATTAATTATAGAACTGGGTTCTTCACCAAAAATGCTCAAGAGCATTTCCCAACAGAGTCACCGTTTGTTGTGACTATCTCATAACTAACCCCAATATTGGGGACCCACTTGAAATTTTAGAAAATGTAAACTAATGGGGTACAATTGATAAATTTGGTTTTCACTTTTGTTGTTGTTTTGATGGTTGGGTTTTTGTCATTTTTTAATGTGTGTTATTTTTTTAGCTATTGTTATTTTATTCTTATCATTTTGTCGTTGTTATTTGTTGTTGGTGTTATCATTTAGGTTGTTGTTATCATTTTATTTGTTGTTATTTTATAGTTATTATTTTGTTATTTAATTTTCTTTTAGTTAATTTGTTATTTAATTGTCTTTTAGTTATTAATCTCTCAACCTTCCATTATGACATGTGCATTCTAAAAATTTGTTTGTTCTTACCTCATAGGTGAAGGATACAATACATGGCAAGGGTAAAAACACATAACCTGAGGGGTATGTGACAGAGTAGAGTAGCGGACTTCACAGGAGCACATGGCAGCGTGGACTAAGACAATGATAAACATATGGCAGGCCAAATCAAATTCAACACTCATGAAAATGGATGAGAGATTACCCGAAGGTAATCAATTAAATTGCTAAGCGATTTTCCTTTTAAAGTTCTTGAGGAGCCATCACACAACCCATGTGGGATAGAAGAAATTCCCAACCAAATTTAAAGATCCACCAATGTATGGCATACACGTGGTGGGTCACATGACCAATGAGATTAATGTCTAAGATGGATCAGACATAGGAATATTGGATCACAATCAACGGCTATGGGGATCATCTATTTATGTTTAGTGATGACTATTTTGCAGCGTATATGGGATAATGAGCACCTACCCTATCATACAACACCAGGGTGTAACATAAAAAATCATAGGGGATTAGGATTGTTTAGTTATAGGGATATACTCATAATATCTCGATGCAACAGAAGGGATATGTCATGATTAGCTTTTACCAAATAACTAAAACATCTATCTTGTTTGAACCTTAAAATATAATGTAGTTTCAAATGAAATATTTCCACACCTGCAAGTGAGGAGAACGAAGGTGCTAGATGTTGATGTAAGGTTTAGAGCCTCACTTTCGAAGGTTGAGTCCTCAACTGTTGTTGGTTGTAGCGAGGGAAAGTGGCATAGGAATCACATATGAACAAAAACTTCACTATGAATGATAGTTTAAGATGGAAAATGTAATGCATTGTAACCAGCCCGAGCGGCTTGGTCTAGCGATGGGTAACGAGTGGTTAGGACTTATGCCCTCCCCACCTAGGTTTGAGACACGATGGGGCCATTTGAAATAAATATGGTAGATTTTGTTAAAATTTTTGAAAGTGCCTAAGGTGATTGCATTATTTTGAGCGCTTAGGATGTTATAAGGTTTAGATAAAATTTTGTTTTATTTCTTTTTGCATTATATCCCTTTGGTTCTCCTTTTCATGGGTAATGTTGAGGTATTAGGAGACGAACTTTGGTTCATATGTATTTTTCATGTGGAATATATTTAAAGGTGGACCAAAAGCTATAAGAAAAAAGGAGATATAAGGAGGAATGGAATTATTTGTTTTAGGATTTCTATTTTAGGATTATTATAAGAATTTAAAAGGGCATATATTTTTTTGTTTATTTTGTTTTTGTTTTTGTAAAGGAAGTTGAAAAGAAAAGGTTGTTAAAATCTTTAAAAAACCATGAAAGCCCATTTTCAATGGGCTAGAATTTTTTATAAGCAAAGACATATCATTTTTGAGATTTTAATACATACGAATCCGAAAACTTGCACCTTGTGAGAAAGACTTGAGGAGATTTATTTCTAAGGGTTTTATGTTTAATGCTTGATCTTTTTATTGCATTTTGTGGACTTATATCTACTATTTAAAGTTATTAGGAGGTTACACTACGTGAAGGTTTATTTGAATGCAAGATTTATTTTCGTTAGAGTCTAGCACTTGATATGATAAAATTATGTTTATGCAGGTTTGTTTAGATTGATTTACCCTTAAAGTTTTTCATAATATTTGGTTTTGCATGGTAGGGGAGCTTGACGTCGTATTGTGTTTGAACTTGTATTCCAACTTTAGTTTAATTTAGTTGTGGTTTTTTTTCTGCAAGTTTTCTTTTATTTTTGCAAACCCCATTTGTTTAAGTCTTTTAATCTGAAACTCAAAATCCCAAAAGATCTTATTTAATTCATAAATCTGATCTAGGAAATTTGGAGTGTACATAATCCAAATAATCAGTTTCGTAAGCACTTACATTTACATTTATTTGGATCATATTTCAGGATATTAAAAGAAACATTTCTACACAGCTTTTTATTTTGCATAAATAAGATAAAATTAATCTAGGAGGGAGGGTTTCTAACATACTATTTCACATTAAATCAAATATAAGAAATGGAGTGGACAATTACATAGCACTTACTGATTTCATGTACATAATCAAATATAAAAGGAATGGTGAACTCCACTAACCGTCAAACTCACATTAAGTGCAGATAAAAAAAATGAATGCTAACTTGCTAACTTTCTGACTTTCCAACTTTGTAATTAGTAGAGCATTAAATTTGAATATAAAATTGAATCTACTAACTACAAATGAATCTCACATTAAAGACAAAAATTTTATGCTGAGCAAGGTGCAGCAACAGTATTATCATTGTTGTCAACACAGTCAGATAGATCTGTTGATGCAGTGGACAAGAAGTTCAAAAGCTATTTAGATGTAGAAGATAGGAGTTCAAAGGTTATTCAGAGTATGTACAGTGATTTTACAAGAAGACCGAAGTGGCCCATATGCAAAAGATCAAAGAAAAATACAATTAAGAAAAGTGTCACGATATCGCGACATATACAGCAGGCAAGAAAAACTGTCACGATTTCGCAACATGTTGGAAGAGAGAGAAAAAGTAGGAAAAACTATTGCAATTTCGTGACATGTTGGAAGAGAGAAAAAGCAGGAAAAACTGTCATGATTTCATGACATGTTGGAAGAGAAAAGGGCAAGTGGAAAAACTGTCATGATTTTGCTACATGTTGGAAGAGAAAGAAAAAGCAGGAAAAACTGTCGCGATTTCGCGACATGTTGGAAGAAAAAAGGCAAGTGGAAAAATTGTCGTGATTTCGTGACATGTTGGAAGAGAAAGAGAAAGTAGGAAAAAGTGTCGTGATTTCGTGACAAGTTCGAAGAAAGAGAACAAGTAAGAAAAGTGTTGTGATTTCGTGACATGTCGCATTTTTGTGACTAAAATAGGAGAGAGAAAGTAAGTTTGAAAATTGTCGTGATATCGTGACATATCGCATTTTCACGACAAAAGAAATAGAGGAAGCATATGAAAGCAGAACTGTCATGATTTCATGACAAAAGCTAAGTTGAATACTATGGAGGTAGAAGTTTCATGATATCATGACAAAAGCAAAGTTGAAGTCTATGGAAGCAGAAGTGTTGTGATATTGCGACAAAAGAAAAGATGAAGTCTATGGAGGCAAAAATGTCGTGATATCATGACAAAAGAATAGAGAAAGCGTACGGAGGTGAAAGTATTACGATATCGTGACATGTATTTTCGTGGCAATAGCAACAAAAGAAGCTACAAAGGCATAAATGTCACGATTTCATGATAGGTCGTAAATGCGCAAGTCAAGAAGGAGAACCCGACTGAAATGAGAAGTATGACAGTGGACCAACATCACTATGGCAGTTACAGGTTTTGTCTAGAATGAAATCATCAAGTGATGGATAAACCGAACATCTTCTTGAGTTGAAGCCGACGAAGATCGATGACAGCCGACTAAAATTAGGGTTTACAGTTGTTATGAAAGTCGACTAAGATTAAGATTTACAACCGACTAAGATTAGGGTTTTCATCATAAAAATATTATTATAAAAGGAGGGCTATTTGGAGAATTGAGGATCGTCATAGGTGTGTGAAATACGATCATTGTGTGCAGAGTAAGTCATGTCGAATCGTGCTAAGTGCAAAATTTGCAAAGAGTAGAGTGCACAAAAGGGAGAAGATGATCGTGAAGTTCGACTGTAACGAAGCAGAGTGTGTGAAGTGATTGCACAGAGAGAGCAGAGTGCATAGAGAATACAAAGGTGAAGAAGACCAGTTAGGGTCTTACAAAAGCAAAGGTATCCTATTGTCAAACTTATAGATTCAAATTGAAGTTCAGGTTGCAGCTTGGCATCAAAGGTTGGTGCTCCTTTCTGTTGGTGCAGATAAATAAGGGTTTGGTGCTCCTTCCAGTTGGTGCTGGTAAATTAGGGGTTGATGCAGATAAATCAGGGGTTGGTGCTCCTTCTAGTAGGTGTTGGTAAATTAATTGTAAAGTTGGTGCTTTGCAAAGGCTAGATTTGGATGGTAGTCCAAGCAGTCAATTTTTGAGGAGTAGCCACATTGGTGAACCTCGTTAAATATTATGTTGTGTGATGCTCTTTTATTATACTTGTATCTAGTAATAAGTTTTAATTGCTATGGTATTAAGAGCTGTAAATTTAAGTTTATAGAGCTACACTGATTCACCCCCCTCTCAGTGTCATTGTAAGACTAACAATTGGTATCAGAGCTAAGTTCCTGTACAAGCTTAACCAGCTAAGGTGATCTTGGAAGTAACGCAATGGTAGGAGGTGAAGGCTTCTCATCAAACAAGGAACCATTGTTTGACGGATCTAATTATGTGTTTTAGAGAATTAGGATGCAGACATATCTTTGTGCTTTGGGATACGACATCTGGGATTTAGTAGTTAGTGGATACACAATACCCATCACTTCTCCAAAAGAGGTTGACAAAAAGAAACTGTTTGAAAATAACTCAAAAGCAAAGAATGCTATCATGTGCGGATTAGTAGACAGTGAACTAGTAAAGATCATGAGATGTAAAACAGCAAAAGAAATATGGGACAAACTGAGGAGTATTCATGAAGGAGACGATAAGATCAAGGAGGCCAAGTTACAAACACATCAAGCTCAGTTTGAAGCATTAAATATGAATGACGATGAAAACATTGAGGCATATATGCTAAGAGTTAATGGAATCATTAATGCGATCAGAGGACTCAACGAGGATATCGAAGACTCTACCGCCATGAAAAATGTATTAAGATCTCTTCCTCAAAGGTTTGATTCTAAAGTCTCAGTTATAGAAGAAGCTAAAAATCTAAATTATTTTAGTATAGATGAATGTATGGTTCTTTGAATGCGTATGAGATGAGGATAGGAAGATCTAAATCCATAGACAGAGAAGCTACTTTTAAAGCCCATAAAAATATGCAAGCAAAACAAGAATTTGAGGAAGAAGAGACATCAGATGAAATGGAAGAAAACTTCGTTTGAAAACTAAAAAGGGGAAAAGGAAAATACAAAGGAAAGTTACCATTTAAATATTTTAATTTTGGAAGCGTTGGGAATTTTGTAGATAAATGTACACTTAATGAGAAGAACAAAAGTGATGAAAGATCAGACCAAGAAAGAAGTGACTGGAAGAAAAAAAACAAATTTCAAAAAAGGTAACTTCAAGAAGAAAAGTTTCATCTCCAAGAATGTTAGTTCATCAGAAGACAACTCCGGTGAGGATTCTAAAAAGGAAATAGGTGAAGCTCTTTTCATGGCACTCAAAGAAGAAAAAACAAAAAAGGAACATGAATGTGATGAAGAATAAATTGATGCAGAAGTAAATTTGGAAGAGGAACTAATTGCAGCTCTAGATGAATTGAAGATAGAAAGAAAAAATAATAAGAAAATTTCAAGAAAGCTTGAGGATGCAAACGAAATCATAATCAGTCTAAAAGTACAAACAAAAGAATACAAGAAAATATCTAAAGATCTCGAAGTACAAATTACCATGAAAATAGATTATTACTACAAACTAGAAGAAGAGAATGTTGGTTTATGAACGTAGTTAGAAGAGATGAATCAAAAAATTAGTTGCTATCACAAACATGAAGAAAGTTCTATGAAACTGGATAAGATTATAAATGACCAAAGGCCTGCAGGCATCAAATTTGGTCTGGGCTTTGTCGAAGGAGAATCATAAAATGGATCAAAGGCCAGAAATGTAGAATCCATAAAGAATGAAGATAAGAAATAGGTTGATCAAGGAAAAACGTCTCATGCAAAAGAAAGCAATAATGCCAATCACGAAAGGAGAATTGACAATGATGGATTCACCAATGTCACTCATCAAAGAAGAAGAAGACCTATGGCTCCTATGGCAACATGGCAAATACCATCACCCAGGTTTAATTATCCCTTTTCTGGTTTCTGTTTTAAATACAATGGCTATGGACATAAAATCTCATACTGTAAATATAATGTAAGACCAAGGAATTTCACCAGTAGAATGTTATAACTGTCATAATTTTGGGTACATTGCAAGAAACTATAGAAGTACATTTGCATAAAATCAGTTTCAGAGAAGAAAATTTCAACCAAATAGGATGAGACAAAATAGAAAACTTCCCAAAAAACATGCACAAGCTATTGATAAGGGAAAGGCAAAACAAGAGCCCAAAACTACTATGAAAATGGAGTGGAAAGAAAAAGAGCGACTTAAGGAAGAAAAGGAATCCTTAATCGTACAAACAACATTTAAAGCACAGAATAAATATGTACCATGGATACTTGATAGTGGATGCTCCAGTCATATGACAAGTGACAAACAAAAATTTGAGAAGTTACAAAAATATGAAGGTGGTTCAATAAAGTTTGGAAATAATGATGGAGCTAAGATAGTTGGCAAAGGTTCAGTTAAAATTAGTGACAAAAAAATTAAGTCAAAAGAAGTCTTGTTTGTGGATGGTTTGAAACATAACTTGTTGAGCGTAAGTCAGATTTGTGATAAAGGTCATGAAGTAGTTTTTATGAAGCAAGGTTGTGAAGTCAAAAAAACAAATAGTGGAAAATTGATAGCAACTAGATCAAGGACATCTAGTAACCTGTACACGCTCTTAGAGACTTCAGAAGGAGCTTGTTTTATTGGACAGGAAGAAGAAAATTGGTTGTGGCACAAGAGACTCGGTCATATCAGTTTTTATAATCTAGTAAAAATAAACTCAAAAATGGCAGTGAGAGATATTCCCACCATCAGCAAACCTACAAATAGCATTTGTGCTTCATGCCAAAAGGGGAAGCAAACTAGAGTCACATTCAAAACAAAAGAGTACTACACAAGCAAACCTTTGGAACTAATACACATTGATTTATGTGGACCCATGAGAACACAAAGCATAAATGGTGACAAATATTTTATGTTGTGCATTGATGACTATTCTAGAATGACATGGATATTTTTCTTGAAGCATAAATCAGAAGCTTTTGATATGTTTAAGACTTTCAAAAACCATGTTGAGAATGAAATAGGAAATAGGATCAAATGTTTAAGATCAGATAGAGGAGGAGAATTCATTTTAGAGGATTTTACAGAGTACTGTGATAATTACGGTATTAGGAGACAGTTTTCAGTAGCCAGAACACCTCAGCAGAATGGAGTGGTAGAAAGAAAGAACAAGACAGTGCAGGAAATGGCATGGACTATGTTGGTTGAAAGCAGAGTAGTAGACATATTTTGGAAAGAAGCAGTCCATACTACGGTGTATATCCAAAATAGGTACATGCTGAGAACACATGAAAGCAAAACTCCTTATGAGTTGTGGTTCGGTAAAAGGGCAACAGCAAAATATCTCAAAGTTTTTGGCAGCAAGTGCTACATCAAAAGAACTGAAGATAATCTTGCTAAGTTTGAAGATAGAGCGGATGAAGGTATTTTTGTTGGTTATTCATCAAAAAGCAAAGCTTACAAATGCTACAATAAGAGGCTAAAGAAAATTGTGGATAGTGCCGATGTTAAATTTGATGAAGGTAGAGAACGAGTAATTAGCTATGAAAAGAACTACCCAATGTATGAAGAGGTTATTGAAGGAGATGAGGAAAATGAAATGGAAAATATAAAAAAAAATGACTCAGATGATTTAGTTGTGATTCAGAAGTGGAAGAAAATAAGAAATTCAAAACAGAGAGCTAGCAAAAAAGTCATCCTAGAGAGCAAATAATTGGAGACCCCTAATTTGGTGTTCAGACAAGAAGAAGAGTAGTAAGTAACTACTCTCTATTATCCAACATTGAGCCCAAAAATGTTGCTAACGCAAGCAAAGATGAAAGTTTGATGAAGGCAATAAATGAAGAATTAGATTAGATCGAGAAAAACAAAACTTGGGAGTTAGTACCTAGACCTGCAAATAAAAATATAATCGGGACTAAATGGATTTTTTGAAACAAATTGAATGAAGACAGACAGGTAGTTAGAAATAAAGCAATATCGGTATGTAAGGGTTATGCACAAGTTGAAGGCATTGACTTTGAGAAACCTTTTGCACCAGTAGCTAGACTAGAGGCAATTAGAATGTTTTTGGCTTTAACAGTTTACAAGAATTTCAAAGTTTATCAAATGGATGTGAAATCAGCATTTTTGAATGGGAAACTTGAAGAAGAGGTTTATATTGAGCAACAAGATGGTTTCCAACTTGGTGATGATCCCAAATTGGTTTGCAAGTTGAAGAAAGCATTATATGGCTTAAAAAAAGCACCCCGAGCATCCTATGCAAGGCTAGACAACTATCTCACTCAACAAAGGTTTAAGAAAGGTATGGTGGATAGTAATTTGTATGTCAAAACAAAAAATGGGCATCTTATTGTTCTTGTTGTATATGTAGATGATATCATATTTGGCAGCAACAAAGATGAGTTGTGTAAAGATTTAGCAAATAAGATGCAGAAAGAATTTGAAATGTCAATGATTGGTGAACTTTCGTATTTCCTCAGGTTGCAAGTTAATCAAAATAAGAAGGGCATATTTATTTCTCAAGTTAAATATGTGAAAGAGATGTTAAAAAAGTTCACAATGGAGGATTGTAAGCTAGTTAGCACTCCCATGATGATAGGTTGCAAGTTGAGCAAGGATGACAAATCTCCACCTGTTGATCAAACCATGTACAAATCTATGATTGGAAGCTTACTATACCTGACAGCTACCAGACTAGATATTTTGCAGGCAGTATGCATGGTAGCACGATTTTAGGCTAATCCCAAGGAGACTCATGTGATAGCAATGAAAAGGATTCTTTGATACCTCAAGGGTACTATGGAGTATGGGTTATGGTATCCGAAAGGTAAATACTTCACCCTTATTTCGTATTTAGATGCATATTGGGCAGGATATGTATATGAAAGAAAGAGTACCAATGGAGGTACATTCTATCTTGGAGATAGATTGGTCGCGTGGCACAGTAAGAAACAAGAGTCAATTTCTTTATCGATAGTAGAGGCAGAATATATTGCAGCGACAACATGTTGTATGCAGGTATTATAGATGAAACAAACCCTAAAAGATCTTGGTATTAGCTTCAGTGATCCAATATTAGTTAAGTGTGATAACACCAGTGCCATTAACATCTCCAAGAATACGGTTATGCATTCACACACAAAACACATTGCTATCAGGTATCACTTTTTGAAGGAGAAAGTTGCGAAAGGTGAGGTTAAGTTGGATTTTGTTTCAACTACAGAGCAAGTAGCAAATATCTTCACAAAACCATTGCCCAAAGAAGTTTTTGAGTACCTTCACAATAAATTGGGAGTGGTCACACTTCCCAAGAATTGACTAGCTACAAGGATCACATTCTTAGGGGGAGCATTTAAGTATTTGATTATATTTTTGCTCATGTTCATGATTTTTGCTAAGTGTAATAATTTTTTCCTGAGAATGTTGTGCATGGACTCAAGGGGAGTCTGCAGTAGCCCTTTGGTATTATTTTCAAAGGAGGAGAAGAGTTACAGGAAATTGCACATGTGTTGCCAACAATTCCAAAGGGGGAGATTGTTGAGCAAGGTGCAACGACAGTATTGTCATTGTTGTCAACATAGTCAGATCGATCTATTGATGCAGTGGACAAGAAGTTCAAAAGCTATTCAGATGCAAAAGATAGGATTTCAAAGGTTATTCAGAGTATGTACAGTGATTTTACAAGAAGACCGAAGTGGCCCATATGCAAAAGATCAAAGAAAAAGACAAGTAAGAAAAGTGTCACGATATCGCAACATATACAATAGGCAAGAAAAACTATCACGATTTCGTGACATGTTGGAAGAGAGAGAAAAAGCGAGAAAAAATTGTCACGATTTCGTGACATGTTGGAAGAGAGAGAAAAAGCAAGAAAAACTATCATGATTTCGTGACATGTTGGAAGAGAAAAAGGCAAGTGGAAAAACTGTCGCAATTTTGCTACATGTTGGAAGAGAAAGAAAAAGTAGAAAAAACTGTCGCGATTTCACGACATGTTGGAAGAAAAAAAGGCAAGTGGAAAAATTGTCACGATTTCACGACATGTTGGAAGAGAAAGAGGAAGCAGGAAAAAGTGTCGTGATTTCGCGACAAGTTCGAAGAAAGAGAACAAGTAAGAAAAGTGTCGTGATTTCATGACATGTCGCATTTTCATGACTAAAATAGGAGAGAGAGTAAGTTTGAAAAGTGTCACAATATCGCGGCATGTCGCATTTTCATGATAAAATAAAGAGAGGAAGCATACGAAAGCAGAACTGTCACGATTTCATGATAAAAGCTAAGTTGAAGACTACGAAGGCAGAAGTGTCACGATATTGCGATAAAAGCAAAGTCAAAATATATGGAAGCAGAAGTGTCTTGATATCGCGACAAAAGAAAAGATGAAGTCTGCGGAGGCAGAAATGTCACGATATTGCAACAAAAGAATAGAGAAAGCGTACGGAGGTGAAAATGTCGTGATATCGCGACATGTTATATTTTTGTGGCAACAACAACAAAAGAAGCTACAGAGGCAGAAATGTCATGATTTCACGATAGGTCATAAATGCGCAAGTCAAGAAGGAGAGCCCGACTGAAATGAGAAGTATGACAGTGGACCAACATCACTATGGTAGTTACAGGGTCTGTCCAAAATGAAATCATCAAGCGATGGATAAACCGAACATCTTCTTGATTTGAAGCCGACAAAGAACGATGACAACCAACTAAAATTAGGGTTTACAATTATTATGAAAGCCCACTACGATTAAGATTTACAATCGACTAAGATTAGGGTTTTCATCATAAAAATATTGTTATAAAAGGAGGGTTTTTTGGAGAATTGAGGATCGTCGAAGGTGTGTGATATACGATCGTTGTGTGCAGAGAGCAAGTCATGTCGAATCATGCTAAGTGCAAAATTTGCAAAGAGAGCAGAGTGCACAAAAGGGAGAAGACGATCATGAAGTTTTACTGTAATGAAGCAGAGTGTGCGAAGTGATTATGCAGAGAGTAGAGTGCACAGAGAACACAAAGGTGAAGAATACCAGTTAGGGTCTTGCAAAAGCAAAGGTATCTTACTGTCAAACTTATAGATTCAAATTGAAGTCTAGGTTGTAGCTTGGCATCAGGGGTTGGTGCTCCTTTCTGTTGATGCAGATAAATAAGGGGTTGGTGCTCCTTCCAATTGGTGCTGGTAAATAATGGGTTGGTGCTCCTTTCTATTGGTGTAGATAAATAAAGGGTTGGTGCTCCTTCCAGTAGGTGCTGGTAAATTGATTATAAATTTGGTGCTTTGTAAAGGCTAGATTTGGATGGTAGTCCAAGCAATCAATTTTTGAGGAGTAGCCACATTGGTGAACCTCGTTAAATATTTTGTTGTGTGATGCTCTTTTATTATAATTGTTGTATCTAGTAATAAGTTTTAATTACTGCGATATTTAGAGCTATAAATTTAAGTTTATAGAGCTACACTGATTCACCCCCCTCTCAGTGTCATTGTAATACTAACATTTTAAAATAAAGTGGACAATTCCACACACTTTATCACTTTGCATTTTAATCTAAAGATAAAATGAATCCACTAATAGGAATTCAAGGTAAGATAGATTAATGCAAAGATAGTGAAAGAAGCTGCACTTCATTTTATCAATTTGTACAAATGCACATTCATGGCAATCTAAGGAAATCAATCACAAAGCACAAATGAATTAAACCAGTACACCCCTTGTTAATATATGCTTGCAAATCACTAGGTTGTTTCTAGCAATTGTTATTCTTGAATATTTTACTTTCAAATACACGTGTAATGCTTATATAGCGGAACCTTGGAGAAGTTGTTTTTCTTTTTAACTTATTTGCAAGAGGGTGTTCAAATTATTACCCTGACTGTGATGAGAATTTTTTAATTGCATAAAATATCCGCTCAACAGGACCAATACCTTCAAATAACTCTTTCAAGTAACATGAACAAGTTAGCATCTAAATAGCAATAAAGTAAACCAATTTAGGCCCTCCTAGCACCAAAATGTTGAGTGGTAGTTTTTACCAATTGTAAAACCACACTCACAGTTAGGGTATTGATTAGAAAACCCTCTCTTGTAAATAAATTGAAACTTCTCCAAGGTTCCTTTTACTTAATGTGTGCTTGTAATCTTGTGAAGATGTATCAAATAAGTGCTAGGAATACCTTAGTGATTTGCAAATAACTGTTAACAAGGGGTCTGTGTTGATATTATTTTATTGTTATACTAGTGATTGTTCATGAAAATTAAAAGAAAATAAAATGTTATTGGCCCTCATATGACCACGATGTAAAGCCTTAGTTCATTTTATCTTGAAGTATTTTAGGTAGATTTTATCTTCTTTTTTTAAGTAGATTTTAAACAAGTATTACCTTGCGTTATTAAACCCTAATTTGAGCATAAAAGAGAAGACTAAAATCTATCTTTTTAAATGTAAATTTTGAATGATGATTGAATTCATTTAATGTTGCTTTGAACATGAAAATATAATAATTTACATGAATAACTTGATAAATGAAATAGCTTGTGACATATCATATAAATTACCCCTCTTTAATGAAATTATAATTTTTATAAAGAAATTTTAATTTATTGCTCTAAAAAAATGGCCTTTGAAATGCCATATAAATCACTCCCCTGTAATGAAATCATACTTTTCATAAAGAGAAGTTAATTTATTGCTTGCAAAGCGGACATGCAAAACTTGAAATTTGATTTACCTTCAAAATATGAAAATATGTAAAATATGAAATTACAAACTTCCTTTAAAAACAACTTTGGATAATTTTTGTAATTTCAAAATGGCTTCAAAATTGAATCGAACTTGTTCTAAATTGAGCGTTAAAGCTTTTTCTTCACATTCGTGCGTCTATTTTGGAATTTTAATTTTTTTCAATTTTTATTTTAATTAACGAAGTTTAAAAAAATGAAAAGGGAAAGGGTTAGAAAAATAAAATTAAAAAATGAAAACATGAAACAGAATGCATAAAATGACCAAAGAGAGCTACTGTAAACCGGTTCCCCAATCTTACAAAAAATATTAGATCTCGAATACAAGACAAAAACCAGGTTAGACCTACATACACAATCTAATTCTGGTTAAGTTGAGATTCTAAGAAGTAATATATACATTAAAATATTTTGAACAATGCTACCACATTCGTGCATAAAAAACCATTAAAATAATTCAATACATGCCAAAAATGATGTGCAATAAAACCATTAATTTGTATTCAAAATCCGCCTTTTCTACATATAGAAATGAGGACAAATGTTGGCAGCAGCAAAGAATCCTTCCAACACATTTTCCACATTCCTCCTATTCCAAAATTTCTAGCCCTCACTTTGATGGTATGCATGAATATTTAAAATCCTCAAAAAACTGTTTATTTCCTTCTGTTGGGCTTCATTTCCCTTCAATGCTTGATTTTATTTTACCTATTCATTCTCTTCTCCCATGCCTTCATACATCGATTTTATTTTCTTCTCTCTGATTTCCTTTCCAAATTTTTCATTTATTTCTCTAAATGCAAGTTTTATTTCATCTTCATTCTCCACCTTTCGTAACTCAAATATCATTGATTGCTTTGAAACCATTTTGACAAATATCCTTGTATTTACAAAAACCCATTGTGTATCCAAAACTTATATCGTTGTCATATTATTCTTATTTTTTTTAAATACCTTTCATCATTATCAATAAGACTTCTTTGGTAGCCTTTACTTAGAATCTTATCAAGCCATTTTAAACTTTAATTTTGTAATATTCCCATAATTGCCCCTGTCGTAATCCATGTCCTCTCTACAATAAAACTTTGAATATTACACCCCTATATATCCCATGGTGAAACCACCTTGTCTAACTCCATAGACGCAATGGAAAGCACATGCGATGTAACACCACACCACCACGTCAACCCTTTCTCTTTCGTCTATGTGGCCCTGACACTCCTCTGGCCATCCACTGATTGGATTCCACTTTTTTGGTAGTACACGATGTTTTATAACTCCTTAGTGACTAACATGATTTACCCACTGATGAAAGGCTTCAGTTCGAATTCGTGAAATAGGTTGGGTGATAGGAGGTATATGCATGGTATCCTCTACCTGACTATGACATCCTTATATTTTGACTAAGAAATAAGGAATATTAGTTGCAACAATATATGTTGCACTCATCACCTTTGATATATCGACATAATATGAGATATGGGTATCTATCACATGTAAGAGCCAAACCTCCAACAAAAACAAATTCCTATTCTTGCTTCATCCATTCTCTTAGATGTTAATCTTGGCAATTTGTGAGCATCACCATCTTGTTCCTGTGCCATTGTGAAGTTGAAGTATACAGATGACAATAATAGGTCTACTTTCATTTGTTTGGAATTAACCATGAGATATTGATGATTAACTTTCCAATCGAAGAGAATTTTATCCCGCTAGTGTCTGTCACCTTATTCACCTCCATTTGACACCATAGTAAGACATTGCTTGTCTTTATCTATTGTTTGCTGCCATACCTTATGTATAATCGATATAATTACCATAATGATTTTGGACATTTCACCATTTAAACTAGCCTTGCACCTATTATTTTTATGAAGATTCTTGTTTCACCATCCCAAGTGTGCAATGTGGTTGCATCCTCTATGACACGCGATATCACACTTATCCTATGTGTTGTCATCCTCCATGCTTTTCTCTGACATTTGCAATTTACCCCTTCGCTTTGACAGGACCATATACTATAAACACCAATCGATCACCCCAACCCTGCATGTGGGATGACAAAAATCGAATTTCTATACTACTTGAAGAAGCTTTGTTGTTTGAGTTACGAGAAGTGCACATGTGTAGGCTTATCCATATAATTATTTGTGATTGATATGGCTAAGCTTATCCTAAAATCTCAAAATCTTCGACACATATATGCCAACAATGGATTCATTTGTGTGCAATCTCATGGCCCCATTCGGCTTATCATATTTCATAGAGAATAGGTACGTAGAATCTTTGAGCCTGCTCATTACTATTCCTGAACACCTACGACCTCCCTGCATGTCTGCATTACCGTTTGGTGTCCCTAGCTCAATATTCCAGCCTATGGGCCACACAATTTTATCAACACCACTTTGAATATCATAACCATCGTTATTCGAGTTGTATATCCATCGATAGTTGACCACATCAATCCTTGGGGTCATAATTTTGCATCACGTTGTTCTACATTGAAGCCCCGATCTATATATCCATGATGTCGTCATCGCGTATGTGTCCAATTTGACCCTGCGCACATAGAAATAACATGTTACTAAACCTTTTGAACAATTGGATTGCTTATATTTCATAACTCAAAACTAACATCCATAAATCCAAAAGTCTCATTAAAATTAAAGAAAATTAAGCTTATATGGCTTCACTTACGGAGATTTGTATATACATAAAATAGGTATATGTGTATCCTTTTAATATTGTTTTTTATTATTTATATTATATTGTATATATATTACTTTTATTATTATAATGTATATATATTACTTTTATATTATATATATATATATATATATATATATATATATATATATAATTTGTTATTTTCTATTTTCCAATGACAATCAACCAAACAAGAAAATTTAAGCAATACATTGGAAAAACACAAAATATTGCAACAATAAAGGACAAAGACATTAACCCAAAATTGAACCACTATAAAGCACACACATGGGTAAGAACCCTTCGACAAAATTACCACTCAAAAACAACCAAAAATCCCAAAAAACAAAATTTTAAGGTGGTCCCCAATTTTGGGGCTAGTTGTGGAATGGCCACAACACTACCTAACCGTCTAACTGGAAATGTAATTCTATCCTTACAACTTGAGTATTTGTGGTGTGTGATGTGCAAAAGATTTATAGTTTTGGGGAATCATGTTCTCAACCGAAGTGTGATGAGAATTTTACCCTATCCTTACTACTCTTTCTTGTATTTGAAAATTGTGATAGTGGTGAAACCACTATTTTTTATTTTTGGACTATGTGCATGATGGGACAAGCAAGGAATACCCTTTTCACTTCGAGGTACAACCCAAGCATGGTGTTGTCCCTCTTTGACACAATATTTTTTTAAGATGTGTGATTGTGTTTAGTTCAAGAGTATCAGAGTCAATTCCCAAAACTCAATATTTTCTTAGTGAAAATGTGTCTTGGTCCTAAAGAAAACTCGACATGTATTGGAGGTTGCTTAAAACACTAGGAGTGGTTGAGTGACCAAAAATACCTAGGGATTTAAAAATGTGGCTTACAAATGACCATTGGACTTTATGGAATAGTGCAATGAAATGGATGATGATGTGAGCGTGCCTATGATTAAGGCAACATGACTTTATTGGATCAATTAATATTTTTACTAAATAAAATGATCCCTAATATGAATTGATATGGTTGTGAATGCAATTTATGAAATGCAATTTGTGAAATGACACGTGTGTAATACAATGTGTGAAGTGAAATGTGTGAAATGTAATGTTGTTTTTGTGTATTAGCCATGTATATATACATATATATAAATCACATTAAGCATAGAATGCTATCAAGTGGATGATGTTAAGTTGTTCGAGCTCTTCAACTCCCTCTAGACTAGCAATCCTATAAGTTCCTTTACCCACTTTTTGAGTAACAATGTATGGACCTAACCAATTAGCCGTAAATTTATCATGAAGATGTGGTAATGCATTGGTGTTTTGTTGATTCTCTTTAAGAACAATATATCCTACTTGAAATTCACATAGATGAACTTTGGCATTATAAGCATGCTTTAGGCGGTCGTGATAAACTCATAAATGCTCTAAAGCATTGACCCACCTTTCATCAATAAGCATGAGTTGGTCAAAACATGCTTATCTAGAAGTATCATCATCTATGAATTCCTGCAATAAAATTCACAATGAGGGGATCTCAAGTTCAAGAGGCATAATAGCGTTAGCTCCATAGACCAATAAAAATGGTATTTCTCCAGTAAGCATGCGGGTGCTTGTTCAATAAGCCCATAATGCCAAGGATATTTGAGTATGTCAATATTTATAATTTTTGTTAACTAGTTTCTTGAGAATGGCAATTAATGTCTTATTGGTAGCCTCAAGTTATCCATTTACTTATGGGTAATAAGGAGTAAAGAAACTATGTTGGATATTATATTTCTCGCAAAGTGCTAGAACATCCTTGTTTTTGAAATACTTGTCATTTTCAAAGATGATTTTTGAGGGAATACCAAAATGATAGGTGATATAATGAAGTATAAACTCCATAATTCTAGGTCCTATCATACTGATTATAGGAATTACCTCAACCCACTTTGTGAAGTATTCAATGGTTGTGATGATGAATGTATGTTATCCCGAGGAAGGAGGTAATATTTTACCAATAAAATCAAGATCCCATTGTGAAAAGGGCCAAAGGATTTGAATAGGTTGTAATGCTTGTGATGGTACATGAGTTAACTTAGCATGTTGTTGACATTGCTAAAAATGTTTGACATAAGTACAACAATCACATTCCATGGTGGGCCAATAGTAACCCATGCATAAAATATGCTTTATAATGGTCAATCCACTAAAATGACCACCACAAGTACCATCATGATCTTCAGCTATGGCTCTTTGTGCCTCTACAAGCTTGATATAATAAAGTAAGACTCCATCATAACCATGTCTATACAACACGTCCCCCAAGAGAGTAAAACAAGCTACCTTTTTCTTGAAAGTGTGTTTAGCAGTCTATGACATATTTGATGGGAGTGTTCCAAATTTGAGGAAGGCTATTATTTGGTTTGACCAAGGCTCATATGGCTTCGAATGGATAAAGCAAACATCTTTTTCATCCTTAGATTTAGTATGGACAATTGCAAATTTAGAGATCGTTGTGATAATGAGAGGCTATACCTCTCCTACAGATTTCTTTGGAATCAATGATCCTAGAGAGGCCATCGCATTTGAAAATATATTATTCAATCGTGGCAAACTATCGATTTCATACCAATAAAACTTAGATAGCAATGACATTGCTACTTCATGGTAATGTTTTATGGTAGGTTCTTTGCATTGGTATTCTCCATTTATTTTTTGAACAAGTTGATAATCACCAAATATCTTGATACATTTTATGTCCATAGTTATGGTTGCTTGAAGACCTAAGATTAAGTCTTCATACTCTATATTATTTTTTGTGCATTGGAAGTATATTTTGAATGATAAGGGGATAGTCACCCTTTGTGGTGTATGAAACATGACTCTAGCACCTTGATATTTTTTGCACTTAGAACCATCAAAGAATAGTGATATCAACGTCTTCTTCTAGAATGACATCTTCTTATTGTTTGGTTATAGTGAATACCAAATAATCTGGTAGATCAATAATCAAGGGTTGATCACTAGAAAGAGGAGATTTTACAAGTTTATCAGCTATGACCTAATATTTAATGGATTTTTTGTTGATGAACTCAAGATCGAATTCAGTGAGAAGCATTATCCATTTTGTGGTGCAAGTGTTATTGCAATTGCGAGATATCATATAACACAAAATATTTTCACGAGCTATGAAATATGTGGTGTGACTAAGCATGTTAAGAGTTTCTTAGTGGTAAAAACCATTGCTAAGCACAATTTTTCCATGTAAGCATATCTAGTTTCATAGCTTACCAATGTTTGACTAATGTAATAGATAAATTACTCTTGATTGTTTTCATTATTTTGTGCAAGCATTGTCCCTAATGCAAAGTTCATTGTTGAAACATAAATATGGAAGGGGACCCTCAGACGAGGAGGAGTTAAGACTGGTGGAGAAGCCATGTATTTCTTGATGTCATCAAAAGCCTTTTGGAACTCATATTTCCATGAAAATATCACCCCCTTTTGTAACAGGTGATTGGATGGCCTGCATTTGTCAAAAAGTTGCACCATAAAATGATGGATAGATTGGATATTTCCTTGTAAACTACACAATTCCTTCAAGTTTGTTGTGGGAGGCATCTCCATGATAGCCTTGACTTTGTTTGGGTCCACCTTAATGCTTCTTTTGGATACAATGAATCCTAATAGTTTGCTAGAGGTAACACCAAAGACACACTTTTTGGGGTTCAACCTTACATTATGCTCTAGAAGTTGATCAAAGACTTTTTCCAAGACACCAATATGCTCTTGTTGAGTTTTAGATTTTTCCAAGAGATCATCCATATAATTTTCAATGAAAAAAAATCCATTAAATAAAGCATTTCATGGCCAGCTTAGGTGTCGACAAGAGTATCAATGTTTGGTAAAGGAAATTCATACTTAGGACACGCTTTATGAAGGTCTCAAAAGTTAGTACAAAAGCATATCATCCTATAAGGCTTAGGAACAAATACCAAGTTTTAAAGCCACTCAGGATAGTCAACGAGGATAATGAAACCCACATCTAAAAGCTTATGAAGCTCTTCTTTGACTATGAGGGAAATGGTAGGATGCATCTTTCGTAGTTTTTGTTTGATCAACTTAGCATCAAAATGTAAGGTGAGATTGTGGATAACAAAATTAAGGTCAATACCAGACATGTATTTATAATACCATGCAAAAATGCCCTTCTTCTTCTTGAGGAGAGCAATTAATTGCTCTTGTTCATCTGGGGATAAACTTTTACCAAGTTTGATAATTTAGGGATAATTTGCATTTGAACTAAGGATCACATCAATGGTATCTTCAATGGACATATGATAACCTTCCTCAATTTGATGGGGTATTGGGATAAGATGAATGTCATCTATGACATCATCAAACTCTTCTAACTCAACCTCTTCTATGTATGCCTAGAAAACCTCAAGATCTAAATATGAAGGTGAAGGTGGAGGCCACAAAAGAATGTAGTTGGCTGAATCCCTTAACAATTCCTTGGAAAGGACAAATTCAAAAAAGGATGGTGATGAGTAAATCTGGTCCATGTCAACAAGATTCATGGCAATTGAAATTGGCTTTGCCAAATCGTATGGATTACAGAGTGGGGTGAATAAGTCAACAGGATTCATGTTAACTTAAGGGGAAAAAAATGATGATTGGCAATATGGATGATGGATGGATTCTATCTTCTACAACTGATGTAAGATCTTGGGGAACCTGAACAACAATGAGCAACAAAAATAAATGCAATTGGTAAAAAGCGTGCATTCAATGCAATGTTTTTGTTTTTTTGTTTTTTTTTTGAATTTTTGAATATATTTGTGTGTTTTTGAAATTTTGAATTTTATTTTTTTTATGTTATCTATATATATTACAAGAAAAATGTTCGATGAGGTGGATTAATGAAATGGAGGTGGTTCATCGGTTGGTTCAGCTTGCTCTTATGGAAGAAGCAATCGAAATATGGGTTGATGGATGAAGAACATTCTGAGGTAAAACTCATATTATTCAATGAATGGAATGATAGGTTTCAATTCCTCATCAGATTCATCAGAAGCGATCGACATAAAGTTGAATTCTTCATATATTTCTTATTCAAAGTTATCGAGGTGATGGATTTCTTCTTCTGAATTCAGATGTAGATTTTGAAAATCTTGTTCAAAATAAGAGATGGAAAAATGAGAATGATAGCCTAAACCTGAATGGTCATGCACTCCTTAATATGAGGTATCAATGATTTTGTTTATTCCTTGTTCATGTCATCCTAGGCCATAACCTTGCCAATTGACTTGATGAAAATACTAGGATGGAAAACCCGACATGTGTTGTATGTTGGCAGATGTTGGTTGCTTAGATTCTTCTAGGGAATATAAATTGGAAGATGACTCAATTCCTCCATACACAAAATTGATGTTATTGGGCATTGAACCTATGTTGTACACTACTCCTATGTATAAGGGTGGGTCATGTGGGTGATTGTAATCCCTAGCAATTTGGATATTAAGTGGTGTGACAATAATATCTTGGACCACATATTCACCAATGCCAATATTGGTGAGGTGGACCACAACTTGGGATAATGTGGATGTGAATGTGGAAGTGGATGTGGAAGAATCGATATTGTCTTGGGCCCCGACAATAGGAGACATATGGACTGGAAAGGCATATCACAATCTGTTCATTTGATGTGGATGAAGGTGGATTTGGCTAAAGCATTTGATGATTGTATTATAATGTGGAAGGAATGTTGATGGATGATTTTTATGATGATAATGTGGTTGATGTAGATTGGGCTTGACCACTTTTACATGTAGTCGATGATAATGAAGATGAGGGAATGGAGGTGGAAGCTTATTGTGGAGTGGTGATGGGGAGTTCCTTAGGAATAGGAAATTTGTTAGCGTAACTAATATTTGTCTCTATTACATTGTTAGCGTACTGTTACGCTTACTGTTACACTGTTGTAACAGTACTGTTGTGCCGGTGTGCTATCTATTCCCGGTGGATGTAAACTCTATTTAATCCGTTGTTGATTAATGAAAACAAGTTCGCACATTTTCATGGTACCAGAGCCAGAGCAAAGGGAGGAGGCGGATGCTGGAAAATTTTGCTGTGCGTGCGGATGGTTTTTTAAATTTTTTTTCCGCGACGTTGTGAAAGCAGCTACAGCCGAGGAGCGGATTTAAAAAAAAAAAAAAAAAACTCCGCGTCCAGGAAGGACGGGACGCAGCTGCGGCCCTGCAGCCTGCGCAGAACGCAGACGTCACGCCCATGCAGAACACAGACGTCATGCCCGCTCTGTCTGCGCAAGGGAGCAGAGTCCCATTCTGCACGTAGAGCACAGAACGCGCAGGGGACGTAGACGTCCCATCTGCGCAGGGGATTGACGTCCCCTCCCCCCCCATTGGAGGGAGGACGTTCCCATCGCGCGGGACTGTTGGGATAGGGCACGCAGGAAACAGAACGCCCCTGTCGTAGCCCCCCCCCCAATCCCCCCCTTGCAGCGTGGGAGGGAGGATGCGTCACGCGTCATTTTCCCGGTGCCCCCCCCCCTTCCCGGCCGACGCACCGAGAATTTTAAAAATTTCCCGGCGCCCCCCTCCCCCCCGCGCGACGCGCAAATTGCGCGCGCGCTCCCCGAGGCCCCCCCACCCCTCCCCGACGGGAATTTAGATTTGAATTCCCGCTCCCCCGAGTATAAACCCCCCCTCAAAAAAAAATTCGCGTTGCCCTCCCCCCCATTTTTTTTTAGACGAAATTTTTTTTCGAACAAACAAAAAAAAAAAAACCAGAGTGTCGGGAAGCAGCGCCAGGGAGCCGGGAACGGTGAAAGCAGTGGGCAGGAGGTGCATTTTTTTTTCTTAAAAAAATGCGACAGGAGCCGCGAGTTGTAGAGGAGGCTCGGGAAGCGGGAAGTAGCGGAGGACGGGTTGAAAAGGGAGGTGGTTCACTGATCCTCTCGGATCAGCCCGCTGGCTCACGTGGTCGTGAGCCGTGTAGTCAGGCTCAGGGAGCCTGCAGGTCGGGGGTTCAAATCCCGCCGACTCCCCTCAGGTATATTTTTTTCAAAGTTATTTTTAATTATTATTATTTTTAATTAAAATATTTAATTTTAATTTTTTTTAATATAGTTTTAAACTTTATAAATTAAAATTTAATTTTAATTTATTTTTTCTAAAGTTTTTAAAACTATATAAATTGAAATTATTTATTTTAATTTTAAATAAATAATGATTATAAAAATGCTTTGTTAAAGAAAGCCTTTTTAAGGGGGGATTTTTTTCAAAAATCAAAGGGGGATAGAGAGTAATTTTTTAGAAAAAATAGCAATTTGGCATTGTAAAAGGTGCATTTTCGGCTGTGACCGACACCTTGAGGGTTATTCTTGTGGGCAGTTTTTTCATGTTGTATGTTGCATATTTCATTTTTGCACTATAACATTAAAAACTTAAAATCAAAACACTCCCTAAGTCCCCGGAATATAAAACCCATCTGTGCAATTTATTTGCACTACAACGTTCGGTATTTGCGATACCTCTGGCCAGCACTTACAGGTAAAGCTATCGTGATTTGGCTACTGTATCCGCCGCCTAATATAGCTGCTATAACGACATCTGAGCTTGTTCTCTATAAATCATTGGGGAGGAATAAGTACGCCATTTTTGCATTTTTTACTCCATCCACTACCCTTTATCGCACTTGTGTTTAGGCGTAAATCTTGACGAAGTATTCTTCATAGTGTTTAGGGGAAGTTACGCCCCACGCATGAGAAGAATCTTCTATGGTAGGTGCCATCAACAAGGCGATTCCCTTTCAGTACCGCTTATGTTCCACGTATCGTATGATCTCTAAAATTCACCTATAGTCTCCCTCACGTAAGGGCGGGTGATTTTTGTTGATCTTTCTAAATACCTATAGTTTCCCTCATGTAAGGACGGGTATTTTGTACGGTATATTGGCCTAGCAAAAGGTCTATCGAAAGGGGGACCAATTTGGTGATATAAGGAACCTTCACTATGGCCGTTGTTGCAAAGTTGATGACTGATCCGCATCAGTTATTGAAAGGTCCAAATTATACACCATGGAAACATAAGATGAAGGTTATTCTCCAAATGGAATATTTGTGGGATATTGTTACTGGAGTAGCAACCAGGCATTCACCAATAGCAGGATCCATAGGTACTTCAGCAGATCAGATTGCTTTTGACAAGAAAGACAGTAGAGCAAAGGTGCTCATTTTGTTTGTTGTTTTAGATGAAGTGCAACCTCATATAGCTGATAAAGCAAGTGGTAAAGAGGCATGGGATGCCCTTAGAACCATCTATGAGGGGAAGAATGAATCCACCATTCTTCATCTTCAACAAAAACTTCATAACCTGAGTTTGAGACAGGGTGAAACAGTTGAACTCTTTCACGTGCGAGTGTCCGAGTTGAAAGAGAAATTGAGTTCTCTAGGAGATACTGTGGACGAAAAGCTTCTCATTTCACTTGTGATGAGAGCTTTACCTTCTTCATTTGATATGTTAATAACCTCCATCCAGGTGTCCCAACGACAAATTACCTACATCGAGTTGGTCAATCTGCTCCAACAACAGGAGGCATGCCAACTTCATAAGGATGATTCTTCCAATACAGCATTATACACCAACAGGCAGGGTTCTAGGAAGAAAGGTAATGGGCAAAAAGGAGGCAACTTTCAGAAAGGAGGAAATTCTCAACAGGCTATGAAAGGAAAAGGCAAGCAACCTCAACGAAGAAGAGGTGGTGCAAGATCTGTGAGAAAGACAACCATGACACCAACAGGTGTTGGCATAAGAACAAGCAAAAAGGCCAAAACAAACCACAAAATAAGAACAAGCAACCCTAGGTGAATGTTGTTGTTGAAGAATCTGACTCAGATTCTAAATGGGCACACAAGGTGCTCATGACTACCACAGATTCCACTCAGAGGGATCCTATTTGGTATGTCGATTCTGGAGCTAGTAAACATATGACTGGCGACAGATCGTGGTTTGAATCATTTGTGGCCAAAGAGGGCAAACCTGTCACAATTGTTGATGATAAAACCTACAGGGTTCGGGGAGAGGGTACAGTTTCAGTCACTCTTCCTGATGGCAAGTGTCGGATTGACAAAGTCCTCTATGTTCCGGGATTGGCCAACAATTTGTTGTCAGTGACACAAATCTTGGACAGAAATATGGTTGTCAACTTTCATGTTGAGAATGGAAAGAAGTGTTGTACAATTACCGGGAAGGGTAAGCGGATTGCAACAACTTCATATAATCATGGCTTATTTGCACTAGATGCTATCTCTACTCCACATGTTGCCATGACTGTCTCTACCAAGGAGGCAACTTCCCTATGGCACAAGAGATATGGGCATCTTAGTTCTGGCTACTTACTTGAGCTCGCAAGTATGAGATGGTAAAGGGTCTTCCTTCCATTTCTGCCACATTGTTAGTGTGCTCTGACTGCTTGGCAGGAAAGCAGCATAGAGTACCATTTGAGAAGAGCTCTACAAGAGCAAGAAAACCTCTGGATCTAATTCACACCGATCTATGTGGTCCTTTCACACCCAACAGTGTTGGAGGGAAGAGGTACTTTCAGTTATTCGTAGATGACTACTCACGAAAGATGTGGGTTTTCTTTCTCAAACTGAAATCTGAAGCTTTCGCATTCTTCCAACAGTTCAAGAAATCCGTTGAGAAGGAGTCAGGGGCTTCTATTAAAACCCTCCACTCAGATCGAGGGGGAGAGTTTACCTCTAATGAATTTTTTGCATTTCTAGATAAGCATGGGATCAAGAGACAGTTAACAACTGCCTATAATCCTCAGCAAAATGGAGTTTCTGAGAGAAGGAACCGTTCTATCATGGAAATGGTTCATTGTATGCTCACAGGAGCTACTCTTGGGCAACAATATTGGGTAGAAGTTGTCACCACTGTAGTGTATCTTTTGAATAGGGCACCCACAAAGGCCCTAAAAGGAATGACTCCACAAGAAGCATGGAGTGGTCGAAAACCCTCCATATCTCATCTACGTATTTTCGGATGTCAAGCTTTCATGCACATACCGAAAGAAAAAAGGAAGAAGCTAGATGAGAAAACACTGAGATGTATTTTTCTTGGATATTTTGAGCACTCTAAAGGATATCGGTTGATAGATCCTTTGACAAAGAAAATTCATATCAACAGAGATGTTGTCTTTGATGAAGCTTTCACATCACAGAGCACATCTACAGTACACCATGATATTGTGGAACCAAAGGAAGAGGAGATTCCTTCTTCAACACAGACAGGAGGTCCTTCTACATCTTCTTCACCACCACCGAAGGAGAATCCTAAATGGTGTACAAATACAATCGAGAGATGCAAATTTATCCACTCCTCCCAATTTGAATTTGGATAGACCTCGTACACGCAGTATGGCTCAAAAGGAAAGAGAAGCCAGAGAAACTGGTGAGGTTGATGATCTTTGTAAATCTTTTGAGGAACTTTCTATGACTCCAAGTAGAGAAGTTGAGGATATGGATATTGATGATGATAGGGCATTCATGTCTACCATAGATAGTCTTGAACCTGCATCAGTGCAAGATGCTCTTAGTGAGCCTCGGTGGAAGGTCGCTATGGATACGAGTATGAGTCTCTGATGAAAAATAAAACTTGGAAGCTTGTTGATCTGCCGCATGGAAAGAAACCTATTGGCTGCAAATGGGTATACAAAGTCAAGTACAAGGCAGATGGAACAATTGATAAGCATAAGGCCCGTCTTGTTGCAAAGGGCTATGCTCAAAAAGAAGGCATCGACTATGAGGAAACTTTTGCACCTACTGCTCGGATGACCATAATTTGGGTTATGTGTGCTATGGCAGCACAATATGGGTGGAAAGTTCACCAAATGGATGTCAAAAGTGCCTTTCTTAATGGTGATCTCCAAGAAGAAGTCTATATGACTCAGCCTAAAGGATTTGAAGTGGAAGGCCAACAACAAAAAGTTTGCAAATTGGTCAAATCCTTGTATGGTCTGAAACAAGCTCCTCGAGCTTGGTATATAAAAATGGACAATCACCTAATGCAGCATGGATTTAAGAGATGTCCATTAGATGCAAACATCTATTTCAAGAAACAGGGTTCTGAGATAGTGTTGCTTGTACTCTATGTGGATGATCTACTCATTACAGGGAGTTCAGAAGATATGATCTCTACTATCAAAAGAAACTTGTGAAAATCTTTTGAGATGACAGATCTCGGACTTCTCCATTACTGTCTTGGTCTGGAATTCAGCCAGAAGAAGCACTCCATCAAAGTGTCTCAGAAAAAGTATGCCAAGACATTGCTCGATAAATATCGCATGACTAACTGCAAGCCAATGGCAACTCCAATGGATAATGGACTTCAGTTATCGCGATATGATGACTCACCTCAGGTAGATGGCACTCTCTATCGACAGTTGATTGGGAGTCTCATATATCTGACCAATACTAGGCCAGATCTCGTATTTGCTGTAAACTATCTTTCGAGGTTCATGCAGGAGCCTAAGACTACTCATTGGAAAGCAACAAAACGTGTTCTTCACTATGTCCGTGGTACTATAGAATATGGCCTAGAATACAAGAGGAACAACAAATTCTTCTTGCAAGGATACACGGACTCCGACTATGCCGGATCATTTGATGATCGCAAGTCAACTTCTGGATACATTTTTCATCTGGGATCCGGTCCTGTCTCTTGGCACAGCAAGAAGCAACAGGTGGTTGCTATTTCATCAACAGAGGCAAAATATCACGCCGCACGTGAAGCTGTGTGCGAAGTGATATGGTTACGTCGCATTCTGACAAGTATGGGCCATCCATCAAAATCTCCAATACACTTGTTCTGTGACAATCAAGGTGTTCTGAACCTCATCAAGAATCCAGTCCATCATGAAAAAACAAAGCACATTGACACACAATGTCATTTCATTCGAGAGGAAGTTCCAAAGCACCGAATTCAACTTCAGCACATTCCCACCGATGCTCAAGTTGCAGACATTTTCACTAAGGCACTTGGACTTGTCAAATTTGAATTGTTTCGCAGCTCACTTTGTATTGCAAAATAATGTAAGGGGATGTTAGTATAGCTATTAGTTATTACATTACCCAAATAATGTAATAAAGGGGGATGTTAGCGTAACTAATATTTGTCTCTATTACATTGTTAGCGTACTGTTACGCTTACTGTTACACTGTTGTAACAGTACTGTTGCGCCGGTGTGCTATCTATTCCCGACGGATGTAAACTCTATTTAATCCGCTGTTGATTAATGAAAACTAGTTCGCACATTTTCAAAATTTGGATAAAGAAGTGGATGGTCTGGTGGATGATGTGGTTGATGATGTCAAGAAAATATGGGTGGATGGAAGCATGGATTCATAAGGATTTGAAATGAAATTGCAATACTTAAACGGTTCAATGCTCACTAGTGTGTAATGAATTTGTCTCTTATGTACATATTTCAAGCATTGATGAAGTATATAAGGGACAAATATAATTTCCCTAATACAAGGATGTCCAAGGAGTGCATTGTATGCCATGGACCCTTCCAATATGTGAAATATTATGTGCAATATTTTTACCCCCACTTCGATGGGTAAAATTATAGTGCCAATTGTGGAACATAGAGCATCGTTAAATGATTTCAAGGTGAAGGTGTATTTTATGATGTGAGATGGTAGGAGACTAAGATGTTGAAGAGTGAATGTGGTGATGATATTGATGGAGGAGCCGGTATCAATCAAAACTTGTTTGAATGACTTCCTATCAATTTGAGCCGTGATATGCAATGGAGGGTCCACTGAGGTTCTTCATACAATGATTTGCCATAAGTGGTGGTGTATGAGGATGGAATAGAAGTACTTTGAGTACATGAATCTTGTGGAATGGACCAATGCTAGGAAGGTGTAGATGACACTTAAAAAAGAGGGTTAGTATACACCTAGGTAAATTTGGAAGGTTGCGAGAGGGGAAGTTCCTACTAAGAAGAAGGATCATGCCTGGGTGGATTGTTGATTTGTTCTAGAACATAGCTAACGAATCTTTGAAAAGCTTCCACTTTAGCCATGTTTATGTGGGTAATGTTACGATCAATGGGAGATGATGGCTCGGTCCCTAGAATGGGGATGTTGGTGGCTCTGTGTAACATCTCAGCATTTGAAGAGTACACAACATGTGATGGACCCATAGGAAAACCATAATAGCTTGTTTGTATCACATTGATAGCATTAACCATAGAAGTCAAAGGGAAATATGTGGATCACTCCATATATGGAGTGACTTGGCTAGCAAGGGCTTGACTCAAAATATTTGTTTAGCTTCGGGTTGAAACCATAAGCTAATGATTCAAATGGGGGTGGTGATGTGTATGGAATGTGCTGAAAGAAAATGTAAATGGAGAACATACAAAATAAATAAATAAATTTTAATCCTATGCTTGGCAACAATTTTTTTTTTAGTTTGTGTGTTGTAGATGTGCTAAAATAAACTATTGTGCAAGGTAAAATCTAAGGCTAGATGGCAAAATGAGATTCTTCCTGGTGATGAAATTTAGAAAGTTTTCTTATGGGTGACTATGGTTGCTAAGGGAAGATATTTATGGATGGATATGAATCCCACCATCACCAATTCTCAAACAATGGTTGGTGATGACATCCAACTCACTGTTGTTTATTGTGAAATGTGCAAGGTGTATTATTCATTTTAAAAGTTTGTGTTATCTATTGTGTTCACTTAATATTGAAAACACACCTATCTCATTTCTCTAATATAGAAGCCAAAAACATGAATACTAAGCTCCTCAAAATAACCTAGGGGTACACCACTAAAGACCCACCTTGAATCATCAAGTGATTCCAACAGTGGAGGGTTTACCCAATTCTTCTGCCCTAAATCATCAAGTGATTCCAACATTGGGAGTATGCTTAAGTATTATTATCTTGTTCCAACTTTGAAAAATAAAAATGGAAGATTTCAACCCTATTATGCAACTATATTATGCCTTTGTAATTTCACATGCAAAATAGCATACAAAAATAGTAAATGAATACATCAAAAAACAACAAAAATCTAAAATAAATGTGATTTATAGTGAATGCATGAGTGCAATTCTACTCTATGTGCATTTTTTATGATGAATGTAAATGCCTAAATACAAATTATTTAAACAAAAACTAAATTATTTTATTTTTTTTAATTTTACTATAAAAAGCAGAAAAAATGAAACAAAAATGGGTTAGGGTTTGAAGCAGGCTTATCAGGAAGCCTACGTATTTCTTCCCCACTCTATGAAATGCCTTCTAGAGTATCTGGAATTCTATAGGACATCCCTTGAACATTATAGTGTGTCCCTCGAATGCTATAGGGCATCTGCATGATCTCTGCTCAAATTTTGCAACTTCCAAAAATATTCGTTTTGTGATTTTTGTGCGATCACACTTTTGGAACCTAAAAAAATAGAAACAAAAACAAAAATTAGTGACAAGATAAGTTAAGATGAAGAACCCTTTTGGGGTCCCACCGTGATCACTATTTTGTAAACCAAAATTGAACAACACTAATATAAATATAAATTAATCAAAAGCATAGTAATAACACAAGATTGCACAATCATTCCTTTATGTATGGGTAGAAATCAAAAATCCCGGAGCTCTGGCGATTTTCTCCTCTGAACCAGGGTTTCTGGATCTTTGAATTTTCTTGGGCATCTGGTGGGTTGCCGTAGTGTTTTTCTGGTTATTGTGGATCTGAACGCAAGTCTTCTGTCCCAGGAGGGTCCAATGGGGACTCCTCCGGATCCTCTCGCAGGGAGAAAGAGCTCTTATGCTGAAATGCTAAAAGATAATTCTCCTTCTTCTAATGACGAAGCTCAGAGAAATGCTCTTCATATGCTCTTCAAGAACGTTGGAAAGAGATCATCAGGCCAACGAGTCAATGGATGCCTTCCGCAGTCCGAATCAAGGCCCAAGATTGTCATTGAGCCAAAGATGGTCGAAGACACAATCTTATACAGAGCCAACCATGATCTGATCTATAAATTCATGGGTATTCGCCCTACCCTAAATTTCTTGCACACCTAGGTCAGGCAAAACTGGGAGCCTCACGGTGAGTACTCCTTATGGTTTATTAGCAACGGGTATTTCATTGTTAGTTTTTCTTCTCTGTCCGATAGAAATAGGGCTTTTGAATCAAAAAAGAGGAACCATGGTCCGGCAGGGCTATTTGTTCAACCCTGGAGAGTGGGTTTCGATCCTCGTATTGAACCCACGGCTGTCCCGATTTGGATCCATCTGTATGCTCTTCCAATGGAGTTTTGGGGTGAGCAGGTTCTGGAAATGATCGGGAACTCCCTTGGAAGACATTTGGGTGTCTCCAAAGACACCATAGAAGGAAACACAGCTGTTTTTGCAAGAATTTGTGTGGAAATGGATATTAGCTAGCCTCTATCGGTAGAGGTGGAACTTGAACTGGCAGGACTATCTTGGATTCAGCGGCTAGATTATGAGGCTCGCCCTTCGGATGAGAGTTTGTCACAAATATGGGCATTTGGCCCGGTTTTGTCCAAATAATTTGAACACAAAAATGGAGGCCCCGCTTGGAATGCCAAATCGTCCCAGGGAGGGTAGGTCAACTCTAACCAAAGAACCAACCAGTACCCCTCAAGGTAAAGATGTTCAGAAAGATGGCTTTGAACAGCCTAAAAGAAGGAGAAAGCAAAAGAAAAATGGTAAGGAGCAAGCACAACTCAAGCCAGCTAATAGGTACGAAATATTTAAGACATTAGTGGACCAAGAGGATCAAGTTATGGAAGGTGTGGATGCGAACACTGAAGCCAACAACACCCCCGCTCATGCTTCTCCTTCATCTCCCACCGCCACAGAATAGGTAATTGAGTACACTGAGTTACCGCTGTCAGAGAATGCAGCGGCATTGATACTGCACACCCAAGCGCAGCCAATAATCAAGGATGTCAGCATGGGAGTAGCAGAAAAGAACAAAGAAAGGCCAACCCTAGGGATAACTCAGGTGGAAAAGCGATCAAAAAATAGCATTTCTCAAGGAGCGGGTAGAAAATCAAATAAGGACCTGCTAGCAGCTCAAGGAGACAAGCTGATCACTGGAGGATCGGTGAGGACAATTGATTCTTACTGCTCTCAAGGTTTTCAATGATTATTCAATCATGGAATGTTAGGGGTTTAAACAGTAGAACCCATCAATCTGTTGTTCAAAGACTCTTAGGAAAATGTAAAACAGATTTTTTGCTTATCCAGGAGACAAAAATGTCTTTAGATCTTATGTGTAAAACAGTTAATAGAATCTGGAGGGGCATTGGTCATATGGATGTGGCTGCCCAAGGTGCCTCAGGGGGGATAGTTACTCTTTGGAACTCTCTGGAATGGACTGCAATAGAACATATAGCTTGGAGGGGTGTTCTCACATCTCATTTTAGGAATAATGTCACAGTTGAACATGTTTTAATCACAAATTTTTATGGGGCTCAAAACCTTGATGGCCAGAGGCTCCAATGGAAAGTTGTACATAACATGAGGACCTCAAGGGAAGATTTAGACTGGATTATTGCTGGGGATTTTAATGCTAAATTATCTTCTAGAGATCAGGAAGGGGGAACCCCAATTTTGGACCCAGGGGATCGACTTCTGATTGCCCAAGTCCAGGCCTTGCACTTAGTGGATATTAAAGGCCCTGGAACCTACTTTACTTGGACTAACAAGAGGAGGGAGCCACATAGCAGGAAGGTAAAGCTAGACCATTTTTTGGTCTCAGAGGAGGCATTTGTAAAATGGAATACTAAATTCCAGATTTTGGAGGGTCCAGTTTTAGATCACTTTCCCATTTTGTTGGAGGGAGGGACTATGACAGGGCAGCATCACAAACCTTTTAAATTTGAGAATTTTTGGTTACAAAAAGAGGATCTTCGAAAGAAAATTCTACAGTGGTGGGAAGAAGGTCGTCTACCTTTTGGGACAGCAATGTTTAGATTCCACAAACAGCTTCATTTTGTCAAAGTTCAACTGAAACAATGGAGGCAAGCTAACAAGTCAGATTTCCAGCTCCAAAGAGCTCCCTTGGTGGCCAGATGGGATGAGGTTCAAAAACACTTTAGGGAAGGAACAATTACAGAGCAGCTCAAAACCGAGGATGATGCCTTGCGTAAAGCGGTTGAGGACATTGATAACCAAGAGGAGACTTACTGGAAACAGAGAGCAAGAACCACTTGGTTATTAGAAGGTGATAGAAATACCAAATTTTTCCATCGGTCAGCTTGTGCTAGGAGACAGATGAATAACATGGAAGCCCTTCAAGATGAGAATGGACACTCCTTTGATACTCTTCCTGGTATGCATTCCCATTCAATGGATTATTTTTCTAAACTTTTTAAGGAAAGTATGGAGCAAGATGTAGAGGCTCAAAATGAAGTTATTGATGTCATACCCTCTGTTATCTCTGAAGAAGAAAATCAGACCCTTCTTAGACCCATTGATAGAGAAGAACTGAAGAATGTGGTCTTTGGAATGAGCACCGACAAATCTCCAGGACCAAATGGCTTTCCAATTGAGTTTTTTCAGGCCTTCTGGGATACTTTGGAGGAGGATGTTTTGGCTGTCACAGAGGAGTCCAGAGGTAATAAAAGAATGCTTAAGGCATTAAATCATACCTTCATCACTTTAATTCCTAAAGGGGAGGAGGGGGCTCATATTTCTGATTTCAGACCTATTGCCTTATGCAACGTGATTTATAAAATAATCACAAAGATAATGGTTGAACGGCTAAAACCTCTCCTTCATAACATTATCTCCTCTGAGCAAGGGGGTTTTGTAGAGGGTAGACAGATCTTGGATGGGGTGGTTCTTGCTCAGGAGGCAATCCATACAATGCAAAAATCTGGTAATAAAGGAATGTTCATTAAACTAGATATGTCAAAGGCTTATGATAGGGTGGAGTGGAGTTTCTTGTCAAAGATGATGGCAGCCTTTGGTTTCTCTTAGGACTGGATAGATTGGGTCATGAGTTGTGTTTCTACGTCGTCTTATTCTGTTTTAATCAAGGGTCTTCCCTCGCAACCTTTTGGAGCCACCCGTGGTCTTCGTCAAGGGGACCCTTGCTCTCCCTATCTTTTCCTCATTTTGGTTGAAGGATTAGGTAGAATTTTCTTGAGGAGAAGACATCAAGGCTTGCTAACAGGTATCAAGGTGGGTGAGGAAGTTTTGACTCACTTATAGTTTGTGGATGATACAGGATTGGTTGGAGTGGCCAGCTTCAGGGAAGCTAGAGTTATCGAGAGATACTCTTAATGTCTACCTTAGGGCTTCAAACCAAGTCATCAATGATAAAAAATCCAAAGTGGTCTTTTTCAATCTTGATCAAAGGCTACGGATAGAGTTCTAGAGATCTTGGGATTCACAAGGACTTCTCTTCCAGTGGTTTACTTGGGGGTTCCTTTGCATTTCAAAAAATTAAAAATAGATATCTGGAAGGATCTTTTGGATGGTATCAAAGATAGAATGAATCATTGGTCTCATAAATGGTTAAGCTATGGGGGTAGATTAACTTTCTTACAGTCAATCATTCAGGCCATGCCAATTTATAAATTCTCTATCCTGGCTGCCCCACATACTATATGGAAAGAGCTGGACAAAATGGCTAGAAGATTTTTATGGGAAGGAGTAAAAGGGGAGAGGAAATGGGCCTTAGTTGGTTGGGATAAAGTTACCCAGCCCAAGGAAAAAGGAGGGTTGGGACTGAGAAGATCCAAGCTAAATAATAAAGCTTTGGCTGGAAAGCTGTACTGGAGGTGGATTTCCCAACCAACCTCCTTATTCAGTAGAATCCTAACTAGTAAATATTTGGGTCATGTTCACCCCAATGAGGTGGGCCGTTTCCCTTTGGATGGTACTGGATCCTTAGTGTGGCAGGCTCTCAAGCTTGGATCTCAGGTTATTAAAGACCAATTGTTTTGGAAAGTGGGGAGAGGGGAGAAGGCACGTTTTTGGACTGATTCTTGGGACCAGTACCCACCCATCATTGCTGAGTTCCCCGAATTACAACCAATTAAATCCGCCATAGAAACCAAGGGTTGGGTCCAAATTGAAAGTTATTTCAACACTAGTCAGCTGGGGGAATATAAGTTTAAGAAGTTTAAGAGGTTGGAGGAGTGGCCAATTTCAATCCCTCCGGAGTTGGCACCCATCTTGACCAAAATCTTGACAGAAAGGTTTCTCACAGGGAGAGACGAGGAGGATGAATTAGCTTGGGGCTATGGGAACCTGGGTGTATATACAGTGAAGGACGGATACGACAAGATCCTCCCAGAGCCTCCCCCACATTCATTTCCGGTTGAGGATTGGAGAAAGATTTGGCACTCCAAGGGCTGGCCGAAAGTAAACTTTTTTGCCTGGCAGTTTATGCACAATGGAATTCTCACTTTTGACAATCTCAGATGTAGAGGAATCATCGGTCCATCTCAATGTGTTTTATGCCACAAGAACGAGGAAACAGCTGATCACTTGATGTTTGAGTGCCCTTTCACGCGTCAGATTTGGAAGCGATGGTTCTCTCACTATAAACTCCAGGTTAATGGTGACTTGAATCGGACCAATATTTGGGAAATATGGAAGAGGGGTAGATTTAAATCTAAAGCTCTTCGAATTGGTTGGGAGCTTGGCTTATACTTCATTTGGTGGCAAGTGTGGTTGGAGAGAAATGCTAGAATTTTTAGAGAAACTTTTTCCTCGCTAGATGGAGTTTGGCAGGTCATCTGGAGCAAAGCCACAGAAACTGTTGTCGTCTATGCTAAAGAGGAAACTCAGGTTGGTCCTGGGCCAATGGAAGAGGGAGTTGAAGAGCAAGAGAGACAGGACAGAGCTAGTTGGAAACCACCCCCAGAAGGTTGGATTAAAATCAATACTGATGGAGCTGCAAAGGGCAATCCGGGTAGTGCCAGAATTGGAGTGGTTTGCCGGGATCATGATGGTTCAGTGCTCTATTGGGAACTACAAGGCTTGGGAAGAGCCACAAACAATGAAGCAGAAGCCATTGCTATCAAATCTGCTTCTATCTGGGCAGTTAATCAGGGCCACAGGAGGATAATTCTCGAATCTGATTCTCAAATACTGGTTGGAGCTCTAGACTGCATGAGGAACTTTGCTTCGAAAGCATGGAGGTTGAGGATTCTGGTCTCTCAAATCAAGGCATTATGGAGGGAATTAGATGATGTGATTCCCATTTATGTGAGTAGAGATTTAAATAAAGCGGTCGATTTCTTGGCGAAGATGGGTGCTGAGAAAGAGGTAGGGGTGCAGCTGCACAGTGACATGCCTTTGGAGGATGAGGTGATTAGGCAGGGTCTTGAAAGATCATTGAGCCAATGAGCAAAGAAAATGCTAAGGGTGGTTTTTGTCGTGATATCGCGACCTGTTGCACCGTCGCGGCCTTTGGAGGGAAGCTATCGTGATATCGTGACGTGTTGCACCATCGCGGCCTTTGGAGGGAAACTATCATGATATCATGACATGTTGCATCGTCACGGCCTTTGGAGGGAAGTTATCATGATATCGCGACATGTTGCACCATCGCGGCCTTTGGAGGGAAGCTATCATGATATCGCGACATGTTGCACCATCGCGGCCTTTGGAGGAAAGTTGTCATGATATCATGACATGTTGCACCATCGTGGCCTTTGGAGGGAAGCTGTCACGATATCATGACATGTTGCACCGTCACGGCCTTTGGAGGGAAGCTGTCATGATATCGTGACATGTTGCGCCATCGCGGCCTTTGGAGGAAAGTTGTCGTGATATCATGACATGTTGCACCATCGCGGCCTTTGGAGGAAAGTTGTCGCGATATCGCGACATGTTGCACCGTCGTGGCCTTTGGAGGAAAGTTGTCACGATATCACGACATGTTGCGCCATCGTGGTCTTTGGAGGAAAGTTGTCACGATATCGTGACATGTTGCGCCGTCGTGGCCATGGGAGGAAAGTTGTCGTGATATCGCGACATGTTGCACCGTCGCGGCCACTGGAGGAATGTTGTCGCGATATCGTGACATGTTGCTCTGTCGCGGCCAAGGAAGGATTGTTGTCGCGATATCGTGACATGTTGCTCTGTCGCGGCCAAGGAAGGATAGTTGTCGCGATATCGTGACATGTCACGATTTCGCGACATGTTGCCCCGTCGCGGCCAAGGATGGATAGTCATCATGAAATCGTGACATGTCACGATTTCGCGACATGTCGCTCCGTCGCGGCCAAGGAAGGCTAGTTGTCGCGATATCGCGACATGTCGCGATTTCGTGACATGTCACGATTTCGTGACTTGTTGACTTTTTGCGGTCAGAGGTGAAATGTGTCGCGTTTTCGTGCCTTGTAATCTTGTGCTTTCTTTGTTTTCGGTTGGGAAGTGTCTACTCCCAATTGTAACTGATCTTTGTTTTAATACAAGTTTTTTTCAATTTTTTCAAAAAAAAAAACACAAGATTGCACAAAATGAATATGCTTTTATTAACGTAGGTGGATCTCAAAATTATACAATCAATGTGCCTCAATCTGGGGTTTTAAAATACTTTTGTGATACAAATTTTACAAATAATAGGGTTCTCCAAAACCCTAGGTCAATACATTTATGGTGTCTTCTTGCTCATTCTCGATCCAAACAAGGAGTGCGGGTGGGATTGTGTATCCTTGCGAGGCCACCCTAGCTTCAACATTCAAAAAAGATGATTCCTGCACTTACAAATAGAAAAACAACAAAAAGATATTAGAAGAACCTGTGAGGGCTCCATAGTGTGAGGTCCTTAGGAAGATAAAACTATTAAACCCCTAGATGCTACATACTATATTCTAATGCAAGAACATATGTGAATGATGCAAAGAATGTTTTACCTTGTCAACATGCTAATTTTTACATTGATGGTCATGAGGATTTCTGAACAACACCCGAGGGTCGTAGGACTATAGATCTACTGCAAGAAACACCTAGAGGTATTCTGTGATGACTGTGGATGCACCAAAAGGTTCTAGAAACATCCAGAGGTATTATACGAACTCTATAGGGAGATCAAATACTAAGGAAAGTGTTGCAAAACTAGCTCTGGTTCGTGCAGGTTTGGTAGTGGTAATAATTGGGGATGCGATGGCAATGACGAATGATGAAAGTGATGGAAAAGTGGCTAGGGTAGAAGGGCTTAAGGATCTCTTTGGAACTTAAGGTTTTATGAGCTTATGGGTTTCTAATTCTTGTAAGGTTTTGATTCATCAAAATGACTTCTCTTTTATAATTATCCCTTGAACATGTTAAGGTTTCGATGAAACAAAATATGTGGCCAAGATTAAAACATGAGGAAGGGTAGAGGTTAAATTTGGGCAAGTGGCATGGATTGGGGTGGATGAATGGCTAAGATTAAAATGTGGTTGATGGCTAGGATTAATTTATATAAATACATATATATTTATTAAATATATATAAATATAATATATAAAATATTAATATCTATACATATATTAATTAAATACATACATATATATATATATATATATATATATATATATATATATATATATATATATATATAAGATAATGGGTGGCTATGATTAGAGTACACATATGGATGAAAAGTGGCTAGAATTTTGTGTCTAAAGGTTGTTTGGTGATATTTCTATTTTGGAAAATAACACCATATTTATGTGGATTCTTCCATTGTTGATGGAAGTATTACTATTGTTGAGACCAAGGATTTTGTTGATTCATCCAAGGGTTTTGATTTTGCAAGGGTTAACATTGTCATCCTTGTGGATATTAAGCATTTGAAAAAATAAAAGGAGAAAATGGTTGGGCTCTAGGATTCATTTCTTGAATGTTCGATTAAGAATATCATGACATACTTTGATTGCAATAATAGATCTCCTATGCTCCTTGGGTTCCAATATGATAAGCAATTTTGATTCCTAGTAACATGGAACAATTGCTAGTCTTATGATCTTGTTAGCAAAAGCTATAGACCTTAAATTTATCGTAAGGATGTTTATACAAGATGGTTTATTTTTTTAAACACATTTCTTGCATCGAAAGACAACAATCAATTTTGTGATAGCAACTCTTCTAGCATGGGCTGAATAATTTTTTAATGGCTCTATAACTCTTCCAAAATTAAATAAATGTATTTAACACCTACAAACATCAACAAGAATATTAAAAAAAACACCAATTAGTAAGGTCTTATCCTCACTAAAACTTGTGCTTTCTCCTTTTTGGATTCTAAATGCATTTAATATTTGAAAGTAGTGTTCTTTAAACCTACGACAAATATTTTTAGGAGCTATGACATATGTGGTGTGACTAAGAATGTTATGAGTTTCTTAGTGGTAAAAACCATTGCTAAGCACAATTTTTCCATGTAAGCATATCTAGTTTCATAGCTTACCAATGTTTGACTAATGTAATAGATAGCTTGCTCTTGATTGTTTTCATTCTTTTGTGCAAGCATTGTCCCTAATGCAAAGTTTATTGCTAAAACATAAATATGGAAGGGGACCCTTAGAAGAGGAGGAGTTAAGACTAGTGGAGAAGCCATGTATTTCTTGATGTCATCAAAAGCCTTTTGGCACTCATATTTCCATGAAAATGTCACCCCATTTTGTAACAGGTTATTGGATGGCCTGCATTTGTCAAAAATTTGTACCATAAAATGACGGATCAATTGGATATTTCCTTGTAAACTACACAATTCCTTCAAGTTTTTTGGGAGAGGCATCTCCATGATAGCCTTGACTTTATTTGGGTCCAGCTTAATGCCTCTTTTGGATACAATGAATCCTAATAGTTTGCTAGAGTTAACACCAAAGACACACTTTTTAGGGTTCAACCTTACATTATTCTCTAAAAGTTGATCAAAGACTTTTTCCAAGGTATTAATATGCTCTTTCTGAGTTTTAGATTTTTCCAAGAGATCATCCACATAATCTTCGATGAAAAACAATCCATTAAATAAAGCATTTCATGGCCGAATTTGAGGAAGGCTATTATTTGGTTTGACCAAGGCTCATATGGCTTCGAATGGATAAAGCAAACATCTTTTTCATCCTTAGATTTAGTATGGACAATTGCAAATTTAGAGATCATTGTGATAATGAGTGGCTATACCTCTCCTATAGAGTTCTTTGGAATCAATGATCCTAGAGAGGCCATCGCATTTGAAAATATATTATTCAATCATGGCAAACTATCGATTTCATACCAATAAAACTTAGATAGCAATGACATTGCTACTTCATGGTAATATTTTATGGTAGGTTATTTGCATTGGTATTCTCCATTTATTTTTTGAACAACAAGTTGATAATCACCAAATATCTTGATACGTTTTATGTCCATAGTTATGGTTCCTTGAAGACCTAAGATTAAGTCTTCATAATCTGCATTTTTGTTTGTGCATTGGAAGTATATTTTGAATGATAAGGTGATAGGCACCCTTTGTGGTGTATGAAACACGACTCTAGCACCTTGATCTTTTTTGCACTTAGAACCATCAAAGAATAGTGATATCAACGTCTTCTTCTAGAATGACATCTTCTTATTGTTTGGTTACAATGAATACCGAATCATCTGGTAGCTCAATAATCAAGGGTTGATCACTAGGAAGAGGAGATTTTACAAGTTGATCAGCTATGACCTAATATTTAATGGATTTTTCGTTGATGAACTCAAGATCAAATTCAGTGAGAAGCATTATCCATTTTGTGGTGTGAGTGTTATTGCAATTGCGAGATATCATATAACACAAAATATTTTCACCAGCTATGAAATATGTGGTGTGACTAAGCATGTTACGAGTTTCTTAGTGGTAAAAACCATTGCTAAGCACAATTTTTCCATGTAAGCATATCTAGTTTCATAGCTTACCAATGTTCAACTAATGTACTAGATAAATTGCTCTTGATTGTTTTAATTCTTTTGTGCAAGCATTATCCCTAATGCAAAGTTCATTGCTGAAACATAAATATGGAAGGGGACCCTCAGACGAGGAGGAGTTAAGACTGGTGGAGAAGCCATGTATTTCTTGATTTCATCAAAAGCCTTTTGGAACTCATCTTTCCATGAAAATTTCACCCCCTTTTGTAACAGGTGATTGGATGGCCTGCATTTTTCAAAAAGTTGCACTGTAAAATGATGGATCGATTGGATATTTCATTGTAAACTACACAATTCCTTCAAGTTTGTTGTGTGAGGCATCTCCATGAAAGCCTTGAATTTTTTTGGGTCCACCTTAATGCTTCTTTTGGATACAATGAATCCTAATAGTTTGCTAGAGGTAACACCAAAGACACACTTTTTGGGGTTCAACCTTACATTATGCTCTAGAAGTTGATCAAAGACTTTTTCCAAGACACCAATATGCTCTTGTTGAGTTTAGATTTTTCCAAGAGATCATCCACATAATTTTCAATGAAAAACAATCCATTAAATAAAGCATTTCATGGCCAGCTTAGGTGTCGACAAGAGTATCAATGTTTGGTAGAGTAAATTCATACTTAGGACACGCTTTATTAAGGTCTCGAAAGTTAGTACAAAAGCATATCATCCTATAAGGCTTAGGAATAGATACCAAGTTTTAAAGCCACTCAGGATAGTCAACGAGGATAATGAAACCCATATCTAAAAGCTTATGAAGCTCTTCTTTGACTATGAGGGAAATGGTAGGATGCATCTTTCTCAGTTTTTGTTTGATCAGCTTAACATCAGAATGTAAGGTGAGATTGTGTATAACCAAATTAAGGTCAATACCAGACATGTATTTATAATACCATGCAAAAATGCCCTTCTTCTTCTTGAGGAGAGCAATAAATTGCTCTTGTTCATCTGTGGATAAACTTTTACCAAGTTTAATAATTTTAGGATTATTTGCATTTGAACTAAGGTTCACATCGATGGTATCTTCAATGGACATATGAGAACCTTCCTCAATTTGATGGGGTATTGGGATCAGATGAATGTCATCTATGACATCATCAAATTCTTCTAACTCAACATCTTCAAATTTTTCCTGGAAAACCTCAAGATCTAAATATGAAGGTGAAGGTGGAGGCCACAGAGGAATGTAGTTGGCTGAAGACCTTAACAATTCCTTGGAAAGGACAAATTCAAAAAAGGATGATGGTGAGTAAATTCGGTCCATGTCAATAAGATTCATTGAAATTGAAATTGGCTTTGCCAAATCGTATGGATTACAGAGTGGGGTGAATAAGTCAACATGATTCATGTTAACTTAAGGGGGAAAAAATGATGATTGGCAATATGGAGGATGGATGGATTTTTGTATTCTATAACCGATGTAGGATATCGAGGAACCTGAACAACAGTGAGCAACATAAATAAATGCAATTGGTAAAAATCCATGTACATGCAATGCAATGATTTTTTTTTTTTTTGAATTTTTGAATATTTTTGTGTGTTTTTTAAATTTTGAATTTTATTTTTTTATGTTATGTACATATATTACAAGCAAAATGTTCAGTGATATGGATGAATGAAATGGAGGTGGTTCACTGGTTGGTTCAGTTTGCTCTTATGGAAGAAGTAAGTGAAATATGGGTTGATGGATGGGGAACATTCTTAGGTAAAACTCATATTATTCAGTGAATGGAATGATAGGTTTTAGTTCCTCACCAGATTCATCAGAAATGATCGACACAAAGTTGAATTCTTCATAGATTTCTTCTTCAAAGTTATCAAGGTGATGGATTTCTTCTTCTGAATTCAGATGTAGATTTTGAAAATATTATTCAAAAGAAGAGGTGGAAAAATGAGAATGATAGCCTAAAATTGAATGGTCATGCACTTATTAATATGAGCTATCAATGATTTCATGTATTCCTTGTTCATATCATCCTAGGCCATAACCTTTCCAATTGACTCAATGAAAATACTGGGATGGAAAACCCGACATGTGTTGTATGTTGGTAGGTATTGGTTGCTTGGATTCTTCTAGGGAAGATGGATTGGACAATGAATCAATCCCCCAATACAAAAAATTGATGTTATTGGGCATTGAACCTATGTTGTACACTACTCCTATGGATAAGGGTGGGTCATGTGGGCAACTGTAATCCCTAGCAATTTGGATATTAAGTGGTGTGATATTGATATCTTGGACCACATATTCACCAATGCCAAGATTGGTGAGGTGGACCACAACTTGGGATAATGTGGATGTGAATGTGGAAGTGGATGTGGAAGACTTGGTATTGGCTTGGGGCCCTGACAATGGGAGAGGTATGGACTAGAAAGGCATCTCACAATCTATTCAGTTGATGTGGATGGAGGTGGATTTTGCTAAATAATTTGATGATTGGATGATAATGTGGAAGGAATGTTGATGGATGATGTTGATGATGATAATGTGGTTGATGTAGATTGGGATTGACCACTTGTACATGTAGTCGATGATAATTAAGATGAGGGAATGGAGGCAGATGCTTGTTGTGGAGTGGTGATGGGGAGTTCCTCAGGAATAGGAACTTTGGATGAAGAAGTGGATGGTGTGGTGGATGATATGGTTGATGATGTCAAGAAAATATGGGTGAATGGAAGCATATATTCATAAGGATTTGAAATGAAATTGTAATACTTAAATGGTTCAATGTTCGCTAGTATGTAATAAATTTGTCTCATATGTACAGATTTCAAGTATTGATGAGGTATAGAAGGTACACATAACATTTCCCTAATCCAAGGATTTCCAAGGAGTACATTGTACACCATGTACCCTTCCAATTTGTGAAACATTATGTGCAATATTTTTACCCCCACTTCGATGGGTAAAACTATAGTGCCAATTGTGGAACAGAGAGAATCATTAAATGCTTTCAAGATGAAGGTGTATTTTATGATGTGAGATAGTAGGAGGTTGATATGTTGAAGAGTGAATGTGGTGATGATATTTATCGAGGAGCCGGTATCAATAAAAAAAAAAATGAATGGCTTCCTATCAATTTGAGCCATGATATGCAATGGAGGGTCCACTGATCCTAAGGATATTGATTTGATTTAAAAATCATATAATGTAATGGTAGGCTCCACACATGTTCGGATTCTCCCCATAAAATTGCTAAAGGCATTAGCATCTTGATATTGGAGTTCAATGGATTTTAAAATTTCCATTAATGCCTCATGATGTGGGGGAGATTGTTTAATTAGCTTGTAAATAGGCAATTTTACTGAAGCTATTTTAAGGATAGTGGTTAACTGGCTACTCAGAGAGATGATTGGCATTGATGGATGATTGGGAGGATGAATGGGTGGAGGTGGTTGACTTGGAATATGAATGGGTTGGAAATAATTGGTGGAGAATTGAATGGGTCATGATGAAATTGTAGGTTGAGGTGGCACACTTGCATGTGGTGCTATGGGAGATTGAATAGACTGGTATTGAGCATTTTTCTAATTGGTAGTGTGTTTTTGACCTCGAGTGACTACATGAATAGCACCCACAAAACTTTGGTATTTTGGAACATGATTAACTTTATTAGGAGTATTAGTATTTGACCCTCTTGTCATTGGTTGTGCTTCCTCATGATGAGGAAGTGGTGTTTGATAGATGCCAAGGTTTTAATTTTTTTGAGCTAAGGAACTATCAAGCTTAATGGACCCTAAGTCAATTAAGTCATGCATTATATATTTAAATGTGTAGCAACCATTAATATCATGCCCATTTTTTTTATGATAAGGGTAAAACAAATGCTTTCTATAGATTTTGCTATTTTTGGTGGGATCATCTGGTTTGACCTCAGGCCAGGCAAGTTGATTTGTATTGTACAACCTATAAAATATAGAGGTATATGATTTGGCTAAGTAGGTGTATTAGTGGTTTTTTCAAGTGGATTGTCGACATTGGCAATTTTCCATAGATGGCTCTATGTTTTGAAATTGTGATGGTGATGGAATCGCATTTTATGCAATTTGTTGTAGTGGTTGTTTCATGGGTTGTTGTTCTTGAGCCATTATCATCTGGCTCATGATCAGTTGATTTACTTGATTTGCTTGATTAGCCTGATTTGGCTTGGATTGACCAGAATAATTTCCTTTGGGTTAGCCCTTGTTCTACCATTGTTTCTTTTTAGGCTTCAACACACCTTATTGGATTTTAATTTCCTCAATTATGATAGCTTGGGCAAGATCTTCTTCAAATGATCTATATTGTTGTGATTGGAATAGCCAGGAGATGGTTTTTAGGAAACTCTTGGTAAACAATCGAGTTAGCTCTTCCATTGGTAGGTAGAATGGTAGTTTTGTGATAACAACCCTCCAAAGGTTGTTGAAATCATTCATTGACTCATTATCATATTGCTTAATATTGTATAAGTCAGTTAGTGAAATTTTTTTTGAACATTGAGAGAAAATATTTCAAGAAATTGGTTCACCAATGGCTCAAAAGTATAAATACTATGATGAGGCAGATGGTTATACCACTCTATGAAATCTCCCCCAATGTCTGAGGAAAGGTTTTGAGCATTAGGGCATATTGATTTTGAATTTTGAAATATGAATGAATGTGCTTACATGCTCTCTAGGGTCCTTAGTCCCTTTGAATTTATCAAATTTTAGTACTATAAAATCTACCGGATATGGTAGTGATGGTACCAAAAAGTGAATTGGTTGATTGATAAGTTGTCTTAAAGTTGACTTCTAGTTCATCATACCAGGAGTATGCTGAAGCTAGCCTATTTCCACCCAACCTACATTTATTGAATTCTAGGGTATTTCCCAGGTATGTGGAAGCCCTGAATATCTTGATAATTGTGTGGGGGTGAAGTGGTAAAATTTTAAGGCATGATAATCTTTTGATGATTTTGTAGTGGATTGAATTTTGTGATGTTGGGCTTGATGATGGAATTATTGTGGATGATAAAATGGAGATGATGTTTGAGGACTATGAATAGGTTGACTCGTGGGAATGGAATGGGTGTGGACTAATGGAGGTGTGGGGATGGAAACTACATAAGACTATAATACCCATGATGGATTTGATGAAAATAAGGTAAGTTATGTGGAAACAAGTTGAGATTTAATATCTATCACCTATACTTGCTATTGGAAACAAGGTTGAGCACCTTGTTGAGCCATAAGTAATTTGTGGAGATTTTGCTATGCTCATTTAATGGCAATATTTGAGCCAAATGGTGTGGATGTGTTTGGAATGGATGAAGTAGGTAGAGGATAAGTTACAATAGGGATTGTAAATGAATGGGGGGTAGTGGATGATATTCTCACAATGACACTGAGAGGGGGGGTGAATCAGTGTAGCTAAAAATCTGATCTTCAATCCTTAAAACTGAAGCAAAGAGAGCTAGAAAATAGATAAAACAATAAACACAAGAGAGCACACCACAACACATAATGTAACAAGGTTCACCAATTTGGCTACTCAAGAATAACTGCTTAGACTATAGTCCAAATCCAGCCTTTGCAAAATACCAATTTTACAATCTATTTACCAGCACCCACTGGAAGGAGCACCAAACCCTAATTTATCTGCACCTACAGAAAGGAGCACCAACCCCTTATCCAAGCACCAACTTGGAACAAAGTTTTGAAAGTTCAAACAATGACATACAAATGCCTTCACTTTTACAAGACCCTGACTGGTCTCCAATTTATCAAAGCACAGTAAATACTCACTGCTCAGCTTGTTGCTCTCTTACAACACTCTTCTCACCATATTTCGGCAGCACTTTCACACATTCAGCTATAGCATTATTCTTCACACAGACCTATTTTTATAACATATTATTCTCTATTTTTAACTTCCATTTTTATGTATGCAACCCATAACTATTTCTTAATGTAACTCCTTTTGCGTATTTAGAGTGGGCATTTCATTAAATACGTTACATACAACATATACCTCTTCCATGACTGTTCATCCTCTCGGTCATGACTATTCATGTTCTTTTATGTTCATGCATGCATATTCGATTCTATTTATATGACTATTAGATTTCTCCTTTTTTGACTTTACTAAAAAGCTGCATGATTTCTATCTGTAACTACCGTACTAACTTCAGTTAACTCTACTTATTTTCACATGATTTTTCTCTGCAACTACCCCTATAACTGTCGTTCTACTTTCAGTTGACTGTTAGTAAGCGTGCTGTTGCGACCTATCGCAAAATCATGACACTTATGTCTCTTTCTACCCTTCTCGGCTTTTACCCATGAAAATACATGTCACAAAATCATGACATTCTCGGCCTCCTTGTTCACTTCTTCACTTGCAACCGCTAAAACCCGACATGTCACGAAATCATGACATTCTCTGCCTCCTTGTTCACTTCTTCACTTGCAACTGTGAAAATGAAACATGTCGCGAAATCACGACATTTTTCTCTGCCTTGTGCCTTTTCTACTGTTCGCCCATGAAACTGAAACATGTCACGAAATCACGACATCTTCGCTGCCTTGTCTCTTTTTTGTCCTTGGCCAGTGAAAACACATGTCATGAAATTGCGACACCTTTCTCTATCAAACTCTCTCTCTTGCATTATGTCGCGAAATCGCAACACTTTTTCTCCTTGGCGCTTTTCTTCCTATCGAGCCACGAAAACCTGACATGTCGTGATATCACGACACTTTTTCTCCTTGGCGCTTCTTGCAACTTGTCATGAAATCATGACACTTTTTCCCCTTGGCGCTTCTTCTTCGAACCTGTCACAAAATCGTGACACTTTTCATCCTTAGCGCTTTCTCTTCGAACCTGTCATGAAATCGTGACACTTTTCATCCTTAGCGCTTTCTCTTCAAACTTGTCACGAAATCATGACACTTTTCATCCTTAGCGCTTTCTCTTCGAACCTGTCATGAAATCATGACACTTTTCATCCTTGGTGCTTTCTCTTCGAACCTATCGTGAAATCGTGACACTTTTCATCCTTGGCGCTTTCTCTTTGAACTTGTTGTGAAATCGTGACAGTTTTCCTTGCAAGCACTTCTTCTCCGAACATGTCGCGAAATCATGATAGTTTTTCTACTTGTTTTCTTCTCTACCAACATGTCGTGAAATCGTGACAGCTTTCCTTGTGCTTCCTAAACATGTCGCAAAATTGTGACAGCTTTCCTTGCACTTTCTAAACATGTCGTGAAATCGTGACAGTTTTCTTACTTGCCTTCTTTGCTTCCAACATGTTGCAAAATCATGACAGTGTTTCCACTTGGCTTCTTTGCCTGCAACATGTCACGAAATCATGATAGTTTTGTTTATGCCTTCTCTCTCCTCATCCATGTCACAAAATCATGACAATTTTGCTTACGCCTTCTCTCTCCTCGTCCATGTCATGAAATCATGACAATTTTGCTTGTGCCTTCTCTCTCCTCCGATATGTCATGAAATCGTGACGTTTTTATTTTTGCCTTCTTTGTTCTCAACCTATCGTGATATTGCGACAGAAAACATGTCGCGATATCGCAACAGTTTTCTTGTCTTTTTCTTTGATTTTCTGAATCTGGGTCACTTTTGTTTTCCTAAAATTTCACTGAACATGATCTAACTGACCTCTGAACTCCTGTCCACTGCATCAACTGATCTGTCTGTCTATGTTGACAACAATGAAAATACTTTTGCTGCACCTTGCTTAACAATCTCCCCCTTTGGAATTGTTGGCAACACTCATGCACTCTCCTGTAATTCTTCTCCCCATTTGACAATAATATAAAAGGGCTGCTGTAGACTCCCCCTGAGTCTATACACAACATTCTTAGATACACATTGTTATAGTTAGCAAAAATCATGAATATGAGCAAAACTATAAACATAGGTATAAATACTCCCCATGATATTGTGATCCCAGTTGATAGTCAGTTCTTGTGAAATGTGACTACTCCCAACTTACTCCGAAGGTACTCAAAAACTTCCTTTGGCAATGGTTTTGTGAATATATCTGCTACTTACTCTGTAGTTGGAACAAAATCCAATTTGACCTCACCTTCTACAACTTTATCCTTCAAGAAGTGATACCATATTACAATATGTTTGGTTCGAGAATGCATAACTGGATTCTTTGATATGTTTATTGCACTAGTGTTATCACATTTAATTAAAATTGGCTCTTTGAAGTGAATACCAAGATCTTTCAGTGTTTGTCTCATCCATAATATTTGTGTACAGCATGTTGTTGCTATAATGTATTCTACCTCTGATGTGGATAGAGAGACTGATTCTTGTTTTTTGCTATGCCATGCTACCAGCCTGTCTCCAAGATAAAATGCTCCTCCACTAGTACTCTTTCTATCATCATTACATCCTACCCAATCTGCATCAGAATAAGCAATAAGAGTGAAGTCCTTAACTTTTGGGTACCACAACCCATACTCCATAGTATCCTTGAGGTACCTAAAAATCCTCTTTACAGTTGTCACATGAGTCTCTTTTGGACTAGCCTAAAATCTTGCTACCATGCATACTGCCTGTAATATATCTGGTCTAGTAGCTATCAAATACAGCAAGCTTCCAATCATAGACCTGTACATGGTTTGATCTACATCTGGAGATTTGTCATCCTTGCTCAACTTGCAACTTTGTTGTCATGGGAGTGCTGACAGGTTTACTATCCTCCATTGTGAACTTTTTTAGCATTTCTTTCACATATTTTACTTGGGAGATAAAAATACCCTTTTCACTTTGATTGACTTGCAGTCCAAGAAAATAAGAAATTTCACCAATCATTGACATCTCAAATTCTGTCTTCATTTTATTTGCTATGTCTTTACAAGACTTATCATGATTGCTGCCAAAAATGATATCATCTACATAAACAACAAGAAAAATAAGATTGCTATTTTTTGTTTTAACATACAGATTGTTGTCCACCAAACCTTTCTTAAACCCTTGTTTAATAAGATAGTTATCCAGCCTTGCATACCATGCTTTGGGTGCTTGTTTTAGACCATACAAAACTTTCTTTAACCTGCAAACAAAATCGGGATTGTCACCGAGTTGGAAGCCATCTGGCTGTTCAATGTAAACCTCTTCTTCTAGTTTTCCATTCAGAAATGCTAATTTTACGTCCATTTGATATACTTTGAAATTTTTATGGACTACTAAAGCCAGAAACATTCTAATTGCTTCTAGTCTGGCTACTGGTGCAAAATTTTACTCAAAATCAATGCCTTCAACCTGAGCATAGCCTTTACAGACCAATCTTGCCTTATTTCTGACAACATGTCCGTCTTAATTTAATTTATTTCAAAAAATCTATTTAGTATCGATTATGTTTTTATTTGATGGTCGTGGTACTAATTCCCAGGTTTTGTTTTTATCAATCTGATCTAGTTCTTCATTAATTGCCTTCATCCAACTTTCATCTATGCTAGCTTCAGCAATATTTTTGGGTTCAATGCTGGATAATAAAGAGTAGTTCCTTATTGCTGCTCTTCTTGTCTGAATACCAACTGTTGGATCCCCAATAATTTGTTCTCTAGGATGATTTTTCTGCTAGCTACCTGTTTTGAATTTCTTGTTCTCTTCTTCTTTTGAGTCAATTTTTAAATTAGCTGGGTCAATTTTTTTATTTTATTCTGTTCTTATTTCTTCATCTCCTTCAATGACTTCTTCATAAATGGGGTAGTTTTCTTGATACTTAGCTTCTCTTTCTCTACCTTCATCAAATTTAACATCAGCACTCTCAATAATTTTCTTTAGCCGCTTGTTGTAACATGTGTATGCTTTGCTTTTTGTTGAGTATCCAAGAAAAATACCTTCGTCAGCTCTATCTTCAAATTTATCGAGATTATTTTTAGTTCGTTTGATGTAGCACTTGCTGCCAAACACTTTGAAATATCTTGTTGTTGCCTTTTTGCCGAACCACAGTTCATACGGTGTTTTGCTTTCATGTGTTCTTAGCATGCACCTATTTTGAATGTAAACTGCAGTATGTACTGCCTCTTTCTAGAATCTGTCAGTTATTTTGTTCTCAACCAACATTGTCTATGCCATTTCTTGCACAGTCCTGTTCTTCCTTTCAACAACACCATTCTACTGAGGTGTCCTTGCTGCTGAAAATTGTCTTCTAATCCCATATTTTTGATAGTATTCTGCAAACTCCTCTGAGATAAACTCTCCTCCTATGTCTGATCTTAGGCATTTAATTCTTTTTTCAATCTGATTCTCAACCTACTTTTTAAAAATCTTGAACATCTCAAAGGCATTTGATTTAAGATTTAAAAATAATACCCATGTCATTCTGGAGTAGTCATCTATGAACAACATAAAATATTTTTCACCATTTATGCTTTGTGTTCTCATGGGTCCACATAAATTAGTATGTATCAGCTCTAACGGTTTGCTGGTGAAATATTCCTTTACTTTAAATGTGGATCTGGTTTGCTTCCCTTTTTGGCATGAAGCATAGATGTTATTTACTAGTTTGCCAATGGTAGGTATATCTCTTACTACTTTTTTTGAACTTATTTTTACCAGATTGTCAAAGCTAATATGACCGAGCCTCTTGTGCCACAACCAATTTTCATCTTCCTATCCAATAAAGCATGATCCTTTTGAAGTTTTTGAGAGAGTATATAGATTTTTAGAATTCCTCGATCCAGTGGCTATTAGCTTTCCATTGTGTGCTTTTCTGACTTCATAGCCCTACTTCTTAAAAGTGACTTCATGACCTCTATCACAGATTTGACTTACACTTAGTAAGTTGTGTTTCAAACCAATCACAAACAGAACTTCTTTGAAGCCGATCTTTCCATCATTTATCTTGGTGATCCTTTACCAACTATCTTGGCTCCATCATTATTTCCAAACTTTATCGAGCCCCATTTATATTTCTGAAGCTTTTCAAATTTTTGTTTATCTCCTGTCATGTGACTGGAGCATCCACTATCCAATATCCATGGTGCAGATTTGTTCTGTGCTTTGAATGTTGTCTGTACAATCAATGATTCCCTTTCTTCTTTGAGTTGCTCTTTTTTTTTTCCATTCTAATTTGACTGTAGTTTTGGTTACTTGTTTAGAATTTTCTTTTTTAGTGGCCTATGCATGTTTATCTGGGAATTTTTTGTTTTGCCTTAAATTGTTTGGTTGAGTTCTTCTTCCCTGGTATTTATTTGCTGCATATGTGCTTCTACAGTTTCTTGCAATGTGACCAAAGTTATGACAGTTATAACATTCTACTGCATAATACATCAAAGGTGCAAAGACATTTCTATTGGTAAAATTTATTTGTCCTATATTATAAATGCGGTCTGAAATCTTATGATCGTAAGTATTGCATTTAAAATAATAACCAAAAAAGGAATGATTGAACCTGGGAGTTGGTCTTTGCCAATTTGTAGTAGGAGCCACAAATTTTCTTCTCCTTTGATGTATGACTTTTGTGAATCCCTCATTGTCAACAGTCTTCTCGTGCCCGGTATTGTTGCTTTCTTTTGCAAGATTCGTTTTTCTTTTGATCTTATCCTCTTTCTTTACTAGTTCTATATTTATGGTCTTTGATCCACTTGATGATTCTCCTTCGACAAACCCCAATTCAAACTTGATGTCTGTAGACCTCTGACTATTTATAATATTTTCAAGCTTTGCAGAACTTCCTTCAAGTTTGTGATAGCAACTCAATTTTTGATTCTTTTCTTCTAGCCGCATTCTTAAAACAACAATCTCTTCTTCTAGTTTGCTGCACTCATCTATTCTCATAATTAACTGAACTTCAAGTTCTTCAGACATTTTCTTGAATTCTTTTGTCTGTACTTTCAAATTGTTTATTATGTCATTCGCATCCTCAAGCTTTCTTGAGACCTTATTATTCTTTTTCCTTTCTGACTTCAACTCTTTAAGTGTAGCAACCAACTCACCTTCTAGATAAACTTCAACCTCATCCTTAATTTTTGTATCACCTTCCTGTTTTTCTTCTATTTTTGCTTCTTCAAATGCCATGAACAGAGCTTCACCTGTTTCTTCTTCAAAATCTTCACCTGAGCTATCTTCAGAAGAGTTGACATTCTTGGATATGCAACTTTTATTTTTGAAATTTCTTTTTCTAAAGTTTGGTTTCTTCTTACAGTCACTTCTTTCTTGGTGTGACCCTTCATCACTTTTGTTTTTCTCATTCATTGGACACTTAGCTGCAAAGTTACTGATCCCTCCACAATTGAAACACTTAAAATGCAACTTTCCTCTATATTTTCTTTTTTCCTTTGTAATTTTCTGAACAAAGTTGGCTTCTATTTCATCCGATGTCTCTTCATCCTTAGATTCTTGTTCAGATTTTATATTCTTGTGTGCTTTAAAAGCAGCTTATTTTTCTATGGGCTTAGTTTTTCCTATTCTCATTTTGTATGCAGTCAAGGAACCATGCATCTTGTCCATGCTAAAATTGTTTAGATCTTTAGCCTCTTCTATTGTAGAAACTTTAGAATTAAATATTTTGTGAAGAGTTCTAAGTACCTTTTTTATGACAAACGCATCTTCGATCTCTTCGCTGAGTCCTTTGATTGCATTAATGACTCCATTGACTCTCAGCATATAGGTCTCTATGTTCTCTTTGTCATTCATTTGTAATGCCTCGAACTGAGCTCGATGAGTTTGTAGTTTGGCTTCCTTGATCTTGTTGTCTCCTTCATGGATGCTTTTTAGTTTGTCCCATATGTCTTTTGTCAATTTACATCTCATGACCCTTATCAGTTCATTTTCTACTAGCCCACACATTATGGCATTCTTTGCTTTGAAGTTATTTTTAGATAGTTTCTTACTGGCAGTATCTGTTGGAGGAGTAGTGGGTGTTGTGTATCCACTTTCTACTGACTCCCAAATGTCGTATCCTAACGCACTCAGATATGTCTGCATCCTGAGTCTCTAGAATGAGTAATTAGTTCCATTGAACAAAGGAGCTTTGTTTGATAAAAATTCTTCACTACCTGCCATTGTGTTCCTTCCAATATCACATTAGCTGATTAATCTTGTTCAGGAACCTTGCTCTGATACCAATTGATATTCTCACAATGACACTGAGAGGGGGGGGTGAATCAGTGTAGCTAAAAATTTGATCTTCAATCCTTAAAATTGAAGCAAAGAAAGCTAGAAAACAAATAAAGCAATAAACACAAGAGAGCACACCACAACACACAATGTAACGAGGTTCACCAATTTGGCTACTCCTCAAGAATAATTGCTTGGACTATGGTCCAAATCCAACCTTTGTAAAACACCAATTTTACAATATGTTTACCAGCACCCACTGGAAGGAGCACCAACCCCTGATTTATCTACACCTACAGAAAGGAGCACCAACCCTTGATTTATCTACACCTACAGAAAAGAGCACCAACCCCTTATCCAAGCACCAACTTGGAACACAATTTTGAAAGTTCAAATAATGACATACAAATGCCTTCACTTTTACAAGACCCTGACTGGTCTCCAATTTATCAAAGCACAGTAAATACTCACTGCTCAGCTTGTTGCTCTCTTACAGCACTCTTCTCACCCTCTTTCGGCAGCACTTTCACACATTCAGCTACAACATTATTCTTTATGCAGACCTATTTTTATAACATATTATTCTCTATTTTTAACTTTCATTTTTACGCATACAACCTGTAACTGTTTCTTAATGTAACTCCTTTTGTGTATTTAGAGTGGGCATTTCATTAAATACGTTACATGCAACATATACCTCTTCCATGACTGTTCGTCCTCTCGATCATGACTGTTCATGTTCTTTTTTGTTCATGCATGCATATTTGATTCTATTTATACGACTATTAGATTTCTCCTTTTTTGACTTTATTAAAAAGTTGCATGATTTCTATCTGTAACTGCCGCACTAACTTCAGTTAACTCTACTTATTTTCATTGCATGATTTTTCTCTTCAACTGCCCCTGTAACTGTCATTCTGCTTTCAGTTGATTGTCAGTAAGCGTGTTGTTGTGACCTGTTACGAAATCACGACACTTTTGTCTCTTTCTGCCCTTCTCACCTTTTACCGGCAAAAATACATGTCATAAAATCATGACATTCTCGCCCTCCTTGTTCACTTCTTTGCTTGCAACCGTGAAAACCTGACATGTCATGAAATCATGACATTCTCTGCCTCCTTGTTCACTTCTTCACTTGCAACCGTGAAAACGAAACATGTCACAAAATCATGACATCTTTCTCTGCCTTGTGCCTTTTCTGTCGTTCGCCCGCAAAATCGTGACATCTTCGCTGCCTTGTCTCTTTTCTGTCTTTGGCCAACAAAAACACAACATGTCACAAAATCATGACACCTTTCTCTATCAGACTCTCTCTCCTGCATTATGTCATGAAATCGTGACACTTTTTCTCCTTGGCGCTTTTCTTCCCGTCGAGTCACGAAAACTCGACATGTCGCGATATCGTGACACTTTTTCTCCTTGGTGCTTCTTCTTGCAACTTGTCGTGAAATCATGACACTTTTTCTCCTTAGTGCTTCTTCTTCGAACTTGTCGTGAAATCGTGACACTTTTCATCCTTAGCGCTTTCTCTTCGAACCTGTCACGAAATCATGACACTTTTCATCCTTAGTGCTTTCTCTTTGAACCTGCCGTGAAATCGTGACACTTTTCATCCTTAGTGCTTTCTCTTTGAACCTGTCACAAAATCATGACACTTTTCATCCTTGGCACTTTCTCTTCGAACCTGTCATGAAATCATGACACTTTTCATCCTTGGCACTTTCTCTTCGAACTTGTTGTGAAATCGTGACAGTTTTCCTTGCAAGCACTTCTTCTCCGAACATGTCGCGAAATCATGACAATTTTTTTACTTGTTTTCTTCTCTGCCAACATGTCAGAAAATCACGACAACTTTCCTTATGCTTCCTAAACATTTCGTGAAATCGAGATAGCTTTCCTTGCACTTTCTAAACATGTCATGAAATCATGACAGTTTTCTTACTTGCCTTCATTGCTTCCAACATGTCACGAAATCGCGACAGTGTTTCCACTTGGCTTCTTTGCCTGCAACATGTTGCGAAATCATGATAGTTTTGTTTGTGTCGTCTCTCTCCTCGTCCATGTCGCAAAATCATGACAATTTTGCTTGTGCCTTCTCTCTCCTCGTCCATGTCGCAAAATCGTGACAATTTTGCTTGTGCCTTCTCTCTCCTCGTCCATGTCATGAAATCATGATAATTTTTCTTGCGCCTTCTCTCTCCTTCGATATGTCATGAAATCATGAAATTTTTCTTTCTGCCTTCTTTGTTCTCAACCTGTCACGATATCGCGACAAAAAACATGTCGCAATATTGCGACAATTTTCTTGTCTTTTTCTTTGATTTTCTGAATCTGGGTCACTTTTGTTTTCTTGGAATTTCACTGAACATGATCTGATTGACCTCTAAACTCCTGTCCACTACATCAACTAATCTGTCTGTCTGTGTTGACAACAATGACAATATTTTTGTTGCACCTTGCTCAACAGTGGATGTAGTGGAAGTTGGTATTTGCAAAGTAGCATTGACATGTGCTTCATACAATGGTTTTCCATAAGTGGTGGTGTATGAGGATGGGATGGAAGTTCTTTGAGCACATGAATGTTGTGGAATGGACCAATTCTTGGAAGGTGTAGATGACACTTCAAAAAGAGGGTTAGTATACACCTACGTAAAGCTGGAAGGCTACGAGTGGGCAAGTTCCTACTAAGAAGAAGTATCATGCCTGGGTGGATTATTGATTTGTTCTAGAACATAGTTAGCAGATATTTTAAAATCTTCCACTTTAGCCATGTTTATGTGGATAATGTTATGATCAATGGGAGATGATGGATCAGTCCCTGTAATGGGGATGTTGGTGGCTTTGTGTAACATCTCAGCATTTGAAGTGTACACAACGTGTGATGGACCCACAGATAAACCATAATGGCTTATTTGTATCACACTAATAGTGTTAACCATAGAAGTGGCAGGGGAATATGTGGAACACTCCATAGATGGAGTGACTTGGCTAGCAAGGGCTTGACTCAGAATTTTTGTTTAGCTTCGGGTTGAAACCATAAGCTAATGATTCAAATAGGGGTGGTGATGTGTGTGGAATGTGCTGAAAGAAAATGTAAATGAAGAACATACAAAATAAAACAAGTAATTTTAATCCTATGCTTTGCAACAATTTTACTTTTTAGTTTGTGTGTTGTAGATGTGCTAAACTAAACTATTGTGCAAGGTAAAATCTAAGGCTGGATGGCAAAAGGAGTTTCTTCCTGGTGATGAAATCTAGAAATTTTTCTCATGGGTGACTATGGTTGCTAAGGGAAGATATTAACGGATGGATATGAAGCCCACCGTCGCCAATTATCAAACAATGTTTGGTGATGACAACCAACTCACTGTTTCTTATTGTGAAATGTGCAAGGTGTATGATTCATTTTAAAATTTTGTATTATCTATTGTGCTCACTCAATATTGAAAACACACCTATCTCATTTCTCTAATATAGAATCCAAAAACATGAACACTAAGCTCCTCAAAATAACTTAGGGGTACACCACTTAAGACCCACCCTGAATCATCAAGTGATTCCAATAGTGGAGGGTTTGCCCAGATATTTTGTCCGAAATCAGCAAGTGATTCCAACAGTGGGAGTATGCTTAAGTATTATGATCTTGTTCCAACTTTTAAAAATAAAAATGGAAGCTTTCAACCCTATTATGCAACTATATTATGCCTTTGTAATTTCACATGCAAAATAGCATACAAAAATAGTAAATGAATACATCAAAAAACAATAAAATCTAAAATAAATGTGATTTATAGTGAATGCATGAGTGCAATTCCACTCTATGTGCAATTTTTATGATGAATGTAAATTCCTAAAATACAACTGCTTTAAATAGAAACTAAATTATTTTCTTTTTGTTAATTTTATTGTAAAAAGCAAAAAAAATGAAACAAAAATGGGTTAGGGTTTGAAGCAGGCTTACCAAGAAGCCTACGTATTTCTTTCCCACTCTACGAAATACCTTCTAGAGTCTCTAGAATTCTATACAACATCCCTTGAACATTATAGGGTGTCCCTGGAATGCTGCAGGGCATATGCACGATCTCTGATCAACTTTTGAAACTTCCAAAAATCCTCATTTTGCAATTTTTGTGCGATCACACTTTTGGAACCTAACAAAATAGAAACAAAAACAAAAATTAGTGACAAGATAAGTTAATATGGAAACCCTTTTGGGGTCCCACCGTGATTGCTATTTTGTAAACCAAAATTGAACAACACTAATATAAATATAAAGTAATAAAAGCATAGTAATAAAACAAGATTGCACAAAATGAATAGGCTTTTATTAACGTAGGTGGATCTCAAAATTATACAATAAATGTGCCTCAATGTGGGGTTTTACAATGCTTTTGTGATACGAAGTTTACAAATACTAGGATTCTCCAAAACTCTAGGTCAATACATTGATGGTGTCTTCTCGCTCATTCTCGATCCAAACAAGGAGTACGGGTGGGATTGTGTATCCTTGCGAGGCCACCCTAGCTTCAATAGATTCCAAAACGATGATCCTGCACTTGCAAATAGAAAACAACAAAAATATATTAGATGAACCTATGAGGGCTCCATAGTGTAAGGTCCTTAGGAAGATAAAACTACTAAAACCCTAGATGCTATAGAATATATTTTGATGCAAGAACATATGTGAATGATGCAAAGAATGTTTTACCTTGTCAACAAGCTAATTTTTACATTGATGGTCATGAGGATATTTGAACAACACCCGAGGGTCGCAGGACTATAAATCTACTGTAAGAAACACCTAGAGGTATTTTGTGATGACTGTGGATGCACCAAAAGGTTTTAGAAACATCCAAAGGCATTCTATGGAATATGGAGGGAGTTCGAATACTGAGGGAAGTGTTGCAAAACTAGCTCTGGTTTGTGCGGGTTTGGAAGTGGCAAAAATTGGGGATGTGATGGCAATGACGAATGATGAAAGTGATGGCAAAATGGCTAGGGCAAAAGGGCTTAAGGATCTCTTTGTCACTTAAGGGTTTGTGAGCTTAGGGGTTTCTAATGCTTGTAAGGGTTTGATTCATCAAAATGACTCCTCTTTAATAATTATCCCTTCAACATGGTAAGGTTTCAACAAAACAAAATGTGTGGCCAAGATTAAAATATAAGGAAGGGTAGAGATTAATTTTGGGCAAGTGGCATGGATTGGGGTGGATGAATGGCTAAGATTAAAAATTTTGTGGATGGCTAGGATTAATTTATATAAATACATATATATTTATCAAATATATATAAATATAATATAAAATATTAATATCTATACATATATTAATTAAATACATATATATATATATATATATATATATAAAATAATGGGTGACTATGATTGGAGGACACAGATGGATGACAAGTGGCTAGAATTTTGTGTCTAAAGGTTGTTTGGTTATATTTCTATTTTGGAAAATAACACCACATTTATTGCGGATTCTTCCATGGTTGATGGAAGTATTACTATTGTTGAGACCAAGGATTTTGTTGATTCATCCAAGGGTTTTGATTTTGCAAGGGTTACCATTGCCATCCTTGTGGATATTAAGCATTTGAAAAATTAAAAGGAGATAATGGTTGGGCTCTAGGATTCATTTCTTGAATGTTCGATTAAGAATGTTATGACATACTTTGATTGCAATAATAGATATCCTATGCTCCTTGGGTTCCAATATGAAAATAAACTTTGATTCCTAGTAACATGGAATAGTTGCTAGTCTTATGATCTTGTTAGCAAAGACTATAGACCTTAAATTTATCAGAAGGATATTTATACAAGATGGTTTATTTTTTCAAACACATTTCTTTCACCAAAAGACAACAATCAATTTTGTGATAGCAACTCTTCTAGCATGGGTTGAATAATTTTTGAATGGCTCTATAACTCTTCCCAAATTAAATAAATGTGTTTAACACCTACAAACATCAACAAGAATATTAAAAAAAAATCCAATTAGTAAGGTCTTATCCTCACTGAAACTTGTGTTTTCCCATTTTTGGATTCTAAATGTATTCAATATTTGAAAGTAGTGTTCTTTAAACCTACGACAAAGATTTTAAAGATAAATATTTTATGTTGGTGAAGTAACACATTCCTAAATGGCATTTTCTTATTATTCATAGCATGTCATAAGTTTGATATTTTCTTTTACATGCTCTAAGAAGATGAGATATTTGATATCACATGTTGAACCAACAAGGTGCTAGAAAAAAATATAAATAAAAAATGTGAATATATACAATGAAGATGAGGTGGTTGGTTTAGATAAGGAAATATCAACCATCTATTAGGTGAAACTCCTTAATATATAATCCTGGCTATGTTACATAATGTAATAAATTCTTAACAGTTTCAAATGCTTGTGGCTCTATCTCTATGAATTATTGGGAAGTTGTTTTTGCCAATGTCTCCAAAGAGTTACTAGTAGTTCTCCTTACCAGCATCTTGTGGTTCTATTCAAGTTATGATGGAGTAGATATTTCCTTCCTCTTTTTAGGGGCCTATTGAATTATTCAATGTTGTTATTTTTTGCTTCCCCTTTATTCCCTTAATTATGTTCCTAGATCCTCTTCCTCCTCTAGTTCTAGATCTATAATTGTTACTTTCAAAGGAGGTTCACCCTTTATGTTTCTTGATCATGATTCCCTAGTTTTTCTTGGATGTTGAGGTTATTATGGATTCTAGTATCAATTTCTATGGGATTCTCCTTTCTATTCCCTACTAAATATTTGGACTATATATAATGTTATGATATTCCCAATGTTTCTACAACAAGTTTTATTGAATGATCTACCCATGTTCTTATTGCTTCTTTACCCTTCCCATAAAATTTATCCATGTGACCCTAGGCTTTTTTCTAGTTAGCGTGACCTTAACTAAATGTTGGATTAGTCTATGGTGGGTGACTTCTTAAAGTGACTTTCTAAATAAATGGAGGATATTAATTCTCTTCCCATAAAAAATATGGAACATAATGTGGAAATGGTAAGAAAAATATATTCAAGGCTTCCTTCATAAGTAATGTACCTTATAATATGGGGGTTTACCTTATCCCAAGGTATAGTTAATATTACTTGTTTAATTTCCTTTGGCATGACATTGACCCCTTCTCCTACTAGCAAAAATTATCGTCTATGACTTATGGCCTTGACTTTATTTTCGTACCACTAGTGGCCTTTAATTGGCTATCTCATAGCTTCAGCGATGGAGCTTTCTATAACTAGGATGTTTATATCTCCAAAGTATATTATGTTTCCATGTAATGCCCTAGTAAATTTGAGAGAATTTCCCTCATTATGTGTAGTTAAACACTTGAAATACCTCATACAAATTTATACTTAATTATTTATGCCACCTAGAAGCTTCTTTTATTTTTCTTTGTATTCATAGGTTCATTATGCTTTTTGTCTATAACCCATGATCACTTAGTACCTCGGTTGATTCCATCTACAACTTTTTTTATCTTCCTATTTTATGATTTTACCTCAACTACAATCCATATATGTCATCTATGGAATTGACATCTTGGAGTGGTAGAACTTTGAAAAAAATTTATGGTAACCATTTCATTCCATAGGCACACATGCTATTTTATGTGATAAGGGTGAGTTGGTTGATTCATTTTTTCAATTTCATAATGGTCAGTCTCATTGTCCATATAAATATGATCACCTGTATGCCATGTCACATGTCCATAGATAAGATTAATAATTTTTCATGCCATAGTATCTTGATAAAATCTCTTGTATTGATGCATACCCCCAACGTAAGTGTGATGTTGTGCTCGATGATTGCAAATCCATGTCAATGATTGGGTAGCATTATGAGAGCTTTTGGCTGATGATGCACATGCATGAAGTATGTTAGCTAGTAAAAAAAATGAAAAATACATGTATGCCATACATCTATTAGTTTAATCACATTGGGAGAAACAACTATGGGAAGTGTAGACATGTGAGGAATCAATATAAATTACAAGAGGATCTCATAGTTAGGTAAAAATAAAGGTATACACATAGAAAATTCACAAATTATTTTGTATTAGAAGAGTGATATAAAATAGTAATATTTACCAAAAATAGAATATTTTACCTAAATCACGTGAAAACTCGATGATTATATGTATGTTATATTAATATGTGTCTCTTAGAAACTTGATGAAAATGTGTTGGAAAATTTTTGCTAGTTTTTTTAATAAAAAAGTACCTAGTTAACTATTTTTCTAATAATTTCCCCTTTTGGCAATGCCCAAAAGGGATTTTATTTCCAATATTCCCTTACCTTTTTTAAGGATATTTCAACCAACAAGTTGATTTTCTAAATTTCTCCCCTTTAACAGTGTCCAAATGGGTTTCCACCATCAAGGTTTTTTTATACATTCCAGAGTTGGTCAAAACTCACCATTGATTGTAGAAGAATTTACCTTTATTAGTGCAAAGTAATATCAAGATAAAATATAGGCCTTGAAATCATCCTTGGTTAATGGTTTTGGGTATAGTTAGAGTTGATGACCATTAACCATAAGTGAGATATTGTCTTCATCAATTATCCCTATCTTGATCACTCCATAATCATAGATAATGTTGATTTCATAGGACCCTAACTAAAAATATTGTAGTTTCCCTTTAAATTCTCCAAATTGGAAATTATAGAATAGTTTCCGATCACCATTTGTAAATTTCTTTTTCTTGATAAAGTGGTCATACTACATAGTCCTATATTGTTTAATTAATTCTATATGAAAATTTTTTTCTATCAAAGCTCATCCAAAGTATTAAGTTATTACATTCTTTGCTTCTATGCTTTTAAAATGTCCATCCCCAACTCAAAATTTATCCTTGGAGTTTTGATTTTAAAATTCAATAGGTAGGATTGCCATCTTATTATACACAATTTCATGTGGTGTGAGTACCATGGTATTCTTCCATGTCATCTAGTAGGTCCAAATAGACTTTTTAATATGGTTGGCCCAATCCTTACAATAACTTTGGATTGTATATTTGATAATATTCTCTAACTCTCTAATGGTTACTTCCACTTGTTTCTTTTCTTGTGGATGATAATAAGTGGATTTTCTATCACAAATTTATATTACTTAACCAATGCTTCAATGACTTGAAAGTAAACTATGGTCCTTGATATGTGTCAATATCTCTAGGTACACCATACCATGTAAACATCTCTTCATACAAAAAATCTACTACTTTTGTATCTTGAGCATTTATTAGTGCTTTTAACTCTACCCATTTGGTAGCATAGACTGTGTATACAAGAATATACTCCTTTTGATTGGAAGGTATCAATGGGATCCACAAATTTCAAAACCCATTTCTTAAATGCCTTGATGAATAATTGTGGATATAATGGCATGTCATCTAATTAGGTAGGTCTTCATGTGTGATAACATTAATCACAATGAGCTATGTAATCCTTAGTATCTCTTGATAAATTTGTTCAATAGTTGTTAGGGTAAAATAAGGTAGTGTATTGCATTACACTACGTGGGGTTATTACATTTACTTTTCTATGTAATTATGTAATTCCCATGAGATATTTTCCTCATGGTTAAACTAGGTAAGTACCTAAATATCCTATGTTAGATATTTAGGTTAGTGTTATGGTTAGAACTCTCTACCTAGGTTAGTGGTTAGCATCACGCAACTCCCTCCCTATTCTATTGTTAGAGGGTAGTTAGCGCTATATTCTACAAACTGTTAGTTAGTCTATTATTTAAGCATAGACTAAACTATAGTTTTGGTTAATTAATTTCATGATTATTTTGTGAACTTACCTTCGGGACCTACATTGGTATCACTCGTAGGAGGCAAATTCGAGCTTCGCTCGTTCCCCATCGACTGGACGGACTGAGGTGCTCAACCCGGACTCTCTCCCATGGAGTAGTCGTAGTTCTCCTAGTCAGGCCTAATACAGTCGACACCTTCGACGTCGACCTGGGCCCGCGTGTTGGCCTGCAGACCTGGTCGATGCATTCATCACCAAAAATTGATTGACATATCATCCTAATATTGTCAATGCAGGCCAAGGGTTTGTGATCCCTTAGACCAGTCGTGGTCGATGTGTCGAGGCCTCATATCCTTGGCTCCCGCACTGGCCCAGGGCCTGCAGGCCACGTGGCCCATTCACAGGAGAGCAAAGAGGGTAGGAGCGCCCTCCCCTCCCCATGAACACCAAACCTTAGGATTTGAGATGGCAAGCGGCCCTCCAATCCCTGATTGACATGTGGCACATTTATGTGCCTGACCCTGGCATGCATCCCGAGGTGCTGACTGGACTAGACCAATATTAGACATGTGGTGGACATGTGGACTGACCCTAGTGCATACCCCAAGGTGCTGACTGGACTGAACCAAGACTAGACATGTGGTGGACATGTGGACTAACCCTGGTGTGTACCCTGAGGTGCTAACTAGATTGGATCAATATCGAACACATGGCAGATATGTGGACTGACCCTAGTGCGCACCCTGAGGTGCTGACTAGACTGGACCAAGACCGTACACATGGTGGACAACCACTATATGATGACCTGATGATGACGGACGAGACACGTGGTGGACTAGCCGTGTCATAGGACCTAACACTGGCGACAAGTGGTGGACAAGCCATGTGGCGTGACTCAGACGATCCACGTGACTAGCAACAAAACCAGTCATGCAGTGGATAGGTTGCTCGAATGCAGTCAAAGTGCTATATGCGCTTTTGCTCTTTTAAAGAGCAAAAACATTGCCGCACAGGCAATGTGGGACTAAATTTCCCAAAGGAATTTTGAATTCCTTCAAATTCTCGTCGTCCGTCGATTTTAACAGGCACCTCCTATGCCTTATTACCCATCGGGCTCTCTAGCCCGACCGGTTGATCGGGTCGAGCTAAGGCCCTAGGCGGGGAGTCCAGGGTTCGACTCCCGTCGAGTATAAAAGGTATTTTTTTTGCCTTATAAAATAAAAGCCAAGGTACATTTAATTTTTTATTTTTGCATATTTACTTCAAAGTTTTTTAGTTTTATTATTTTTTTAATAAATTTAACTTTAAATAATGTTTTATTTTAAATCAATTTCTATTACACATTTAAATTGATTTATTTAAACCATTTATTTTTAGTTTTTTATTATTCATTAAAATAATTTACTTAAAATTTATTTAAATATTGCAAATTAAAATTAAAGGAATTTTTTTTGCAACTTTGCAATTTGAAGGTGCTTGTGTTTTCTCACAAAATGGAGATATAAGACATAGCAAGAGCACATTTTTTTGTTGCAAATTAGAAAACTCTTCTCAAACCTTGTTAATTTTGCATACAAGAAAGGATCACACTTGTTTTTTTTTGCAAATTAGACAACAAGGAGACTGAAATTTTTGTAAAGAATCAAAGTTCAAAGAGTGCATTTGTTTTCTCCCAGGAGATATAATACATAAAATTGCACATTTTTTTTGCAAATTTGAGAAGACCTTGTAACCTTGGGCCCATAACAACTAAGTCGTGTTTCGACTAGATCTGGAAGCCTTTCAAACACGGGTCGTGTGTCGACTTGTCTTGAAAGGAGTGCTCTAAATTCTACATTTTGTAAACATTAAGGGGGTATAGAATTCATTTTTTTTTGGATTCTATAGTTTACAAAATTGTAACGAAAAAGGGGGGATATTTCAGAGTAATAAAGGTGCATTCTCGATTTTACTCGACACCTTCTCTTAAAAATTGCTTGTTATAGGTGCATTTTCGGTTGCATCCGACACCTAGAGTGATACAAATTTGGGTTGCTCTCATGTTTTGATTATTGCACTAACATTCATGTTTTTGTGTGTAATTAAAAATTCAAATACAACATTAAAAGAAGCATTTTACAAACCCAAACTTCACTCAAAACACCATGCTAAACTTTGCATAGGTTAAAACAAGTCATTTTTTACTCCCATCAAAAGGTCAAAAAATCCAAATCACCTTGATTCACTCTCTTTGTTTGGCTTAATATCCTCAAATTTTTCATCATTCTTAAAGGGTGTTAAAGCAGGTGCCATTAAATATCCTAGAGGGAAAAATCAAAAGTTTTACACAAAACCTTCCCTTTTTTCATTTTGCTCTATTTTGTTTGGCTTAAAATTCCTCTAACTTTTCATCCCTTGGTAAGGGTGTTAAGGCAGGCGCCATTAAATATCTTATAGAGGAAAATTAAAAACAACTTCCATATAATATTTTGACGGTATAGTGCAAGATACAACCATCTTAGTCCTATCAAATTTTAAACCTAAACCATGGCCATGATACATAAGTATCTCACTGAGAGCCAACTGCTCAAAGGTTCAAATTATTTATCTTGGAAGACTAAGATGAAAGTTATCTTAACTGTAGAGGATTTGTAGTCAATAGTGGATGGAAGTGTCACTAGACCTCAATCACCTAGATCAGATCAAAGAGACTTTGATAAAAAGGATAAAAAAATATCCTTAATGATCTTGCTTGCTATTACTGATGATATCCAACCTCATATCAGTGAAGCTACGACTGGTAAGGCAGCATGGGATGCCTTACGTACCATCTATGAGGGAAAGAATCAATCAAAGATTCTTAACCTTCAAACACAGCTTCATACTCTACATATGAAATCTAGAGAAACAACACAGCTATTCCTCTACAGAGTCACAAAATTGAAAACAAAATTGCAATCCTTAGAAGAGAAAGTGGAAGACCAAGTCTTGAACTCTATCATTTTGAGAGATCTTCCTGACTCCTACCAAACGTTGATCACTTCATTACAAATTGTTGGTAGGGCAGTAACTTTTTTTGAGTTGGTAAACATGCTTCAAACAGAAGAAGCTAATCAACTCCAAAGAGATGAGGCATCAAACAACGCTCTTTTATCAAAAATACAAGGTGGTAAGAAAAATTGGAATCAACAGAAAGGTTCTTCTTCTAATCAAGAAAATGGTAAAGCCAAAGAGATTCTGAAGAAGAAGAAATATTGTAAAATTTGTGACAAAGACACTCATGAAACCAAAATATGTTGGCTTAAGAAAAAATTGCCCAATGAACAAGGAAACAAAAAGGGCCAAGGCAAACCTAAGAACAAGAACAAATAGCAAAAGTGACACATAGCAGCTAAATATTCTAGTTCAAATTCTGAGAGAGCACACAAAGTGCTCATGACACATACAGATTCCTCCCACAATGACTCTATGTGGTACATAGATTCAGGCGCTAGTAAACATATGATTGGTGATAAATCTTGGTTTGCAACATTTGAGGCTCGAGAAGGTAGACCGATCATCATTGCTGATGATCAGACCTATCGATTTTAGGGAGAAGGAAGTGTTTTTGTCTCCCTTCTATATGGAGAATGTAATATTCAAAAATTTCTTTATGTACCAGGATTGAAAAATAATCTCTTGTCAGTTCCACAAATCCTAGACAATAACATGAATGTCAATTTCACAGTGGACAAAGAAAAGAAATATTGCTTTATCACTAAGAATGGAAAACATATAGCAACAGGTTCATACGAACATGGTTTGTTTGTCTTAGATGCAATTACATCTACCCATACTGCAATGGCATTAACCACAAAAGAGGCCACTTCTCTTTGGCATAAGAGATTTGTGCATTTGAGTTCAGGATATTTACTAGAGTTGAGTAAATATCAAATGGTGAAAGGACTGCCTACTCTTTCATCTACTTTGCCAGTGTGCTCTGATTGCTTGTCAGGAAAGCAACATAGAGTACCTTTTGAACCTAGCTCTTTTCAAGTTAAGGTACCTTTGGAGTTGGTTCACACATATTTGTGTGGTCCCATATCTACAAGTTGTGGAGGAAAATGGTATTTTCAATTGTTTTTTGACAATCACTCATGGAAATTGTGGGTCTTCTTCTTGCAGTTGAAGTTTGAAGCATTTTCCTATTTTCAACAATTCAAAACTCTTGTTGAGAAGGAATCAGGACGCTTTATTAAGACCCTCCATTTAGATCGACAGGGGGAATACACATCAAAATAATTTTCCTCATTTTTATAGACACATGGTATAAAGAGACAGTTAACAATAGCCTATACTCCTCAATCCAATGGGGTTGCTGAGAGAAGAAATCGATACATAATGGAAATGTTTGATGTATGCTTAAGGGGGCCAACCTTGAGCAAACTTATTGGGCTGAAGTTGTTCAAACTTTAGTATATCTTCTGAATAGGGCTCCCACAAGGGCTCTTGAAGGTATGACTCATCAGGAATCATGGAGTGGTAGAAAACCCTCCATAAATCATCTAAGGGTATTTGGATGTAAGGCATTTATTCATATACCTAAGGAGAAAAGAAAGAAATTAGATAAGAAGTCCCTACCTTGTATATTTCTTGGATATGATGAATTTTCAAAAGGCTATCGATTGATAGACCCATTTACCAAGAAGATACATGTAAGTAGAGATGTAGTGTTTGATGAAGCTTTCACACCCAACACTACATCAGTATACCTAGATTATGAGGAGGAACATCAACTTCCTTCTTCACAATAGAAAAAGCCACCCAAATGGTATACAAGCATAGTGAAAGACTCTAAACTCACTTCTCCACCTGATCTTACTCTCAATTGTCCAAATACAAGAAGCATGACATAGAAAGAAAAGAATGAAGCATCCACTTCAGTTTATGATCTTTGTGCATATTTTCAATATCTTTCTATTGATAGAGAGTTACCAAGGGAAGATGAGATGGACATATATGAGGAGAGAGTTTACTTATTAGCATGTTATGAGAATGAACCTTCTACAGTTGATGAAGCACTTAGACTGCCTTAGTGGAAGGCAGCTATGGATGCATAATATAACTCCCTCATAAAGAATAAAACATGGAAGCTAGTAGATTTTCCTAAAGGAAAGAAACCCATAGGCTGCAAATGGCTTTACAAAGTAAAATATAAGGCAAATGGCACTATAGATAAGCATAATACCCATCTTGTGGCAAAGGGCTATGCTCAAAATGAAGGACTTGACTATGAGGAAACCTTTGCTCCTACAACAAGGATGACTACCATTCGAGTGTTTTATGCTATGGCAGCACAGTTCGGATGGAAATTACATCAGATGGATGTAAAAAGTGCCTTTCTTAATGGTGACTTAAAAGAAGAAGTGTACATGACTCAACCTCCTAGATTTGCAGAGGTAGACCATGAGCAACATGTTTGCAAATTGGTCAAATCATTATACGGGCTAAAACAAGCCCCAAGAGCATGGTACATAAAAATGGATAGTCACCTACTACAGCATGGATTTAAGAGAAGTCCATCTAACGCAAATCTCTATATCAAGAACACAGGTTCTGAGATAGTGATTCTTGTGTTATATGTAGATGATCTAATCATCACTGGAAATTCAGAGAACTTGATTAATGTCATGAAAGATGAATTTAAAGAGTCGTTTGATATGACAGATCTAGGACTTCTCCACTACTATCTTGGCCTTGAGATAGAACAAAAAAAGAATCATCTAAGGGTGACTCAGACAAAGTATGCCAAGACTTTAGTAGAAAAATATTGTATGACTGATTGTAAACCCAAAGCAACATCGATGGAATCAGGGCTACAGTTATCACGATATGAAAACTCACCACAGGTAGATGGAACACTTTATAGATAGATGATTGGAAGCCTCATCTATTTGACTAATACTAGACCAGATATTATTTATGCTGTAAACTATCTCTCATGGTTCATGCAAGAACCAAAGGTCTCCCATTGGAAAGCATCTAAGAGAGTCCTACACTACATACAGGGTAGTGTTGATTATGGTCTAGAGTATAAGAAGAATAACTCATTCTTCTTACAGAGTTACACTGACTCTGATTATGCTGGATCCATAGATGATAGAAAATCAACATCATGCTATATTTTTTATCTTGGATATGGTCCTGTCTCATGGCATAGTAAAAAGTAAAAGGTGGTTGCTTTATCTTCAACTGAACTGAGGCATAATATCGTGTTGCACATGGAGCTGTGTGTGAAGTGATATGGCTAAGTCACATCTTGGCTACCATGGGCCTACCAAAGAAACTTCCCATTCACATGTTTTGCAACAACTCAGGTGTTTTTAACTTGGTAAAGAATCCAGTGCATCCTGAACGAACTAAGCATATTGATACAGATTGTCATTTCATTCGTGATGAAGTTCCTAAGCACATAATCAAGCTCCAACACATTCCCACCGATGAATAGGTTGTAGACATTTTTACAAAGGCACTTGGACATGTCAAATTTCAACTATTTTAGAGCAAACTTTGTATATCAAAGTAATGTAATAAAGGGGGGATGTTAGGGTAAAATAAGGTAGTGTATTGCATTACACTACGTGGGGTTATTACATTTACTTTTCTATGTAATTATGTAATTACCATGAGATATTTTCCTCATGGTTAAACTAGGTAAGTACCTAAATATCCTATGTTAGATATTTAGGTTAGTGTTATGGTTAGAACTCTCTACCTAGGTTAGTGGTTAGCATCATGCAAATCCCTCCCTATTCTATTGTTAGAGGGTAGTTAGCACTATATTCTACAAACTATTAGTTAGTCTATTATTTAAGCATAGACTAAACTATAGTTTTGGTTAATTAATTTCATGATTATTTTATGAACTTACCTTCAGGACCTACAATAATAACATGCATTTAGGATTTAGGTAGTTGTATTTCTACCAACAAAGTATCCTTTATAAGGCTCAACACAACAATCCCTTAAAAATGTCAAAATAAATTATCTTCTTGAACACATTACCTCATCATATGATCTAGTCTTTTCTTAAAAAGATGTCCCTCAATCCAAGTATAAGGAGCACTTTGTCTAATTAGGCAACAATTCTTCTCTAGAGAAAAGTGTTCGGGTAATTTCCCTATAGCCAAGTAATTTATAAAATTTACAAGTGATGTCTTTGTAAACACCAAAAAGATGCTCATATGGAAATGCATCCTCAACAAGAAGATTGTCCAAATTGTTTGGAAGCCTCGAAAGTAAATCAACAATAACATTCTCCCTTTTGGACTTGGAAAGTATTGTGGTATCAAAGTATTGCAACAATATTAATCATCTAATAATATGACCATTTAAAATAATATTATTCATTAATTACTTAATTGTAGTATGGTCAATATATACAAAAAGTGGATAACCTATAATATAATGGAAAAATGTGTTGAAATAATATACTATTGCAAGAAATTTATTTTTAGTAATTGTATAGTTTAGTTCATATTACAAGATATTTTTACTAATTTAATAAATTGCATAGGTCTCCTTGTCTTATTTTTATCCTTAAACCACTCCTAGGGTTGTGTCAAAAATATTAGTATAAATATAAAATTGTAGTTTATAATTTGGACCTCTTAGAACTGGGTTGAAATCAGTTTTTCCTTGAAGGTCGCAAAGGCTTTCTAACATTTAAGTATCTAGATAAATTTTGCATCCTTAGTTAGTAGGTAAAATAAGGGATTTACATTCTTGCCAAATTTTAAAATAAATCTTATGTAGTAGTTGATATGTCCTAAGAAACTATGGACATCATTTTGATTTTGTGGAGTAGGAGGTTCATTATGGTTTCAATTTTTGTAATATTGATTTTAATACCATAAGCAAAAATATGGTGTGTTAGTACTTATTCCTTTTTCATAATTATATAACATATTTCATTACTCAATGAGATATTAGTATATTGACACCTTTGGAGCACTTATTTTAAATTTATTACTATTTCTTCAAAAGAATCAATTTAAATAGTAAAATCATCCATTTAAATTTCCACACAATCTCTATTTAAGTTATATAAGATTATAAGCACTATCCTCTAGAAGGTTGTATGAGTATTGCATAACTCGATATGCAAGACATGATAAGCAAATGTGCCCTAAGGGAAAATTAGAATTGTATTATCTTGGACTTTGGGAGCAATTTAAATTTGGTTATATCCACTTAAAAAATCCAAGAAAGAGAAGTATTTTTTTCCAACAAGGGTATATAGTACCTAATCAATGAATGGAAGTGGGAAATAGTATATTTGGTTGGCTTTGTTAAGTTATCTAAAGTCAATGCATGTTTTCCACTTTCCTCATTTCTTTGGAGGTGAGATACCCATTGACTATCAAAAATGGGGTAAATAAATTTAGCATTTAGTAGCATTTGTAGTTATTCCTTAATAATATTCTTCAATTTAGGATTCATCTTGTGTTGTGGTTGTCATATCATTTTAGCATTGTGTTCCATATAGATATGACATGCATAAATTCTTGGATGCATTTCCTTTATGTTTTTGTAATCCTAAGAGAAAGTAGAGCTATGTTATATAAGCATTTTGATTAGTATTATTTCTTGTTATAAGCTCCATTGGTTGTTGATGTTAAGATTTTATACTAGTGTAATTTCAATAAACATTACAACCAATTTATTATTATTATCAAGAATTTCATTGATACTATACAGATAGGATAAAAGTTGATGAAAAATGATAGTATTCTTTCCTAGGTCAAAATAATATTTGGGATTCATGTCCTAGATAGGACACATATTAAATATCTTAATTTTGTTAACACTCTCGTGGAGATATATATTTTGAGTGAAATTAGAAATCATAGTATCCCCATCTACTTTTGTCATATTTCGGTCTTGATCTATTATAAAAATCAGTTGTATAGTTGCTTCATCATTTCCATATTGTTTAACCCACATAGGATCTTTGATTTGTGGAGTGGGTTTAGCAAGTGGGTAAAAGATCAAGCTTTTAGTTGTATATCCATTTAAGATGGTGATATTTCCTGATCAAAAACTGATGTAAGCATTAATTGTATCTAGACAAGGTCTATCCAAAATTAGCAGGTATCCTCTTAGGCTAGTATTTGGTTTCAACACCATGAAATCAGTAGGGTCTTCCCAAAAGTCTATAAAAATAACCACATCCTACATTATTCCTTTAGGAGTCATATCCAAGTGGTCATCCATATAATATTATGGGGGTAGGCCTAAGGTCTATAAGATGCAATTTATCCATAGTCTCTTTTCACATAACATGAAATGTCGCTCCTAAGCCAATCATGAGATTCTTAATTGAAATATATCCTATATGAACATTGATAATAGGGATTCAAAAAGTTTAGTTGTGATGATTTTTGTAAGCGTAAATTTAATAACCTATCCTACTACTTTATTAGTTTTAGGATTATTTTTCTTCCTAGGTCTTTTCAAGCATAGTTCTCTTACAATTTTACTATAGATTGGGATATGTTTTATGGGTTAAAAAGAGGTATGCAAAAATATATCCTCATTTCCTTTTTTTATTTCCTCATTCATGGAAATGAGGATTCGCTATTTGTTCGTTATTAGCACTAGGTTAATTGGTAGGATCAAATTCTTGGTGATCCCTTGAGGTAGAAATATATTCCTCTTGTTTACTAATAATAGGGGATTTAGGATCCCTAAATATTCTACCTCATCATAATTACAACTCATTACATTCAATAGTATTTGTAGAATAGATTGAAAATCCTATTGAATTTTGACTATGTTGGTTGGGTAGGTAGTTGTGGTTATTGTTTTGGCAGTTTTGGGTTGGAAGTATTTGGTGTAGGTAAGAAAGCTTGTTATGGTTAGGTTATGTAAACCAAAATTGAAAAACACCAATATAAAGATAAAGTAATCAAAAGCACAATAATAACACAAGATTGCACAAAATGAATAAGCTTTTATTAATGCAGGTGGATCTCAAAATTATACAATCAATGTGCCCCAATATGGGATTTTACAATGCTTTTGTGATACAAATTTTACAAATACTAGGGTTCTCCTAAACCCTAGGTCAATACATTGTTGGTGTATTCTCACTCGTTCTTGATCCAAAAAAGGAGTGTGGGTGGGCTTGTGTACCCCTACAAGACCATCGTAGCTTCAATAGCTTCCAGAAAGATGATCCCTACACCTACAAATAGAAAAACAACAAAAAGAGATTAGAAGAACCTATGAGGGCTCAATAGTGTGAGGCCCTCGGGAAGATAAAACTACTAAAACCCTAGATGCTACAAAATATAATCTAAAAATAGAAATGCAATAATATATATGAATGATGCAAACACCATTTTACCTTATCAACATGCTAATTTTTGTCTCTAAATTTGTCGTTGATGGTTGCGAGGATGCCCAAACGATGCTCGAGGGTTATAGGAATGTAGATAAACTACAGGAAACATCCAAAGATATTATGTGATGACCGTGGATGTACTAAAAGGTTCCAAAAATACCTATAGGTATTCTATGGACTCTTGAGGGTGTTCAAATGCTGAGGAAAGTGTTGCAGAACCAATTCTAGTTTGTACGGGTTTGGCAACGATGAAAACAAGGGATGTGATGGTGATGATGAATGATGAAAGTGATGGTAAAGTGGATAGGGTATAAGGGCTTAAGGATATCTTCAATGCTTGAGGGTTTGTGAGCTTAGGTATTTCTAATGATTGTAAGCATTTGATTCATCAAAATGACTCCTCTTTTATAATCTACCCTTGAACATGTTAGGGTTTTGACAACACAAAATGTGTGCCCAATATTAAAACATGAGAAAGGGTGGAGATTAATTTTGGGCAAGTGGCATGGATTGGGGTGGATGAATGACTAATATTAAAACATGATGGATGGCTAGGATTAATTTATATAAATACATACATATATATATATATATATATATATTAAATATATATAAATATAATATATAAAATATTAATATCTATACATATATTAATTAAATATGTATATAAATAATGGGTGGTTGTGATTGGAGGACATGGATGGATGACAAGTGGCTAGATTTTGGTGTCTATAGATTTCTCTTTTTGTATCGTGTTGCATGAAACACAATGCGGTGCAAAAATACGAGACACCTGGTTTGGCATGATGAAGCAACTTTCTTTCCTTGGAACACGAAGATGATTTTGAAGACACAAGAATTTGTATGTGTAGCTTACCCCCTCAATTGGTGAATGAGTTAAAAATGAGTCTCATGAGCCAATTGATATAATTGTGTGAAATGATGTAGGTGAATGGTGTAAGTGCCAATTGCGGATGATATGAATGATATAAATTGATTTTGTTTTTACCCTAAAAGATAAAATGGGTTGTTGTAAAATGCAATTGGTTGATTTTGTTTTTGCCTCAATAGAGAAAGGGTTTTTACCAAGTGTAAATGCCATGATCATGTAATATGTATCCCATTGTGGGAAATCAAAATCAAATTTGGTTACCCCAAGTTTGGGGTGATTCCATGCTATTGAAGAAAGTGCCTTTTGGCATCATTCAAATGCTAAGTGATGAAAATGCATAATATCATAAACCAATCATTCTAGGATCAGGTGATTCCTAGGAGACCCCTTCTAGTGACTATGTGCAATTTCTAAATGTGAAATAGAATGATGTAGTATGAATTACTCGTGTTTCAAGCCCCAAGGACAAGGACATCAATGACAGCTTTTGAGAAAATTAATCTAAGCATAGTTGCACTCAAAAATTATGGATCAAATATAATTTGATTTCAAACAAAGAGATATTGGATGATAAAATGGCCAAGAATCCTTATGGTGATTTATCCATATTACCAAATTACATGGACAACTAATCACTGCAATTACCAAGGAGATAGCATAGACCACTAGATACGAGGTTCACTTGAAATTACATGGGAACTTGACAAATGTTCAAATGCAATGATTGATGGATGAAAATACTGTGGATGATTGGTTTGAGAAAGTAATAAAACATGAGTATTAACAATGGACTCAAATTAAATGAAAAGGCCACTTTAGGGGGCACAATCCTAGCTTCTAAGTAGGGAAAATCCTTACATACACCAATGTGATAGAATGATCGATGATAAAGAAATAAAAACCTACTTCTAAATATATATAAATTAGTGAATAATGAATAACCAAGTCGACTATATGGGTGTCGTAACATGGCTCCCCTCCTCAGAAAGCTTTGTCCTCAAATATGTAAATGACTCAAAGATACTTTCTAATTCCCAAGTAGCACCTTCTACTGGTAGGTCCTACCATTTGATTAAAAATTCTTGGACATGATAGGATTGAAGAATACGAGATCTACTTTGCAAAATTGTTTCTGGTTGGAGATATATACGTCCTTCTTCATCAAGAACTAAAAACCTTACTGTGAGTGTACTTTTTGTCCTATCACCTTCTTGAGACATGAGACATGAAATACTAGATGTATACGGGATGAGAGAGGAAGCTCGAGTTGATACGGCACACTATCTTGTAAGGACTATAAAATCTTGGAGTCAACTTTTGACTAGTCTTGATCCTTAATGATAGTTGTTTGTAGGGTTGCAAATGCAAGAAAACCATATCACCTATATAAAATTCTCTTTCGAATCGATGTGAATCTTGTTGTTGCTTCATGCGATTTTATGCTTGTACCAAATTGTCTTTGAGGATGTTGAGCATCGTATGTTGATGCTAGAACCAATCATCTATTTGAGCCACTTTGGAAGATCCTAGAACATAATCTGCTAGTGTTGGTGGTTTTACTCCATATAATGCTTCAAATGGGGATATCTTGATGGAATAATGGTATGAAGTTTTGTACCACTATTCTACTAATGAAAGCCAATGACTCCATTGATACTATTTATCCTAAGTAAAACATCTTAGATAGGTACCCAGACACTTGTTAACTATTTCAGTTTGACCATTTGTTTGAGGATGGTATGCAAAATACATATTTAACTTTGTACCACTAAGACAATAATTTTTTCCAAAAATTGCTAGTAAAAATGGGATCACAATCACTTACAATATTTTTGGGCATTCCATGCAATTTGAAAATTTAGTCCATAAATACCTTAGCCACTTTGCTTGCTGAAAATGGATGTTGGAGAGTATTGAAGTGAGCATATTTGGAGAGACGATCCACTACCACAAAAATTACTGTTTTACCTTCCGATTTAGGAAGACCTTCAATAAAATCCATGGAAATACATTCCCATTGGAAATCTGGGATAGGTAGTAGTTGAAGGAGTCCTGGATATTTGACTATTTCACCCTTATTGCGCTGACATACTTCAAATTCAGCCACCTAAGTTTTGAACTCATATTTAAAACCTTTACAATAAAAGGATTGTTTTACCCGCACATATGTCTTCAAAACCTCAGAATTTCCTGCTAATGGAGAAGCATGAGATTCTTCCAAAATCTTGGATTTGATGGTATAATTGAATGGAATGTAAATGTGATTCTTTCTTCTTAATACCTTGTCATCGTATGAAAATTGTGGATGCTTGGATGATTCTATCATCAAGTCTTGAATTATTTGAGCAGTTTTCGTATTTGACAACCATTTCTCTTGGAGCTGAGAAATACATTGGGAACAAGGGCCTGAAATGGCACTGATAACCACTTCATCTTCATATTTACGAGATAATGCATCTGCTACCACATTTTCTTTCCCTTTCTTATACTCGATAAAAAAATCATATCCCAATAATTTTGTTAACCACTTGTTTTACTCTGGATAAGAAAATCATTGTTCTAGAAAATGCTTGAGACTACTATGATCTATTTTTATGATGAAATGACTATAAATTAAGTAGTGTCTCCATTTCTCAACCGCATGTAGAATAGCCAACATTTCTTTCTCATAAGTGGACCTACCTAAATTCTTACCTAAAATCTGCTTACTCTCAAATGCCAAGGAATGCCCTTCATGCATTAATACTACTCCAATACCTATTCTTGAGGCATCACATTCAATCACAAATGGTTTGTGAAAAGCTAGGGTTGCCAAAACTAGAGAAGTACACATTGCTTCCTTGAGCACCATAAATGCTTGAGTGGTTTCTTTGGACCATTGAAAAGCATCCTTATTTGTGATAGCTATAATAGGAGCTACAATTTTACCATAATTGTGCATAAACTTGTGATAGTAACCAGTAAGACCCAAAAAACCATGAAGTTTCTTGATGGTTTTAGGTAAAGGCTAGTCCTTAATGGCCTTAATATTATTAGGATCCACTTTAACACCTTCATGAGAAACTATATGACCCAAATATTCAACTTCTTGAACACCAAAAGAGCATCTAGAGCATTTGACAAAAAAAAATCCTTATGTAATATATGAAAAACCTTTTCTACATGCATCAAATGATCCATCCATGTTTTATTGTATACTAAAATGTCATCGAAGAAGACTAAGACAAATTTGTGAAGTAATGGATGAAATACATGGTTCATGAGACTTTGGAAGGTGCAAGGAGAATTAGTGATACCAAATGGCATGACTAAGAATTCATAATGAACTTTATGAGTACAAAAAGCAGTTTTGGGAATATCCTCCTCTATGACTCTGATTTGATGGAAACCAGAAAATAGATCTAATTTTGTGAAAAAATTTGCAACATGCGATTCATCTAAAAAATCATCTATGATGGGGATAGGGAATTTATCCTTGATGGTGATTTTATTTAGGGGAAAAAAATATAAACACATATGCTAGGAGTTATCCTTACTACGGACCAAAACCACTGGTGAGGAATAAGGACTAGTGCTATGATGAATGACTCCATGTTCAAGGAGTTCTTGGATAATCTTTTCAATTTCTATTTTTTTGGGTTGAGGGTATCGATAAGGACTAACATTAGGAGGAAATTTTCCTGGAATAATATGTATGGCATGGTCATGAGATCATTTGGGAGTTAGTCCTTTTGGTTCTTGGAAAACTTCATCATAGTTAGCAACAATATCTTGAAGATCCCTTGAGTGAATTTTAGGAATATTTTGTGCTTGCTTTTCCAAATAATTTATTTGAGATATGAATCCATAACCTCCTTTCCTTAATAAATTTTCCATGTTGTGATAACTCACTACCTTTTATGGAGGAGTTGGAATTCCTTGGAGGTAAATGGTCCTTCCATTTTCTTTCCATTCCACAAACAACTTTCTGAAATTAAAATTGATCGTGTCCAATTGTTTTAACCGTTCAACTCCCAAAATAACCTTTGAATCCATTAAACTCATAACAAAAAGAGTTCCATGCCAAGTATATCTTCCCATTTGTATCAAAATTGAACATTTTCTACCAATACATTGAGCAATTTCTTCATTTGCAACTAAAAATTGAAACTTATCTTGATTGGAGGAGTGAATGTGTAAGTTCAATGCCAACAATTTTTATGTCAATAAAATTATGAGTACTCCCTGAATCGATCAACACATTTACATTCTTCTGTCAAATGAATCCTAGTACCTTGATTGTATGGTGAGTTGTTAATCCCATAAGAGCATGTATAGAAATAGCCATAGTATCTTCATCACAATTTACTTCTTCATGATCTATTTGTTCGAAAAGAATAGGTAACTCGGTTGACATGATATCCCCGACTTCTTCTTCGTCTTCCTTGTTATCATATTCGACTTGAAAGTTTTGTCTTGGTACACATGCTTGATATTTTGGATGATTATTATAACATTTATAGCAATAATATCTTGATGGTTGGTCATTTCTACAAAAGGAATTGTTGTGATATTGAGGATGATTATAAGAGTCACGTCTGAAGGATGTCAAATTTTGCACCTTTTTCTCAACCAACTTAGCAATATTTATAGTGTCATCTAAAGAGTATGGATCATGTAAGTCTACTTCAATTTGAATATTCTCTTTCAACCCATGTATAAAATCCAAAACCACCACATTGGTTTGTAAATCTCTCGTATAAGCAAGAAGACTAGTGAATTCTTAAATATAATCTCTTATTGAGCCACTTTGTTTAGGTGACAATAGATGAACTATGTATGATGATAAACTTTCTTTATCAAATATCTTGAGAAAAAGCTTCTTGAATTCAAGCCATATGAGGGGTCGACTATGTTGATGTTTTTTCCAAGAAAACCATTGGTAAGCTTCAGTACCTAGTTTGGAGGAAGCATAAGGAACTTTTTCAGATTTGGGAACCCGATATAGTTCTAAAATGCCTTCTATTTTAGCTATCCAACCATGTGGATCACCCCCCTCAAATGTAGGCATATCAGCATGTGGAATATTAACACCTGTAGACCATATTACTTGTTGATAATCTTCCTCTATATCTTTATCCTCATTCCTTTTATGGTAATTATGTGGAGAATGTGGAGATTCTTGGTTCTATTTCTTCAATAATTGACCTAGCATCAAATTCATGTTGCTCATACTATTCATTAGTTGAGTTATACAAGATTGGACGTCTTGGTTACTTGCATTGGTGTTTTTCATTTCCTCATGTGTGAGATTATCATGGGATGAGTTGGAAGGAGTCATGGAGTTTATAACAGGATGGTTGGGATCAAAATTGTTAATCCATAAAGGAGAGTCGTATTGTGTACCTTAATTTCATGGAGGTCTTCTAGGTGACTTCAAAAATCCTTCATTTGTATTATATGTGCTAGATAATTATCCGTTTGGTCCTTTAGTCCACTTGCCACTCATGCACTTGCTTTATACAATTTGAATTAATGCTAAGAGTTATCAATGAGAGATAAAAAATCTATTACAAAGCTTTCCCTGTGATGTTAGTTCTTCAAAATTTTACCTTCAGTTTGAAAATTTTGATAATTTCTTGCAAAAAATTTGGTATTTTTTCTGCCTAATTATCGCTCCAACTACGACACAAATTTGAATTTGAATATCAATGGCTATTTTCCTCTCAACTATTTAATTGACAAGTAGCATGGAATTTGAATATCAATGATTAGTTGGCAAGTAACTACTATGATTGGTGGACTACTTCTTGGCTAGTGGGGCCATACAATGGCTACCTTATGCAACCACATGGATCACTACTATTACTTAATATCCAACCCGATAGACTCAACGAATATCACTATATCTCGTGACTGATGACCCAACGGTTAGCAGACACGTCAGACTATGGATAAAGCAACTGACTAACCCATGACTAGTGGACATACATCAATGATACAAGACACATCATACTATGGATAGTGTGACCAGCAATGTACAACCAAGACATGATACACGTCCCAATATGGATAATAGCTACACAGAACCCTACGCATAGAACATGACACGACCAACTAACACTAACGTAACTTGACCATACATGCACGAGGATCCTTAAGGGCTATGTGACCTTAGTCACATGCAACTAGAGGACCTAGGGCATTAATAAATCCCATCCTTTTATTACCACTAATCAATGTGGGATATTTATCAGTAACAGAGCAAAATAATGCAAAATTTTAAACCTTGGAAATTGAAAATTTTCAAAGTACCTAGGCATTTTTTGATTGGTTGTCGCAATTAAAAATTTTTTAACCTTACAAACTATGATTTATCAAAGTACCTAGGCATTTTTTGATTGGTTATCATCTGGTGCAAGATAGAACGAATACTCTACTGGTTTTTTTACTATTTTGTACGTTGGATTCTAATCGAAACTTTGCGCAGCGTCGAGAGTTGTCACCTTCTAAATTTTTTTAATTCTCTTTTTCATGTGAACGTAGCTTCTCCATGCTTATATATCTGATAAATATAGCTCGATATATCGAATTATGAATTAGGTTTTCCCATATTACAACATTGATAGCCTTCCCTTACTTGATAATACCCATTTTTTTTTCTAATATCGATCGTATTTAGACAGCTTAAAAAACAACTTAAAAAGAGATTTGAAATGTTATAATCCTCACTGGTATACTTTTTTCACCTTGTATCTTTGATAAATGATTAACCAACCACTGATGACAAGTTGACTACTCCTTCGTTTTGCTATGCACGAGTGATAAGTAGTAACGTCGGATTGGCGAATAGTCTGATTTATGATGTGTCAATACCCAATACCAGATAGTATTATTCCAACCTTTTCCTATCGGGTGACCTAAAAAAAAATTAGGTTTTTAAATCTATGATTCACATTCTTTTTTATGCATCTTCTAATGTCAACTGCACAGCGCGATCATTCCAGTGACTTTGGAGATATTGCACTTTAGATTACGATGGATGCCTTGGGTATTCGACTGTTGTAATCGCCCTGCTATCCCACGCAAATATCAGACCAAAGGCTCTGATACCACATGAAAGTAAATTCTTTGATAAAGGAATAAAACACAAGTATTAATGATGGAATAAAATTAAATCAAATGGCCACTTTAGGAGGACATAGTCCTAGCCGCTAAGGAGGGCAGATCCTTGCATACACAAATGTGATAGAATGATCGATGATAAATAAATAACAACCCACTCCTAAATATATGAATCAGTAAATGATGAATAACCAATTAGGTTATATGGGTTCCATAACAAATGCATTGATAATTGGATTACATTATTTTATGAGAGTTTGCATTGTTTTAGAGCATTTTGTAGCAATTTTGGATAATTTAATGATTTTTTGGGTCACAAACAAAATTTAACCATCCAAATAAATCTATGTTATCACCAAGATGAATTAAATGATGATGTGGATGATTATACTAATTAATATGGCTGTTTTATAAAATTTTGAACCGTTTTGATGCATTTTGAAGCTTGTTAGGTGATTTTGCGACTTTTGGTCGAAAACAAAAAATACTTGTCAAAATCAATTTTTATTTTCATAAAACATGATATGATGATGAAATAAATGTATGGATGCAATTTGGAGTGATTTTGCAGAGGTAAGATACCTTTTGTAGCATTTTGGTCTTTCTAAAATTTTGACACCAAACGTTGAATAGCGTCCACATCATGCAGACACCGGCCAAAGTTTACCATTCTGCAGATGCTAGTTAGCATTTCAATGCACTTGTGAATGCCCATGGGCATTCTAGTGTACCAAAAATAGCTATAGCCTACAGATGTGAAATTATATTCATTCTTGCGTTTGTAAATTCCAAAATTTATGTCTAGGAAAGTGAGTGAAGTGAAGTGGGGTGAAGGAGTGAAGTGGAGTGGAAGATATGGTGATGGAGGGTGTGAATGTGGTAGTAGGATAAGAGGTGCATGTTGCTGAGGTAAGTGCTCTTGGAATTATTTGTTTGAACTTGTGCATTTTTTTTTAAATTTATGCAATGTATGTGACATTAATGTGATTGCATTGTATATGTATTGTACTACAGTTGAAGATCTTGGAGGTTCGACATTGATTCTTACCTCTCATTATTGGGGTAAGAAAGATGTTGGTGGATGAGCAGTGGAAGTGGCTGGATAAAGTGGGGTTGGCAGGGGTAGATCGAGTTGATGTGGTGAGGGTTGATGAGGAGTATCTCTCTGCCTTGACGAAGATATGAGATCTAGATAAGGGGACATTTCAGCTCCCTACTGGTAAGACAACAGTGATGCTTGAGGATGTATACCACATCCTCAAAGTACCATTGGAGGGGTTATGTGTTGAGGTTGGACATGATAAGGGGGATGATATGAGCCAGATCTTTGGATATCGATGGTAAGGTGAGAGTGTGAAGTATTGAGGGATAAGGTACTTGGTGATGTATGTGGAGAATAAGTTTGAGGTATTACCTACCTTAGTCATGTTTGTTTTGGCCAACATAGTGGCCCCGAATAGCACTAGCTATTGGTTCCCATGGAACATGATCAGGCTAGTGTATGGTATGATCGATGAGCCTCAAGTTTATGCATGGGAACTTGCTTTGGTGGTGCAACTGTACTAGGAGCTATATGAGGTGAAGAGGTGGAGGTGTAAGGGGTTGGAGTGCAGTGTGTTGCTATAGTGCTAGGGCTAGGAGCACTTTAGTGTGGCTCAACCTATGGGCTTACCTACTAAGGTGGATAATGATGAGCAACCCTATGATTTGATATGGTGAGTGGTTGAGGAGGTGTAGTCGAGTCATCCTATTTGTATTGGCTAGGAGTATAGGGATCTTTGGGTAGGGATGACACCTACTCAGGTGCTATGGATACCATGGTGAGAATCCAATTGGACTGGTGATGGGGAGTAGTTATGGAGGATTTGGAAGGCTATATGGGTGGTTGGGAGGCATAAAAGTGAGGTGGAGTTGATCCAGTTCTCATGTGTGCTATGGTAGTTTATGCTATGACAGGGATTTCCTGAGGGACTAGTGTTGTACAGGTACCATCAGGATGAGATAGGCCTACCTTGTGTTAAGGTATAGAAGGTGACCTTTGAGGATTATGAGGAGATGGATCTCCTTAATGTGGATGATGTGGGGAATACTACGAAGTATGATGCATGGTTATTTGCACAACCACCATGGGTACTGAGTCCAAAAGTAGATGAGTGGAATTGGGATTAGTATGAGGTAGAGGTCGAGGTGGAGGAGGCAAATGAGGCTCCCAAACATCATAGATACCTTCGATCTAGTAGTCAATGTAGATATGTTAGGGATGCAGCACAGTAGCCTCCAGAGATTAGCATTGATGGATATGACATGGGTGATACAGAGGAAATTCTAGAGAGACCTATAGGCTAAAGTGAGGAAGATTGGGCAAGGCTCGAGTAGCTAGTGGTAGAGCGATATGCAGTGATAGTAGCTCAAGATGCAAATATAGCTCAGCTGTGAGTGGATCTAGAGGTACAAATTATTACAGATGGAGGTTAGGATAGGATTGCAAGGCTCCATGCATAGCTACTTGAGAGGGACCATCATTAGAGACATGATGTACTATGCCTTTGGACCTAATATGGTTACATCCAAGATTTGGAGGATCGATTGATGCAACACCATATTGGACTGCCAGATCTACCCTCCTCATCCATATTTGGATTTGTTAGGCATAGTGAATCTAAGCATAGTGGCTCTAGGTCTAGGTATCCTTCAAGATCATAGGGGTCCTTTTATAGGTGTTAGCTAGTACTTAGATGTACTTTTGCATATGAGCCTTAGTGCTCCATTGTATATAGCCTTTAGGCATTTATTGTATATGCGATAATTATATTTATATATACGTGGATTTTACTTTTGTGTTATGATCTTGTGTGAATGCATGTGATGAATCATAATGCAATGAAAATGTCTATGAATTCAAATGAATTAATGCTCTAATGATCATTCATAGTTTAGATGTTTTTTTACCATTGATAGCATTGTTGTTTAATTAAAGGCACCAAACTGGTGGCATGTGAAATGGAAGACTCATGTAATGATATGGATATTGACATGGAAGAATATATGGATGTTGATATGGAAGAATATGTGGATGTTGATATGGAATAATGACTATTTTGTAAATATGGACATACTAGTGATAGCAAAAAAACTTACTAAATACTACCTAATTTCTCTAAGACCAAATGTGTGCATAGTGAATTCATTTAACGAATCATGAGCATAGTAATGACTCAAGGTAATCAAGAACCAATGTGTGTGCAAGTGAGTTTATTAACCCATATTGAGTAAATTGGGATGAAACCTGTTATGGAGAAGACCAAGAAGCTAGCTTGTCCTTGTGTGTAGTTAGAGGTCTCTTCAAGAGAGATGTATCACCATGCATGAGCATACTCCACTGCCAATCAAGCATCTATAGCCCTGTTGGAGATTAACTCTATAGTCCAAGAATCTAATATCTAAGATTTGGGTATTCAAACTACCTATTGAGTGGTAATTTTTCCCAATTGCAAAACCACACTCACAATTAGGGTATTTATTAGAAAACCCTCTCTTGCAAAGAAATTAAAATTTCTTCAAGGTTCCTTTTACTTAATGTGTGCTTGTAAATTTGTGAAGATGTATCAAATAAGTGCTAGGAATACCTTAGTGATTTACAAATAACTATTAACAAGGGACCTGTGTTGGTATTATTTTATTGCTATACTAGTGATTGTTCATGAAACTTAAAAGAAAATAAATGTAATTGGCCCTCATATGACCACGATGTAAAGCCTTATTTTATTTTATCTTGAAGTATTTTAGGTAGATTTTATCTTTTTTTTTAAGCAAATTTTAAACAAGTTTTATCTTACATTATTAAACCCTGCTTTGAGCATACAAGAGAATACTAAAAGCTATCTTTTGAAATGCAAAATTTGAATGATGATTGGATTCATTTAATGTTTCTTTAAATATAGAAATAAAATAATTTACATGAATAACTTGATAAATGAAATAGCATGACATATCATATAAATTACCCCTCTTTAATGAAATTATAATTTTTATAAAGAAAAGTTAATTTATTGCTCTAAAAACAATGGCCTTTGAAATTCCATATAAATCACTACCCTTTAATGAAATCATATTTTCATAGAGAGAATTTAATTTATTGCTTGCAAAGTGATAATGCAAAACTTAAAATTTGATTTACCTTCAAAATGTGAAATTATGTAAATTCTAAAATTACAAATTTATTTTAAAAACAACAACTTTGGATAATTTTTGTAATTTCAAAATAGCTTCAAAATGGAATCAAACTTGTTCTAAATGGAGCGTTAAAGCTTGTTCTTCACATTCATGCATCTATTTTTGGAATTTTAAATTTTTTATTTTTATTTTAATTGTCGAAGTTTAAAAAAAAATGAAAAGTGAAAGGATTAGAAAAATAAAATGAAAATATGAAAACATGAAATAGAATATAGAAAATGACCAAAGAGAGATACTATAAATGGTTTCTCAATCCTATAGAAAATGTTAGATCCTGAACACAAGATAAAAACCAGGTTAGACCTGCATACATACAATCTAATTCTGGTAAAGGTGAGAGTCTAAAGAGTAAAACATGCATTAAAATATTTTGAACAATGCTACCATGTTCATGCATAAAATACCATTAAAATAATTCAATAGATGACAAAAAATATGTGCAATAAAACCATGATTTGTATTCAAAATCTGCCTTTCTTGCATATAAAATTGAGAGTAGATGTTAGCAGCAGCCAGGAATCCTTCCAACACATTTACCACGTTCCTCATATTCCAAAATTTCTAGCTCTCACTTTGATGGTATGCATGAATATATAAAATCCTCAATAAATCATTCATTTCCTTTTGTTGCGCTTCATTTCCCTTCAACACTTGATTTTATTTTTTCCTATTCATTCTCTTCTCCCATGCCCTCATGCGTCGGTTTTATTTTCTTATCTCTGGTTTCCTTTCCAACTTTTTTGTTTCTTTCTCTGAATGAAAGTTTTCTTTCATCTTCATTCTCCACCTTTCGTAACCAAGATATCATTGATTGCTTTGAAACCATTTTGATAAATGTCCTTGTATTTACAATGACCCTCTTTGTATTCAAAACTTACATCACTACCATATTTTTTAATACCTTTCATCATTATCAATAAGAATCCTTTGGTAGCCTTTACTTGGAATCTTACTGGGCCCTTTTAAAATTTAATTTTGTAATGCTCCTATCATTGCCCATGTTGTAATCCATGTCCTCTCTATGATAACACTTCGAATACTACACCCCCATCTATCTTGCGATGAAACCACCTTGTATAACTCCACAGACACAATGGATAGCACATGCAATGTAACACCACACCATCACATCAACCCTTTCTCTTTTATCTATGTGTCCTTGACACTTCTTTAGCCGCCCACTGATTGGATTCCACATTTTTGGTAGTACACAACATTTTATAACTCATATATGACTAAGACAATTTGCATGTTGATGAAAGGCTCCGATTTGAGTTCATGAAACAAGTTGGGTGATAGGAGGTATATGCATGGTATCCTCTACCTGAATGTGACATCCTTATCTTTCGACTAAGAAATAAGGAAGATTAGTTGTAATAATAGATCTTGCACTCGTCACCTTTGATATATCGACACAATATGGGATTTGGGTACATATCACATGTAAGAGTTAAACCTCTAACTGAAATAAAATCCTATTCTTGCTTCATCCATTCTCTTTGATGTAAATATTTGTGAGCATCACCATCTTGTTCCTATTCCACGGTGAAGCCAAAGTATACAAATGATAAAAACAAGCATGCTTCCATTTTTTATTATTAACCATGAGACATTGATGATTAACTTTCCAACTCGTGAGCATTTTATCTCGTTGGTTCCCATCACCTTATTCACCTCCATTTGATGTTGTAGTAATACATTGTTTTTCTTCATCTATTGTTTGCCACCATACCTTCTGTATAATATTTATAATTCCCACACTGATTTTGGATATTTTACCAATTAAACCAGCCTTGCACCTACTGTTTTTACAAATATTCTTGTTTCACCATCCCAAGTGTGCAATGTGGCGAGATCCTCTATAACACATGATATCACCCTTATCCTATGTGTTGCCATCCTCCATGCTTTTCTATGGTAACAGTTTACCCCTTTGCTTTGACATGATTGTATGCTATAAACACCAACCGACCACCCCAACCCTAGCATGGGATGATGAAAATCGAGTTCCAAAATTACCTGATGAAGCTTCATTTTTTTATTTATGAAAAGTGCACATGCATAGGCTTATCCATATAATTATTTGTGATTGACATGGCTAAGCTTATCCCAAAATCTCAAAATCTCCAACACGTGTATGCCAACGACGGATTCATTTATATGCAATCTCATGGCCCCATATGGCTTATCGTATTACATAGAGAATAGGTATGTAGAACGGTTATGCCTCCTCATCACTATTCTTGAATACCTACAACCTCCTTGCATGTCCGTATTATCATATGGTGTCCCTAGCTACACAGTCCGGCCTACAGGCCACGTAATTTTGTCAACACCACTTCAAATATTGTAACCACCATTCATTGAGTTGTATATCCATTCGTAGTAGGCCACATCCATCCCTGGGGTCATCGGCCTATGTCACGTTGTTCCATGTTGAAGCCCCAATCTATATATCCATGATGTCACCGTCGCATATGTGTCCAATTTGAACTTGCGCACATAGAAATAACATGTTACTAAACCTTTTGAACAATTGGATCGCTTCTATTTCATAACCCAAAACTAACATCCATAAATCTAAAAGTCTCATTAAAATTAAAGAAAAGGAAGCTTAAATGGCTTCACTTACATATATTTGCATATACATAAAATAGGTATATGTGTATCCTTTTATTATTGTTTTTTATTATTATTATTTATCTTATAATGTATATATATATATTACTTTTATTAGTATTATATATATTGTTATTTTCTATTTTTCAATGACAATCAACCAAATAAGAAAATTTAAGCAATACATTGGAAAAACACAAAATATTGCAACAATAAATGACATGGACATTAACCCAAAATTGAACCACTATAAAGCACACACATGGGTAGGAACTCCTCGAAAAAATTACCACTTAAAAACAACCAAAAACTCCCTAAAAAAATAATATTTTAAGGTGGGTCCCCAATTTGGGGCTAGTTGTGCAATGGCCACAACAAATGGCAACTCTGCTGGAAAATCCTCCTGAGCATTTTGAGTGAAGAACCCAGTTATGAAAACAAATAAACCAAATATTAGAGAAATATACATCATCTAGCAACATCCAAAGAAGATGGGGTAGACAACTTCAATCGAAAACACATGAATCATTTGCCTTAGCTTAATGTGTGTGTATGTGATTTCATTTTTCATGCTTAAAAACCATCCAAATTCCATCACCTAATTTGCATTAGGCTATGAAGTATTGCTCCAAAAAAGACTTTTATAGATAGAGCCCTACTACTAGTCAGGTGTCCATAGCCCCGGTAGAGTTTATCTAAATTACCAATATGTTTAGTTGATATTTTGCAATGTTTTTTTTTTTAACAAGCTTTTATATAGATAGAGCCTTACTATCGGTCAGGCATCTATAGCCCCGGTATAGTTTATCCATACTTGGTGACTGATTTTAGCATGTTTTCCTTTGATTTTTTTTTAATAAGGCCTTGCAAAATTTTATGCACAACATGGGTTAGAGAGTATTTGAAGTTAGAGATCGAGCATATTAGATTTTTGCCTTAATTTGCAAACCAAAATGACTTCATCCTTGATTATTTCAAAGCATACCCTTTAATATTATGTATTCATTTGTAGATTTAGAAAAATTATTTATTGTTCCAAAATTCACTATCTTAGTCCCAAACTGTAGGAGTGGTACTAAACAACTTAATCTTCTTTTCCTTGATCCACGTGATAGGCAATTCACCCTTCATGACAAAGGATCACAAAAAATAATCAAGATACCATTAGTAACTACCACAAAACATCATCTCAAACTAAGGGACCAATCTCAAAATGCAAAACTTGCAAACCAAAACTTGGAGATAAACCCCAAAACATAACCTAATGCGAACTAACACAAAACTTTTCAAAGCAAAAGAAAACAAAATCATGAAAACCAAAGCTATATACAAAAATATACAATAATGTACAAAAGCGATGTAAAAATTTGGACTATCATTTCACTAGATCCAAAAATGATTAGCACACTTTAAAAGATACATATCACGATAATCATGCCAAGATCTACATAAATCCAACCAAAATAAGATTAGACCTGTTGGTCCGACTTTTATACACACCCTGTGAAGAATGAGCATAAAACTCTGATAACACTTATACGGGATAAATCCCACTCACTTTAGGATCTAGCTGGTTATCCAAGGTGTGAGTTATAGGGTCGGGTCGAATGTCAATTCACTCTTTTTCGCTTCTGGAATAGTCTTCAATATGGACTGCCTGTTACCTTACAACGGGCTCCGAACTTGCTCGATAGTGTTTAGGAGTTGTCACTTGTTGACAATCAGTATTTAAAGTTAATTCTTTGATCTAGCTCTTATGGGTCAAAAGATTTAAATAAAAGACAAATTAAAGAAAATAAAAATGGATCATTTCACGGTAAAACAAAGAGGGTAGGGTAAGGCAGAAAGAGAAGTCTATCAAACTTAGTTGTAAAACCTAAACTACCAATTTTATTTATACTATCAGCTTCACAATAGAACAAATCAAAGAAGAAAGTGTCCAGTTTTCTAAGATCACTTTCTACTAAGAGCATAAGGCAGAGATGGAACAGATCTAACAGAAAATTATAAACCGAAGGGAAGTCGGTTAAAATTGATATCTTTCACCGGTAGCCTAGCTCGCACAATGAGGACAGAGCAATTAGAACAGACCTGAACCTCAAATCTGTAATTTTCCCTAGCATACAATAGAACAAATGAAGCCTAACAGCATATTTAATCTTGATAACACAGATTCACAGCATATATTTAATAAACTTTAATGAAACGGATAACAAAAGAAGATGAACTTATCACAATCCGCAAAATATTAGGCTCCTGGCCATGCTATCACAGAAAACAAAAGCACATCAACTCCAAGTCCATAAACAAAGTATTTAACAATATTTGCAAGAAATTGCTTCAATAGCCTTTTATTTCTAAGTTTCCGCCTCCTGCGATTACATTGAGAAGAAGTATTTATAGACTCAGGACAGACCCTGATCTTTTCAGAAATATCTTCTTCTCAAACCCTAAATCTTATCATCTCAAACCCTAGGACCCGGGTTTTACAATATAAAGCCATTTAAAACAAATTCTGGATAAAACTTAACCACTCTGCAAATCAGTGCAGTCACTTGCCATAAATGGAGAAGATAGAATTCGAATGCCACTTGCATTCACCCGCAACCGTGAATAAATGCCCTCATTAATTCCCTCGGGTAATCTGGATGAGTCACCACTTCTCTGACATTTCATCTCCGCAAAGCCATCCCTGAGCTGAAAATGTCTGCAAGCTATTAATTCTGCCATAAATTTTCATTAAATGCATTCACCGAAAAATTCCGGTAACTGTGTGTAGATATTTCATTTTTCGGCCAATTCTCGACATACTCCATTAAAAGGGCAGCTGCTTAGTCACCGTAAAGTCTCTTTGCGGCCAGATCTGTAAAAATTGGATGAAACAGCAATTCTCGACATCTTCTCCTTCAATATGGCCGTCTTTGATTAATTTGCACTAAGCTTTACCTTTATGGCCATTTCTCCGCTATTATGTAAGTGCCAGATGGCATCCTGCATGAAAGGACAAAAGATGGATTAGTATTTTAACAATATTAAATCAAGACCTTAATTATTAAATCAGATTAAAAACCCTAATGTTTACTTGCATGTCGGCCTTATTAATCTGATACGTGGCCTGCAGTGCTTTGACACGTGTCACAAAATCGCGACACGTGTCCATTTCCAGCTGTCTTGCATTCTGCTCTTTTCCTGCTAGGGTCGCGAAAATGCGACATGTCGCGATTTCGCGACATGTCACGAAATCGCGACATCCCCTGTCGTGCAACGCTTTTCTCCAACATGGCCGCGAAAACGCGACATGTCACGATTTCGCGACATGTCTCGAAATCGCGACCCCTCTTCTAACAACTGCAACTTTTCGCTACGCAAGTCGTGAAACCGCGACATGTCACGATTTCGCGACATGTCACGAAATCGTGACCTCGCCTTGCCTTGGCTCCTTTTCTTTTTCATGTCACGATTTCGCGACACCTTCACTTTTTTCTTCACTTTGGTTCGCCTTTGCTTATGTCGTTCCTTCACGATTTCTAATCGATGTCATGCTTTTTCCTTTCATTCTCGCAAATTTATGCCTTAGTCGATTTTCAATTTGGTTTCTCTCTTCTTGCAGCTTTGACTTGGACTGTATTTGTGACATGTCACGAAATCGCGACTCTCCTTCTTGTGTCGACGATTTCCCTTAGCTTCTTTTTCCCTTTGTCGTGGAATGTCGCGATTTCGCGACATGTCGTGAAATCGCGCCCATTTTCATCCTTAGCTTCTTTTTCACCTTGCTTGCCGCGAAAATGCGACATGTCACGATTTCGCGAAATGTCAGCGATCACCTCTCTCATGCCTTAGTCATTTTTTCTTCCTCGCATCCATGAAAATGCAACATGTCACGATTTCATGACATTTTTCGTACAACTTCGCCTTCTCTCTCCAAACTTGTCACGATTTCGTGACATTTCGTACAACCCGGCTTTCTCTCTCCAAAGTAGCGATTTTGACATTCGTATCTTTCTTTCCTAATGTAGCGATATCGTGACATTTCCAAAAATGGAAGTGTCGCGATTTCGCTACGTTTTTCTGACTTAGCCGATTTTCTTGAAACCTGTCGCGATATCGCGACATTTCCAAAAATGGAAGTGTCGCGATATCGCGACATTTCCAAAAATGGAAGTGTCGCGATATCGCGACATTTCCAAAAATGGAAAGTGTCACGATTTCGCTACGCTTTTCATACTTAGCCGATTTTCTTGAAACCTGTCGCGATATCGCGACACTTCCAAAAAAGGAAAGTTTTGATTTTCAATGAATTTATCTGTCTGTTTTCTGCATTTTTCTCATACCGGTGTAAGACTTTTTTTATCCATGAATGATTCTAGCATGTAAAAAGTGAAGTCTGAGATAACAAAGCCAGAATGCAAGAAAACTTGGATGCTTTGACACAGGCAAAACTTGAAGAAGAAAGAGGCAAGTAAAAATCTGGGATTAAAACTGAAAATCATCAAGAGGGTCCCTACTGCAAAAATGAAAGCTCAAAGTTTTCAAAGGGTGGAAATTCATTTTTCAGTGGGGGTGTGTTGCTTCTCAACAAATGGCGATATCTGCGGGTAAAATAGTAGCATTATTTTAGAACCCAGGACTCTAGTTTCAAAACAACATAGACCATGTATCTTGCCTTGCCACATATATTCTTCATAATAAATTGACTACTAACCGATGTTGTTAAAATTTCCCAAGGACATACTAGGCTGAATTACTTAAGGAAGATTTCTGATGTGCAATTACAAGCGTATAAACCTGTCTTCAAGAATGACTGGATCGAATGTTGAACTCTCGGATTGATCAGCTTTTCTAGATTGTAAAAAGGGGAAACCGAGTAGAGCTCTGTTTACTAGTTTAGCCTTTTACAACCTCGACAGAGTTACCCTTTAGATTTACACGACCCAAATTTACAACCGTAAGGTAGAATCTACAACTTGGTAGAAGAAAAACATCTTTTGAAATCTTGGCTGCCTCTTTCATTATATAACTCTTTTTTTTTTTTCTTTTTATCTCTCTTTCTTTTTTTCTTTTTTTATATATATATTGGAAATAACAAAGTGCCAATTCTATGGTGCTTGCTCAACTTTCATCTCTTTCTTTTGAAATACATCAACATCTGAAAAGCCTTAGAAAGAATAACAATTTTCTTTTAATATTTCATCAATCTGGAACTGCTTCAGCCTAGGCACTGATAGCCTCTATGGATACTCAAATAATTACATGAATCATAGTCCCCTCTTATAACCAACTTTTCTTGGATTCCCCGGGAGTTTCTCCAACCAAACAGGATAGCAGTTTCTTTATAATTAAAACAACTGTGGCAAGCAAGACACAAAATCCAATCATCCTTCCACTGTTGTTCTGACTAAGAAAATAGTTCCACTGTTCAGTTCAAACAGACTATCTCACAATTGTGATAATGAACACTGGATTGATCGACTCATAATGAAACAATTTTTAGAAGGCTGACTTTTCATTGATGCTCAGGCAAAGGTTAAAGAACAGAATTTTAAAAGCCAGAGAACTTTGTACAGACTTCCAAGGATAAACACAGGCCTTTAAGAACAAAATAAAATAAAACTGCACAGACTTTAAAATGAAACTGTACATGCACCAAAGGGAACAAAACTGAAGGGTTATTTACAAAGGAAATAAAATAAACTGTAGGCATTAAAGGAAATGAAATAAAACAAGACTGCGGAGCTATTTACAAAGAAAATAAACTGCACAGACCTTAAATAAAAAATAAAATACAGAACTTTAAAATAAAACAACACTGTACAGACAACAAAGGAAATAGAATACATAAATGTACAGACCTGAAAGGAAATAAAACTATAGGGTTATTTACAAAGGAAATAAAATACAAACTTCAAGAAAGACTAAAAACTGCACTGCACAAACAAAGGAAATAAAACTAAAAACCACTGTACAAACATTTAGAAGAAAACTAAAATAAAATAAAACTAAAACAACTAAAATAAATAAACTAAAAACTGTAGAGCTATTTACAATGTATACACATGTTACAACTTCTTTGTGACTCAAAATATGTAGCAGATGGAAAAGCAGAGAACTAGTGCCTTAAAAAAATTTGACCATTTGCAAGTAAATTTAGAAAAATTACCTTTCAGGTCCTGTTGACGAAATGCACTCCAGACTATGCTTCCAAATTTTTCTGTTACCCGGGAAAAACTTGTGTTTACCGTCTTCCCTCTCTCCTTTTTTTTTATTTTTTATTTTTTATATGGATCTTGTCCCACTGAAAAACAAATCTGCAACTCTTTCAATTTAAACAAATCATATAATAACAAATCATATGATAACATGTTTATGCTTCTACTTGAAGGGTTTGCAGAATTCTTTCAAAGGGACAGAATGTAAAAACCCCCAGGATCAAATACCTTAAAGCCTCTATAGACCCAGTCCATCACATCTTCAGATTTATGTGACAACTCAAAGAGATCATATTTTATCCGTATGTCCTGGTTCTTGACAACTTGAACATTTTGTGGTTGTTGTACTGCTTCAATATCCAAGACTTCAATTTTTATCCCTCTAGCAGAATTCTCATAATTTGCTTTTTCACCTGAGACTTGCTTAGATTTAACCCTATCAATGTGTAATGTCCAAATGTCATTGTTGTGATTGATTAGAGCTGTAATTATTCTCACCTTCTCAGCTGCCAAATTATAAGATCCAATATCTGCATCAACACAGTTTACAACCTTTTCTTTGATATTATGTTCAGTAGTTACAGGCTTATATTGAGACTCTTCACCTATTCCAAGTTGGCTGACCACATTCACATTTACTATCTTTTCCTCCTCTTCTTGAAATTCAATAGGTGGTCCAGAGTAAGCTTCAATCAAGTTATCTTTTTGTTCAACAATCTGGGCCAGCTCATGGAGGGTGATGTCAGCTTCAATTTCCTTCATATCCTCAATGATGTTATCCTTCTCCTCAGTTACTTCTCATAGTGATATTGAATCCCACTTTCATCATCCTCTGATGAGGAAGGATCATTATTAGGTTCTGGACTCTCACATCTCAAATTATAACTGTCCCTTTTGAACTGTTGAAAATCTTGCATTTCATCCATAGGAGTCTCTACAAGACTTTCTCGACTCTTCGAGAAAAGTGAAAGAACCCGAAACCCCGGTTGTACTATTTTTGGATGAACCAGAAATATCAATATTTCTTTGGTTCCTAGGAAAATTTAACTCACCAGGAAAAACTTCAGATTTGGGTAATGCTAGATCACAAATGTTTACTTCAAGCACTTCCACTTTGAACTTGTCCGAACCTTTCTCTATATTTTGCACATGCTGAGTGGATGTTACAGTTAACGGAGTCTCCTTGGGTAGAGCATGACATGTTGGTACTAACTCATGATGTGGAATGGGATCCGAAATAGGCATGTTCTGTGTAACATAGGATATCAAAGGACTGCTCAGAATTTGAGGTCCTAACTGTCTTTCAAGAATTAAAGCCTCTTTATAAGCTCCTGCCAGGGTTGTGATATTGATGTCTCTCTTGAGGAAAATAGAGGTCACCGAATCCAATGCATTCTTATAGATTTCTAAGGCCGATTTGCATTTGGGATGTAATGACCAGTCATTCTACCGTAAGCTCTTTGGAACCTCATATTGAAAGACCTGATAGTTTCTCCCGACTCTCTCTTGATGCTGGAAAATTGTTGGTATAACACACTGGGGTCTATCACTTCCCCAAATTGTGATATAAAAACTTTCTCTAGGTCATCCCAACCGGTAATGTAATTGCTAGTGAGATTTAGAAACCAGTCATAAGCTCCTTCCTGGAGAGTGAAGGGGAACAATCTGCAGGCAACATCCTCATGCTGTATATTTAATAATTTCAAAGCATTCTTGAATGCTAGCAGATGTTCCTCTGCTGTCCTTGTCCCATCATGTTTATATCTGGGGAGATATCTTTCCGGATTTCTGGGCAGGTCATGGGCTATACCCGAAATATTCAAAGCAGTGGCACCTAACCAGCTTGCCATTTTTAAATGTTGGTGTTAAGTTCTGCTGTTCAGGAAAAACTCAAACAACAAAATTTTAAAGGCTGAGGAGGAAGGAAAATTGGCTACCAGACCTTGGATAAAATACAACATTTGTCAAGTACCACATACAGTTAGATTTCTCAACTCAAGCACACTAAGAATGCAAGTTCAGGCCCTCCTTCTAGCGCCATTTTTAAATGTTGGTCCGACTTTCATACACACCCCGTGAAGAATGAGCATGAAACTCTGATAACACTTATACGGGATAAATCCCACTCACTTTAGGATCTAGCTGGTTATCCAAGGTGTGAGTTACAGGGTCGGGTCGAATGTCAATTCACTCTTTTTCGCTTCTGGAATAGTCTTCAATATGGACTTCCTGTTACCTTACAACGGGCTCCGAACTTGCTCAGTAGTGTTTAGGAGTTGTCACTTGTTGACAATCAGATTTAAAGTTAATTCTTTGATCTAGCTCTTATGGGTCAACAGATTTAAATAAAGGACAAATTAAAGAAAATAAAAATGGATCATTTCACGGTAAAACAAAGAGGGTAGGGTAAGGCAGAAAGAGAAGTCTATCAAACTTAGCTATAAAACCTAAACTACCAATTTTATTTATACTATCAGCTTCACAACAGAACAAATCAAAGAAGAAAGTGTCCAGCTTTCTAAGATCACTTTCTACTAAGAGCATAAGGCAGAGATGGAACAGATCTAACAGAAAATTATAAACCGAAGGGAAGTCGGTTAAAATTGATATCTTTCACCGACAGCCTAGCTCGCACAGTGAGGACAGAGCAATTAGAACAGACTTGAACCTTAAATCTGTAATTTTCCCTAGCATACAATAGAACAAATGAAGCCTAACAAACATATTTAATCTTGATAACACAGATTCACAGCATATATTTAATAAACTTTAATGAAACGGATAACAAAAGAAGATGAACTTATCACAATCTGCAAAAGATTAGGCTCCTGGCCATGCTATCACAGAAAACAAAAGCACATCAACTCCAAGTCCAAAAACAAAGTATTTAACAATCTTTGCAAGAAATTGCTTTAATAGCCTTTTATTTCTAAGTTTCAATCTCTTGCGATTACATTGAGAAGAAGTATTTATAGACTCAGGACAGCCCCTGATCTTTTCAGAAATATCTTCTTCTCAAACCCTAAATCTTATCATCTCAAACCCTAGGACCCGGGTTTTACAATATAAAGCCATTTAAAACAAAGTCTGGATAAAACTTAACCACTCTACAAATCAGTGCAGTCACTTGCCATAAATGGAGAAGATAGAATTCGAATGCCACTTGCATTCACCCGCAACTGTGAATAAATGCCCTCATTAATTCCCTCGGGTAATCTGGATGAGTCACCACTTCTCTGACATTTCATCTCCGTAGAGCCATCCCTGAGTTGAAAATGTCTGCAAGCTATTAATTCTGCCATAAATTTTCATTAAATGCATTCACCGGCAAATTCCGGTAACTGTGTGTAGATATTTCATTTTTCGGCCAATTCCCGACATACTCCATTAAAAGGGCAGCTGCTTAGTCACCGTAAAGTCTCTTTGCGGCCAGATCTGTAAAAATTGGATGAAACAGCAATTCTCGGCATCTTCTCCTTCAATATGGCCGTCTTTGATTAATTTGCACTAAGCTTTACCTTTATGGCCATTTCTCCGCTATTATGTAAGTGCCAGATGGCATCCTGCATGAAAGGACAAAAGATGGATTAGTATTTTAAAAATATTAAATCAAGACCTTAATTATTAAATCAGATTAAAAACCCTAATGTTTACTTGCATGTCGGCCTTATTAATCTGATACGTGGCCTGCAGTGCTTTGACACGTGTCACAAAATCGTGACACGTGTCCATTTCCAGCTGTCTTGCATTCTGCTCTGCTTTCCTGCTAGGGTCGCGAAAATGCGACATGTCGCGATTTCGCGACATGTCGCGAAATCGCGACATCCCCTGTCGTGCAACGCTTTTCTCCAACATTTTCGCTTCGCAAGCCGCGAAACCGCGACATGTCGCGATTTCGCGACATGTCGCGAAATCGCGACCTGCTCCTTGCCTTGGCTCCTTTTCTTTTTCATGTCATGATTTCACGACGTCGCGAAATCGCGACATCGCGATTTCGTGACACCTTCACTTGCTGTTCTTCCTTTGGTTCTGGCGGCCCTTTGCTTACCTGCGTGTCACGATTTCGCGACGTCGCGATTTCGTGACACCTTTTGGCCTTGCCCCCCTTTTCCTCAAACTGTCACGATTTCGTGACGTATCCGGGCCTTGGGCGCTTTCCTGAACTTTGTCATGATTTCGCGAAGCGAGTCGCGATTTCGTGACATCTTTCTCACTCGGGCCCCTTCTGCCAATCATGTCGCGATTTCGCGACATGTCGCGAAATCATGACAGTCCGTACTCCCTGGGCTCCCTCTGCTGAAAACGTCACGATTTCGTGACATGTCACGAAATCGCGACCATTTCTCCCCTTGCTTCCTTTTCTCCTTTTGCCACGAAAACATGACATGTCACGATTTTGCGACATGTCGTGAAATCGCGCCCATTTTCATCCTTAGCTTCTTTTTCACCTTGCTTGCCACAAAAATGCGACATGTCACGATTTCGTGACATGTCACGAAATCGCGACCTCTCTCATGCCTTAGTCATTTTTTCTTCCTCGCATCCGCGAAAATGCAACATGTCACGATTTCGCGACATGTCACGATTTCGCGACGTTCCGTACAACTTCGCCTTCTCTCTCCAAACTTGTCACGATTTCGTGACATGTCACGATTTCACGACATTCCGTACAACCCGGCTTTCTCTCTCCAAAACTGTAGCGATTTCGTGACATTCCGTACGATCGGGCTTTCTCTCTCCTAACCGGTAGCGATATCGCGACATTTCCAAAAATGGAAGTGTCGCGATATCGTGACATTTCCAAAAATGGAGTTTCGGTTTAATGGGAATATCGCGACATTTCCAAAAATGGAAGTGTCGCGATATCGCGACATTTCCAAAAATGGAAAGTGTCACGATTTCGCTACGCTTTTCTGACTTAGCCGATTTTCTTGAAACCCGTCGCGATATCGCGACATTTCCAAAAATGGAAGTGTCGCGATATCGCGACACTTCCCAAAAAAGGAAAGTTTTGATTTTTAATGAATTTATCTGTCTGTTTTCTGCATTTTTCTCATACCGGTGTAAGACTTTTTTTATCCATGAATGATTCTAGCATGTAAAAAGTGAAGTCTCGAGATAACAAAGCTGGAATGCAAGAAAACTTGGATGCTTTGACACGAGCAAAACTTGAAGAAGAAAGAGGCAAGTAAAAATCTGGGATTAAAACTGAAAATCATCAAGAGGGTCCCTACTGCAAAAATGAAAGCTCAAAGTTTTCAAAGGGTGGAAATTCATTTTTCAGTGGGGGTGTGTTGCTTCTCAACAAGACCAAATAATATAAAAACCCTCATTTTGCCTCTCTCACCCCACCAATTTGATTCCATGACATTATAAATTCCATAATGAAGCTTTAATTAATTAAAATTGCAAGTGAATGTATGATTTTTAATTATATTTTGCTTATTCAAAAAGGTGTAAATTTCAAGCCTTAATTCATCACTCTCACTTAAGTTCTCATTTTCACAAATAGATAAGATATCCTTTAAATAAGAAGCTATTTCTAAAAATTTTGAATCCAGTTCATTAATTACATATTTAGGCCAAACATGATTACACAACACTTTGTAAGCATCTAGGATACCTACCAAATATCATCATAAGTTTTTATCCTAAATTCAATTATTAATTTTTGATGAACTTGATTAAACAATTCAAACACATCCACTTCCTTTTCATTCAAAAAAGCAATATCATTAGTGGTGTGAGTAGACATCAACTTAAATTCTTTGTCAACCACAAATGGCATTTCATCATTGATAGTATTTGAATCCAACAAACAATTAGGCAAACATTCACCTAGAGTTCGAATGGTGGAACACAAAAGGTGAGATTCTACCTTTGATACATTTCTATTTACCAATATTTGGAGAGGATTTGTGACTTCTTATTTTTTCTCATGATCTCCATCATAGTCATCTTGTAGCCCTTCATTTTCATCAATTACTTGTTCATCAAAAACACCAAAATTAGGAACCCAATTAAAACATGCCCATCCTTTTCAAACCTTAAATCTTGTTGGTCAAGGGATGTGTTAAATAACACATCTCCATGATCAATTACTTGAGTTGTTTCAAATAAAGCAACCTTTTCATTTGGATCATCAATGACATCAAACCCAAATTATTCATATTTTGGAATGTTCTCTATCTAAGGTAACATAGGTATTATAGGATCCTTAGGTGAAACTAGGTTTTCAATTTCTTGCTTCTCAAATGAGAACAAAATGAGTGATTCCCTTCTTTCATCCATAAAAAATGGATCATAGGAAACATTTATCATTTCATCCTTTTCTCTTTTGGCAAGGTGTTCAATAAAATCATCTTCAAAATAATTGAGTCTTGGAACCTTCTCTACTTCTACAAATGGTTCGTCATTTTTTGATTGCACAAGGATTGCAAAATCTTCATGTGAGATGGAGGTTTCAATGTCTTGCATATCAAACAAAGAGAAATTTTCATTAGAGAATGTAGGAGTAACAAATGATTCTATATATTTCTTCCAATAATTGTCATCTAGACCCATGAGATGAAATTCTATTACATCTTCCTCGTAATATTCAGATTCTTCAAGAAACTCTTCTTCAAATTCTCCTTCAATCATTTTTGGTGACTCAAGGGTTTCTACGATGGAATCATTTTTCGTATTTATATTTTTGCAATCACTGTAATACTTATTTGTAAATAATAATTGTAAGTCATAATGTGACTCATGTTGGTTTTCTTGATCATCATACTAATTGTCCTCTGAAAATGAGTGATGAAATTCTATCATGTCTTTTGCACAATATTTAGATTCAATTTTTGACTCCCTTTCAAATTCCCTTTCACTCTTTCTGATATTATCCCAATCCTCCTGTGTAAATAATGACTCTAAACCTTTTATTTCTAGAGGCTCATATATTTTCAACATTGAGTAAATCTCTACATCTTGATGGGCTTGTTCACCACAATCCTCATTGGTGGATATTGGTTTTGAAAATTGCACCTCCTCTTGGATGATATCTAGGGTGGTTGTGAAATTTAGACATTCAACTTCATCCCATTGATTGTTCACATTAGACATCATTTGATTCAAGGGTGCCAAATTGGATGGTTGGTATTGGTTGGAATTCATAACTCTTGAAGAACAGTTTATCATGGGAGAAGGTTGTACCTCAGCTTGACTCATGGGTGGTGTCTGATTACATGAGATCCACCATTGTTCTACTATTATTGCATCATTGTAGGCTCTAGGCAAGGATGGATCTTTAATAATTTCCCCTAGAAAAGTAGAAATTAATGGGTCTAAGGCTCCCATGTAAATTTGAATGGCTTCTTCTTTTGAAATGATGTAATGTGTATCCATTTTGATATACAACCTATGGAACCTATCATTGAATTGGCTCATGGATTCATTAGGTTCTTTACATATAGAGATAAATTGATTCTTTATCACAACTGGATCAACCGATTTTCCAAAATGGTTGAGAAACATTACCTCTAACTTATCCCAATATAGGACAGAATCTGTAGGTGAGTGGAGGTACCAATCAAATGCAACCTCATCCAATGTGTACAAAAATAGCCTACAAGCAACATATTCATGCATAATTTGTAAATAAATTAACATGTCCTTGTATCTCTGAATATGCTCCTTGGCTTGATCCACATCATGTCTAAATTGAGGTAAATAATCTTCTGCACCTTCTGGGATTTTATGGGTAGGAATATTTTTAGAACGATAATCACGACCAATCCGGGATGCCAATTTTACTAGAGTAACCATTGCCATTAGCGAACCTTAAGGAATATAAACTTTGGTACCAACTTTTTTAGTCAAATAAATATATCTTATAAAGAAGCATTAAATGACTAACAAATTTCAAATCTTTAACATATAGATCCTCATGTTAGCATCAACCAAAAGATATGTATCAATTAAACCATGATATTAAAGAACATTCTCAAATTTGCAAAAAAGCTTAACATCAATGCATCATCGATTAGAGAATGTTTGAATCAATGAAAGTGGCCATATGTGAAAAAACTTCGTTAGTCATGACCTGTTGTGACTATCTCACAACTAACCCCGATATTGGGGACCCACTTGAAATTTTAGAAAATTTGAACTAATGGAGCACAATTAAGAAATTTGGTTTTCACTTTTGTTGTTTTTTTGGTTGGATGTTTTGTCATTTTTTCATGTGTGTTATTTTGTTAGCTGTTGTTATTTCATTGTTATCATTTTGTCATTATTTGTTGTTGGTGTTATCATTTAGGTTGTTGTTATCATTTTATTTGTTGTTATTTTATAGTTATTATTTTGTTATTTAATTTTATTTTAGTTAGTTCGTCACTTAGTTTATTATTTAATTATCTTTTAGTTACTAATCTCTCTCAGCATTTCGTTATGATATATGCATTCTAAAAATTTGTTTGTTCTTACTTCATAGGTGAAGGATACGACACATGGCAAGGGTAGAAAATATAACCTAAGGAGCATGTGATAGAGCAGAGTGGCAAACTTCATAGAGGCACGTGGCAGCATGGACTAGCTCAACGAGGAACATATGGTTGGCCAAAGCACATTCAATGCTCACAAAAATCGATAAGTTATCGCTTGAAGGTAAACAATTCAATTACTAAGCGGGTTTTATTTTTAAGTGCTTGAGGAGCCATCGCACAACCCATGTGGGATAGAAGAAATCTCCAACCAAATTTAAATACCCACCAATGGATGGTGTACACATGGTGGGTCACACGGGCAATGAGATTAATACCTAAGATGGGTCAGATACAGGAATATCGGATCGTAATCAATGACTACGGGGAGCATCTATTTACATTTAGTGATGACTATTTTGTAGCGTATATGGTGTAATGAGCACCTACCCTATTAGACAACACCAGGTTGTAACACCAAAAATCATAGGTGGTTAGTGCAATTTATTTGTAGGGATATGCTTATAAGAGCTCGATGCAACATAAGAGAGACATTGTGATTAGCGTTCACCAAGGTGAACCTAAAACATCTACCCCATTTGAACCCTAAAACATAACGCAATTTCTAAGGGAATATTTCCACACCTACCAGTAAGGAGAATGAATGTGCTAGACGTCGATGTAGTAAGGTTTAGAGCCTCACTTCAGAAGGTCAATTCCTTGATTAGTGTTGGTTGTAGTGAGAGGAAGTGACACAGGAATCACAGATGAACAAAGACTTCACTACGAATGAGAGTTTAATATGGAGAACGTACTGCATCATAACCAACCCGAGCAACATGGTCTAGCCGTGAGTAACAAGTGGTTAGGGCTTATGTCCCCCCACTCGATTTTGAGGTGCGGTAGGACCATTCAAAATAAAGGTGGTAGATTTTGTTAAAAAAATTTAAAGTACCTAAGGTGATTGCATTATTTTGAGCTTAGGATGTTATAAGGTTTAGATAAAATTTTGTTTTATTTCTTTTTGCATTATGTCCCTTTAGTGCCCCTTTTCGTAGTAAATGTTGAGGTGTTAGGGGACCAACTTTGGTTCAAATGTATTTTTCATGTGGAATATATTTAAAGGTGGACCAAAAGCTATAAGGGAATAGGAGATATAAGGAGGAATGGAATTATTTGTTTCAGGGTTTCTATTTTAGGAGTATTGTAAGAATTTAAAAGGGCATATATTTTTGGTTTATTTTGCTTCCATTTTTGTAAAGGAAGTTGAAACAAAAAGGCTCCTAAAATATTTAAAAAACCATGGAAGCCCATTTTAAAGGGGCTAGAATTTTTTCTAAGCAAAGACATATCATTTTTGAGATTTTAATGCATACGAATCTGGAAACTTGCACCTTGTGAGAAATATTGGAGTAAATTTATTTCTAAGGGTTTTATGTTTAATGATTGATCTTTTTATTGCATTTTGTGGACTTATATCTAGTGTTTAAAGTTCTTAGGAGATTACACTACGTGAAGGTTTATTTGAATGCAGGATTTATTTTCCTTAGAGTCTAGCACTTGATCTAATAAAATTGTGTTTATGCAGGTTTGTTTAGATTGAGTTACCCTTAGAGTTTCTTATAATATTTAGTTTTGCAGGGTAGGGGAGCATGACATCATATTGTGTTTGCACTTATATTCCAAATTTAGTTTAGTTTAGTTGTAGTTTCTTTTCTGCAAGTTTTCTTTTATTTTTGCAAACCCCACTTGTTTAAGTCTTTCAATCTGAAACTCAGAATCCCAAAAGATCCTATTTAAATCATAAATATGATCTGGGAAATCTGGAGTGTACATAATCCAAATAATTAGTTTCACAAGCACTTACATTTACATTTATTTGGATCATCTTTCAGGATATTAAAAGGAACATTTTTGCACAACTTTTTATTTTGCATAAATAAGATAAAATCAATCTAGGAGGGAGGGTTTCTAACCTACTATTTCACATTAAATAAAATATAAGAAATGGAGTGGATAATTTCATAGCACTTACTTATTTCATGTACATAATAAAATATAAAAGGAATGGCTAACTCCAGTAACCATCAAACTCACATTAAGTGCAGATAAAGCAAATGAATGCTGACTTGCTAACTTGCTAACTTTCTAACTTTACAATTAGTAGAGCATTAAATTTGAAGATAAAATTGAATCTACTAACTGAAAATGAATCTCACATTAAAGGTATGGATTTTAAAATTAAGTGGATAATTCCACACACTTTCTCACTTTGCATGTTAATATAAATATAAAACGAATCCACTAACAGGGATTTAGGGTAAGACATATTAATGCAAAGATAAATAAAGAAGCAGCACTCTATTTTGTCAATTTGCACAAAGGCACATTCATAGCAATCTAATGAAATCAATCACAAAGCACAAATGAATTAAACCAGTAGGCCCCTTGTTAATAGTTACTTGCAAATCACTGGGTTGTTTCTAGCACTTGTTATTCTTGATTATTTTACTTTCAAATACACATGTGCAATGCTTATATAGTGAAACCTTGGAGAAGTTGTTTTTATTTTTAACTTATTTGCAAGAGAGGGTATTCATATTAATACCCTAACTATGATGGGGATTTTGCAATTGGGAAAAATATCCACTCAATAGAAATGGCGCTAGAAGGAGGGCATGAATTGGATATTATTTTGTTTTCTAAATGCTTTTGAATTGTTAATGCAGTAAATAATCTAATTTGGTGTAACCTTTAGAGCTTTGAATTCCTAATTGTTTCATGTCCTATTGACCATTTTATTTGGCCTCCTTTAGCACTCAATAAAATTTATGCTACAAGGAGGGCCTGAATTGGTTTACTTTATTTCTATTTAAATGCTAAATTTTTCATGTTTCTTGAAAGGTTATTTGAAGGCATTGGTCTTGACTAAAAAAGTTTTGTTTACATATTGATCACTTTCATTGATCCTAATATTCTCTAATTGATGATGTATTAAGGCTAACTTATTTGTAAATTGGAGAATGTTCTTTGATGCTATGGTTTAATTGATGCATATATTTTGATTGATGCTAACATGATGATTTATATGTGAAACATTGGAGTATTGTTAGTCATTTCATGCTTCTTTGCAAGATATCTTTATTTGACTAACAAAATTGGTTCTCAAGTTATTCTTTGATTTTCACTAATGGCATCATTTGATAAAATAAGAGCAAGAATGGCATCTTTTTTAGGTGACCATTATAGTCGTTTAAACATGCCTAGAATACCCCATCAAATTCTTGAAAGTGTATTGGAGTTTGCACCACATTTTAGGCAAGATGTGGCATTAGGACACATACAAAGATTATCTATCTACAAGAGCATGTTAATTCACTTACAAATTTTCCATGAGGATGTTTCTTATAGGTTATTCTCATGCATATTGGATGACATAGGATTGGGTTGGTATATTCAATTACCTATAGATGTTATCACTTCTTGGGTCCAACTAGAAACAATATTTCTTGACCATTTTAGAAATCAAGTTGACCTAGTTATTTTTCAAAATTAGTTTACCTCTATCTATAAACAACCTAATGAATCCATGAGACAATTCAATGATAGGTTCCATGGGTTGTACACTGAAGTGGTGAAACATTACAACATATCAGAAGAGGAAGCCTTTAAAATTTACATGGGAGCCTTAGACCCCTCAATATCCAAATTTCTAAGGAAGCTTCTTGAAGATTCATCCTTGCCTAAGGCCTACAATGAGGCAATTATGATAGAACGATGGTGGAATTTAAGAAATATTAATGAAGGTAAGCTATCATTGCCCAAACCTAAGGTTAAAAATCAAAAATTCACCCCTGAGTCGAGTTGAGACACAATATTTTCCCATGAGAGATTGTTTTTTAGGAGTTATTGAAGCCAACCTACACCAACCATCTAATCTAGTACCCTCTAATTCAATTATGTCTAATGTAAAAAATCAATGGGACAAAGGTGAATTTCCAAATGCTATATCTACCCTAGACATCATACCAGAGGAGATGCAAGTTTCAAAGCCAATGTACATCGATGAGAATTATGGTGAACAAGCCCATCAAAATGTTGAGATTAATTCATTTTTTAGAATGTATGAACCTTCAAGTGATGGAAGAGTCCTAGAGTTAACTAGCATGGAGATATGTGATAGGATAGGACCTTCCATAGAATTGAATGAAGTGGTTGAAATAAATGATCAAGAATACCAATACATCCCAAATGATGACCCTTTTTTTTGGGAAAGAAAGAGTTTAGAATCATTATTCACAATTGAGGATTGGGATGATCATAGAAAGAAGAATATAAAAATTTATCCCATTATAGAAACCCCTAATCCATCAAAAGTGGTTAAAAGTGAGGTTGAAAGAGAATCAATAAATGAATTTTAAGACATAACATAATTTCACCACTTGTTCTCGAAAGACGCTTTGCATGAGATTGTTGAAACTGATGGTCAAGAAAACACACACCTTCCAAATTATGATAAAATTGAATCATGGGTTACAAATTTGGATTGGTATCTTGCAATATTGAATACAAATAGTACCCCACTTTTGAAAATAATTGAACCATCTAAGGAAGGTGAAGGTGAATTTTACGAGAAACATGTTGATGAATTAGAATATGGTGAAGAAGTAGTTGAGCATCACAACTTGATTTCGAAATATGATTAATATGATTCTTGGGAGAGATGGGAATAATATGCTCACTCCAAACCTTCTAATGAATTTTTTGTGTCAATTTATATTGAATATAATACAATTGCTTTCTCGCATGAGGATATTACAAGTCCTATACAATCTGAGAAAGTTTTGGAAGAATTGTTGGAATCTCATCAAGTGTTGGAAAATGATAATGATTCTACTACCATGGATAAATAAGGAGAATCACTTGCTTTGGTCCCCTTTGAGGGGTAAGAAATTAAAAATATTGATCCACCTATTGGATCTACAATGTCTATGCCATCTCAAAATGAGGAAATTCCATAACCTGAGTGGTTTGGGTTTGATATTATTGATGATCCTAATGAAATATGGATTTTAAAATAGCTCAAGCTATTGATCATGGAAAGATGTTATGTGACATATATCTTGAGAAGCTAGGTTCTTGTTTTGAAAAATATGGGAATATGTTTGATTGGGTGTATAACTTTGGTATTTTTGAATAGGTGTTTGATGATGATGAAAGTCATGAAGAAAAAGGAAAGATTACAAATGCTCACAAAGGTTTGGCAAATGAAAATATGCAAAAGGTAAAATCTAAACCTTTATGTTCCATTATCCAAAATCCAGGTAAAATGTTGCATCATGAAATTTTAGATTCAAATGTGATTAATGATCAAGTGCCATGTGAGGTTAGCAAAGAGCTAGAATTGGTTTCTACTTACATTGCTAATATGTTTGTCTTGTCAAACAAAACAAATGTGAATATGCTTGAATTGTTGAATCATGTCCATAGAATATTAAAAATTCAAACTAGGGTAAAAACTTATAATGATACTTATTTATAAATATCCTATATTCTTGCAAAGTATTGCGTGAGCATGATTGGCCTAAACATTTAGAGGGTAACTTGATGTTAAAAATTTTAGAAATAGCCTCTTATTTGAAGGAAATATTATATGCTTGCGAAAAGGAACCAATTAAGGTGAGCATCTAACATGCTCCAATTCAAGTATCACATAAATATTGGAAAATTTCTCTATGAAAGAAGAGTACAATAAATGTAAATATTAATCAAATCAGTCACCAAGTTTAGATAAACTCCAACGGGGCTATAGATGCTTGATTGGTAGTGGGGCTTTGTTTAAATAAAAGCTTGATATAAAAATAAATGAGCATTGAAAAGCTTGATCAAATCAGTCACCAAGTTTGGATAAACTCCACCAGGGCTATGGACACCTCACTAGCAGTGGGGCTCTGTCTGAATAAATTATGTTCAAAAGAAACTTTGCAAAATATTATTCAAAAACAAATATTTTGAGTAGCATTTCATAGCCTAAAGGTAAACCAGATGATGGAATTTGGATGGTCCTAAGGATTCAAATTAAATCACATTGCACACACCATGTAGAAGCAAATAATTCATTTGTTCTCATATGAAGCTATTGACCTTAATTTCCTTGGGTGTTGTTAAATGGTGTATACTTTTCTAACATTTGGTTCATTAATTACAGAACTGGGTTCTTCACCAAAAATGCTCAAGAGCATTTCCCAGCAAAGTCACTATTTTTTGTGACTATCTCATAACTAACCCCAATATTGGGGAACCACTTGAAATTTTAGAAAATGTAAACTAATGGGGTACAATTAAGAAATTTGGTTTTCACTTTTGTTGTTGTTTTGATGGTTGGATTTTTGTCATTTTTTCTGTTATTTTTTTAGCTGTTGTTATTTCATTCTTATCATTTTTTCGTTGTTTTTTGTTGTTGGTGTTATCATTTAGGTTATTTTTATCATTTTATTTGTTGTAATTTTATAGTTATTATTTTGTTATTTAATTTTCTTTTAGTTAGTTTGTTATTTAATTGTCTTTTAGTTATTAATCTCTCAAACTTCCATTATGACATGTGCATTCTAAAAATTTGTTTGTTCTTACTTCGTAGGTGAAGGATACAATACATGGCAAGGGTAAAAACACATAACCTAAGGGGTATGTGAAAGAGTAGAGCAGCAGACTTCACATGAGCACATGTCAGCGTGGACTAAGTCAATGAGGAACATATGGTAGGCCAAAGCACATTCAACACTCGTGCAAATGGATGAGAGATTACCCGAAGGTAATCAATTCAATTGTTGAGTGGGTTTCCTTTTGAAGTGTTTGAGGAGCCATCGCAAAACCCATGTGGGATAGAAGAAATCCCCAACCAAATTTAAAGATCCACCAATGGATGGCATACACGTGGTGGGTCACACGTCCAATGAGGTTAATATCTAAGATGGATCAGACATAGAAATATTGGATCTCAATTAATGGATATGGGGAGCATCTATTTATGTTTAGTGATGACTATTTCGTAGCATATATGGGATAATGAGCACCTACACTGTCAAAAAACACCAGGTATGTAATAGCAAAAATCGTAGGGGATCAAGATCATTTAGTTATAGGGATATACTCATAAGAGCTTGGTTCAATAGAAGGGAGACGTCATGATTAGCTTTTACCAAATAACTAAAATGTCTACCCCATTTGAACCTTAAAATATAACATAGTTTCAAAGGAAATATTTCCACACCTGCAAGTGAGGAGAACAAAGGTGCTATATGTTTATGTAAGTTTGGAGCCTTAATTTGGAAGGTTGAGTCCTCAACTAGTGTTGGTTGTAGCCAGAGGAAGTGGAATAGGAATCATAGATGAACAACAACTTCACTATGAACGAGAGTTTAAGATGGAGAACGTAATGCATTGTAACCAACCTGAGCGACTTGGTCTAGCGATGGGTAATGAGTGGTTAGGGCTTATACCTTCCCCACCCAAGTTTGAGACACGGTGGGGCCATTTGAAATAAATATGGTAGATTTTGTTAAAAATTTTGAAAGCGCCTAAGGTGATTGCATTATTTCGAGTGCTTAGGATGTTATAAGGTTTAGATAAAATTTTGTTTTATTTATTTTTGCATTATGTCCCTTTGGTGCCCCTTTTCATGGGTAATGTTGATGTATTAGGGGACCAACTTTGGTTCATATGTATTTTTCATGTGGAATATATTTAAATGTGGACCAAAAGTTATAAGAAAAAATGAGATATAAGGAGGAATGGAATTATTTGTTTTAGGGTTTATGTTTTAGGAGTATTGTAAGAATTTGAAGGGGCATATATTTTTTGTTTATTTTGCTTCCGTTTTTGTAAAGGAATTTGAAATGAAAAGGCTTCTGAAATATTTAAAAAACCATGAAATCCCATTTTCAATGGGCTAGAATTTTTTATAATCAAAGACATCATTTTTGAGATTTTAATGCATACGAATCCGAAAACTTGCACCTTGTGAGCAAGACTAGAGGAGATTTATTTCTAAGGGTTTTATGTTTAATGCTTGATCTTTTTACTGCATTTTGTGGATTTATATCTATTTTTTAAAGTTCTTAGGAGGTTACACTACATGAAGGTTTATTTGAATGAAAGATTTATTTTCCTTAGATTCTAGCACTTGATCTGATAAAATTATGTTTATGCAGGTTTGTTTAGATTGATTTACCCTTAAATTTTCTCATAATATTTGGTTTTGCATGGTAGGGTAGCATGACGTCATATTGTGTTTGCACTTATATTCCAGCTTTAGTTTAATTTAGTTGTAGTTTCTTTTCTGCAAGTTTTATTTTATTTTTGCAAACCCCACTTGTTTAAGTCTTTCAATCTAAAACTCATAATCCCAAAGATCCCATTTAAATCATAAATATAATCTAGGAAATCTGGAGTGTACATAATCCAAATAATCAGTTTCACAAGCACTTAGATTTACATTTTTTTGGGTCATCTTTCAGGATATTAAAAGTAACATTTATTCACAGCATTTTAGTTTACATAAATAAGATAAAAAAAAACTAGGAGGGAGGGTTTCTAACCTACTATTTCACATTAAATAAAATATAAGAAATGGAGTGCACAATTCCATAGCACTTACTGATTTCATGTACATTATCAAATATGGCTAACTCCACTAACCCTCAAAGATTAAAAAAAAATGAATGCTAACTTGCTAACTTTATGACTTTCTAATTTTGTAATTTGTAGAGTATTAAATTTGAAGATAAAATTGAATCTACTAACTACAAATGAATCTCACATTAAAGGCATAAATTTTAAAATGAAGTGGATAATTCCACACACTTTAGCACTTTGCATTTTAATCTAAAGATAAAATGAACCCACTAATAGGGATTCAAGGTAAGACAAATTAATGCAAAGATAATCAAAGAAGCAACACTTCATTTTATCAATTTGTACAAAGGCACATTCATGGCAATCTAAGGAAATCAATCACAAAGCACAAATGAATTAAACCAATAGGCCCCTTGTTAATAGTTACTTACAAATCACTGGGTTGTTTCTAGCACTTGTTATTCTTGATTATTTTACTTTCAAATACACGTGTAATGTTTATAGCGGAACCTTGGAGAAGTTGTTTTTATTTTTAACTTATTCGCAAGAGGGTTTTCAAATTAATACCTGTAGCACCCTAAAATTGGCACAGTTAAACCTTAGTAAAAAGATAAAAATTCAAATTTTAACCTCAAACTACCCGTTAACCACCTGTTACCCGCTCTCCTTGTTTTTCGTGCCATTTTTAGGATTTGTTTTGACCGTTGGACGATATCGTCGCAGATTAGACGAAATCGTCCCAGATCTGATGAATTCATCTGGAACAGAACGTCCAGACGATTTCGTTCCAAAACTAAATTTTCATACTTAGCTTCTGTTCCAACAGCCTCTCTAACCTGGGTAGAAAGCGTGTCTGTGCAGTTAGAGTCTCCCCCATTGGAGATCTCCCAAATTGGGATGATCTCCAACCTCCTAACCTCTCCCTAATCCTATATAAACTAATATTTTCTCAGTTTATCCCCCTGAACCCCCTGAATCTTTGCCTGAAACTCTGCTTAAACCCCCGAACTTCCACGCACCTCAGAGCATCCTCACACCATTATTTGCATTCTGTATTTCATGTTTTCTTGCAGGAACTTTACTATTTTTCAGTCGAAGCTAGCTCGGATCGTCGCAAGCGATTCCAGGCGATTTCGGACGATCTCGTACGATTGGAGGCGATCCCGACTGTAGTCTAGATTGGGGGCAATCAGAGCCCAGAGTTTGCATCTCTTTATTGTTTTTTGCATTTCTTTATACATTATTTTAGTTATTATATTTATGCATCTTGGAGTTCACCTCATTTAGTATAACCGCATGATAAAGTTAAAATCAATCATTAAATCTATTGCATTTCTCTTATTTGTTATTTGAATCTATTATTTAGGCATGTTTGCTGTTATTCCTATCATTCTCCTTTGCTTTTGTAGTTGCATCTTTGGTATTTTGTATCTATTCTTGTGATTGCAGGTTTCTGACGAATTCGTCAGATTGACGATGATCTCGTCTGATCTCAGATGATTACGTACGAGTTGAGACGATCTGGACTGCTACAAAACTCGGAATCTTCATCAGACATCCGGAATCAGGTATGTACTATTCTAGTTAGCATATTCTCTTGTGTTTAGCATTCATTCCTATTTTTTGTATTCATCTAAATCAGCATTGGCATATAGAATAGTTTAGATTCATCTTGGCCAAACCTAGGAATTGAATGATTAAAGCACAAAATGAACACATCAAACCTACTATCAACCTAGGTGTGGAAACTGCCACTCAAAATTTTCCTGGTGAACCCACCATCCGTCGAAAATTCACCCTTATACCCCTCCCCCGAGAGGCGGGACCTTCAAAGGGCCTCTCAGTCCGAGGTATTGTCCCATCCTTCTCGCATCCCCCTTTCGGGCATGGATCCTATAGCCTGAAGGTAAGGATGCAAAAAATTTGGAGCGATACATTTTGGTGAACCCGACGTGAAAACTAAAAACCTTTTGAAAACAATCCAAAAAAACAAAACATAAATGCATTTAGAATCAAATATTGCATATCATATTTAGATGGTAGATTATAATAAAAGACGAGCTATCACCATTAATGTTGAGAATCAATTAGCAGCTATAGAGATTACTTCTGTGCTTAGAGTACCTCAAACAAATAGGGTTCAACCTTTGTGGGACGAACTTGATAGGAGATTGGGTATCATTGGATCTAGGGCAATAGAACTTAGGCAAATTAAGAGGTTTGTCCTAGATAGAATCCTGGATCCTGATCAAGTGACCTTATATCATGAACTTCAGAGAGCTTGCCATAGGTGGTTAGCAGATAAAAGAGCCCATGTGTCTTCAGAGTTGTACACCTTTGAGGAATACCTTGAGAATGCAGTTGTAGTACATAAATTTCTATCTCATATAGAGGATCAAGAGGTCGTTCTTACGGATAGAAAAATATGGAATAGAGTTCCTAGAGCTGTGTTATATCGAGAGTATTGCCATGAAATTTATTTCTACCAAGTTCGAGTATGAAGCAGATAATATCACTATAGCACACTTTATCAAGTTCTTGAAAAACCATTTCCAATTTGAAGAGGAGCATTTCATGACTCTCGATGAACTTGATCCTATCAATGACATCTATAAACTATTTATAGAAAACTAAGCTATTCTTTTATTATTGTTATTTCTTGCATTCAGTGTGTTGTTTGTTGTCTTTATAAACATAAAAAAAACAAAACAAATAAATAAATAAATAAAATAAAAACAAAACAAAATCATAACAAAAATCAAAACATTTTCTTTTAAGTATTATAGTAGGTATATAGTTAAAATATATACCTCCCAAATTTGTTGCAAATATATTAATATATATTTGCTAAAATCTAAATTTAGACATAATGACTAGACTCAGGAATGGAAAACAGACTGAAGTAGAAGAAGATTGGTTAAGAAAACCAGGAAATAACCCAGATGTCCTTCCTGAAGACCCAATTCAAGAAGAAGGAACCTTTGACCAACAAGAAGAAGAATTTGTTGTAGGAAATGAACAAAAAGAAAATGATAGAGAGGAAGGATCCTCATCCCCTAAAATATCTCCGGAAGGAGTCATTACTTTTGAGAACATGGAACATTTCTGGAGGTTCCTCAATACTAATATGGGCACTCTTAATAGAGCAGTCCATATGGACAAAGATCAAATTAGTGACACTCAAGCAACCCTAGAAGACATATATCACACATGCACTAATCCCTTGTCCTTCGTTGATCAAGAAAGTGATCAAGCTGGACCATCCAATTTGGATATGGCCGCTATAATCCAGAACATGCAACAACAACAGGTTACCCAACCACCTAGAGTGCTTGTTACCAAGCCTAGGGTTATTCCCACACAAAAGAAACCTTCATTCACTGCTCTATTTTGCCAAGCTATTGATCAATATACCTCAAATCAACAAAAGCCTAAAACAAAACCAAATACCAATTTCCAACAATCTGGGATACAACATAATGCTACAACAAATCTTCTTCATAATACTCTTCCTACCAACCATTTGCATAACAACAATATAGCATCTAATCCTTATGTCACGCCAGCATACGCTCACAAATCCCATACTCATGTACCACCGAACCAATATGGTGGGCAAACTGGTAATCTGGAAGCCATGGTGAAATAGTTAGTCTCCCGCATGGACCAGATAGATCCCTACCGTCCCTCGTACAATTATCGAGAGATGTGTAGTCAGCCTCTAGATCCTATAGTTGTAGCACAACCATATCCCAAACACTTTCCTATGCCTGTCCTACCTATATACAAAGGAACTGAAGATCCCATAGAGCATCTTCGTATGTTTAGGATAGCATGTCATGATATATCACATGATGACTTGTTATTACTAAAGATGTTCCCAAAAAGTTTAGGAGGGATGGCATTGGAGTGGTATTATCAATTACCCACTCATTCTTTGAGAAATTTTGAAGAGACCGTCGAGTCTTTTGTGCATCAATTTAGTGCCTATATTGAAAGGCATGTAACCATTAAATATTTGTACAACCTAAAACAAGACAAAGATGAGTGTTTTACTGACTTCTTAGCTCGATGGAGGCAGTTGATAGGAAAATTACACTTTGTGTTACCTTATCGGGAAATGCTGGATATCTTTATCAATAATTTACAAGAACAACTATCCTATGAATTATCAACTGCTACCTTGACCACCTTCGATCAAGCTATAGATTTAGCTCGAAGAGTGGAAGATGCTCTTATTAGGAGAGGTCAACTTAAAAAGAAAGATGATGAGAAAACATCCAGAAATCAATATAAAAATAAACAAGTTGTGGGTGATGGAGTCATTGATAGTAGAAACATTGCCAATGTTAATACTGCAAAAACAACAGAGAAGTTCATATTGAAACCTCCTGATAAACCACCCCGAGAATTTACTAGGTTAAATCAACCCTTATCAACCATTCTCCCACAACTATTAGCACGAGGTTTGATTCAATTACCAAATATCCGGGAACCTGATCCAACTATACCCGGATACAAAGCTGATTTACATTGTGATTTCCATAGAGGGACCTGGACACGCTACCAATTCTTGTAAAATATTAAAACATAAAATACAAGACCTGATTGATAACAATGAGATGGAGGTGCAAGCCTTTCAACCTAAACAAAATCCTTCTAATAATGCTCAAAAGAACATCCCTCAAAATCAGAATCAGAATGCCAATCAGTCCATTGGACATATTTCAACATCCTTTACCAAAGCATGGTAAAGAGGTGGCTAATCAAATTGAGCATCATAATGTTCCCCCTCCTACCCGATATGTAGGAACTATTAGTGGACATTCACCTACTCATGATGTGGAAGTATTTGACACAACTTTATCCATGGTTATGACCAGACCTCTATATAATATTCGGACACCTGATCTTAGTGATACCGAATATGAGACTGAAAGTGACATGGAAATCACCTCAAATCAATCGAATAGTTCTGAAGATGAATCAGATCCTATTCAACCTATCACAAGTTCTATGGTTCTAGAAGAACCATTTCCTAGAAGAGTCACTACTAGACCATCTTCTCACCAATTACTTTCTAATGAACAAGCCATAAATGCTAGACCAAGGCCCATTCATCATCCTCAAAATAATATTGTAGGTACCATCGGAGCCGTTACTCGACAACAGGCTCAAAACTCTCAATAGGATCAAACTCAAAATGATGGATCAGCTCCATTTGTTTTGAAAAATCCCAATAAAGGGAATCATGCGCCTAATGTTCAACCTAAGCCTCCTTATAATATTAATGAACAATTATCAAATACTACAACTAGAATTTCCCTTTTGGACCTTTTAAGATCTTCTCCTACCCATAGGGATGAATTAATGCTCACATTAAGCCAAATGATGGTACCACAAAATATTCAACCTGAAGCCATGTCCAATACTATCATAACTCGAGAAGTCGATTGTATTGACTTTCGGGATAGAGATATACCACAACATAGTTTACATAAGGATAACCCCTTATATATTACTAGCCCTAATTGGGGATGTAGCAGTTAAACGAGTCTTGATTGATAATGGTTCATCTTTAAACATATGCACTTTTGACTTCTACCAAAGATTTGGGTTTAGAAGTGATGAAATGAAAAGAACTGATATGATCATAAAAGCCTTCAATGACGAAACACAAGAAACGTGTGGAGTTATTACTATCCCCTTGCAAGTTGGTCCGAGAACCTTAGACACGACCGTGTTTATTGTACATTGCCCCGCATCGTACAATATACTTTTGGGTCACCCTTGGATCAACGCAATGCGAGTTGTTCCCTCAACTTTACATCAGTGTGTTAAATTCAAATTTAAAAATCAGTTGGTTACCATTCATGGTGATCCTAGACCCTTTGATATGTGTGCTTTGGCAGAACCTGTTGGAGTTCAATTTTGCCTTGCTCTGTCATCCACACATCCTAATTCTCATCAACCGTCTAAACGTGTGAAACACACACCCATAACATCATCTACTCTTTCCCCATCAACTACACCTCTACATATAGCTCAACCATCTTCCGAACAAACCACATTAGGACCTCGAAAAGATCCTAAAACTACAACCAATGCTTCTTGTTTTACTCCTATAACTTCCATACCTATAGACTCATCCATCGATATCTCTATAACATCTACATCCACTACAAGCATACTTTCCACATCCGACGATGTAGGAAATGTTCCTTCTACCTCTTATGCTCTTACCGATGAGCTCTTACCCGATTTATCTAAAATTCTTATATCAGAAAAAACAAACACTGCCATGCAAGATTCCCTTATTTTAAATAAACTCCCACCCTCTCCTCGTACCTTGGGCCTCCCACAGCCTATGGGAAGTATTTACCAAGTCGGGAGTTGTGCTTTTATTTATAAGGGATATGACTGGGGAAGAATACCTAGAAACATCAAGACACATTGTGATGGATATGCTAGATGCTATTTTGCTAATGAGTATATTAAAGCTAAGCCCATAATGCTTAAATTGGGATATAAAGGGAAAGGTTTGGGACCTTTCCAGAATGGTATGAAAGAACCTTTTGAGGTAGAACCATGGCCTCGCCCGATGTGGTGTGGGCCTATTTCCTAGTAAAGGTCAGCCCTTCCCATTCGAGGATGATGACCACCTCATATGTTACCAAGATTATCTGGATAAACGAGATGTCTTGCATTTTAATCCTCTTACATGTAATATGTTATCCATAGCTTACCCTGAGATGATTTTCGAATCCGACGATGAGTTGGAGGGGATATCTTTCATGATGTCTCCATTGAGGAATTGTTACATAACGGATTTTATTTCGATGGCTCTATACCTAGTATAGCCCAGCTTGAGGCCACGACTCCTCAAGACAAATTATCCAAGCTAACCTTGGAAGAATTACAAGAATTAGGCGTTTCACTTGCCCCACCTAATTTTGAGAGAGATCTACATATGGAAGTAGAAAATATATTATAAAAATTAACATTGGAACCAAAGATAACCCTCACATAATCAACATTGGATTAGAATTGGGTCAAGAAAAACAAGATAAATACATTGCATTCCTTAAACAATATGAATATATATTTGCTTGGACATATAAAGATATGCCAGGATTAGACCCTTTTGTATTTATGCAACTCCTAGATGAAAAGTGCATCCGATGCTTGGAGAACCTCGTGCCTACAACAAAAGCTTAAGAAAATGCATCCTCAGAAAGTGGACCTTGACTGTGATCTTAAAGGAGAATTAGAAAAATAAAATTACTAATGCAACTAAAGACCTTAAAGGTAAATTTGAGCCCAACTGGCTCGGACCATATGTCATCACTGCTAAATTTGGATCGGGAGCATATCGATTAGCTACCTTAGATGGTAAAGATCTTAAAGAACCTATGAACATTATGCATCTTAAGCGTTATTATGCATAACATTTGGTCCTTTTCATCATTTATATATATTGTGTATTTTGCATATTGTTTCATTTTAGTAAAATTTCAAAAAAAAAAAAACAGTAATAGTATTTCTTCTTGCAATTCATCAATCAAAATCAAAATATAAAAACATCAAAATCGTCAAAATCTTCAAAAACATATTTTATTTTCATACCTGTCAATTCTTGAAGTATTGCCATTATATTTTCAATTATTTTGGATAAATTAGCATTTATTTGGAATCCCGCACTTTCACATTCACATGAATAAATATCTTGATTTTATTTTGTATGATTATTAATCTCTCTTATATCAAAGTCCACGAGTTGAATTAAATAAAGTTTTGAGCATAGAGAACTGATCTTGTTATTTACTTGAACCAAGTATATCTTTTCACATTAAAATGATTTCATTGCAAATTCAATATGATGCTACATAGTAAAAGTGGTTTCTTGAGCGAAAAGTTTCCCCTGCTATCCTATCATGCACATGGTCTAGAATCTTTGAGAATTGACAAAAGGACAAGCTCACCCCTACCCAGAATAAAAATCCCTTGCTCTACAGCTAATCCGAGCAAGTATCCCTAGCATAGGAAGAAAAAGAAAAGTCAAAGAAAATGAGAAAAAGAAAAATATCATTTTGTACCATCGCAGCAATATTTCAGCATTATTTCAAGTTCCAAGCAAAATACAAAAAAAAAAAAAAGAGAGAGAAGAAAAGAAAAGAGAAAATAAAAAGCAAAATGCAATAAAATCCCTTTCCCTACCCCTTGAAAAGAAAAGAAGGGTGAATGAGCTTGAATCCCTGGAATTCTCAATTATTCGAAAACTGTGAGGTAAGCCCCATAACAGGTGGTTTGTGCCCAACCCGCTTGGCCTTGGGTAATCCCTAGCATGGTGATATGTCACATTAGCGACCTTCTTTTGTATAGACCTATGTCGGCTTATGGATTAGCTAGCTCTTGATAACCTAACTTACATAGTAGTCTGAGTACGGTTACATGCATATAAATCATGGTCAACGAACATTCATTTGGTTAATTCAAATTACTTGTATCAAATTATCTTGCTCAAAATTGGTGAATGAACAATACAATTGCACACACATTTGTATTTGAGAGATTCTCTATCATTATGATAAATCAAGATCGGCAATGAACTCACATATGCACATGAGGGTTCCTTACAAATCTACATTTGTCTTTGAGATAATTTAAAATATTTCTGCAACTCTTTTGGAATAAATTTTATTCTTATTTCAGAACATCTGTTTAGTATAAAAACAATTACATACATTGTTTTCAAAAAATCCAAAATTCTTTTAAACAACATATTACAAAATCTAGTAAATAAAGTCAAGTTATATATTATTATTTTCTGTTTATCTCAAAATCAAAAATCAAATCATGCAATAAAACTAAAATATCAATTTCTTCTTTGGATTTCGCGATGATGGTATAAGTCTATACCTATAATTCTATGCCTAGCGCAAACCATTGCTCTAATTTTATTTTCCCATTCATTTTAATTTATAAAAACATATGGCTTACATCATTATGTTACACAATTGTGCTTTAAAAAGAACGAACACTTATTCTATTTCATGTCATTATGTCAACATTCAATTTTGCAACCATGGTATAATTTCTAAGGAATTGTTCAAAATTTTATCACACTTAGGAATTTATGCCTAGCAAAATCATATTTCTTTTAGTATGTCATGCATAATATTTTTTATGAAAATCTGAAAACAAATCATCACCATCATCATCATCACAACACAAAGTCTTAAGACAGTCTCTTAAGCATTCTTTTACTTTTAGCAATATTTCTATCCTGGGATTAGCTTGACGACCTAGTGAGCGGCGACTCCATGAAATGGTCTATAACAACGACAATGTCCTTTGAAATTATTGTTAGAAGTCCCTTTTATTTTTCATCAAATCACACCAAAACAACCAATTGTTTACATCAGATTATTTCATTTAAATTTTACAACATGACATAAAATTATAATATTTCTAAAATGACATAATCACATGAATCATCAATAATCAATTGCAAAATTCAACATTAAAGCATCATACAACATATACACAAGTCATATCATCAAAAAGACCATATATATATATCAACAAATTATGTACATCATATCAAAATTGGACTGGTATGCCACAATCAATAGCCTGGCATACTCAATCCTCTCAAAAAATATATAATAAAAAATACAATCTCTGTGCAGTGAGCGTCTAGCCTCGAGAAGCCCTCGAGCTCTCAGCCTCATCTCCTCTCCCGCCCTGAGGTGGAGGAGGAGGCCCCATCGAAGTCCGCCCTGTGTCATGGGTCCTCGACATCGATCGTGACGATGTCCTCGATGACCCCATCCTAATCGGCCCCGCAATGTCGGCTGGCAGCTATAACCTCTGGCTCTCTAGAACCATCTGGTAGTATGCTCCCCGGTAGAATGTAGTCTGAGCCATAGACCATGCCAACTCCTACATGCTCGCTCCTCCACCCCGAGCTCTAAGCCATGTAGCCTCATCCTATAGTGTCTGCACCTAAGCCCGAAGGTGGGCAACCTCAGCCCGGAGAGCCATTGTCTCGTTGCTCTCCCCTACCTCGACACCCTTGCCCTTATCGGGCGATGGTGGTCTCTCCCCCTACTGAGAAGGGACTCCCCTCTCCCTCCTCCCTATCTGCTATGGCCTCTATGGAGCCCGTGCCATCCTCTGGCATCTCTCCTATGGAGACCATCGCTGCTCTCTCCCACCGTGACCCCACACTACCTCAATAGCAACCTGGCACTACCTCCCCATCCATTGCACAACAGCGTGCATCGGACCCTATGCCCTCGTCATCCGAGGAGGGTGGATGCCTACGTACCAGGCATCGTATCCGTCGGTAACCCCAACATCATCACCATCCACTGGCTAGATGGGGGCATCATCCGTGTCCTGACTCCAGAACCGCTACATGTCTGGAGCCCCACTCAGTGTGGTACTATCCCAGATAGTCCAGGAGTACTCGTAATCCTTGAGAGAAGGGATCCCCTTTGTAGACCGAACTATCGTAGAACCCGATCGTAGCGGTGGAGCTCTACCTCTCCCCGCTCCATCCTCAGCCAGCAGACTCACCTGATGCAAGCCAGCTCCTGCCCATCCTCTGCCCACCCCGAGGTGCTCTCGCCATGGCCTCCAGGTGATCTGGTCCAGGATGAGGTCATCCAGCAACCTCCATGACATCGACAGATCTATCCACCATTGTGACCCCCTCTGTAGCCACCAGTAGAAAACCCGGGGCCTCTCTCGGTCAACCCCTGTCCGTGGGAGCCCTATCGGCCTCCGCACCGCGATGTGCTCCCAGCACCAAACCTGCAGTAGCGATGTCAAGACCAGACATCGGCCTCCCTTGTATACGACCCCATGCAGGATCCTATACAAGCGGCATAGTACAAAGCTACCCCATGCAAACCTGTACCCATGGTCTCTCATGTCACAGACCACATCTGATAGGAGCCATGGTAGTCTGCACCCACTCTGGTGGCACAACAGTAAGCCACCTACCACCCCTACCAAAACTTGAGTCAGCCTAGATGCCCCAGGCATCTGCCTTAGAGACTCGATGTTCACTCCGCCCTTCTCCAGGGTGAAGCTCGGGTCTTCGATCAATCTCATCATCGCTTGGCCCTGATTGGTCGTAGGCATCATCAACCATCCTTGTATGGGGATCCTCATGATCCTCCATACGTCCTCTAGTGTGGGAGCCATCTCCCCTATCGGTAACCAAAAGCAGGATGACCCCGGATACCACCTCTCTGCTAGGGCTGTCAGTAGCCCCATGTCCGTCGGTACTTGTGGCATCTCTGCCACATGCTGCAAACCGACCTGTGCTAGTCGGTCGCGCTCCGCCTGGTCGAGCGCGGCTATGTCGTCTCTCAGCCCCTCGTATTTCCATTCTTGACTCTTTAGTAATCCCCTCTGCAAAACAAACAATAAAACAACAAAATTCATTAATAAACCAATCATTAAAATAAAATTAAAAACATTTTAATCAAGTTAAATTTCATAAATATGATGATATCGTCCACCATTGGATGATATCATCCCAAATTGGGCAAAATCATCCTTTGTAGGATGAAATCGTCTCTGATTTCACAACTTGGGGATCGCCCCTTGTTGAACGGGATCACCCCTAGTTCGTCGATTTCGCCCTCCGACGAAATCGATGATCTAGGGATGATTTCGATGAAATAGGGACGATTTCATCTCGACGTCGTCGATGGCCTAAAAACGGCCGCGATGCCCCAAATAGTCAAAATTTAAAACAAAAAATTGCACAAATTAAATTCAAACCTAATTTACTAGGATTAGATCCTTACCCGTAGCCCGCGCCGGACCTCTGTCGATCGGTGTGCTGTCTCCACCATTTTTTTGTCTGCAGAGCTCTAAAAACAATAATAATGAATAGTAAAAATGAATTAGGGTTTTACCCTATTTTTCTTAATTTTATTTAAAAACAACAACATTTTTTTTAATTTTTGCTTTTCCGCATTTTTACCTCAAATGTTTGATTTGGGTAAAAACACGGAGGGGGCACCATAGTCAGCAGTCGTACGATTCGACCAAGAATCGTCGTCTAAAAAATTGAGTACATTTTTGCTTTCTCGTAAAATGGGAAGAACTCGTCTTTAACGCATTTTCTTCGAAAAATTCGCTAAAGAGGGGGCAAAATGTAGCACCCTAAAATTGGCACGATTAAACCTTAGTAAAAAGATAAAAATTCAAATTTTAACCGTTAAACCGCCTGTTACCCGCTCCCCTCGTTTTCCATGCCATTTTTAGGATTTGTTTTGACCGTTGGACGATATCATCGCAGATTAGACGAAATCATCCCAGATCTGATGAATTCATCTGGAACAGAACGTCCAGACGATTTCGTCCCAAAACTAAATTTTCATACTTAGCTTCTATTCCAACAACCTCTCTAACCTAGGCAGAAAGCGTGTCTGCACAGTTAGAGTCTCCCCCGTTGGAGATCTCCCAAATTGGGATGATCTCCAACCTCCTAACCTCTCCCTAATCCTATATAAACTAAGATTTTCTTAGTTTATCCCCCTGAATCCCCCTGACTCTTTGCCTAAAACTCTGCTTAAACCCCCTGAACTTCCACGCACCTCAGAGCATCCTCACACCATCATTTGCATTCTGTATTTCATGTTTTCTTGCAGGAACTTTACTGTTTTTCAGTCGAAGCTAGCTCGGATCGTCGCAAGCGATTCCAAGAGATTTTGGATGATCTTCGTATGATTGGATATGATCCTGACTGTAGTCTAGATTGGGGGCAATCAGAGCCCAGAGTTTGCATCTCTTTATTGTTTTTTTGCATTTCTTTATACATTATTTTAGTTATTATATTTATGCATCTTGGAGTTCACCTCATTTAGTATAATCGCATGATAAAGTTAAAATCAATCATTAAATCTACTGCATTTCTCTTATTTGTTATTTGAATCTATTATTTAGGCATGTTTGCTATTATTCCTATCATTCTCCTTTGCTTTTGCAGTTGCATATTTGGTATTTTGTATCTATTCCTATGATTGCAGGTTTCTGACGAATTCGTCAGATTGACGATGATCTCATCTGATCTCAGATGATTACGTATGAGTTGAGACGATCTGGACTGCTACAAAACTTAGAATCTTCATCAGACATCCGAAATTAGGTATGTACTGTTCTAGTTAGCATATTCTCTATGTTTAGCATTCATTCTTATTTTTTGTATTCATCTAAATCAGTATTGGCATATAGAATAGTTTAGATTCATCTTGGCCAAACCTAGGAATTGAATGATTAAAGTACAAAATGAACACATCAAACCCACTATCAACCTAGGTGTGGAAACTGCCACTCAAAAGTTTCCTGGTGAACCCACCATCCGTCAAAAATTCACCCTTATACTCCTCCCCCGAGAGGCGGGACCTTCAAAGGGCCTCTTAGTCCGAGGTATTGTCCCATCCTTCTCGCATCCCCCTTTCGGGCGCGGATCCTATAGCCTGAAGGTAAGGATGCAAAAAATTTGGAGCGATACAATACCCTAACTGTGATGGGGATTTTGCAATTGGGTAAAATATCCACTCAACAGGAACCAATACCTTCAAATAACTCTTTCAAGTAACATGAACAAGTCAGCATCTAAATAGAAATAAAGTAAACCAATTTAGGCCCTCCTTCTAGAACCAAAATGTTGAGTGGTAGTTTTTCCCAATTGTAAAACCACACTAACATTTAGGGTATTGATTAGAAAACCCTCTCTTGTAAAGAAATTGAAATTTCTCCAAGGTTCCTTTTACTTAATGTGTGCTTTTAATCTTGTGAATATGTATCAAATAAGTGCTAGGAATACCTTAGTGATTTGCAAATAACTGTTAACAAGGGGCTTGTGTTGGTATTATTTTATTGCTATACTAGTGATTGTTCATGAAACTTAAAAGAAAATAAAATGTGATTGGCCCTCATATGACCACGATGTAAAGCCTTAGTTCATTTTATCTTGAAGTATTTTAGGTAGATTTTATCTTCTTTTGTTTTTAGTAGATTTTAAACAAGTTTTATCTTGCGTTATTAAACCTTGCTTTGAGCATAAAAGAGAAGACTAAAATCTATCTTTTTAAATGCAAAGTTTGAATGATTCATTTAATGTTGCTTTGAACATGAAAATATAATAATTTACATGAATAACTTGATAAATGATATAGCCTGTGACATATCATATAAATTACCCCTCTTTGATGAAATTATAATTTTTATAAAGAGAAGTTAATTTATTGCTCTAAAAACAATGGCCTTTGAAATGCCATATAAATCACTCCCCTTTAATGAAATTGTACTTTTCATAAAGATAAGTTAATTTATTGCTTGCAAAATGAACATGCAAAACTTGAAATTTGATTTACCTTCAAAATATGAAATTATGTAAAATCTGAAATTATAAACTTCCTTTAAAAACAAAAACATTGGATAATTTTTGTAATTTCAAAATGGCTTCAAAATTGAATCGAACTTGTTCTATATTGAGCGTTAAATCTTGTTCTTCACATTCGTGCGTCTATTTTGGAATTTTAATTTTTTTTAATTTTTATTTTAATTAACGAAGTTTAAAAAAATGAAAAGGGAAAAGGTTAGAAAAATAAAATAAAAATCTGAAAACATGAAACAAAATGCAGAAAATGACCAAAGAGAGCTACTATAAACCAGTTCCCCAATCTTACAGAAAATGTTAGATCTCAAAAATAAGACAAAAACTAGGTTAGACCTACATACACACATTCTAATTCTGGTTAAGGTGAGATTCTAAGGAGTAAAATATACATTAAAATATTTTGAACAATGCTACCACATTCGTGCATAAAACACCATTAAAATAATTCAATACATGCCAAAAAATATGTGCAATAAAACCATTAATTTGTATTTAAAATTTGCCTTTCCTACATACATAAATGAGGGAAAATGTTGGCAGCAGCCAAGAATCCTTCCAACACATTTCCCACATTCGTCCTATTCCAAAAGTTCCAACCCTCGCTTCGATGGCATGCATGAATATTTAAAATCCTCAAAAAACTATTTATTTCCTTCTGTTGGGCTTCATTTCCGTTCAATGCTTGATTTTATTTTTGCTTGTTCATTATCTCATCCCATGCCTTCATGCATCTATTTTATTTTCCTCTCTCTGATTTCCTTTCCAACTTTTTCGTTTATTTCTCTAAATGCAAGTTTTCTTTCATCTTCATTCTCCACCTTTCGTAACCGAAATATCATTGATTGCTTTGAAACCATTTCAAAAAATGTCCTTGTATTTACAACGACCCACTGTGTATCAAAAACTTATATCATTGTCATCTTCTTCTTCTTTTTTTAAATACCTTTCATCATTATCAATAAGACTTTTTTGGTAGCCTTTACTTAGAATCTTATCAGGTCATTTTAAACTTTAATTTTTTAATGTTTCTATCATTGTCCCTATCGTAATCCATGTCCTCTCTACAATAACACTTCGAATATTACACCCCTATCTATCCCGTGGTGAAACCAACTTGTCTGACTCCATAGACGCAATGGAAAGCACATGCGATGTAACACCACACCACCATGTCAACCCTTTCTCTTTCGTCTATGTGGCCCTGACACTCCTTTGGCCATCCACTAATTGGATTCCACATTTTTGGTAGTACACGATGTTTTATAACTCCTCAGTGACTAACACAATTTTCCCACTAATGAAAGGCTTCTGTTCAAATTTGTGAAACAGGTTGGATGATAGGAGGTATATGCATGGTATCCTCTACCTAACTATGACATCCTTATCTTTCGACTAAGAAATAAGGAATATTAGTTGCAACAACAGATGTTGCACTCATCACCTTTGATATATCGACACAATATGGGATATGGGTACCTATCACATGTAAGAGCCAAACCTCCAACTGAAACAAAGTCCTATTCTCGCTTCATCCATTCTCTTTGATGTTAATTTTGGTAGTTTGTGAGCATCACCATCTTGTTCTTGTGCCACTATGAAGTTGAAGTATACAGTGACAAGAAGAGGTCTGCTTTCATTTGTTTAGAATTAACCATGAGATATTGATGATTAACTTTCAAATCAGTGAGAATTTTATCCCGCTAGTGCCCACCACCTTAGTCACCTCCATTTGACACCGTAGTAAGACATTGCTTGTCTTCATCTATTGTTTGTTGCCATACCTTATGTATAATCGATATAATTCCCACATTGATTTTGGAAATTTCACCATTTAAACTAGCCTTGCACCTACTATTTTTATGAAGATTCTTGTTTCACCATCCCAAGTGTGCAATGTGGTTGCATCCTCTATGACACACGATATCACACTTATCCTATGTGTTGTCATCCTCCATTTTTTTCTCTGACATTTATAGTTTAGCCTTTCGCTTTGACAGGACCATATGCTGTAAACACCAATTGATCACCCCAACCCTGCATGTGGGATGACAAAAATTGGATTCCCATACTGCCTGATGAAGCTTTTTTGTTTGAGTTATGGGAAATGCACATGCGTAGGCTTATCCATATAATTATTTGTGATTGATATGACTAAGCTTATCCTAAAATATCAAAATCTTTGACACATATATGCCAACGATGGATTCATTTGTGTGCAATATCATGGCCCCATTTGTCTTGTCATATTGCGTAGGGAATAGATATGCAAAATCTTTGAGCCTCCTCATTACTATTCTTGAACGCCTATGACCTCCCTACATGTCCACATTACCATTCGGTGTCCCTAACTCCATAGTCCAGCCTACGGGCCACATAATTTTATTAGCACCACTTTGAATATCAAAACCACTATTCATCAAGTTGTATATCTGCCAGTAGTTGACCACATCAATCCCTGGGGTCATCGGTCTACATCACATTGTTCTACGTTGAAGCCCTGATCTATATATCCATGATGTCATCATCGCGTATGTGTCCAATTTGACCCTATGCACATAGAAATAACATGTTACTAAACCTTTTGAACAATTGGATTGCATAACTCAAAACTAACATCCATAAAGTCAAAAGTCTCATTAAAATTAAATAAAATGAAGCTTATATGGCTTCACTTACGTAGATTTGCATATACATAAAATAAGTATATGTGTATCCTTTTATTATTGTTTTTTTATTATTTATTTTATAATGTATATATATTACCTTTATTATTATAATATATATATATATATATATATATAAATATATTATTTGTTATTTTCTATTTTCCAATGACAATCAACCAAACAAGAAAATTTAAACAATACATTGGAAAAACACAAAATATTGCAACACAACAATAAAGGACAGAGATATTAAACCAAAATTGAACCACTATAAAGCACACACATGGGTAGGAACTCCTCAACAAAATTACCACTCAAAAACAACCAAAAATCCCTTAAAAAACAAGATTTTAAGGTGGTCCCCAATTTTGGGGCTATTTGTGCAATGGCCACAACACTACCTAATCGTCTAACTGGAAATGTAGTTCTATCCTTACAAGTTGAGTATTTGTGGTGTGTGATGTGCAAAATATTTAGATTTTTGGGGAATCATGTTCTCAACCGAAGTGTTATGAGAATTTTATCCTATCCTTATTACTCTTTCTTGTATTTAGAAATTGTGATAGTGGTGAAACCACTATTTTTTATTTTTGGACTATGTGCATGATGGGATAAGCAAGGAATACCATTTTCACTTTGAGGTACAACCCAAGCATGGTGTTGTCCCCCTTTGACACAAGATTTTTTTAAGATGTGTGATTGTGTTTAGTTCAAGAGTATCAGAGTCAATTCCCAAAACTCAATATTTTCTTAGTGAAAATGTGTCTTGGTCCTAAATAAAACTCGACATGTATTGGAGGTTGCTTAAAACACTAGGAGTGGTTGAGTGACCAAAAGAACCTAGGTTTTTAAAAATGTGGCTTACAAATGACCATTGGACTTTATGGAATAGTGCAATGAAATGGATGATGATGTGAGGGTGCCTCTGATTAAGGCAACATGACTTTATTGGATCAATTAATATTTGTACTAAATAAAATGATCCCTAATATGAATTGATATGGTTGTGAATGCAATGTATGAAATGCAATTTGTGAAATGAAATGTGTGTAATACAATGTGTGAAGTGCAATGTGTGAAATATAATGTTGTTTTTGTGTATTAGCCATGTATATATACATGTATATAAATCACATTAAGCATAGAATGCTCTAAAGTGGATTATGCTAAGTTGTTTGAGCTCTTCAACTCCCTCTAGACTAGCAAGCCTATAAGTTCCTTTACCCACTTTTTGAGTAACAATGTATGGACCTAACCAATTAGCCATAAATTTATCATGAAGATGCGGTAATGCATTGGTGTTTTATTGTTTCTCTTTAAGAACAAAATATCCTACTTGAAATTCATGTAGATGAACTTTGGCATTGTAAGCATGCTTTATGCGGTCATGATAAACTTGTAAATGCTCTAAAGCATTGACCTACCTTTCATCAAGAAGAGTGAGTTGGTCAAAATATGCTTGTATAGCAGTATCGCCATCTATGAATTTCTGCAATAAAATTCACAATGATGAAATCTCAAGATCAAGAGGCATAATAGCTTTATCTCCATAGACCAATAAAAATGGTATTGCCCCAATAGGCATGCGGGTGCTTTTTCGATAAGCCCATAATTCCAAGGAGATTTTAGTATGCCAATATTTATGATTTTTTTTAACTAGTTTCTTGAGAATAGCAATTAATGTCTTGTTGGTAGCCTCAACTTATCCATTTACTTATGGGTAATAAGGAGTCAAGAAATTGTGTTGGATATTATATTTCTTGCAAAGTGCTCGAACATCCTTGTTTTTGAAAGACTTGCCATTGTTAGAGATGATTTTCGAGGGAATACAAAAATTATAGATGATATGATGAAGTATAAACTCCACAATTCTAGGTCCTGTCATACTGGTTAGAGGAATTGCCTCAACCCACTTTGTGAAGTATTATGTGGTTGTGATGATGAATGTATGTTATCCCAAGGAAGGAGGCAATATTTTTCCAATAAAATCAAGATCCCATTGTGAAAAGGGCCAAAGGCTTTGAATAGGTTGTAATGCTTGTGATGGTACATGAGTTAAATTAGCATGTTGTTGACATTGCTGAAAATGCTTGACATAAGTACAACAGTCACATTCCATGGTGGGCCAATAGTAACCCATGCATAAAATATACTTTGTAATGGTCATTCCACTAAAATGACCACCACAAGTACCATCATGAGCTTCAACTATGACTCTTTGTGCCTCTGTAGACTCGATACAATGAAGGAGGATTCCATCATAACCATGTCTATATAACACATCCCCCAAGAGAGTAAAACAAGCTATCTTTTGCTTGAAAGTGTGTTTAGTAGTCTGTGACATATCTGATGGGAGTGTTCCAAACTTGAGGAAGGCTATTATTTGGTTTGACCAAGGCTCATATGGCTCCGAATGGATAAATCAAACATCCTTTTCATCCTTAGATTCAACATGGACAATTGTAGATTTAGATATCATTGTGATAATGAGTGGTTGTACCTCTCCTACGAAGTTCTTTGGAATCAATGATCCTAGAGAGGCCATCACATCTGCAAATCTATTAGTCAAACATGGCAAACTATCGATTTCATACCAATCAAACTTAGAGAGCAATGACATTGCTACTTCATGGTAAAGTTTTATGGTAGGTTCTTTGCATTGGTATTCTTCGTTTATTTGTCGAACAACAAGTTGAGAATCACCAAATATCCTGATACGCTTTATGCCCATAGCTATGGTTGCTTGAAGACCTAAGATTAAGGCTTCATACTCTGTATTTTTGTTTGTGCATTGGAAGTCTAGTTTGAATGATAAGGGGATAGGCACCCCCTGTGGTGTATGAAAAATGACTCTAGCACCTTGACCTTTTTTGCACTTAGAACCATCAAAGAATAATGTGATATCAACATCTTCCTCTAGAATGACATCTTCTTATTGTTTAGTGACAGTGAATACCAAATCATCTGGGAGCTCAATAATCAAAGGTTGATCACTAGGAAGTGGAGCTTTCACAAGTTGATCGGCTATGACCTAATATTTAATGGATTTTTGGCTGATGAACTCAAGATCGAATTCAGTGAGAAGCATTATCCATTTTGTGGTGCGGGTGTTATTGTAAGTGCGAGACATCATATAACACAGAGGATTTTCATGAGCTATGACATATGTGGTGTGACTAAGCATGTAATATATGAGTTTCTTAGTGGTAAAAACCACTACTAAGCACAATTTTTCCATGTAAGCATATCTAGTTTCATAGCTTACCAATGTTTGACTAATGTAATAGACAACTTGCTCTTGATTGTTTTCATTCTTTTGTGCAAGCATTGTCCCTAATGCAAAGTTCATTGCTAAAACATAAATATGGAAGGGGACCCCTAGATGAGGAGGAGTTAAGACTGGTGGAGAAGCCATGTATTTCTTGATGTCATCAAAAGCCTTTTGGCACTCATCTGTCCATGAAAATGTCACCCCTTTTGTAGTAGGTGATTGAATGGCCTGCATTTGTCAAAAATTTGCACAATGAAATGATGGATCGATTGGATATTTCCTTGTAAACTATACAATTCCTTCAAGTTTTTGGGGGAGGCATCTCCATGATGGCCTTGAATTTGTTTGGGTCCACCTCAATGCCTCTTTTGGAGATAATGAATCCTAGTAGTTTGCTAGAGGTAACACCAAAGACACACTTTTTGGGGTTCAACCTTACATTATGCTCTAGAAGTCGATCAAAGACTTTTTCCAAGACACCAATGTGCTCTTGTTGAGTTTTAGATTTTTCCAAGAGATCATCCACATAATCTTCGATGATCTTATGCATGTAATCATGGAAGATGTATGTCATGGCGCTATGATAAGTAAGAACCACCTTTTTTTGAGACCAAAGGATCACCTTGTAACAAAATTCCCCCCAATGTTTAATGTTGTTTTGTGTTGGTCATCAAGATTGATTTGAATCTGGTTGTATCCTAAAAACCATCCATTAAAGAAAGCATTTCATGGCCAGCATAGGTGTCGACAAGAGTATCAATGTTTGGTAGAGGAAATTCATCCTTAGGACACGCTTTGTTAAGGTCTCGAAAGTCAGTGCAAATGTCATATCATTCCTATTAGGCTTACGAATGGGTACCATGTTTGAGAGCCACTTAGGATAGTCAATGGGGATAATGAAACCCACATCTAAAAGCTTTTGAAGCTCTTCTTTGACCATGAGGGCAATGGTAGGATGCATCTTTCTCAGTTTTTGTTTGATCGACTTAGCATCAGAATGCAAGGTGAGATTGTGGACAACCAAATTAGGGTCAAGACCAGGCATGTCTTTGTAAGACCATGCAAAAATGCCCTTCTTCTTCTTGAGGAGAGCAATTAATTGCTCTTGTTCATCTGTGGATAAAATTTTACCAAGTTTGACAATTTGGGGATTATCTACATCTGAACTAAGGTTCACATCGATGGTATCTTCAATGGACATGTGAGAACCTTCCTCAAGTTGATGGGGCATTGGGATCAAATGAATTTCATCTATGACATCATCAAACTCTTCTAACTCAACCTCTTCTATGTCTACCTGGAAAACCTCAAGATCTAAAGGTGAAGGTGAAGGTGAAGGTGGAGGTGACGGAGGAATGTAGTTGGCTAAAGCCCTTAACAATTCCTCAAAAGGAAAAATTTGAAAAAGGATGGTGGTAAGGAAATCTGGTCCATATCAATAAGGCTCATGTCAATTGGAATTGGCTTTGCCAAATCGTATGGATTACGGAGTGGGGTGAATAAGTCAATAGGATTCATGTTAACTTAAGGGGGAAAATGGTGGTTGGCAATGTGGAGGATGGATGGATCCTATCTTCTAGAATCGATGTAAGAGCTCGGGGAACCTGAACAATAATGAGCAACACAAATAAATGCAATTGGTAAAAATCCATGTACATGCAATGCAATGATTTTTTTTGATTTTTTAATTTTTGAATATTTTTGTGTTTTTAATTTTGAATTTTTTTTTATGTTATGTACATATATTACAAGAAAAATATCCGGTGAGGTGGATTAATGAAATGGAGGTGGTTCACCGGTTGGTTTAGCTCGCTCTTGTGGAAGAAGCAAGCAAAATATGGGCTGATGGATGGGGAACATTCTGAGGTAAAACTCATCTTGTTTAGTGAATGGAATGATGGGTTTTGATTCCTCATCAGATTCATCAGAAGTGATCAACATAACATCGAATTCTTCATAGATTTCTTCTTCAAAGTTATCAGGGTGATGGATTTCTTCTTCTAAATTCAAATGTAGATTTTGAAAAGCTTGTTCAAAAGAAGAGGTGGAAAAATGAGAATGATAGCCTAAACTTGAATGGTCATGCACTCCTCAATATGAGGTATCAATGATTTTATGCATTCCCTGTTCATGTCATCCTAGGCCATAACCTTACCAATTGACTCGATGAAAATACTAGGATGGAAAACCCGACATGTGTTGTATGTTGGTAGGTGTTGGTTGCTTGGGTTAATTTAGGGAAGATGGATTGGATGATGAATCAATCCCCCCATACACAAAATTTATGCTATTGGGCATTGAACCCATGTTGTACACTACTCCTATAGATAAGGGTGGGTCACGTGGGTGACCATAATCCCTAGCAATTTGGATATTAAGTGGTGTGATGGTGATGTCTTGGACCACATATTCACCAATACCAGGATTAGTGAGGTGGACCACAACTTGGGATGATGTGGAGGTGAATGTGGAAGTGGATGTGGAAGACTTGGGATTGGCTTGGGGCTCCAACAATGGGAGAGGTATGGACTGGAATGGCATCTCACAATCCATTAATTTGACTTGTGAGACATCAGCTGATGTGGATGGAGGTGGATTTGGCTAAGGTATTTGATGAATGGGAGATGATGTGGAAGGAATGTTGATGGATGATGTTGATGATGATGATGTGGTTGATGTGGATTGGGCTTGACCACATGTACATGTAGTCAATGATGATGAAGATGAGGGCATGGAGGTGGAAGCTTGATGTGAAGTGGTGATGGGGAGTTCCTCAAGAATAGGAACTTTGGATGAAGAAGTGGATGGTGTGGTGGATGATGTGGTTGATGATGTCAAGAAAATGTGGGTGGATGGAAGCATGGATTCATAAGGATTTGAAATGAAATTGCAATACTTAAATGGTTCAACGTCCGTTGGTATGCAATGAATTTATCCCTCATGTACATATTTCAAGCATTGATGAAGTATAGAAGGGACACATCTCATTTCCCTAATCCAAGGATGTCCAAGGAGTACATTGTACACCATGGACCCTTCCAATATGTGAAACATTGTGTGCAACATTTTTACCCCCACTTCGATGGGTAAAAATATAGTGCCAATTGTGGAACAGAGAGCATCATTAAATGCTTTTAAGGTGAATGTGGATTTGGTGATGTGAGATGGTAGGAGATTAAGATGTTGAAGAGTGGATGTGGTGATGATATTGATGGAGGAGCTGGTATCAATCAAAACTCATTTGAATGGCTTCCTATCAATTTGAGCCATGATATGCAATGGAGGGTCCACTAATCCTGATGATATTGGTTTGATTTCAAAATCATAGAATGTAATGGTAGGCTCCACACATGTTCGGATGCTCCCCATAAAATTGCTAAAGGCATTAGCATCCTGAGATTGGAGTTCAATGGATTTTAAAATCTCCATTAATACCTCATAATGTGGGGGAGATTGTTGAATTAGCTCATAAATAGATAGTTTAGCTGAAGCCATTTTAAGGCTAGTGGTTAGCCGACTACTCAGAGAGATGATTGACCTTGATGGATGATTGGGAGGATGAATGGGAGGAGGTGGATGGCTTGGAATATGAATTGGTTGGGAAGAATTGGTGGAGAATTGAATGGGTGATGATGAAATTGTAGGTTGAGGTGGCACACTTGCCTGTGGTGCTATGGGAGATTGAATAGTTTGTTGTTGTGCATTTTGTTGATTGGTAGTGCATTGTTGACCTCGGGTGACTACATGAATAGCACCCACAAAACCTTGGTATTGTTGAACATGATTAACTTGATTAGGAGGAGTCTTGGTATTTGACCCTCCTATTGTTGGTTGTACTTCCTCATGATGAGGAAGTGGTGTTTGATAGATGCCAAGGTTTTGATTTTGTTGAGCTAAGGGACTATCAACCTTGATGGCCCCTAAGTCAATTAAGTCTTGCACTATATCTTTAAATTTGTAGCAACCATTGATATCATGCCCATTTTTTTGATGATAAGGGCAAAACAAATGCTCCCGATAGTTTTTGCTATGTTTGGTGGGATCATCTAGTTTGACCTCAAGCAAGGCAAGTTGATTTATGTCATACAACCTACGAAATATGGAGGTATATGATTTGGCTAAGTGGGTGTATTGGTGGATTTTGTCGAATAGATTGTCGACATTGGCGATTGTCCATAGTTGGCTCTATGTTTTGAACTTGTGATGGTGAGGGAACCGCATGATATGCAATTTGTTGTGGTGGTTGTTGCATGGGTTGTTGTTGTTGAGCCATTATCAACTGGCTCATGACCACTTGATTTACTTGATTTGCTTGATTAGCCTGATTTGGCTTGGATTGGCCAGAATAAGTTCCTTTGGATTGGCCCTTGTTCTACCATTCTTTCTTTTTAGGCTTTAGCACACCTTCTTGGATTTTGATTTCCTCAATTATGCTAGCTTGGGCAAGAGCTTCTTCAAATGATCTATACTATTGTAATTGTAATAGCCAGGAGATGGGTTTTAGGCAACTCTTGGTAAACAATCGAGTTAGCTCTTCCATTGGTAGGGAGAATGGTAGTTTTGTGATAACAACCCTCCAATGGTTGCCAAAATCATACACTGACTCATCATCATATTGCTTGAGATTGTATAAGTCAGTTAGTGAAATTTTCTTTCTAACATTGAGGGAAAATATTTTGAGAAATTGGTTCACCAACTACTCAAAAGTATAAATACTATGATGAGGTAGATGGTTATACCACTCTACGACATCTCCCCCAATGTTTGAGGAAAGGTTTTGAGCATTAGGGCATCTTGATTTTGGATTCTAAAACATGAATGAATGAATGTGCTCACATGCTCTCTAGGGTCCTTAGTCCCTTTGAATTTGTCAAATTTTGGTACTATAAAATCTACCGGATATGGTAGTGATGGTACCAAAAAGTGAATTGGTTGATTGATAAGTTGTCTTAAAGTTGGCTTCTGGTTCATCATACCAGGAGTATGTTGCATCAAGCTATCAATCTATTGTTGCATTGCTTGAATTCTAGGGTCTTCCCTAGGTATGTGGAAGCCTTGAATCACTTGATGATTGTGTGGAGATGAAGTGGTGAAATGTTGAGGTGTGATGAGATTTTGATGATTTGGTGGAGTGGATTGAATTTGGTGATGTTGGGCTTGATGATGGAATGATTGTGGATGATGAAATGGAGATGATGTTTGAGGACTATGAATGGGTTGACTCATGGGAATGGAATGGGTGTGGACTAATGGAGGTGTGGGGATGGAAACCATAGAAGACTATGATACCCATGATGGATTTGATGAAAAGAATGTGGGTTGGGTGGAAATAGGTTGAGACTTAATATCTATCACCTGTACTTGTTGTTGGGAACAAGATTGAGCACCTTGTTGAGCCATAAGCAATTTTTGGAGATGTTGCCATGCTCACTGAATGGCAATATCTGAGTTAGATGGTGTGGATGTGGTTGGAATGGATGAAGTAGGTGGAGGATAAGTTGTAATAGGGATTGCAATTGAATGGGGGTAGTGGATGTAGTGGAAGTTGGCATTTGTGAAGCAACATTGACATGTGCTTCATACAATGGATTTCCATAGGTGGTGGTGTATGAGGATGGAATGGAAGTGCTTTGAGCACATGACTATTGTGGAATGGACCAATGCTGGGAAGGTGCAGATGACACCTCAAAAAGAGGGTTAGTATACACCTAGGTAAATTTGGAAGGCTACGAGTGGGCAAGTTCCTACTGAGAAGAAGGATCATGCCTAGGTGGACTATGGATTTGTTCTAGAACATAGTTAGCAGATCTTTGAAAAGCTTCCACTTTAGCCATGTCTATGTGGGTGATGTTATGGTCAATGGGAGATGATGGCTTAGTTTCTAGAATGGGGATGTTGGTTGCTCTGTGTAACACCTCAGCATTTGAAGTGTACACAATATGTGATGGACCCACAGATAAACTAGAATAGCTTTTATGTATCACATTGACAGGGTTAACCATAGAAGTGGTAGGGGAAGATGTGGAACACTCCATGGATGAAGTGGTTTGGATGGCAAGGGCTTGACTCAAAATATTTGCTTGGCTTTGGGTTGAAACCATAAGCTAATGAGTCAGATGGGGGTGGTGATGTGTGTGGAATGTACTGAAATAAAATGCAAATGAAGAACACCAAAAAAATTTAAACCTATGCTTTGCAAGATATTTTATTTATTTTTATCTCTTTTATATATTTTTTTTTTTGTGGGGTTTGTGTGTTGTAAATGTGCTAATCTAAATTATTATGCAAGGTGAAATCTAAGGTTGGATGGCAAATGAGATTCTTCCTGGTGATGAAATCTAGAAAGTTTGCTCATGGGTGACTATGGTTGCTAAGGGCAGATATTGACGTATGGAGATGAAGCCCACCGTCACCAATTCTCAAACAATGGTTGGTGATGAAATCCAACTCACTATTGTTTATTGTGAAATGTGCAATGTGTGTGATTCATTTTAAAATTTGTGTTATCTATTGTGTTCACTCAATGTTGAAAACACACCTATTTCATTCATCTAAGCTAGAAGCCAAGAACATGAACACTAAGCTCCTCAAAAGAACTTAGGGGTACACCACTTAAGACCCACCCTGAATCATCAAGTGATTCCAACAGTGGAGGGTTCACCCAGTTCTTCCGCCCTAAATCATCAAGTGATTCCAACAGCGGGAGTATGCTTAAGTATTATGATCTTGTTCCAACTTAGAAAAATAAAAATAGAAGTTTTCAACCCTATTATGCAGCTATATTATGCATTTATAATTTCACATGCAAAACAACATACAAAAATAGTAAATGAATACACCAAAAAACAACAAAAATCTAAAATAAATGTGATTTATAATGAATGCATGAGTGCAATTCTACTCTATGTGCAATTGGTATGATGAATGTAAATGCCTAAAATACAACTGCTTTAAACAAAAACTAAATGATTTTCTTTTTGTTAATTTTACTATAAAAAGCAAAAAAATGAAACAAAAATGGGTTAGGGTTTGAAGCAAGCTTACCAGGAAGCCTACGTATTTCTTTCCCACTCTTTGAAATGCCTCCCAGAGTCTCTATAATTCTATAGGGCATCCCTTGAACATTGTAGGGCATCCCTCGAATGCTGTAGGGCATCCGCATGACCTCTGATCAACTTTTGCAACTTCCAAAAACCCTCGTTTTTGCAATTTTTGCGTGATCGCACTTCTGGAACCTACAAAATAGAAACAAAAATAGAAATTAGTGACAAGATAAGTTAATATGAAGAACCCTTTGGGGGTCCCACCGTGATCGCCATTTTGTAAACCAAAATTGAACAACACCAATATAAAGATAAAGTAATCAAAAGCATAGTAATAACACAAGATTGCACAAGATGAATAAGCTTTTTATTAATGTGGGTGGATCTCAAAATTATACAATCAATGTGCCCCAATGTGGGGTTTTACAATGCTTTTGTGATACAAATTTTATAAATACTAGGGTTCTCCGAAACCCTAGGTCAATACACTATTGGTGTCTTCGCGCTCGTTCTCGATCCAAACAAGGAGTGTGGGTGGGCTTGTGTATCCCTGCGGGGCCACCCTAGCTTCAACAACTTCTAGAAATATGATCCCTACACCTGCAAATAGAAAAACAACAAAAAGAGATTAGAAGCACCTATGAGGGCTCCATAGTGTGAGGCCCTCAGAAAGATAAAACAACTAAAACCCTAGATGTTGCAATGTAATACTATAAAAAGAAAGTACAAGAATGTAAAATAAGTGCAAAGAATGTTTTACCTTGTCAACATGCTAATTTTTATCTTTGCTTCTATCGTTGATGGTCGCGAGGATGCTCGAATGGTGCTCGAGGGTCGTAGGACTGCAGATCTACTATAGGAAACACCTAGAGGCATTCTGTGAAGGCTGTGGATGCACCAAAGAGTTCTAAAAATACCCAGAGGCATTCTACTAGCTCTGGAGGGTGTTTGAGGGTTGAGGGAAGTGTCGCAAAACCAGATCTGGTTCGTGCGGGTTTGGTGGTGGTAAAAATGGGGATGCGATGGCGATGGTGAATGATGAAAGTGATGGCGAAGTGGCTAGGGTAGAAGGGCTTAAGGATATCTCAAGCGCTTAAGGGTTTTATGAGCTTAGGGGTTTCTAAGGCTTAAGGGTTTGATTCATCAAAATGACTCCTCTTTTATAATCATCCCTTGAACATGTTAGGGTTTCGATGACACAAAATGTGTGGCCAAGATTAAAACATGAGGAAGGGTGGAGATTAAGTTTGGGTAAGTGGCATGGATTGAGATGGATGAATGGCTGAGATTAAAACGTGGTGGATGGCTAGGATTAATTTATATAAATACATATATATTTATTAAATATATATATAAATATTAATATCTATACATATATTAATTAAATACATATATATATATATATATATATATATATATATATATATATATATATAATGGACGACTATGATTGGAGGACACGTATGGATGACAAGTGGCTAGATTTTGGTGTCTAAAGGTTATTTGGTGATATTTCCATTTTGGAAAATAACACCACATTTATTGTGGATTCTTCCATGGTTGATGTAAGTATTACTATTGTTGAGACCAAGGATTTTGTTGATTCATCCAAGGGTTTTGATTTTGCAAGTGTTACCATTGCCATCCTTATGGATATTAAGCATTTAAAAAATTAAAAGGAGAAAATGGTTGGGCTCTAGGATTCATTTCTTGAATGTTCGATTAAGAATGTCATGACATACTTTGATTGCAATAATATATCTCCTATGCTCCTTGGGTTCCAATATGACAAGAAACTTTGATTACTAGTAACATGGAATAGTTGCTAGTCTTATGATCTTGTTAGCAAAGGCTATAGACCTTAAATTTATCGGAAGGATATTTATATTTGGCATGCTTATATGTAAAATTTAGACAAAAGACTACTAAAGCCTTTTTCACCTCTATGAAATTCCTTTCGGCTCAAAATGTGTTTAATTGAGAAGACAAAGAGGAAAGGATATTAGTATCGAGGTCTTTGAGCAGGTTCCCAATTTTAGCTCTAGTGATACATATTGAAGCTTTTGTTGCTAGTGTAGTGATCCTTTTCTCAACATAATTTTCCAAAGTCATGTTTTTGTCTAGATCAATTTGAGGACTTCATCTCTTGATCCTCTAACCTTGAAATAATATTTGTATTTTATAGAAATTTTGTCTTCATGGTGTTCCACATGCTGATATTTTTACCACCCAACCCTATGAACTAGCATAAAGTTGTATCTTTGAGTGAGGCTACAAAAAAATGAGCTTTTGTGCATCTATTTTATATAATTATAGATCTTGCACAACACATTAAATTCAAAGAGGAAAACATCTAAGTATTATGTTATTAGCCCATAAAAATTAGGAAGCATGGATGGCTAAATATTCTTCATCTTGGTATCTTCCTAAGATTTCTCTATAGGAAAATCAAAGGTTACAATAGTCTATGTATTTTTTATCATCTTTGCTAAAATTTACATAGTGCAAGGTGGTCAATACATATTCTTTTTTCTTTTCTTTTTTTAATTTGGAATTTTAATTTTTTTTAATTGATTACATGGGATTGAAATGGGCCCTACCCATCTTACATCATCACCACATAGTGGTATTACAACAAATATTAGATATTATCCATGTATTTCTTAGCAATATTTGAACCTTAGTCTCCTTAATATTTGGGAATTTAACCGGTTGAGCTAATGCCACTTGATGGTGGTCAATACATATTCACTAGTGGAAGATTTGCTTTGAAAGGTTATTGAGTTACTTGAAGAGATGAATTTCCTACAATGGGTCCTCTAACTCTTAAGTACAAAATAATTGTTAGTTATAGAAGGAATACTACCTTAGGTATAAATTAAAGGACATTTCTAAATCCAATAGGAGATCCTTCAAACAATCCTATAAGATCTATAAAATTTATAGTCTAACCTATATTTTTTCTAGGCTATTATAGTACCTCGCTATTTTTCTTCTTATTATTAGGCATTTTAGATGATTCAAGTGCATTTTTAGCTCTCTTTTATACACAATTATTTATATTATTCAAAAAAAATATTTTCTCATCTGTGGATCGAGACATGTGATACTACTTAGGTTAAAGTTTAGCTAAAAATTAAAAAATAAGACACCTTGCAAAGAACCATTTGGGTTAAATGTTGATATTTAATCCAAGTTATCCCTATAATGTATTAAAAAAGAAAAGCTTTATAAATAACAATAATCTCTAGCACCTACCTAAAAATAGTATGAAAAGTGACATGCACTAGGTATGTCAATCCAAATAAGTACACTTGTAAGGCATCGAACACTATATATGCAATTATAAAACTTACTAAAGGATCTAATCTACATGTTTCTATGGGTAAACTTCAATTTATACGGAGTTGATTATCATTAATTGCTTACCTAGAGAATACACAAGGAAATAATTTATGTATATATAGAATTCAAAAGTTAAAACTACAAACTACAAGAATAGAATAAAAAATAAACCATAGAGTTAGAATAGAAAGAAAATAAAACAAAATTGAAAAAATGCATAACAAAATATAATCACATTTATATAGCTAACGACAAAAAACTAAAGCAAAATTTAAATGTTTTATTCTAGAACTATAGATGAATATCTATCTACTGTATAGAAAAACATAAATGATGAGAGTTCTCACAAAAAGCACACTTACAGTGGGTCTAGTGTCCAAGGATAAGCATAGTTCCCCCATGGTGGGGAAAGAAGAAATTACACACATAATTTTATTTTTTTAATAGATTGAAAATTTTGGGGTATACTAGGGCCACCCTTCTCGTGAATTGAACTTGGGTCTCTATTAAGAAAGCCCAATGTTTTTTGCCATTGTAGTGTCCTTATTGGGACTACACACATGATTTTGTTAAGTTGTATATTTACCTTTATTAATACTAGATAAAATACATAGAATGAATTTTTTTATCTGCTTCTGTCGATGATGGTCACAAAGATGATTGAACGATGCCCGAGGGCTGTGGAACTGCATATATGCTACGAGAAACACTTGAGGGTATTCTGTGAAGGTTTTGGATGCACCAAAAAGTTCTAAAAAATCTTAGAGGTATTTGACTGGATCTAAGGGGCATTCGAGGGCTGAGGAAAGTATCGTAGAACCAAATCTAGTTCTACAAGTGTCTACAATAGAATTGTTGAAAGTTGTGCAATTTGAATCTATTGGCCAATAATAACATCATATGATATAATCATGTGTAAGCCTATGGATAATCATTATGAAATGTAATTTATTACTATTTAATATAATAATCCTATGGTCCTATTGTTTAAACTTTTCATGATTAACCTTCACTAACTCTTTATGCCTTATGTATTATTGAAAAGGGTTTAATAACTTGTAATCATTATTTTAATATTTGATATTTTTATAAATACCCTAACCACCTGATACATTATATCATCGTGATATTATATTGATCATTTGTATGGGTCCAAGGAAACCCTTCCATATTTTGTGTTAATTGCTCTTTTTTCTCTTAAATTCTCTTGTATATGGTTTGATTTTATGTTTTGCTTTCTTTCGTTTTGGAAAAGTATTACAAAATCCAACATGGTATCAAAGTGATTACGGAGAATCATCACTTGGTCATACAAAGGAATCTCTTTAAGCCTTCTAATATTCATATGATCATGGGATAAATTGTGTTTTATTATTTTATAATCCACTTCTAACATAATATTAAGAATAAGGGTCTAACAAGTTCATGGTCATTATCTCAATGAAGGTTTCTCTATGAAGGTAAATTTAAAAATTGTCCTCCTTTTATTTATATGTGAATTCTCTCAATTTTTCTTTTTCTAAATTATATTAGAATATATTTTATAGGCCTCTTATTTGGACAAGGCCTAACCATCTAAATTTCTTCATTGTGGTATAGTGACAAGTATGCTTGATGGTGGGTGTCTTGACAACACTAGGAATAGGTTCAATCTAAAGGTCATTTTGGATGGAGGAAGGACAAGATCATTTTGGGGAATTCATGGGTGGTAAGTCTTAAAGTAAGTTCCCCCATTGTGCTCTATAGCCAATCTTGTGGCATCCTAGTTAGCATGGCTATTTTGGTTTTCTACCATGTCAAACATATTTTCTCCATTGTTTGTGTTCCATGCATGCATTATGTAGATAATGTGGTGTTCATTTTTAGAGGTGGAGAAAGGGGGCCTCCTTATCTATGGATGGAGGTTCTTACAAATCTATCCAATAAGTGTGGCACTCTCGTTAAGTGGAGGTGATCATTGGTTTTTTGCTCATATAGGTCACATGTTAAAATCACATGCCCACTCTTCTTTGCATCAAATCTATGGATGGCATTTTATAGCGCATACATCTTCTTGGTTTTTGACATTATTGATTCATACCATATGATTTATGTAGTTTTATGACTAAGTGGAATGTATTTAATGCTTAGGCATATGAGGTTATGTATTAAAGTCTCCTTAAGTTCCAATAAATAAATCATTTCTACTATGAAGGAAGGATTAGTGATTGATTTCTACAAATTATTCCCTTTGCTTTACTAATGGAAAGAGTGGGATCTTGACTATCTTAGCTAACATTGGGTTATTTCCATCTAAGAGGTATGAGTTCAAGTCCCACCTCCTCACCTTACCCACTTAGGATTCTTTGTGGATATTGGAGGTTAATGTGGTAATCAATATGTACCTTATTCAAAATATATGTGAAAAGCAATACCCAATTAAACCATTCCATGTGGTATACAACTATTTACACTTGATACATACTAGAAGATAATTGAATGCATAATGGTGGATTTTTCCCTATCATTGCATGAGAAGTGGCATGTTTTGGTTTGTTCATGCTATATTCATGTGGAAAATATACACAATACTCAAGATAGATACTAATATCATAAATTAACAAAGTGGAATATTATCATACTTGATTTCAATTTCACTAGAGAAATAAATCTTCATCAAGGGATGTTAATTATTAGACCAACATTATAAAAGAGTTTGCTTAAAGTTGTAAATATTGATAAACTTTATAAAATTCTAGAATAGACTTATGTTGGCAATTTTGCCAAATTATCTCATAAGTAAATTTCCATAAGATCAAATAATCAAACACAATAATGCTCACAATATTTCACACAAAAAAATACTTCATTATTACATTCATAAATCATGAAATTCTCAGAGATTACAAAATATTACATAGTATGGAGCTTTATCTCCAATATATAACATTACATGACTTTTGTTCTCCTCAAACTCCTCGAGAGATGTAATATTTCGCATGCCACACATTATGACAAAACTCTCATAATTACATAACCTCTCATTTTACATCTTGACACATATTTATGACTCTTCACTTTCATACTTGACACCTAACACCTATGACTCTTCACTTACTCTCTTGACACCTTGCACTCTTACAACTCACACCTCACACCTTGCACATCTTGACACCTTGCACACTTTATTACATAACACATAATACTCTCCACACTTTGACACATACTTTAGACAAATATAAAACACACTCCTAAACTAATATTTACAAATGTACCCCATGGTACTTTAATGTTACCAAATAATATAATATCTCCAACTCCCCCCGTATTACATTATTTGGTGTGAATAATTTTAGTCTTCAATATTTTAACTTCATGTATTCATTTTCAGTATCATTTTTTGCTGATGTAAACTCTGGATATTGAATCAATAAGTCATCATAATAATAGATTTCATAAATACCTAAATTTGATTGAAGAACACAAGCTTATACTGAAGAGGGGGGTGAACAATATAAGACCACTTTTTACTTTTCTTTTCAATTCAATATTATGCAGTGTATAGATAGCAGTATCAATAGCAATAATCAAAGCAATGCACAAAACACCATCCACAAAAGTGACACAACAATTTACGTGGTTCACCCAATGCGGGCTACTCCACGGAGAAAATATTTTGCTAAAAATTTCTCAATCAATCTCTTGGGAATCCTTCCCAATTACAATGTTTATGGACCTCTGTCCAAAGGAGATGTTGATCCCCTAAATCTCAAGTTCGTGGATCTCTTCCACAGGAGAACTCTTTCCCCTTCTGCTCTGGCTAGTGATCTTCTAGAAGACTCTGTCTCTCTACTGCACTGACTTGTGGATCTCTCTCCACTTGAAGACTCCTCACTCAGATCTGTCTTCAATTGTCTTGGCTATTGGATCTCTATCCACTGAGACTCTATCCTCTATACTCTGTCACCTCCAAAGCTCTATCAATAGGTTCACTCATAACCTCTTCAAATCTGCTCAATAGGCTCACTCAGAACCTGCTCAAATCTGCTCAATAGGCTCACTCATAACCTGCTCAAATCTTCTCAATAGGCTCACTCAGAACCTGCTCAAATATGCTCAATAAGCTCACTCAAAACTTGTCCAAATATTCTCAACAAGCTCACTCAAAACTTGTCCAAATATGCTCAATAAGTCCTCTCTAGGACTTGCTCAAATATGCACAACAAGCTCACTCATAACTTGTCCAAATTTGCTCAACAAGCTCACTCAGAACTTGTCCAAATCTTCTCAATAAGTCCTCTCTAGGACTTGCTCAAATCTGCATAGCAAGCCTTCACAAAAGCTTACTCAAAATCAGTCCACAAGCCTTCTCAAAGACTTGCCTCAAATCAGCTCAACAAAATCTCAACTCAATCTCATAGAAGCATAAAGAGAATTGTTAGAGACTCAATATGTTCTATACTCAAATCCCAATCTCAACTCAAATCAATCTCAACTCAGCAATCTCATAGAAGCATAAAGAGAATTGTTAGAGACTCAATATGTTCTATACTCAAATCCCAATCTCAACTCAGCAATCTCATAGAAGCATAAAGAGAATTGTTAGAGACTCAATATGTTCTATACTCAAATCCAATTTCTTTCTCAACTCAACTCAAATCAGAATATAGAATAGTTTGTTTTATGGAACTTGAACAACCACTTCACACAATCACTTGACTAGGCTCAAACAACTCTACTCAACCAATCACCACAATGAACAACTCTTTCTCACAAACCCTAGTCCAAGCATGTATCAACCAACTCAAAATGTTTCCAACAATGTTCAACAACAAATCTCACATAACAATGATACTCATGTTCTTCTCTAACTCAAGTTCAAGTTCTTTGCACAACCAATGGGCTTCAACAATAATGCTTATAAAACATTCTTCACATAACAATGATACTCATGTTCTTCTCAAACCCTAACTCAAGTTTTTCACACAACTAATGGCTTCAACAACAATGCTTATAAAACAAGGTTTTAACCATAACTCTCAAACCAGAAATCCTTGAAGCATTCAACCAACAACTCTCAAAAGGAAACCACAATCAATCCTTTTCACTCCAATGATATTTTCAAGAAATCAACCACCCAAATAAATCAATGGAGAATATTGCCCATACCTTATTGATGCCAAGAAGTTGTCCACAAAATCTGCCACACTCAACACACTTTCTTTTCCAATCTCAATAAGGGTTAGTGGACTTCAAATAATAATCACAAGATAAAGTATAACTCAATTTACACCTTTTTACTCCAACTCAATAATCACATCCACCAAAGTCCCTCTATAGAAAAACCCTCTAAAAATAATAATCAATAAGTCACTATTCAATTTCCACTTTATTCAAAACCCTTATTTCTCCTAAAATAATGCTCTCAAAAATTCAAATCAATATCATAAGGCTCAAATAATCATCTATGGTTTTCACCAACAAAATAATTATTTAACCTTTTAAACACAACAAAGGTTTTACAAAATAAAATATTTCCTAACCCTTATCACTCCAAACTTTAGAGCATTAATTAAATTTTAATCAAAAATTCGCATACCTCCTTAATGGGTTTCGACCCCTCGACCTGCCCTCACTGCGAGCGCCTTAGCCATGGCTAAGGTAGCCAAATGAGCTACCCACTCATTCATATTGCAAAAGGGACATGACTTCCCTTTATATGCTATAGGCCCACGTGCCTTAAATAAATCGTGCACCCTTGGCACTTCCACCACAAAGCACAACAAACGAACCTTGCCAAAAATTGAATGCATGACCTTGTGCTACCAAATGCCTTTGCATTTCCCGAGTTGCCAATATGCCACACTGCCCAAGGTGACTTGGGTTTCGCACATCGTCCGATTTATTCATTGCTTCTACCACTAAAACCTTTTTTGCACGAGCTCTATTCGCTTTCCAACAATCGCATTAACAACAAGAGCAAGGATGATTAATCTTCAAAAATTTAATGGCATATATATATGCCTTCCCTTAGCTTGGAAATGTCGGCGCTTTTGAACCTTCCTTTATGACGTCGATAAATATTCTTTTTAATTTAATTTTAAAATTTAAATTTAAATTTTAAATAAATTAAAATTTAAACTAAATATTTAAAATTAAATATCTCCATCACCGGGGCACCTTTTTCGATGAAACAAAAATCCAACTTGGGTTTTAAGAAAAACCCATTTCAAATCTGCCATCCATGGTTTTAAATAAAAACCTTTTGCTAAGATTCCCTTGAAGCTCCTTTTTGGAACCAAATGCCATGCATCCCTTTGATCAAAACCTTTGCTTCTCATGAAGCTCTTTGTGGAGAAAATCATAGTGCTTACTTGCATAGATCCTTTTGACATCAATGACAACTTTTTAGCTTAGGAACTCAAAATGTCCAACAATCTCCCCCTTTGTCATTGATGGCAACCCATATTCTTTTACTAAAATCTGACCTTCTTTTCTGCTCCCCCTGGGACTTTGCTCCCCTGGCTCAAAGCTCTCTCAAATATCAAATCTCTCCCCATATCAAAAACTCTCCCCAATATACACAAATCTCTCCCCCTTTGTCATCAATGGCAAAGGGTCACCTTTGGGGCTCGGGGCTAAGAATGAGCCTCTTAGCTTAGCCCCTCCCCCACCTCCTCATGAGGTGGTTAATTCTGGGGTGGGAGTATTTCTACTCCCGAAAGCACTACTCTTTACCTTTATCTTTCTCTCTTCCTTTCTGAGTTTTTTGAATCCTCTCACTATTTCTTTCCAAGCTATCATCCCTATTTCTGTTATCATTTCTATTTATGTTCTTGTTCCTGTTCCTTTTCATGTTCTCATCCATGTTCCTGTTCTTGTTCCTATTCTGTTCTCATCCATGTTCCTGTTCCTGTTCTCATCCATGTTCCTGTTCCTGTTCATACCTGCTTCTAGAATATTTTCTCTACACCATCTTGTTGTGTGTCCATCATTATTGCACTTATAACACTTAATGTTATTATTCCTTGGAGGTGCAAATGTCTTAGGATACCTCCTAGTGAAGCCATATCCTCTTCTACCATGAACCCTGCAATTCATTGCTTTGTGACCATACTCATTGCATGAGTAGCAATACCCATGGAAAGGTTATCCTTTCCCATATTCTTGTCTTTCATATGACCTGCACTGTGAAGCCATGTGCCCAAACTTGTGACATGAGAAGCATCTCCCATTGAAGCTTCCTTGCCTAGACCTCATTGGTCTCTTGTTCTGATTGTTGTTCCATCTGTATCTTCTTCGTGCATTGTTCCTATATTTTTTGAACTCTCTGTTGTCCAATTCATCCTCTGATGTCTCATTCCTACTTACACTGTCATCTTCTGAAGTATCTTCTTCCGAAGTTCCTTCTTCTTCAAGACTTGAAGTAGACTTTTCTTCCCATTTCTTTTGAACCTGTTTGGAACCAAGACCTGTCTTGTTTGTTGCTCCTCTTTGTATCTTAATTATTTTATCTACACTCTTTGCACTATTTACATACTTGTACAACTTTTTCTTGGAAGGAGTGCCACTTCTTGTGTTAATTTTTCACACTCCAAAATATTTGCTTCTAACTTATCCTTGAACTTACTTGCCTTAGCCTTTGACTTCTCTAAGTCCTCTATGAGCAATAATCTTTCTTCATCACATTCTTGAAACTGACTTTCAAGCTTAGAGTGTTGCTTTCTTACCTTCTTTACTATGTCAAGGGCATAGATAAGTTCTCCCTTGAGATCATAACCATTCTCTATTGAGTAATCCTCTATTTGTTTGCCTTTGTCCTTATCATTACTTCCTTTTGGCTTGTCTTCTATAGGATCACTTACTTCATCTTCTAGAGCCATTAGAAGATTCTCATCTGGTCTTTCAAGTGCATCTTCAAAACCATCATCACTTGAAACTATAGCCATCCCTAGTGCAATCATCTTCAAGATGTCCAAATTTACCACATCTAAAACATTTGAGAATAACTGGAGTCCTTTTCTCTCTAACCATAAATAGGACTTCATCTCTATCATTGTCTGAAAAACTAGCATCACTATCAATTGAGTACTTACTTGCATTATCTGCATAGTAGCTTTTCTTTTGCCTTTGGAAGAACTTCTTTCCTTGTCTATTTTGTCCATCCTTGCCTTTCTTCCAGTACTTGTGTCTTTCTGATTCCCTGTACCTGTGATCCTATTTTCCTTCATCATTGTTGTACTTTGGCTCTTTGCACTCTGTTGCATAGTGTCCATACTTTCCACAATTGAAGCACTTAATAGATCTTATATCTATGGATATTTTGGAACCTTTATCTCTTCTACCATAGTTAGCTTCTTCATCACTAGATGACTCACTGCTTGATTCTATCTTTTTACCCTTTTTATTTTTGTCCACTTTGAATGCAACTTCTTTCGGAGGAATAGGATCTTTTGTTCTTATCTCAAAAGTAGTAAGCATGCCAAGCAAAGAATTCCTTGTCAAAGAATCACTATCAATTGATGTTTCTATAGCAGAAACCTTTTCACTATACCTTTTTGGAAGAGTTCTCAAGATCTTATCACAAGCATCAGATTCATCAACCTTCATTCCAAGACCTCTCATCTCATGTACAAGCTCATCAATCTTACTGAGATAATCATGAATATTTTCATCATCTCTCATTCTTAAGTTCTCAAATTCTCCTTTGAGATTTTTGATCTTAGCTTTCTTGACACCTTTATCACCCTCATATATGTCATGCAGTAGATCCCACATATCTTTTGTTGTTTTACAATCCATAACCTTCATAGATTCTGATCTACCCAATCCTTTTATAATTGCATTCATAGCTCTTGAATTTGCATGCATTAGAAGCTTACCTTCCTTATCTGTAGGAGGATTGACTATTTGAATCATATCCAAGTTCCACTCGCATCCCAAACTTCATTTCCAAGTACCATCAGGTAAAATATCATCAACATACACCAATACAAGAAGTCACTTCCATCAAATACTGGTACTTGCATTATTGAATGACCCATCCTTTTGATCCTTGTGATCCATTGTGTTCTTAGACTGCTTTTCCTTCAAGCTATCAAACTCTTCTAAAGGAACCCACTCTGATACCAATTGAAGAACACAAGCTTATACTTAGAGGAGGGGTGAATAGTATAAGACCACTTTTTACTTTTCTTTTCAATTCAATATTATGTAGTGTATAGATAGTAGTATCAATAGCAATAATCAAAGCAATGCATAAAACACCATCCACAAAAGTGACACAACAATTTACGTGGTTCACCCAATGCAGGCTACTCCACGGAGAAAATATTTTGCTAAAACTTTCTCAATCAATCTCTTGGGAATCCTTCCCAATTACAATGTTTATGGACCTCTATCCAAAGGAGATGTTGATCCCCTAAATCTCAAGTTCATGGATCTCTTCCATAGGAGAACTCTTTCCCCTTCTACTCTAGCTAGTGATCTTCTAGAAGACTCTGTCTCTCTGTTGCACTGACTTGTGGATCTCTCTCCACTTGAAGACTCCTCACTCAGATCTATCTTCAATTGTCCTGGCTTTTGGATCTCTATCCACTGAGACTTTGTCCTCTATACTCTGTCACCTCCAAAGCTCTATCAATAGGTTCACTCAGAACCTCTTCAAATCTGCTCAATAGGCTCACTCAAAACCTGCTCAAATATGCTCAATAGGCTCACTCATAACCTACTCAAATCTGCTCAATAGGCTCACTCATAACTTGCTCAAATATGCTCAACAAGCTCACTCAAAACTTGTCCAAATCTGCTCAACAAGCTCACTCAAAACTTGTCCAAATATGCTTAATAAGTCCTCTCTAGGACTTGCTCAAATCTTCACAACAAGCTCACTTAGAACTTGTCCAAATATGCTCAACAAGCTCACTCATAATTGTAAATATTCTCAATAAGTCCTCTCTAGGACTTGCTCAAATCTGCATAGCAAGCTTTCACAAAAGCTTACTCAAAATCAGTCCACAAGCCTTCTCAAAGACTTGCCTCAAATCATCTCAACAAAATCTCAACTCAATCTCATAGAAGCATAAAGAGAATTGTTAGAGACTCAATATGTTCTATACTCAAATCCCAATCTCAACTCAAATCAATCTCAACTCAAAAATCTCATAGAAGCATAAAGAGAATTGTTAGAGACTCAATATGTTCTATACTCAAATCCCAATCTCAACTCAAATCAATCTCAACTCAGCAATCTCATAGAAGCATAAAGAGAATTGTTAGAGACTCAATATGTTCTATACTCAAATCCAATTTCTTTCTCAACTCAACTCAAATCAGAATATAGAATAGTTTGTTTTATGGAACTTGAACAACCACTTCACACAATCACTTGACTAGGCTCAAACAACTCTACTCAACCAATCACCATAAGGAACAACTCTTTCTCACAAACCCTAGTCCAAGCATGTATCAACCAACTCAAAATGTTTCCAACAATGTTCAACAACAAATCTCACATAACAATGATACTCATGTTCTTCTCTAACTCAAGTTCAAGTTCTTTGCACAACCAATGGGCTTCAAAAATAATGCTTATAAAACATTCTTCACATAACAATGATACTCATGTTCTTCTCAAACCCTAACTCAGGTTTTTCACACAACTAATGGCTTCAACAACAATGCTTATAAAACAAGGTTTTAATCATAACTCTCAAACCAGAAATCCTTGAAGCATTCAACCAACAACTCTCAAAAGGAAACCACAATCAATCCTTTTCACTCCAATGATATTTTTAGAAATCAACCACCCAAATAAATCAATGGAGAATATTGCCCATACCTTATTGATGCCAAGAAGTTGTCCATAAAATCTGCCACACTCAACACAACTTTCTTTTTCCAATCTCAACAAGGGTTAGTGGACTTCAAATAATAATCACAAGATAAAGTATAACTCAATTTACACCTTTTTACTCCAACTCAATAATCACATCCACCAAAGTCCCTCTATAGAAAAACCCTCTAAAAATAATAATCAATAAGTCACTATTCAATTTCCACTTTATTCAAAACCCTTATTTCTCCTAAAATAATGCTCTCAAAAATTCAAATCAATATCATAAGGCTCAAATAATCATCTATGGTTTTCACCAACAAAATAATTATTTAACCTTTTAAACACAACAAAGGTTTTACAAAATAAAATATTTCCTAACCCTTATCACTCCAAACTTTAGAGCATTAATTAAATTTTAATCAAAAAATTGCATACCTCCTTAATGGGTTTCGACCCCTCGACGTGCCCTCACCACGAGCGCCTTAGCCATGGCTAAGGTAGCCAAATGAGCTACCCACTCATTCATATTGCAAAAGGGACATGACTTCCCTTTATATGCTATAGGCCCACGTGCCTTAAATAAACTTTGCGCCCTTGGCGCTTCCACCACAAAGCACAACAAATGAACCTTGCCAAAAATCGAATGCACGACCTTGTGCTACCAAATGCCTTTGCGCTGCTCGAGTTGCCAACAAGCCACACTGCCCAAGGTGACTTGGGTTTCACACGTCATCCGATTTATTCATTGCTTCCACCACTAAAACCTTTTTCGCACGAGCTCTATTCGCTTTCCAACAATCACATTAACAACAAGAGCAAGGATAATTAATATTCAAAAATTTAATGGCATATATATATGCCTTCCCTTAGCTTGGAAATGTCGACGCTTTTGAACCTTCCTTTATGACGTCGATGAATATTCTTTTAATTTTAATTTTAAAATTAAAATTTAAATTTTAAATAAATTAAAATTTAAACTAAATATTTAAAATTAAATATCTCCATCACCGGGGCACCTTTTTCGATGAAACGAAAAGCCAACTTGGGTTTTAAGAAAAACCCATTTCAAATCTGCCATCCATGGTTTTAAATAAAAACCCTTTGCTAAGCTTCCCTTGAAGCTCCTTTTTGGAACCAAATGCCATGCATCCTTTTGATCAAAACCTTTGCTTCTCATGAAGCTCTTTGTGGAGAAAATCATAGTGCTTACTTGCATAGGTCCTTTTGACATCAATGACAACTTTTTAGCTTAGGGACTCAAAATGTCCAACATTGATAACTTTTTATTATCAATTATGTTGTCATATATAGAGTACATCAACATCTCATTCTATTCATAATTGTTTTTACATTCTTTGTACGCATTCAAATGTATTTCTTAAAGAAGATAATTTTCTATCATATGACATAAGTCATTTATATCACAACTAATATATTTTGTCACTAGTTTATCCCTTAGGATTTTAATCAACTCTTCTTACCTTTGGTTCTTGTCTTTATGAATTTCAAGAGTTAGTAATGCCATATACATTATCATACCTATATCTATAGGTAATATAATAGCATCTATAGAATTTTCATGTGCTTCAATAAGCTATGAACTTAAATAATTTCCAAATATTTTAAATTTTTCATCTTTGGCTTCTCTGTAGATTGAGTATAAATGCTTTTTTAATTTCATTGATATATCCCTTTGTTCATCAATATTTTACGTCAAACGTTGTGTGCGAAGTTTCAAGAATTTCAATATTTCCTTGCTTTCTTCTACCAATGCATTCTAATTACTTTCTTCCGTAATGTTTTTCAACAAGTCAATTCTTATTTCAATAATTTTAATTCAACATCTCTCCAATATTTAATCTTCAATCAAGTAATTAATTTTAATTCATCATATTTCTTCTTATAACTCCCAAAATTGTATTTCAACTTTTTATTTTTCTTTAATCACTCAATTTTTAAATATCAAATTTTAAATCAATATTCAAATCTCATTCATCATTCATTCTTTTTGTTCATCTCATATCATCAATTCTTATATCTCCAATTTCAATTCACATTGACTCTCAAATTTCAATTTAATCAACATTCCACTTACTTCGATCTTCAATGCAAACCTCAAATGTTTGGTTCCTTATGTCTCCCTATCATTCAATTTATTCATTCTTTAATTCAATAATTAAATATTTCATTTCTCCTATCATTAATCAACTTCAAAGTAGTTATTCAAATTCTTTATTTATCCACTAATTCCTTTTAATCATTTTTAAAGTGCTTTTCTCCAAAAACACCTTAATATAGTAATTTATAATTATGCACCAATGAATTCAAAATTTATCGTAATAATCAAGCACAAACCTTTTAATACTTGTAACATCAGGGTGAATCTTTTGAGTAACATTCTGACAGTAAAAAGCTCCTTGGTTATCTAATCAATGCTCACACTAGTCTATATTAGATATTTTTCCTTCATTCTTATTAATGACCATGTTCAACAATTTTAGCTACTTGCTTTCATTTATGGGTCCTTCAATGGTGGAGCATGACATTCTTCTACACTTCTTCATGTTTTATCACTACTATTCTCACTATTACTCCAAATCCAATGCAATGTTCTCTAGTCCTCTCACAAACTTCTACATATTTGCTTGGTCCTTCTCATAGACTCCTCATTATTTGGTTCTTATCATAGACTCGTTCATGTTAAATTAGTCCTTCTCATATAATCCTTCAAATATTTCACTCGCTTGACTCACTCTTTTTCATTGACTATATCCTCCTTGCTTCTTCACAACAGTATCTTCTCCAATCCTCCAAAAAACTCCAATAACTTTAGTAAATCTTCTACAACAATATCCACACATCCAAAAAATCTCCTCTCAATCCTTCCAAATTTTTTCTCACTCTACAATAATCTTCTCCTCCTTAATATCTCCCTCAAGATGGCACATGAACCAAGATAAATCAAATACCACTATTGGCAATTCTACCATATTATCTCACACATAAATTTCTATAAGATAAAATAATCAAACACAATAATGCTCATATATTTCACACAAGAAAAATACTTCAATATTACATTCATAAGTCATCAAATTCTCAAATATTACAAAATATTACATAGTATGGAGCTTTATCTCCAATATATAACATTACATGATTTTTGCTCTCCTCAAACTCCCGAGAGATGCAACCTTTCACATGCCTCACATTATGACAAAACTCTCATAATTACATAACCTCTCACTTTACATCTTGACACATCTTTATGACTCTTCAGTTTCATACTTGACACCTAACACCTATGACTCTTCACTTACTCTCTTGACACCTTGCACTTTTACAACTTGCACCTCACACTTTGCACACCTTGCACACTTTATTAGATAACATTAACACTTTCAACACTTTGACATATACTTTAGACAAATATAAAACACACTTCTAAACTATTATTTACAAATGTACCCCATGGTACTTTAATATTACCATATTATGCAATGTTAATTTCAAAAGGTTTGAATAAAATTTGGTATATTACAAATGAGTTAATAACCAAGTCTACAAAAAGGAAAAACTATTCAAATTTCAATTCCAATGAATAAATTCAAATTAATTCATTTATAATGTGTAGATAATTTTATGAACTAAAAAGAAAAATAATTCTTTTTAAAAATGCACATCAGCTAAAGCATACTAAAATAGTATAGGAGGAATATATCTCACTAGGAATAAATATCTTATTAATTATGTATTGTGGTAATTAACACAAAATGTATCACCCACAAGTGCTAAATAATATTATGTTTGTAAAACCTAGTAACATTATTTGGTTCTTATGAATTTTAATGAATGTGTGTATATTTATATTGGAACCAACAATTATATTCAATAAAAATAAGAGAGGTTACAATAAAAATGGAGCTATAAAAATCATAGCTTGGGTGCAAGGCCACCCAAACAATTAATATTGTAAATATTGTCTGACCTCAGGTCGTTCTGTTAGTGCATAGCAGGTTTGTGTGTATTTTTAAAAATAAATGATCATAATTTTATAATAAATTATAATGATTATATTGAATTTAAAAAATTATGTTGTTTATTTCTTTCTTATAAGAATCCACCTATATAAGAAACATAGTTTTTACCAATGGATGGTATATGCACATCATAATTAAATACTATATCACTTAGAATAGGAACAAGTCACCCATTTTCATCTCAAAAAACTACATCCATAAGTGGATCAAATACACTTATAAACCAGCTAGGGTTTTCATGAAGGATAGAAATGTTAGGTGAATTCATAAATTCTCTGTAATTAGCAGTAACCATTTTTTATCAAAGGTCGAAAATCAAGCAATACAAACCCATAATCATATTCATTCTATCCAACAAACATGTTCAAAATGATAAGACTTTTATTGATCACATATTATCGGATGATATGTTTTTGGTGCTGTTGAAGCAATTAATGCAGTTATTTATGGAGGACTTAAGAAATTTAGAGCCAAAAGTGCACGATGAGTTATTACACTGTGTAGTGGATAAAACTTGGGCTAGACTTATTTCTTGTAAATCCAATAGGAACAGGTCTGGTAGCGATATTGGAATTGGTAGCAGGTGCGGTCTGGGTGGTGTTGGGAATGGTGAGGCAAATTTAGATAGTGAAAATATTCTTCAAGATTTTGTTGTTGTGGGCCTATAATATAAGGTAAAATGATCTTGGTCTAAAGTGGTGTTGGGAAAGACTAAGTTCCCAAAGACCAAGTTTGATTTACTTCCAAAAAAGGGCCAACTTTTTATTTTGGATGACCTGGTTAATATGGCCATTGAAAAAGGTTCCCATCACTTGGTAGGCATATTTATGGGGGTTAGACCTAATCTAGATGCGGTCAAAAAATGGGCTCTTGCTAAGTGGAGGTCAAATGGTCATATGGAGATTGTTGCCCTCTCTAGGGTTTTTTTATGGTGAAGCTAAATTGTTGTGTTGATTCAAAGAATTTTATTGGGGGGCTAGTTCTTTGGAAGGCACGAGCTTTTCCTAAGGATATGGGGACCTGATTTCAATCCAAAGGCCCAAAAATTTTTACAAGCCTCATTTTGGATGATATTACCAAATATCCCCTTTCACTATTGGAATGAGGAGATTTTTGCTAGTATTTCTAGGGAAATGGACCATTTGATTACTGTGAATCTAGCCACTAAGTCCAAATATTACCTCGTTTATGCCAGGATATGTGTTAATGTGGATTTGGGGGGAAATTTACTATATTTTATTCGACTGGTTTCGAGATTTGGGTATTTGGAATCAACCTTTAGAATATGATAATCCCCTTATTAAATGTGGGGTTTGTAAGAACTCAAGGTACTTGAATCAGACATACCCAAAGTAGAAGCCTCCTTTCCAAGGTCATAAATTTTGGCAACAAAATCAAATTGAAGAAGAGGGTTCCAGGAAGAAATATATCTTAGAATTTGAAAACCCTGAGAGCGAAAAGCAGAAGACCTCATCCTTAAAGGGTTCCAGAAAGTAATATATCTTAGAATTTGAGATCCCTAAAAATAAAGTAAGTGAAGCTGATATGTAGAAGGATTCTTCCTTTGAGAATCAAGTTATGGAAGATAAGATGATGGTTTTAGCTTTTGATGTAACGAGCACTAGGAGATAGCAATCACAAGATGCAGAATAATATGAAAGAAAGTAAATCTTCTAGATGACTAAAATATGTTGTAAATAGAAATGACATAAAAGAATACAATGTAGCTATGGAGGAAATGAACACTCCATTAATAAAGCTCTTGAACTACATTGCACCCATCACCAATGGATGGTGATCTACATAGAACTATACTATGCTCTAAGCTACACTATCTGACTATGTCCCCCGACTCTATATCTATCTAACAATGAGGTCTTTCTTATATAGGAAGATAGGTTCCTTGGCCAACACTCTACCTAGTTGTGCAAGGGATAACTTGCACATATACAACTTGCACATTGACACTTGTGCATTTATTACATTGCATGAAGTAACTAGATAACTTCCCCCTAAAGTAATCTAATGTTCTAAGTATGTACCTTGGAAGATACATTTACATAACCCAAATTATGGAATAAACTCTATTTCTAACACCCCTCTGTATTACATTATTTGGGTATTGAAGACTTTAGTCTTCAATATGGATCTTCTTCTTCTTCATCCTAAAATTTGTACTCTTCTTCTGCATTCTTTGTATTCAGGTTCAACAGGTAATCTGTGTCTTCATATGATGCAGAGTAAGTTGTAGCTGAAGCTAAATATTCTTCTTTCATTGGATGATCTTTGGCTTGTTTAGATTCATCTTCCTTATCTTCTATCCAACCACCTTTATAGTTCTCTTTGCAAGTATCTTCATTTGGTTCTGATTGTTGATGAATGAGTAGGGCATGGTGCAATTGTCCTCTCATATTTTTGTTTTTGATCCTTCTGTGCTTACCTTTTTGGTGTACTGGTTCTTTTTCTATTGCTTCAGTCTTCATGTCATGGCCTCTTTTAGTATGTCTCTTCTTCCTTTTTCTTCTTCTCTTCCTATGATTCTGCTTTGGTGCTGGTGAAATCTCTACTTTATGACAAGTTAGTCTATCATCACAATAGTATTGTTCTTTATTGCTAGCTTGTTTCTTGTGTTGAGTAAGTACAAACACAATTAATGATAGATAAATCATCAGACATTCTTTTGGTGAAAATATAACCAATCTTTGTGAGTTCCACCATGTTGTGAAGAGAATTTCATGAAGATAGTTAATCAATGTTGTAAAGCTACCTTCTTTGGCTTCTTTAAGAAATAAGGAGAATTTCTCTTTGTCATTAGAGGGTAGATACTCATATCCTTCTAGAGTATCTATTAAGTTTTGAGAGTAGAATTCTACTTCATGGAATAGTTCTTCATTATTGAAAGCTTTTCTCAAAATTTCATCCATGATAGATCTTTGAAATAGTGATTCTTGCTATTTCTTAGAATTGAAATTTGATAGAATCTTGGTAGTCTATCTTATAGCTCCCTATATATGATACCTTATTGAAGTATATAAGCTTGATTTGATAAAACCTTTATTAATCCTTAGGTTTGTAGGCTTCCTTATGTCTCCCTAGTAATGAGAGTATGAACACCTAATTTTAGGTTTTGAAGAAAGCTTATATCTTCCCAACTTGATAATATTTGAAGGATATTATTATTATCAAGTTTTGTAGAATACCTTATGACTCCCTAGATATTTTTGGAATATGATATAGTGCTTTTGTAAAAATATAGTTCAATTTTGGTTGATTTTGTACAAATTTTGTAAAGATCAAAAATCAACTTTTCTAACACCTTATTACTCCTATTGAACTAAGCACTTTTCAATTTTGAAGAGGTTTTAATGTTGGATTTATTTTTTCCCTTTTGAGAAGTTTTTGAGACAAGAAAATTATAATTTTCCAACCTTAGTAAAAAAACTTAATAACCTCTTTTTATATCCCTTGGATTGTTTCTAATTTCCAATAAATTAATTTGATGTAGTAACCCTTATGGCTCCCAAATTTGGAAAAATTAGAAAATTAATAATATTTGCAAAATATTAAAGAATTTAATCCAAGTAGAATTCCTTATTTCTCCTAGGTTAAATTGCAAATATTATTTCAATTTGATAAGTTATCCCTTATAGATTTTGCTTTCAAAATCTAATGATTTAACCTTAGCTTATAACCCTTATATCTCCAAAAATGAAAGCAATAATAAAATGGGATTAAACCTTACCTTTGGATGCTAAATCTCCTCACTGTTCGATGCTTTTTTTGGTTGGATATAACAACAATATTAAGGTCACCTTTGGCACTAGAATCAATGGATATGCTTTGGAATTCCTTGTCTTCAATGTTGGAATGTAGGCGCTACAAAAATAGGAAGGTTTGACCTTCAAGACCAGGAGCCTTTAATGCTCCTTCTTCCTTCCTTCCATGCTGCACTTGGATGGCTTTGACTATGCTTTGTTGTACCTTTGAACTTTGGACTTTGGGCACCTTTTATGGAGGAATAATCTTGAGCTTTGTGACAAGTGTCACACCCATTACATATGAGTGCTCCTCCCCTTCTTTAACATACCAATTCCTTGTTCAATGCTTCTTGGTCATTCTGTAATGTATGGGCACTCGTGTGGGCACTTGTGTGAAGCTTGTGGAGGATAACAAGTGTCACCACTTCCTTGATATTCCCTGTAACTCCTGCGTGAGGTTTCTTGAGCATTGAGAGATGAAATGGTGCCTTAGAAATTTTATGCCAAGTGGCATTCAAGCTCTCTACATGAAGTCCTTTCCTATAATACCTTCCAAGGAGAATATTATAACTCCTTAAGTCCTTTCGTATGTCATTCCTTTGCTTTGCTACGTTTCTTGGGAAACAAGCAATATTTTCTTTTGCAGGTGGATTGATGAGGTTCTATGGAGCTTTGAATGGTGATTTTGGTGCTTCCTTTGGTGGATGATCTTCTCCAAGTTTAAGACCTTGAATGTAGCACCTTTGCTCCTTGTCTTCTATGCCTCCAACGTGTTGATTCCTATGTAGATTTTGATACCTTCTCTTTGTAGATGTGCACTCTTTTTGTCTACGTAAATGCAACTTGATGATAGCCTTATGTGGGCTTTGATTTTGCAGGTTCGTCCATCCAAGATGAGCCCTTTGAGTGGATCCTTTTGCTTGGGAAGAAGAGTGTTGACGTTCGGCCTTCCTTGGATGATTTACCCTATAGTTATTGTGCATTTTGAGGCACTTTAAAATCTGCTCTTTTTCTGTAAAAACCATATTAGAGTAGTGCAATAAAATGTACCATAAATTGTATATAAAACTCCTTTAATGCACCTTCTTTTGCACTTTTTTTTTAGATCTGAAATTCTGGTTTTGTGGCAGATTTTTTTTCTGCAATATAAGGGTTTTGAGGTTGTATTTTATGAGTAGACACCTTCCCATTTTTTCTTGGACACTTTGATAACAAATCCAAGCTTAGATAACAGTAGATAGAAGCTCTTTAATTGATGCAATTTTCTGCACTTTCTTTTCTTGCATCTAACCTTGTAATGCTTTGGATTTGAGACTCACCAAGTCTCAATATTTGAAGCTTCTATTTTTATTTTTGGTTAGTTGTGTTCTTCTCCAAGTTTTGGAGGATTCTAACCTATTTTGGTGGCTTCACTTGGCCACTATGTGTTGCAGATTTTTGTGCTTTAATAGTGTCTTTAGACACTTGATACAAATCAGATTTTGTGTCCTTCAAAAACACAAAACTAATTTCTTTTGAGAGTAGTATAATAGTGCAAATAAATATAATAGACTTTATTTTAAAGCACTAAAAATTTCACCTTATCACTCCAATCAACTCTCAAATTAATGCACTTAATCAAATTTACTGCAACTAATCAAATAATAATCTGAAATAAATCTTCAATATTTATTCTGTAATTTCACTACAATTAATATTGTAGGACTTAGTCTTCTTTTTCCAAAGTAGATAATAGGTATTTGATAGAAGAAATTCTAAAATCTAGTCAAATCCTAATTAATGTGCAGATGAACCTTAAAAGAACCTTTTTTTTTTTACACTTTTTAAGACTGTAATCCAATTTTATTCTTGCAACTTTAATCCAAATTCGGGTGCTCTAACAAATATGATAAGTAATCCAATTAATGAATCTACTTGCACCAAAATTTGCTTACCTTTTGAAATTTTTTGTAGCTCTTTTGCCACTTTTGTAGAGGATGTAGATATTGGTGTCTAGGATCACCAAGTTGCTGCTTCGAGTAGGATATTACAGCTCTTTGTAGACTATCCTAAACAACTCCTTCTTCACCAAATGATGGTCTTAAACTTTCTTTCATGAGCCTAGGATTTGGTGGCTTGTTCTCCTCTTGTGTTCTCCTCATTTTGTTGTAGATTTGGAGAAGTCTTTGTCTCTAAAGTGGTGCCTTCTTGTTGTGAGAGGTAATCTTCAAATCTCCAATATTTGGTGAGCTTCTTTTGTCTTCAAGTCTTCTTATCGAATTTTGACTTTAAGAAGGATATTCTTCTCAATATTTTGAATGTCTTGAGTTCTTCATTGGATTCTTGTTCTAGGATTTGAAACCCCTTGCCAAATTATTCTTCTCGACTTTGGCACTCCATGCCAAATTCTTGTTCTCGAATTTGGCACTCCTTGCCAAATTCCCCTTCTTGGATTTGACACTCCTTACAAAATTCTCCTTCTCTTCGGCTTGTTTTTGGATGGTGATAATTGTCCCAAGTCCTTCACTATCAAGGGCTTCTTCTTGGTAGTGTACTTCTCCAATTATTTATCGTTTGATTATTTCTTTAGTAAGGCTCTCCTAGCCTTTTACTGGATGCTCATTGAGACCTTCCCAAGGTCTTTGATCTTGCAGCTTCTACTTGTCTTTCTTAAGACCTTCTATTCAACCTTATGCTCCTAGAAGTGGTTGGTAGAATAGTGGATCTCCCAATAAATTATGAAATTCTATAGTTCTTCCATATTAATTTCTCGTTTAGAAGTAATTCATTGAGATCATGCACTTTTCTATCTATAAAGTGTAGTTGGTTGGACCCAGCCATATTATTGGTGTAAACTCGGCTACAAGAGACCAACAAAATGGACTCTAATCACATAACACAGATGCAATATAATGGAAGAAACCTATAAATTGATATTCTTCTCATTCCTGAATTCACACCCCTTCTCCAAAAGAATACAATCCATCATATAGCAACCAAAAACCAAAGAAACCCTAAAAACATTTTTTTCTAAAAACCATTAAAAATAGAAATGAGTCGGATTGCACCCAAATTCGGTGCACACATCCCTCTTACAATAATGAACCTTACTTTAAAATATCCAGTCTCAACTTTATGTATAACAAAATTTAATAAAATTCTAACATTCAAAAAAACCCAAAAAACTTGGGAACATAAATCAAAAGCTAATTTTGGGACACTAGATGGAGGATTTAGGTCTCGAAAGTATAATTTTTGGAGGGTCAAGCACATCAAATATGATCCTGATGCAGAACATGCACATGGAACCACCTATTAAATTTCAAGGCAAACGGGTGTACGGTTCACAAGTTATGGCTTCGGCAAGGTGCATCAATTATTCAATACACACAACTTGCACACACTCCCTTTCCAAAATAGATTAGCACACCAAGAACCATGCTTAGATTTATTATTTTTGTTTCAAAAATATTGGTATTTAATTCAAAATCCCCAACAGAAGGTCAATAAACCAAGGAAATTAAAGAATCAGTTACATTTTTCATATGCTCTCCCCTCATAGATAAGGATATTTAAGTTTTACAAACATTTTTTTTTTCTCTGACTCCCACATCAAAATATTCAGAACTAAGGTTTAAAAAAAAAATTATAGCAAACCATAATAAGGTATCAATTTTTATTATAGTATTAAAAATATTGTCATAGTATTATAAAAATACTATTATCCCAATAAATATAGGTATAAAAATAATTATTTAAAATAATTAGTATAAACATAATGTTATGACCTATTATGACCTATTAAAAAATGACTATTATAAGAATATTCAGAACCGTCATAATCGCATATGACATACGTTTCTCTACCCCAATCCTCCCAATCTTCTTTCCATTCGGGGAATTGAAATAATAATGGACGAACAATATTTTTCGTTATTATGAACAAGGGTATTATGAAATATTTTCTGATATACATCATAGTCACCAAGCTCAAACTTCTTGCAAATTGGATGAAATCCTCGTCCATCCAAGTCAATTCCTCAAGGCGATTGTCTTCTGCTTTAGTGAAAGATAGTTTATACATATCACGAAAACGACGACGAGAATGTTTTTCCCAATTCGCTTTTGCATAAAACTTTCCTTTTATTTTTTCTTTTTTTTTGCTTTTTCTTCTTATTTCTTCGCTTTTTACTTTCATTTCGGAGTATCTCACAAAGAAAGAGGAACGGACCTGTGTGTCCATTAACATCCATGAGTTAAGGTTACGTCTTTGAGCACGTATGGCTCCTTTGACCATGTCTCGATCATCATCTGTCTCCCAGATCCAACTTACTAGGTCGTCTTCTCTCCCGTCATCCAGAATTAATGCACTTCGAACTTCTGGTGCAGCAATGTCGAAGTCACCTTCCTCGCCATAATCATCATATAAGCCATGACTAAGGTTGGTACCCCAAAAAGGCGCATCTCTCTTAATCTCTGAAAGTTTCAATTCGTTCAAAAAAATTTTCTTGAAAAGAGCATAAATATTAAGATCTAAGGCCTTTTCAGTTTTTCCTTTAGAAATAACCAAATTTTCCAGCTTTTCTCCGACCTTTCTTCTTTGAAGTAGATCGAATAGAGGGAGCCACCTTTTTAAAATAGATTTCACTTTTTTATTTTCTGGAAAGAATAAAATATGAGCAGAGCTCTCTTTTTCAAAATCCTCATCCTCTTTTTGATTTATAAAATGGGTCCCCTCAATTTCTTATCATACTTCTTTTAATTTATTACAAATCTGGTGACGAGGTCCAAGTGACAGGTACAAACCATAGTTCAGATCTTCTTGAATATATCTATTCCTCATGCTCCAAATATTAACTTTTTGATCAATATCTAATGAGGTAGGACTGTATTTATTAAAATAACATATTGTCTTTTGTACAAGAGTAGAGATAAATTTTAACAAGTTGCACATCCATATTCCAAAAAACCTTAGATAAAATTAATTACATGATCAAACTACCAGAACATAATAACCTAGAAACTCAAGCTATCCACTAGATCACCTTGAATTCCTTAGTTCTTTTTATTTTGAATAACTTGGGATTTAGGGGGGTGTTTAGTTTCTCTAGACCCAACTAACCAAAATTCCATCCAATAAAACGGAAGAATTATAAATCTCTATTTTCTTGGTAGGAACAAGTTACAATAGGATACGTACTCTTTTCCTTGATGAAATGGGAGGAATAACTATACCAATACCTAAAATATTCACTATGTTCAGTAGTTTTTCAATGGCTTCTCTCGCATTACCAGGAATGAGTGGTTTTGTAGCAGAATCTATGATATTTTTAGGAATAATTACCAGTAATAAATATTCTTCAATTTTTAGAATTATTATTACTGTAATAGTGTCAATTGGAATTATATTAACTCCCATTTATTTTTTATCTATGTTACACCAAATGTTCTATGGATATAAGGTTTTGGATGTCCCGAACCCTTATTTCACGGATTCTAGACCATGCAAAAAAATTATTTTGATATGTTTATTTCTACCAATAATATTGCAAACCATAGTTCAGAGAGGATCCACAAATAAAGTACGAAAATAAAAATTGATACCTTATTATATTTCCATAATTGTACCATTCAAAATCTTATGATATTATGAGGAAATTTTTATAATAGTATTTTTATTTATAATAGTATGACATTATTATTCCCATTATTTTTATAATAGTATAATCATTTCCATAATTGTATCATAATAATTTTTATTTTTATATATTTATTTTTATTATTGTACCATTCAAAATACTATGAGGTATCATAATTAGTCATGGTTTTTTGGTAGCTTGGTATCAAAATTGTGACCGGTGTTCTTGAGGTTATTCCTGTAATAGGATCTCCTTTGGTAGAGTTATTACGTGGAAGTGTTAGTGTGAGCCAATCTACTCTGACTCTTTTTTATAGTTTACACACTTTCATATTACCTCTCCTTACCACTGTATTTATATCAATGCACTTTATAATGATTCATAAGCAGGGTATTTTAGGTCCTTTATAGAGAGGAAAGATAGATTTTGAATGAGTATCAATGAGAATTCATAACCCATAATTTTATTGAGTAATGACAATATATCGTTGTCGAGAATATTTCATATTGGAAATATGGAAATAAGAAACCATGCTTCTCGGAGTTCCTCGGATTTCTCCTATCAATTTTGAAGTATTATTCATCCAATACAAATAATTGAAGTAGATCCTCAGCTTAGACGGAGAAGATGGATTATGGGAGTGTGTGAATCGGTTTTAGGTTCATGAAATAGCTCCATTTTATCTCTGCATTCGTTCCTTTTCCCTAAGTTCTTCTGGAAAAGAGTTAGAATAATTCTATTTGGAATGAATCTTCAACATATTTCTTTCATAGAATATTCAAAATTTCTAACAAGGTGGATATATCTAGGCATAGATAATTTATCTTGAAGCATCTACTCCCTAGATATACCCACAAAATATTTGTTTTAATATTTGGATATTTTAAGTTAAATCAAATTGGAAAAGACCTAAAATGAAATATTTATTAATAGGTAACATTGCCCCAATACCTAACCAAAGGGCTACTGTAGTACCAATTAAAAATATTGTTGTAGCCACTGGACGACAATATGAATTTTGGAATTGATTCACATTCTCCAAGAAAGGTATCGTCAATAGTCCTATGGGTACTGAGGCCATTAAAAGGACATCTAATAATTTATTAGGTATTGTACAAAGTATTTGGAATACAGGGAAAAAATACCATTCAGGCAATATTTCCAAAGGAGTTGCACATGGGTTTGTCAGTTCACCAATCATTATATCCAAAAGAGCTACTGAATAAAATAGCTCTTATTCCCACACAAAAATTTTGTTTTGATATGTTTATTCACTATGTTATCCTTTTGTTCTAGGAGGAATATCTTCTCATCATATTGCAGTAGGTATATTGGGTATATTAGCAGGTCTATTCCATCTTAGTGTTTGTTCTCCCCAACGTTTATACAAAGGATTATGTATGGAGAATATTGAAACTGTCCTATCTAGTAGTATTATTGTTGTTTTTTTTGCAGCTTTCATTATCGTTGGAACCATGTGGTATGGTTTCATAACAACTCCAATCAAATTATTTGGCCCCACTCGTTATCAGTGGGATCAGGGATACTTCCAACAAGAAATAGATCGACGAGTTCGTGTCGGTCTGGCTAAAAATCTCAGTCTATCAGAAGCTTGGTAAAAAATTCTTGAGAAAATCACTTTTTATGATTATATTGGGAATAAGCATAATTAGTATTTTAAAAAAATACTATTATAAAAATGACCTATTATAATAGATAACAACCATTATTATCAAAAATATAAATAATGAAGACTTATAAATATAATGATAATAAACCTTACGGCATTTGCAACTGCACAGAAAAGACTATTCATCACAAAGAGGTTTGTGGAAAATTGTGGGTAAACGTAAGCGACTTCTGGTTTATCTGTCCAAAAGAGATAGACTTCGTTACGATAATTTAATAAAAATACTTCACTATACAATGGTTTGCAATATTATTAATTCTAGACCAAGGTATACAATATTAATGAATCATTCTGACGTTGCAAAACTATATAACTGGCAGTTTTTTTACAAGGAGCTCAATTTTATAATTGTTGTTCCTTATTTATAATAAGGGAATTGCTTTTTTTTCAAAATAAATGAAACTTGTAAAGCTTCGGTATATCCCTCAAAACACCTTTTAAAATACTCTGCAAAATGATTTGATCAAATAACCCATGATGAAATAAATACTCAACCGTCTGGAAATCTTCATCTTCTATTGTCAGATTTAATGTTTGTTCAATTACTCTTCTACCTGCAAATGTAATGTATGCTTTAGGTTCGACAATAATGATATTTGACAACATGCCAAAACTAGCAGTCACTCCACCTGTTGTAGGGAATAGAATTAATATATAGAACAACTTTTTCTTGCGTTAATAAATATTCATCACAGAAGTTATTTTACCCATTTGCATTAAACTGAAACTTCCCATAAACCAGAATTCGTGTAAGTTGTGCAGGTACTTTTTGTAAACATGATGCGGAATGGTTCAAAGAGCAAATTCAAGGTTTCTGTGATGAGATACTGATTACAGACGATCATGCTGAAGTAGGAGATATGATCGCTCGCGTGGAACCATCTGCAATATTTGGTACTCAAATGGAACGTCATATTGGTAAACGCCTAGATATTCCTTGTGGAGTTATTTCTGCGCCAGTTCATATCCAAAATTTTCCCTTGGGATACCGACCTTTTCTGGGTTACGAGGGTACTAATCAAATAGCTGATCTAGTTTATAACTCATTTGCTCTGGGTATGGAGGAACATCTTCTAGACATTTTTGGTGGTCATGATACTAAAGAAATAATGACTAAATCATTATCCACGAATATAAGCTTAATTTGGAATCCTGAAAGTCAACTAGAATTATAATAGGTCATAGTAAAACTAATTATGAGGTATAAAATAAGATAATAAATAAAGAACTCGAAATACTAAAAATAATAAACATAATTAGTATAAATAAAAATACTAATTGTATCATAATAAAAATAATGGTTATTATCTATTATAAAAAAAAAATTAATTGTATCATAATAAAAATAATGGTTATTATCTATTATAAAAAAAAAACTAATAGTTCATAAAAATAAATGACATTATTATCATTATTATTATTAATCTTATAATAGATAATACTATTATAATACCATGACATCTTCATGGTATTGGTCTCTCTATTCCATCATTTGGCTTGTGTTCTTTATTCATGTAGCATTCAAAATGAATGACTTTATCAAATTACGTCAATACTTGCGTATCTTTCGGATAACATAGGAGGCATTTTAAAAAAAAAAATTCCATCCTTCTTTCTCTTTTCTTCTTTTTTCTTTATCTAGTAAATATTCTCACTGTCCAGCTCCGAATCTGCCTCTACCCATCAAATCAAATGTGAGTAACTTATATTTCTATTTGTAACAAGGGTTCCTCTACCTTGTTTATTTTTTCTTCAGACAATCCAATCTTCTCAATATTATCATATCTCTAGAGCCAATTATTATATATGAGTAACTATTGAACTCAATCACCCGTTGTTATTTATCCTTAGTTTCCCTTTGGAATTCATACCATACATAAAATTATCCTAGTTGGATCAGTGATAGATTTTTAGGTTTCGTTGTAAACCCAATCGGTTGCTTTCGATTACATAAATTAATAATTTAAACGGCACTCAAAGGTATGGTATTCTCCATCTTCTCTCACATTGCCAAGAATGAGTGATTTTTAGTGATAATGTGGTGAGATTTTATTCTAGATCTTTGATTATGTTGCTTCTAGATTCAATTAGGACTCACCTAGTCCTTCTTCTTCTTCTTCTTCTTCTTTCTTGACTGGAAGTTCTTCAATGAGATCTTCTCCTGATCTATTCAATTTTGCTTTAGATGCTAAATTGATTTTGAAGAAGATAATCTTCCTAACTTTCTTGTAGGAAGTTTTCCAACTCACTGAATCTTCTTTCCTTGCATCAAAGTATTAGCACTGAAATCTTTAGTCTGCTTTTGAATCAGATATTCTCTTTGAATTCTTCTTCAGGATCAAGGCTTTTGTGGTCTTTTGAGTATCAAGACTTATGTGGCCTTTTTCAATACCAAGGCTTCTGTGTCCTTTTTTAGTATCAAGGTTTTTGTGGCTTTTTTCAGTATCAAGGCTTCTGTGGCCTTTTTAGTATCAAGGCTTCTATGGCCTTTTCAATATCAAGACTTCTATGTCTTCTTCTTCAAGGCTTATATGACCTTTTATTCAGGGCTTTTTGTATCGAGGCTTCTATGGTCTGTTCTTCAACTATGAAGTTATTAAATCTAGCAATGGAGATCTTCAGTCTCCTGACTTCACCATGACTATTCACTAGAAGTCTTCTTCCACAGTATTCTTCTATTTCACAAGGAACTAATCTCTGCACTATGAAGGCACATCGACCTTCAAGCAACGAATTTGGAGTCTTCTACCTTTCTACTGTAGGAGGAGTTCCAATCCTCTAAGAATTAATTTTCTACAACAAAAGAAACTTTAGGCAATAGTTAGGAAATTCCAGATATCCTAGATGATCTTCACTAGATGATTTGTCAATCTAGTGGATTGAATGTTGAGTCCTACTCTTCATGAGTTCTTTCGCAACTCTATGAAAAGACTCCAGTCAAATGTAATCTCAATATTTTTAGAGTTGATATTTCTTTCAGTCCTAACTTTGTGACTCTCTCTAATTCTACCACCTAGACTCTTTTGAGAGTTTTTTATAGTGGTCGTTCCAGCAACGCATTAGGTTGACAAAAAACTCAGGCTCAATAATAATGGTGGTTTGCCTATTGACCTACACAGGCTAGATCTACCATAGATCTAATACCACTGTTAGCTTTTGATGTAACAAGCACTGGAAGATAGCAATCACAAGATGTAAAATAATATGAAAGAAAGTAAATCTGCTAGATGATTGAAATATGCTATAAATAGAAATGACATAAAATAATACAATGTAGCTATGGAGAAAATGAACACTCCATTAATATAGCTATTGAACTATACTACACCCATCACCAATCGATGATGATCTACATAGAATTGTACTATGCTCTAAGCTACACTATCTAACTATGTCCCCTGACTCTTTATCTATCTAACAATGAGGCCTTTCTTATATAGGAAGATAGATTCCTTGGCCAACACTCTACCTAGTTGTACAAGGGACAACTTGCACATTGATACTTGTTTATTTATTAAATTGCATGAAGTAACTAGATAACTTCCCCCTAAAGTCCTAAGTATGTATCTTGGAAGATACATTTACATAACCTGAATGATGGAATAAACTTTATTTCTAATAGATGGTATGTGATACTTTATCCTCTTCACAAATAAATATTGTTCTTTCTCCAAATCCCTTTGATATGCTTCAAGAGATTACTTTATGAGACAAATGTAATGGCCTTTTGGAAAAGGCAAATAAGAGAAATCTTTAGTTAGAAATTGAGGAAGGTGAAGATGAGTAGGACCAAGTAGTTCTGAAAAAGTGGGTAGATCAAATAAAAAAGAACCTAAGAAATTCAGTTGCAGCTACCCAAACTCCAAAAACCAGACATCAAAAGAAGTTAAGAATTGATGTGGGTATTATTAAATCTCAAGGGAGACATTCCAATAGAAAAATGAGAGAAATTTTGACAAATATAGATATTGCTAATAGAATCCAAACAATAATAGCCTTGGACAAGGGAAGTAAAAAGGCACTCAAGGTAGGAGGAAATAAATAATAATGTAATCCATGTTGAGTCTAAGAACCGATATCTAATGGTGTTATTGGATTTTAATCCATTTTCTTATGGGTGTTTTGCTCTTTTGGGTTCCTATTCGGTTTGGTCTTGGGAGACCATTTCACTTTGTGGACTGTTGCACTTCAAAATGTTTTAGTTTTATGGGTTGTCTTGTTTGTGATGTCTCAATTTTAATATTGTTAGTTGATTTATAGTTGCTTTCTTGTAAAAGGTTTGGGGTCCCTTTCAAAACTTATTCTTCCACCATAATAAAAAAAACACTTATAAACCGTATAAATAAAATAGTAATAACATAAAAATAGCTATTAGTTTTAAGATGTTGCTAAGAAAATTTTGGTAAAAATTTGTCTTAGAGAAATATTAACCAATAATATAATTAGATCTTTTATCACAACAAATATTTATAATAGAAATAAATAAGTATATACTTCAATAACAACAAAAGTAGTTGTAAGGTTGTATTCATCTTATTTACATTTCCATATTTTTATATTAAATTCAATAAGCAAATTATATGCAGGGTTGATATTTAGAAAGTAAGAACATTATATTAACTATTGTTAAAAATGTTTCAAATAAATAAATAAATGTGTGTGTGAGTGTGTGCATGTGCCCATGCATGCAAGCTCCTAACACATCTTTATGCCTTCTACATGATATATGTTATATTAAAGTTTCATACAAGATGACATTACGTTAATTATGGTATAATTTGCTTAGCATAACCACCATTGGATATTTCAATATCTCTCCACTTTAGAGTATGTTTAAAAATCATCAAGTAATATATTAAATGACAATAAATAGTCAAGAATGCATGTAGACAAAATTTAAAGTAGTGTTTGTTGTTAACAAGTGAGAAGTTACAATATTTAGCCTTAAATAATGCTTGAATAGAATGTTATAAAATACATAAATGGGATTGATTTATACTTAGAGAATGGTTTTTAATTTATAAAATAAAGAAAAAATATATGTATCTCAAATTCATTATATTATTTTGAGAAAAGTTTCCCACAATAATAGAATGTTGTAAATATTACAATTTAAGTGTTGTCATTTTAATTTGAGGGATGTATCAACATCACTTTATCATGACCTAGATGATATATTTTATCTATATTCAATCATAGCTTAGTTTACATGTTTTTATGTAAAAGCTATATATATATATATATATATATATATATATATATATATATATATATATATATATATATATGCTAATTTTTCTAATTGGATCCACATATATATAATTTAATGTATTTTGTTAGATTTGATTAATGGTAATTTTTATATAATGTCATGTTCAACTTTATCAAAGAAGGAGGAAGATAATCATCAATAACATTAAATAATAATTAAATATTATTATATTTTATTATTTGAGCTCACAAATTATAAGGTTTAAAATACTGTGATAGAGCATCATTATACATTCTTGTAAGTAGATTATAGTCTTACTTAAGCATATAACTAAAATTATTTTTAAGCAAGTTATCATAGCAATTCTAAGTCATAATAAGCACAAATGACCAATAGAAAAATAATACCATAGTACCTTACATCTAAACTACACTACTTATAATCTCATATAAATTCATCTAAATTTTTAGACTTTATTACATTATTTGTCATATTATTACATTACTTGATGTGATATAATTATTAGGGGGTGTTTGATGATGTCACCTCATGTGAGGTTGGATTGTCACATTTTTTGTGAGAAAATTTAGAAGATGAAAAGACATGTTGAAAGTGAAACACCAAGGGTCTCTTGAATCAAAGAGACATCATATTGTATTAAATATGCATGTTGTATGCTAGCTCAAAATTGATAGGGTGATATGAAATAATGTCTAAATACTTCGTGAAATATTTTCCTAAAATATTGTGTTTGTCTTTCCCTCATTTCCAACATCTGGTATGAGAGCCTTGTGTTGATTTTGAGAGAGAAAACTATTTGAGTATGGAAAATATGTATAAGGTCTTGAAGAGAGGACAATCATTACCATCTGATAACATTGCCTTATGAGTGATTGATATGCTTGAGTGTAAATTTTTGTGTTCGTCTTGTTCAATAGAGCTAGTTTATGCATATAGAGGTGTTTTTTAATCTATTCACCTACAATGTCTATTCCTCACCAAAATATATTCTATGTATGTATTCTATCTCTAAGCCATGAAAAATAGGGTATATTTTGAATTTAGAAACATTCTATCAAGCCTCTTTGTCAACCTTCAATTCCCAACTCCATTATCTCTTCCTCGTAACCAACATGTTCATCAAATATAAATTAAAAAATTACTCCTTTTGTATTCCATTCTAGCCTCGTTTTTAGCCATATATTATCCTAAAATTTGCATAGGCATTATGCATCAATCAAAGTGTAACTATATAAAATTCTTAACCTGGATGACTAGAAGAGAAACACGGTCATCCAAAGCCACAAGAGGTGGTATAATCTCATTGTTGAATATATAACGACGATTTGTGAAGACTAGAAGTGCCTTGATCCTATAAAAATTAGACAACAAAATTTGATGAGGATTAAAATCACCCTGAGACTATGAAAAACCTGACAGAGAAGTTAAAAAATTAAAGACCCATGGTAGTACTTGGAGATATACATGCTTAAGACAAGTGGAAATTGGTGTGTGGGTAGATTGTAATTAGCATACGACTTGCATGAAAAGTATGTCTTTTGCACTTTTATTTTCCAAGTTGCAAATTGCATAATGGGTAGATTGGTGTTTGAAATAAGTATTAATAATTTGATAAGAGATAGGTTACTGGGTTCAATCCTCATCAAGCACTAGTTTACAAGAGTTTGAGTTACATGGTAGAGACTTAGTGTTTGCAAGAAAAATTAAATATTTTAGAAAGAAAATATTATAGAGGGATTTTTTTTAGGGAGTTAAAAGGTGCATTGTATTTTATTGGGCAATTTTTTTCATGAGATAAAGTGGGAAGTTGACATCATAGAAAACAAAAAAAATGAGGGAATAGTTGAAAGAAAATAGTTTTTTTTTTTTTTTTAAATTAGGGTCCTATAGTTCAAATAGTGAATATGTTTGCAAGAAGAATAATATTTTGCTATGTAGAAGGAGCATTTTATACAAAGATCGATATCTTATTTTTTCAAACAAAATTTGCATCAAAAATAATTTTTACACAAAAATTAAAAAGCACAATTACACTGTTTGGTATAAATGCTACCTATGACGTATGTTTATATGCAATTCTATCATGTTAAGTTACTACGTTTAACGCCTAATATAGCTACCATAATAATGTCTAGGCATCAACCCTATAAATCGTTAAGGAAAAATAAGGACACATTTTTGTGATATTTTGTTTCACTCCATTCATTACTATTGTTAGACATAAATCTTAAATTGATAACTTCTAAGTATATAAGAAAGTTATGCCCATGTATGAGGATTTCTCTTTAAGTAGGTGTCATTGATAGAATGAATCATTTTTAGTACAACCTTTGTGCCACATATTAATCTCTTTCACATACCTTAAGGTCTCTCTCATGTATGACCATATATATTGAAAGGACTAGCTTCTTTCATGTATAGATGGGTATATCATAAAATCAAGTATATTAAAAGGATTGGTATATAGGACTGGTGGTATATAAAAAAAAGGGACTATTTTTGGGAGATATAAATAACCTTCATCATGTCTATATCAAAAATATTTCTCACAAAATCTTAGTTGCTCAAGGGTTCAAATATTGCACTATGGAAAACAAAAATAAGGATAATACTAGTGGTAAAAAACTCTAGGATGTTATTACTAGTGATGAAACACACCCTAAAGAAGCTACAACTAGACAAAAGTGTGATGAAGAAGATGCAAGGGCACTTATGATCATCATATTTGGAGTGGATGATAAGATACAACCACATACCAGTGGGACAAAAATATTATAAGATGCATGGGATAAACTTTGTACCATATTTGAAAGAAGAAATGAAGTCATAATGCTTCATCTTCAATCACAACTACATACATTAAGAGTCTAAGACGGTGAGAATATTGAACAATTTCTTTGAAGAATTGTTGACTTAAAGGTAAAGTTGAATACCATTGGAGAAAAGGTGGATGACAAGATTTTAGTCTTAGTTGTACTTATATCTCTCCTTGAATCATACAAAACTTTAATGACCTCTCTTCAAGTATCAAATATAAGGGTGTCATTTGAAGAATTAGTAAACATCCTTCAACAATATGAAGTGGAAATATGTTAAGAGATGAGTTATCTAATAATGCTCTGATATCCACAAAGAAACATTAAAAAGGTTCAAATGGTCCTTCTACCCTATTTTCATCATAAAATCAGCCTCAATAGAGGAGGAGGTATTGTTATATTTATGAAAAAGAAGGATATAATACAATATTTTGTAAATATAATTCATTGTCTCGAAGAAATCAATATTGTAGACCTTCTCAAAGGAATCAACAATATAAACCACAACAAGGGCAACAAGGACAAGGGTAATATTAAAGAGAGTGATCACAAAAAAGGCCACAACAATAAGGGTATATTTCACAAGGTGAATCAAAACTAGATTGTAAATAATAATATGAAACAACACATAAGGTCTTCATGGCCAAGGAGGTATCAAAACAAGAAATAAAGGAGATAGTAAACAAGCCAAGATACAAGGTAAAATTCAAAAGTGTGTCATCAAAAGATAGTTAAGATGGTAAGTTTTCAAAACTAAGGTCTTGTGTATAAGCAATACTCAAAAAAATTTATGAAGGATACTTTCAAAATGGTGTGACAATCTTGGTTGGTGTTGTGAGATGAATGTGTGTGGCACTATTCACCTTAGATATTCTTGAGGTGCACTATATAAAACAAATTGAAATAATTAAGAAGATGAATGATAATCCCATGATAAAATATATTTTTTATGACACAAGTGATCTTCTTCAAAGGACAAATATCAGTTATGATATAGGTGATTTGAGGTCCATAATGGTATATGTGTGTTGTAATACATGTAATCTTGTTCAAAGGGAAGATATAGCTTGTGGGACATGTGATTTGAAGATTGATGGTGAGAATAAAGTTTGTGCAAAAGATGGTTGTGGTGGCCATGACAAAGACCATATTGTTAGAGTTGATACTAATAGTGACACTTTGGATAATGTTGAAGGTCATTGTGTTGATTTGAATGTTGTCGGTAGAATTTAGAATAATGATAAATTTTGATGTTTGAATAATAATGAGGAGATTTGGTTTTGTGACAAAGGCCACAATGGTGATGAAGAATTTGGATGCTTTGAAAAACATACTAAAGGAATTGGTTCAAAAATAATGAAAATAATTGGATACAATGGTACAAGTTTGGGAAGATATGGGCAAGGTAAAAATACCCATAATGCCAAGTATAAGGACAAATAATGAAGGCCTTAGTTATGATGGTTCAACAGGGAGCAATGAGATCACATTTGTGAAAAGGGAATACTATGCAAAAGAAGAAAATACAATTCAAGAAAATAGTAATGACACTAAGTTTGTGATAGGTAGTAATAATATGAAGTTTGTCAAGAAATAATCATATGCAAAAGTTCTTAGGATAAATTGTCGCAGTCATTGTGGAAGAAATAGACATGTGATAGCTAGGAATTTGTGGAGGTAATAAACACTCTACGAGAAAATGTTAGTAAAAAGAGAAAATTACCAACAAAATACAAATAAATTATGGATGGATGAATGCATGTGAATGGGATAAAATAAAAGAAATGTTGAATGGTATCTACAAAAGAAGATCAAATTTGATGGTTGAAAAACAACACAGTTTGTTGAATAAGAAGGATGTAATTTTTTCCATGAAAAATGTCTTGGTAAACTTGAGATAAATGATTTCAATATCAGAAGAATATGACCCAATGAGTGCTTATGTGACTTACAATAACAGGACCTATAGTGAAACATTGTATGTAAGATTCAAAAGATGTGGAAGATTCTAAGGATATATGTTGGAAATATGAGTAGAATTTGTTGTCATTGATGTTAAAATAATACTAAGCAGATGTCAAAGGAATGTTAAGCAAATAGTTCATGGTTGATTTTCTAAGAGACAAGGATATAATATTTAATTCAAATATTATATGGCCAAAGCAGCAAAAAGAGAAGCAATAAGGATAACAATATTATAATATTTGGGCAAAAGAAAAATGTTGAAAAGATATCTCCGTTCCATGGTGGTTGAAAGAAAATAATAAGGTTATTTTGCTAAGGTGAAAATGACAAAAGGTATTCCTAAAAAACCTAAGGAATATTATATTTGAAAAGACCCAAAGAACATTTAAATAACCTTAAAGGCCTATGTTATGATAAAGGGTGTTTTGAGGCATACATATTATTAAGAGGGCAATGTTTGAAGTAGGGAGGTATAAGGATTAAAATAGTTTATTTTAATTCTTTGATGCCTTGGAAATGAATTAGAGAGTGGAGTTAAAAGGTGAAAAAGGAATTTTATTTTGATCTTGCTTTATAAAAGGAAGATAAAATAATTTGATACAATTAAAAAAACTAAAAAATAGTCAATGCTTTGGAATATTTTGAAGTGGTGATTATTTTTATTTTAAATGTATTAAGATCTAGAGGGAGTGATAAGGTGTATTTGTGACATCTAACCCTTGTGATTGGCAAAGAGAGTGGTTATGATTGAGACAGGTTTTTAAGGACAATTCTTCATCAAAAAAAAGGTATGGGCACATCTTCCTTGTGAGTGATTGTTGGATGTTGTGAATGCTAAGTTGGAGAGAAAAGGATTGTTTGATAAGCATTGTTGAGTTTTGGTTTTTCTGGAATGAAATTTGATGATAAAAACCTTGTTTGATAAGCATTGTTGGAAATATTGAGTAAGCTTTCATATGCTTGAACTAGGGTTTGTGAAAGAACATGAGTATCATTGTTATGTGAAGTTGTGAACTATCTTAAACTAGGGTTTGTGCAAGATCATGAGTATCATTGTTATGTGAGATTGTTTGATAAGCATTGTTGACTAAATTTTCATTGAGTGATTGGTTGAGTTGAGTAAGCTTTTGTGGAAGCTTACAATATAGATTTGAGGTAAGTCTTGGTGAAGACTTGTTGAGTAGATTGGACAAGTTCTAGAGAGGACTTGTGGATAGATTAGTGTGAGCTTTTGTGGAAGCTTACAAGGTAGATTTGAGATAAGTCTTTGAGAAGACTTGTGAGCAGAGTTGATTGATTGATTTGTTCAAACCTTGGGTTAAGGTTTGGGGTAGATCTAGCAGAGTTGATTTGTGATTGAGTCAAGCTTTGTGTTAAGGCTTGAGGATATATTTGAGGATAGATTTTGGTGCAGATTTGAGGATAGGTTTGTGCCAGACTAGAGATAGAGATTGAGTAGATTTGTGCTAGACCGAAGGACTATGTTTAGTGCAGATTTGAGATAGAGCTGAGAGCTAGCTTTGGAGGTGATAGAGTATAGAGGATGATAGTCTCTAGTGGATAGAGGTCCATTAGCTAGGGTAGTGAGGATAGGTCTTCTAAGTGAGGGTAGGAGTCTTTAGTGGATAGAGATCCATAAGCCAATGTAGTGGAGGCAATAGTTCTTCTAGAAGATCATCAACTAGAGTAGAGGAGAAGGAGTTCTCCTATGGATAGAGATCCATGAACTTGATTAGGGTATTGGTGTCTCCTTTGGACAGAGGTCCATAAAATTTGTAATAGGGAAAGGATTCCCAAAATAATTTATTTGAGAAAATTTTATAAGGAATATTTTCTCCATGGAGTAGCCCACATTGGGTGAACCACGTTAAATCATGTCTCTCATGTGTGTGATGCTTTGTGTGATGTTTACTACTTTAATATTGTTGATGTTATCATATGGATTGAAAAGCAAAAAGTTTTATCTTATACTGTTCACCCCCCTCTCAGTATAAGCACATGTTCTTCAATTGGTATCAGAGCGGGTTTCTCCATGAAAAGACTAACAACTTGGAGGAAGATCCATCACAAGCACACATGACTTTAGAAAGTGAAGAAGAGACCATGTTTGATATAAAAGATGAATTCTTTGTTGCTCTCAGGAACCTTGAAAATGTTAGAAATAAAAACTCAAGTTTGAAGGATCAAATTCAAGAAGATGAAGAAGAAAGGATAGAACTTCTACAAAATCTCACAGAACTCAAGATAAAAGTAGAAGAGGGAAAGAAAATTGAATAGGATATGATAGATCTATTAAGAGCAAGAGAAACATAATGTGAAATATTGGAAGCAAAAATTGTTTATCTAAGGAATGAAGTTGAAAAGACCAAGGTACTACCAGATATAAAGTTTGGGAAATAGAAAGAGGAGCCAAGTCTTCAAGAAGCAGAAACTTCAAACAAAGATAAGCAAGTGACGTATACTCCAGAAAGAAAAGACATCAGGAAGGAAGAAAGCAAAGAAGAACCATGGATGAGAGTTAATCACAAAAGGAGAAGCTCTCAACCACAATCTCAAAGGCATCCAAATAGGTTACATAATTTCTTCCATGGCTATTGTTTTTCTTGTAACAAATATGGTCATAGAGTTGTACATTGCACTGGTTATATGAAAAATGATGTCAATAGAAATTTCAACTCTTTTGCACCTCTTATGAATAATGATATCATATGTTACAAATGCAATAATTTTGGGCACAAGGCTAGATGGTGCAAAATGATACTTCCTGAGTCTAGTAAAAGGAATACAACTTCAACAACTAGGAAAGAGAAAAAGGGGAATGAAAAGGCTAGATCAATGTTAGTTCAAACAACTCTTCATGCTCAGGATAAAGAAGAACAATGGTATCTTGATAGTGGTTGCTCTAGACACATGATAGGAGACAAAGACAAATTTATTGTACTAAAAGAAACCAATAGAGGATCAATAAGTTTTGGTGATAATGGATCAACAAAAATTGGTGGAAGAGGAACTCTGAGTTTAGATAATGGGAAAACAAGAACATAAAATGTACTATATGTCAAAGGGTTAAGACATAATCTGCTAAGTGTAAGCCAACTTTGTGATCAAGGTCATATGGTTACATTTCACCTAGATAGATGTGAGATAAGAAAATCAGAAACTAGAAAAGTCATTGCAAATGCAAGTAGAACTCCAAACAACCTATATATGCTTAGTGAGATCAAAGGGGAAAAGTGCTTTCTATCACAAGAAGATGAGAGTTGGTTGTGGCATAGAAGAATGGGTCACTTGAATTTTGACAACATAGTCAACATAAGCAATAAGCAGGCTGTCAGAGATTTACCCAAGCTAAAAAGGCCACAAAACATAATTTGTGCACCTTGTCAACATGGAAAGCAAACTAGAACAAGCTTTAAATCAAAGGGATATATGTCATCTGAGCCATTAAGTCTAATACATACTGATCTATGTGGTCCTACCAGAACACAGAGTATTCAAGGTGAAAGTTACTTCATATTGTTTATAGATGATTACTCCAGAATGGTTTGGGTAGCTTTCTTGAAAGATAAGTCAGAAGCATTTGAAAAATTCAAAGCATTTAAAGAACGAGTTGAAAATGAAACTGGCAAGAGGATTAAGTGTTTGAGATCTGATAGAGGAGGAGATTTTACCTCAAATGAATTTGTAGATTTTTGTGAACAACATGGAATCAAGAGAGAATACTCAATTACAAGAACTCCTCAACAAAATGGAGTAGTTGAAAGGAAAAATAGGACTATTGAGAATATGGCTAGAGCTATGTTGAATGAGTCCAAGATTTCAGATGGATTTTGGAGGGAAGCAGTCAACATAATAGTATATATAATCACTAGGGCTCAAATGAGGGTAAACCATCACAAGACTCCATATGAGCTTTGGAAAGGAAGACCAACCACTGTAAAACACTTCAAGGTTTTTGGAAGCAAGTGCTACATAAGATGGGAAGAGCAAAACTTGGGCAAGTTTGACCCAAGATGTGATGAGGGAATTTTTCTTGGTTATTCTACTAAGAGTAAAGCTTATAGATGCTTCAACAAGAGAACATGCACTATTGTAGAAAGTATAAATGTAATAATTGATGAGAAGATAGATTCAAGAGAACCAGTTCAACAAATTGTGTATCAGGAAGATGGAAGTTGTCAAGAAGAGTTTCATGAGGAATCAGATGAAGAAGAGGAAGAAACACAAAGACTTCTTCCTAAAACTCCATCCAGGTATGTATAGAAACATCATCCAAAAGATCTAATCATTGGGAATCCAGATGAAAGATAGACAAGGAGAAGGATAATAACACCATCTCAACAAGTAAATTTTTCTTTGTTATCTAAGATTGAGCCAAAAGACTTCAATCAAGCAAGTGAAGATAAGTTCTGGATTAAGGCAATGGATGAGGAATTAGATCAGATAGAGAAAAGCAAGACTTGGGAACTTGTTCCACGACCAAAGGACAAAAATGTGATTGGCACAAAATGGGTATTCAAAAACAAGTTAAATGAAGATGGATAGGTAGTCAGGAATAAAGCAAGGTTGGTGTGCAAAGGTTATGCACAGGTAGAGGGAATTGACTTTGATGAGACATTTGCTCCAGTTGCATGACTTGAAGCCATAAGAATGTTCTTAGCCTTCTCAAGTTTTAAAAACTTCAAGGTATATCAGATGGATGTTAAGTCAACATTTCTAAATGGTGTTCTAGAAGAAGTTTATATTGAACAGCCAAAGGGATTCATATTAACAGATAAACCAGATTATGTATGCAGATTGAAAAAGGCATTGTATGGTCTAAAATAGGCTCCTAGAGCATGGTACTCAAGATTGGATAAGTATCTTCAGGAATAGGGATTCAGAAAAGGAATAGCGGACAACAACTTATACATCAAAAATGAAGGGAATAATCTACTAATTGTGGTTGTTTATGTTGATGACATCATTTTTGGGGGAAACAATGATAAGATGTGTAAAGAATTTGCAAAGAACATGCAGAATGAATTTGAGATGTCTATGCTTGGTGAGTTGTCCTTCTTTCTTGGACTTCAGATTTCACAATCAGAGAAAGGAGTATTTCTTTCACAAACCAAGTATATAAAAGAGATGCTAAAGAAATTCAAGTTAGAATATTGCAAACTAGTAAGTACCCCCATGGTTACAGGATGTAAGTTAAGTAAGGATGATGAATCTCCAGAGGTAGATCAGAGATTATACAGATCTATGATTGGCAGCTTGTTGTATGTCACAGCTACAAGACCAGATATCATGCAAGCAGTGGGATTAGTGGTAAGGTTTCAAGCAGCACCTAAGGAAACACATGTGGTAGCAGTAAAGAGGATTCTCAGGTATCTAAAAGGGACTATGGATTTTGGGCTCTAGTATCCCAAAAGTGATAGTTTCACACTCACAACATATACAGATGCAGATTGGGCTGGCAACATTGATGACAAAAAAAGCACAAGTGGAGGAGCATTCTTTCTTGGAGACTATTTAGTCTCTTGGCTAAGTAAGAAATAGGCATCAATATCCTTATCTACAGTAGAAGTAGAGTATATTGCAATAGTAGCCAGTTGTACACAGGTATTATGGATGAAGCGAACTCTAGAAGACTTCAAGATAAAACATGATCATCCTATTCCCATATTATGTGATAACACAAGTGCTATAAGTATCTCAAAGAATCTAGTGATGCACTCCAGGACAAAGCACATTCCGATCAAGTATCATTTTCTGAGAGAACAGGTGATAGATAAATAGGTCAGGTTGGAATATGTTACTACAAAGGAGCAGATAGCAGACATCTTCACTAAGCCACTTTCGAAAGAGACTTTTGAGTATCTTCAAGGAAAATTGGGAGTAATACTCCCACCCCAGAATTAACCACCTCAAGAGGAGGTGGGGGAGGGGCTAAGCTAAGAGTTTCATTCTTAGCCCCGAGCCCCAAAGGTGACCCTTTGCCATTGATGACAAAGGGGGAGATATTTGAGTAAGGGGGAGAGATTTGAGTTAGAAGGAAAGCATTCAATCAGGGAGAGCAGTTTCTCAGGGGGAGCAGAACAGAAAAAGGTAAAAGAAATGATAAAAGGTAAATGGGTTGCCATCAATGACAAAGGGGGAGATTGTTGGAAATATGAGCAGAATTTGTTGTCATTGATGTCAAAGGAATACTAAGAAAATGTCAAAAGAATGTTAAGCAAATGGTTCATGGTTGATTTTCTAAGAGGCAAGGATATAATATTTAATTTAAATATTATATGCCTAGAGCACCAAAAAGAGAAGCAAGAAGGATAACAATATTATAATATTTGGGCAAAATAAAAAGGTTGAAAAGATATCTCCGTTCCATGGTGGTTGAAAGAAAATAATAAGGTTATTTTTCTAAGGTGAAAATGGCAAAAGGTTTTCCTAAAAACCTAAGGAAGATTATATTTTATTTTATTTAAAAAGGCCCAAAGGACATTTAAATATTTAATTATAATATTTAAATTCATTTTGAATTTAAAATAATTATAATTAAAATATTATTTTCGAAATGCAAAGCATTCTCCTTGAAAAGAGCAAGAGAGCAAGTTTTAATTATAATTAATTCATGCGAGCACTTCAAGGGAACTTCATGCAATTCAAAAAGGATAGAGGAGTGAGTGTTGAAATCAAAGTGGGCATGAAAATCCTACATGACGTGTTGGGTAGCGCAGACAAGGTAAAGCAATGATAAGACTTTTTGGAGGCTAGGTCATGGGTTCAAGTCGCACGATCATGTTTTGCAAGGGAGAAAGGAAAGTTTTTGTTCGACGTGTTTTGCATGGAGATACAAGGACAAAAGGTACATCATGAGGCCTTGGTCTCAATTGGGCACGTAGCCCAGGCGACAAGCCTAGCGTTCGCTAGGGTGCAAAGCTGGCAGTGAGGTTTCAGGTTTGAATTCATGTGGAGGTAGTTGTGTGGTGCGCAAATATTTTGGTGCAAATTCTAAGGTATGAAAAATTAATTTAATTTTTGCAAGGCCTATGTTATAATAAAGGGTGTTTTGAGGCATACATATTATTAAGAGGGCAGTGTTTGAAGTAGGGAGGTATAAGGATTAAAATAGTTTATTTTAATTCTTTGATGCCTTGGAAATGAATTAGAGAGTGGAGTTAAAAGGTGAAAAAGGAATTTTATTGTGATCTTGCTTTATAAAAGGGAGATAAAATAATTTGATTAAAAATCAAGAAAAAATTGTCAATACCTTGGAATATTTTGAAGTGGTGATTATTTTTTCTTTTAGAAATGCATTAAGATCTAGAGGGAGTAATAAGGTGTATTTGTGACATCTAACCCTTGTGATTGGCAAAGAGAGTGGTTATGATTGAGATAGGTTTTTAAGGACAATTCTTCATCAAAAAAAATGTATGGGCACATCTTCCTTGTGAGTGATTGTTGGATGTTGTGAATGCTAAGTTGGAGAGAAAAGGATTGTTTGATAAGCATTGTTGAGTTTTAAAAGTTTTCTAAGTAAGATTGATGATAGAAACCTTGTTTGATAAGCATTGTTGGAAATATTGAGTAAAGCTTTCATATGCTTGAACTAGGGTTTGTGAAATAACATGAGTATTATTGTTATGTGAAGTTGTGAACTATCTTGAACTAGAGTTTGTGCAAGATCATGAGTATCATTGTTATGTGAGATTGTTTGATAAGCATTGTTGACTAAAATTTCATTGAGTGATTGGTTGAGTTGAGTAAGCTTTTGTGGAAGCTTACAATACAGATTTGAGGTAAGTCTTGGTGAAGACTTGTTGAGCATATTGGACAAGTTCTAGAGAGGACTTGTGGATAGATTAGTGTGAGCTTTTGTGGAAGCTTACAAGGTAGATTTGAGATAAGTCTTTGAGAAGACTTGTGAGCAGAGTTGATTGATTGATTTGTTCAAACCTTGGGTTAAGGTTTGGGGCAGATCTAGCAGAGTTGATTTGTGATTGAGTCAAGCTTTGTGTTAAGGCTTGAGGATAGATTTGAGGATAGAGTTTGGTGCAGATTTGAGGATAGGTTTGTGCTAGACCAAAGATAGAGATTGAGAAGATTTGTGCTAGACCGAAGGATAGAGTTTAGTGCAGATTTGAGATAGAGCTGAGAGCTAGCTTTGGAGGTGATAGAGTATAGAGGATGATAGTCTCCAGTGGATAGAGGTCCATTAGCTAGGGCAGTGAGGATAGGTCTTCTGAGTGAGGGCAGGAGTCTTCAGTGGATAGAGATCCATAAGCCAGTGTAGTGGAGGCAATAGTTCTTCTAGAAGATCATCAACCAGAGTAGAGGAGAAGGAGTTCTCCTATGGATAGAGATCCATGAACTTGATTAGGGGATTGGTGTCTCCTTTGGACAGAGGTCCATAAAATTTGTAATAGGGAAAGGATTCCCAAAATAATTATTTGAGAAAAGTTTATAAGGAATATTTTCTCCGTGGAGTAGCCCACATTGGGTGAACCACATTAAATCATGTCTCTCATGTGTGTGATGCTTTGTGTGATGTTTATTGCTTTAATATTGTTGATGTTATCATATGGATTGAAAAGCAAATTTTTTTTATCTTATACTGTTCACCCCCCTCTCAATATAAGCACATGTTCTTCATATATGTTAGTGGTAATTTCCCAGAGGTGATGACCTAAGGAATATTTAAAGACTAGAGGTAATGATGATCTATAAGTAAAGGATCCAAAGGTGACCCAACGAGAATGATGACCTAGAGGCGACCCATAGATGATGATGACACAAAGACAACCAAAAGATAATGATGATCCTAAGGCAGAGACCTAGTGAATGACCAAAGAGGTAAATATAGTAGATATTACTTCCAATAAAGCTAGATCCAAATTCAAAGTGAGAGCCAAAGCTAGAGCCAAATCTTGAGAATAGTTCTAGTGTACCACCCCTACAATCATAGGGGGTAATAATATTTATACCAAATAATGTAGTAAGGGGGGGTGTTAGACTCTATTATATTATTTTACATATTATTACATCACTTGATGTGATATAATTATTAGGAGTGTTTGATGATGTCACCTCATGTGAGGTTGGATAGTCACATTTCTTAAGAGAAAATTGAGAATATGAAAAGACTTGTTAAAGGTGAAATAGTAAAGGGCCTCTTGAATCAAATAGACACCATATTGTATTAAATATGAATGTTGTATACTAATAAAAATTGTCTCGTCTTCCAAACCCCCCTATAAGAAGATTGTTGTCGCCAAAATCTTGGCCCTTGCTGCGTAGAATGCCTCTCTTGTATCGTCTTCCAAACCCCCCCTGGCCTTGAATCGGACCTAACAAAAAATTTTCAATCTTTCCAATTTCTCTGCTACACCCCATACTTCTGTTGACAGGTCTATTATCAAGTGGGTCTTACCTCCTACTGGGTGGCACAAGCTTAATTTCGACGGTGCGGCCAAGGGCAACCCAGGAGCGACCAACGGAGGAGGAATTCTCAAAAATTACAGAGGAGAAATAATTTTGGCCTTTGCCCAGAACCTGGGAATTCAATCTAACAATATGGCAAAGGCTCGGGCTCTGCTTCAAAGATTGATTCTCTTGGAAGGCTTGACCATCAATAAACTTATCATAGAAGGAGACTCACTGCAATGTATCAACTGGCTCAATGGGACTGCTGTGCCTCCCTGGGCCCTTGTTTCGATTTTCCAAGAATGCAAGGCACTAATTGGCCTTTACCCAGAATTAGTCATTAAACACTAGTACCGGGAAGGAAACAAAGCTGCGGACTGGCTTGCTAACAAGGGAGTTCACGAATCTGACATTCATGTTTGGAGAGACTCCTTTCCCATTGGCCTAAGGGACGCTTCTACAAGTACCAATGTCTGCACAATGTGAGTGGTTGGCAGGGGACTGGGTTTGTTTGCTCTTGGAACTGGTCGAGTTTTCGCACCCTTTTTTCCTTCTTCTCCCCATTTGGCAACGTTTTGGCAACTTGTCACGATATCGCGACTCTTTTCACCGTTGGTCACAAAATTTTAGCATGTCGCGATATCGCGTCATCCCTTTTCCCTCTGGCCACGAGGTTGTTTCTTGTCATGATATCGCGACACTTTTTTCTCCTTCGGATGCAGTCTTACAACTTGTCGCGATATCGCGACACTTTTTCTCTTCGACCGCGGTCTTACAACTCGTTGCGATATCGCGACACTTTTTCTCTTCAGGAGTGTTTTTGCAACATGTCACGATATCGCGACACTTTTTCTCTTCGAGAGCGTTTTTGCATCAGGTCGAGATATCGTGACACTTTTTCTCTTCGGGAGTGTTTTTGCAACATGTCGTGATATCGCGACACATTTTCTCTTTGGGCACGTTTTTGCATCATGTCGCAATATCGCGACACTTTTTTTCTCCGGCTGTGGTCTTCCTTCTTGTCGCGATATCGTGACACTTTTTCTCTTCGGCTGCGGTATCGCGACACTTTTTCTCTTCGGCTGTAGTCTTCCTTCTTGTCACGATATCGCGACACCTTTTCTCTTTGGCAGCGGTCTTCCATCTTGTTGCGATATCATGACAATTTTTCACTTCGGCTGAGGTCTTCCATCTTGTCGCGATATCGCGACAATTTTCCTCTTTGGCAGCGGTCTTCCATCTTGTCGCGATATCGCGACACTTTTTCTCTTTGGCTCTGGTCTTCCATCTTGTCACGATATCGCGACACCTTTTCTCTTCGACTGCGGTCTTCCATCTTGTCACGATTTCACGACACCTTTTCTCTTTGGAAGTGGTCTTCAATCATGTTGCGATTTCGTGACACCTTTTCTCTTCGACAGCAGGCTCCCATAAATGTTGTGATTTCACGACTCCTTTTCTCTTTGGTAGTGGTCTTACTTCTTGTTGCGATTTCGGGACACCTTTTCTCTTCGGGTGCGATGTCTCTTCTTGTCACGATTTCGCGACACCTCTTCTGCCCGGTCGCGGTTTTGTTTCATGTCGCGATTTCGCGACTCTTCTTCTCTTCTGGCTCCAACCCTTCAACCTGTCGCGACATCGCGACACTTCCTTTCTTCTGGCAGCAACCCTGCAATTTGTCACGATTTCGTGACACCTTCCCTCCTTCGACCGATGGCGCTTCTTGCCGCGATTTCGCGACATCCCTTCTTCTATTGGCTGCAACGGTGCTTCTTGTCACGATTTCGCGACATCACCAAACTGGTCGCGTTTTCGCGACTCTTTTCCTCGTGGGAAGGTTTGCTCGCTCTTTGATCTTTAGACCTTCTCGGTCGCTCTAGTCTTCATGTAATTCTTCTTGTACAAGGTTCAGGGACCTTTCAACACCCTTTCTACCAATAAAAAAAAATTTGACAGAGTAATAAGAAAATATTATGAGAATATTATGTGAATAATTTATGAAATATTTTGCCTAAAATATTGTATTTGTATTTCCCCATTTCTAACACAATTTTTCTCTTTTATCAATTAGGATGTGGAGCTACAAAAATAAGTAAAATTCCCACCTTTGATTTGAATTTAGCTAACACAAATTATTTTTATGTTATTTATTAGTAATAAATATTATATTAAGATATTAAGCATTACAATAATAAAAAAGAAGATTAAAGATCTCAAAACATATATATCACTTCAAAAATTTACTAGTTAAAAAATAGACTTACCATAAAACATATTTCTAACTTATTTAATACTATTGTATCTTAAAAAATAAAAAAAATATAAAAATAATTGCATACGAAATTTGCATAAAATAATTCATCTTTATTATAATAAATATATATTTATATAGTAAACTATTACTACTATCAAATAAGAAGATTATATATCTCTAAAGATATTCTTTATGACTTCAACTTCCTCATTGGTTATAGAGAAACTTATCATAAAATATATCATTGACCAGATTTAAATTGCTATATTTTAAATCATCAAAAGCAAAATACTATCCATATAGTGTCATATAAAATTTAATGAACTTGAGTGATCTCAATTAAAAGCAATAAAATTGAAATAAACATCTTCTATAATTGAATGAATTTTTTTTATTTTGACGCGGTATAAAGAAGTTAGTTGTTTCAATTACAAGAATAAGAACATCAATTTCTTCCAATTAACTTCTTTTTTAATGGACGAATTGATCCAAGAAGTTAGAACTTAATCTGTTGGAGATAACTAGCTAAAACTTTGAAGAAATATCGAAGAGGCATCTAAAGAATGTAAATAGACTAGAATTTAATGCAAACTTGTAGATTTTTAGAACAAGGTAATACAATATCTCGAATTGGTTGGTAAGATTGGACATACCTATCTACGAATGTAAAATGTAAGATTGGTTGATTTAATGCAAACTTGTAGAGTTTTAGAACAAGGTAATACAATATCTCGAATTGGTTGGTAAGATTGGACATACCTATCTACGAATGTAAAATGGTTTGAACCCTTTAAAAAATCCATATTTTATCCTAATAATAATAAAAAAAGTTCCCACTTGTGTTACATAATGACCACATAGTAGTATTACAACAACTTGACAATTATGCATGTATTGCTTGATAAGATTCAAACATCATCTCCTCTTTGAAAGTCATTTGAAGAATGTAAATAGATTGAAAATTAATGTAAAGTTGTAGAGTTTGGGAACAATGTAATACAATATCTCAAATTGGTTGGTAAGATTGGACATACGTCTATGAATGTAAAACAGTTTAAACCCTTTCAAAAATCCATAAACTTTTTTTAATGGATCATATGTGATTGAAAAAAGTCCCACTTGTATTACATAATGACCACATAGTAGTATTACAACTTGAAAATTATACAAGTATTACTTGATAAGCTTAAAACATCATCTTCTCTTTTGAAGTCAACAAATTTGATTGAAAAAAGTCCCACTTGTATTACATAATGACCACATAGTAGTATTACAACTTGACAATTATACAAGTATTACTTGATAAGCTTAAAACATCATCTTTTCTTTTGAAGTCAACAAATTTTAATTGGTTGAGCTAATGTCATTTAATACTCTTTCAATTCCAATTAATGTTATTTATAATTAGACTTTTTTTTTCATTTCATCAAGTTCTTTTTTGTGTTCGCAAGCTCACGCACACACACCATATGCCCCACCCTGGTTTGAACTTGGGTCTCCCGAAAGAAAGCCTAAAGCCCTAAAGTGTTGTCGCACTAGGACTATAACAATTAGTTGATTCCATATCATACATATACTTCGACATTTCCCTCATTGTCCATAATTTAAGAAAAAACTTTCATCTTCATAAGATATAATATTATTACCTGGATTATATTGTATATTATTACCTGGATTATAACAATACTAAACTCTTTTTTCCTTTATTGAAGGTTGTATATAGCTAAAGATTTTTAAACCACAAATAGATTAATTTTAAATTTACATAAAAATGTTAATTTAATTTTTAAATTAAAAATACATAGCCTTACAATTTTTAAGTTTAGATTCAAAGTAAGATAATATTTGCACATTAAAATTACTTAAACTATAGGTGGAACATGTTTCAACTTTACATAACTTCAATTTATAACATGTGGAGTTGAAGATTGATCTGTAAAATAAAGAATGAATTCACAATTTATCACATACATTTACAAATTTTAAAAAAATTTGGAGTGGAGATTAAAAAAAATTTCTATAATTGAATGAAAAGTTTTTAATTTTATAAAGTATAAAGAAGTTAGTTGGTTGAATTATAAGAATAAGAATATCAATCTCTTTCAATTAACTTTTTTATGAAAACATTATGTTAAGAACTTATAGTCTGTTGGGGATAGCTAACTATAATGTATAAGCAATCCTTAATAGGTTAGGTTATTATTGAAGCTTTGAAGAAAAAGTTAGAAAAAGCATTTAAAGAAGGTAAATAAGCTAAAAATAGATGTAAATTAGTAGAGTTTTGAAACAAGGCAATATAATATCAATGTCTGAGAGGAGATGGAGATGAGACATATTGGTTGATGAGATTGAACATATGAGTCTAAGCATGTAAAAGGGTTTTAACCCTTTCAAAAATCTAAATTTTACAAAATTAAAAAAAAAAGAAAAAAGTTTTTTTTTTAATAGATTATATATGATTGAAACGAGTCCCACTTATACTTATAATGATCACGTAATAGTATTACAACAATTATGCATGTATTGCTCCATAAGATTCAAACATCATTCTCCTCTTTGAAAGTCAATTGGTTTAGTTGATGTCATTTAATACTTTTCCAATTCCAATCAATATTATTTATAATTAAACTTTATTTATTTTTTCGTAAAGTATATAACAATTAGTTAATTCCATATCATAAATGTTTATATTTATTTATTTTATTTAAAAGTTATAAGTACCCAACCTTCCCAAAAAAAAATCAAAATGTTTTGCACTTGTCATAACTTCAATTTGTCATAACTTCAATTTATTACATGTGGAATTGAAATGTTTAAAATATTTATTTATTTTATTTAAAAGTTATGAGTACCCAACCTTCCCAAAAAAAAATCAAAATGTTTTCAACTTGTCATAACTTCAATTTATTACATGTGGAATTGAAATTTGATTTGTGAGAAGGCTAAGCTCATAAATAATAATAGTTAGATATTAGAGATTTACATACCATCACATGACATCATATGCATTTTAGAATTAAATTTAACCATAATCTATATATATTATTTAAAAAATATAATAAAGTTACTTAATTTTAAATAAATAATAAATTCACAATTAAAAAACTTTTGTAGCAGACATTAAAATAATCTTATTCTATAAACAAGTGCATTAAAAGACTCACACAATGTTTGATAAAAATAAAAATAAAAAAATAAAACATGTTTATCCACACTATGTATCTACGAGGCAGTAGTTATCAGTCATCATGCCAATCAGGTGAAAAGGGCATTCACTCTCCCGAGAGCCTCGGTGCTTCAAATTTCCTTTTCTTTCCTATTTTTTAAATAGCAAAATCGCTTTTGGAACATGAAGCCTACTTCACCTTTCAAAAGCATACATCTCGGGATTGCCAGCACGACATCCATGGATTGTCTGGCATTAGACCCGCAACTTCCTACCCTCCATCTGCCAACGGATTTTGGATTTAATTTATCTAATTTTACTAAGGTTACTTTGTTTACTTTGGCCAAATAAATTAATTAATTGCCATTAGGGGGTCACGGGCCAATGCCCGTGGGGACATCTTCCCAACGACCAAACCATACCTCTGTATTATTAAAATAAAATAAACATCGTTAAAATCTCGCACGTGATCTATGAGCAATAAAAGTTACAAGTCGTCCATCTTAACCACGGTAGAGACCGGACGACTTTAAACCGCAGACCGAGGTCAACGGGTCGATACGTCAACCCCTCTAAAAGTGCCGACTATGATATGATGTCACCCTTCACTGCGCCCGACGGTACCCGGAGCCACCCGGGCTAACGGTGTCGGCTGACGGCGTTAAGGGTGACGGCGCCACACTTCACGGCGTTAGCGGGCCATTAAAATAAGGAGAAGGAAAAAGGCACGAGACGAGAGGATTGAGGGCCAGAAGCTCGATTTTGTGCGAAGTTTTTGGCCTGTAAAGATTTTTTGCTTTGCGTCCTCCGTGCGGATCGATCGCGGGCCGCCCGGGAATCGAGCTGAGGATGGTAATTACGGTCGGGATTTCGTTTCATTGATTTTTTATCAGCGCGTGGCCGTCGATTACCTCCGCCTGGCGACTTGGCGTGCGCTACCGTGGAAGTTCGGGCGGAGGTCGGCTTCTTTCGATGGTTATTGATGGCGGAGAAAGAAAGCCGTTGAGTGCGACGAGATCGTGAGGCCGATTCTCTGTGAAGGAATATGTTCGAGTTTGTGGATATGGCGAGCTTTGCTTCTGTGCACGTGCACGCGGCGCCTGCCCGCTTGGAGCGCTTAAAGCCTTGAGCGTGACAGCTTTGCTTTGTCTTCAATTGTCCAACGCTTAACTGTTGTTCATATGTTTTTGGAGAACCGGATTTGCAGTCGTCGCGGGTTCGAGCTCCCTTCAGTCGAAAAAATATTCAGATCTCGTAGAAACACGGTAAAGGAAGGGCTCAGATTGTCCGACCGGGACTTCGAACGGAAATTCGGCGGGAGATTTTGTCAGAATTCAGAAAATGTGACCAAGATTTGAACTTTCACAATCGGGATAAACATTTTCCCGCATATGCTATGTTTTCAGCAAAATTCGAAGCGTAATACAGTTCAGTGACCTCCTTTGCATGAGCTGAAGAGCAGCACGGTTTAGTTTGGCTTTCGTTGGAAGAATTTGGAGCGAAACGTTGCTAATTTCGGCTGTCTTTGCGTAAAATCGAAGCCGAAGTACGTTATCGTCTCCAGATGGGAAACCCAGCCTACTGAAAGCTTGAAATGTTGTTTGAATTGCAGTAAATCCAGAACATTTAGAGGCTGTAGAGTATAATAGTACTTAAGGGACTTTGTTCCACCCTTTGGAATTTTTAATTTCCGAGGAGAAACATGAAATGGCTTTGTCTCCTCGTCCAAGTGCAAGCGTGGGACCTTCCAAGGAATTAGCAGCGGCAGCAGCACCGCCAGCAAGCCAAACTGCCGTGTATATTTCGCCCGCGTTGCATCCCTGCGCGGTTCGATCCTCAGATCTCTCGTATTCCGTTTCAGTAACTCCTACCTTCGCTTCCTCGTTCCACGACTTGCGAGCGCAAGAAGCGTCTCCCGCCAGCCGTTTTATGGAGCTTCCCCCACCTCAGAATTCTTCGGAAGGTAAATTCCTTTATAAGCCAAAAATGGCTCGTCTTAGCGCTTTCATTATGTTCCCGTAAAATTTTGTTGCTGTAGTCTAAAAGAGATCGGTCAGTCGCAGGATCGAAACCTCCACACGACTTCCTCTCGCTGTACGGGGCCCCCTCGTCGAACCGCGTGGAGCACAGATCCAGCCAAGGCAAGCTATCTTTGCTTCTATTTCTCTTAACCAAAACAAGAATTTCGTCGACTCCGATTAAAACATCCTTTTGTTTTTTACAGGGCTGTCGACGTACCTCACGACGCAGGATTTTCTCCAACCCCTGGAAAGGGGTGGAAAGAACGGCCACAACAACAACAACAGCAGCAGGGGGTCGGAGGCTTCATCCGCTGAGGGGTCTGCTGCCACGTCGACCTCGTCGGTAGAGCATGTTCTCCCGGGCGGCATCGGCACTTACACCATAAGCCACATTTCCGGTTACGCTCAGGCCAACGGCAAGTCTGAAGCATCTGCCGTCGCTGCTACTCCTCCCCTCCCCATGGTACATGTGAATGCAACGGAAGCGAAGACGGAAGTAGCCAGGGCTCCTCCGGCGGTGGGGAACAATTACGGAGGAGGAACCCCCGGATTCGCATTGTGGGAAGAACGCGTCCGCGTCCTCGACGGGAATCGAACCTCCGAAGGTCATGCCAAAGGTGATGCAACCAAAGGTCTGCGATCAATTTTTTTAACAAGTTTCCGTTACCGTCCAACAAACTCTATTAAATGCAGTACGTAATTCGGTGGGGTTAATTTTGGTAATAATGTTTGGGGATGGCGTTGGTTTGCAGAATATTTGGAGAAATCTGGGTATTGGTCGGCTGCAGGAAGACCCAAAGGAGAGTTGTCCTTCCTTGCCAAGAATTCGTTCGCTCTCAGCTCCGTCGAGACCACTCAGCAGCCACTTTCTTCATCCAGCAAGTAAATAGTATTCATGTGCAAAGAAGGTTGTTATATCATATATTTGTTTCTTCTCTATTAAATTTAAAGTGATTTTTGGATCTTCTGGTTTCCAGGCAGCGGCCGCAAGGGAGTCAGGGATTTGTTGAGATGTTGAAGTCCATTAAACCCATTTCGGAAGATGACGAGGATGAGGATGAGGAGTATGTAGATCGGAGTCGGGACGGCCGGAAGGAAAGTTCGTCCCAGAAAGGTATTCTTTAGGTTTCATGTCCCGGAGGGCTTCTTTCTGTATGCCTTTAAGTTGTGAAGGGGATATTTTTGGTAAAATGATTAATTAAATGAATCTGGCAGACTGAGGTGAGCTTCAGAACTATTAGGAGGCAATTTTTGAAGCCACTTCGCCCGATCAACATTCTGCTTACGTAAATCAAATAGAATTGAGTGCATTACAGATACATACGTTTCAGTAATATCACGTTAAGATTAAAGATTCTTGCCAGCTGTGTATCTAACCTGAGTATAGTTAATTATTTATTTTAACCAGTGCTGCATGGGCATTTTTATTACCAGTGTTTGGGATTAGCCAGCTGTAAATTTATTTATTTGCCTTGTCTGAGTTGTTCCATTGGTAGCAGTGGTTGTCATTTTTCCTTGGGTCCAGTTCGATCAAAGCAGTGGTTGTAATTTTTCTTGGGTCCAGGCCTATTGGCGGTAGTGGTTGTCATTCTTATGGGTCCTGCCTTTAATATAAAAAAATATTTATACTGTAACATTGTAAAACGTGCCTTATCTGTAGAACCGTATCACATAATGATGCATGTTAGCTGATGTTACCAACATTCTAAACTTAGGCTTATGTATTTTGGATTTATGACAAATGATTTTGTTTTTTTTTTTCACCTATGAGCTTTTGGTATTTGAAGCTTTAGGGATGGACTCGGTCGTTATGGATCTTACTGTATCTGAGTTTTTCCTTTTTGTTTTTCTTTTCAACAGAATAATATCATGTTTACTAGATATTTTCATTATTTTTCCTCTCTCTGCTGTCATATTTCCTCTCTGCTTGCCCTTCTTAATGCTTTTTCCTTGCATGAAAGTAGTGAAGTAAGATATGATAAATTCGCATGCCTCATTTTTATTCTACTCCTGCTCCACAAAGTTTGGTTCTTGAAGAACCTTAATGAAAAGAGTAACGCATTTCGTCAAATCACAAAACAACAAAGCCTGGCCTCGAAAACCTACATATTGTGTCAATTTTCCTGGCATGTAAATAATGACTATGAATCTAGTTAAAAAAGTTAGAATATCTGAATTGGGAATGCAAGGTGATTTTACTGTGGTGTTACAATCTGTCGATAGTAAATGCCTTCTGGCTTCAATTGTCTCCAACTCTCTGTTTAACTGTGTATTAATTTTCATGCTTTTGCTTGGTGATTGATGTATGCACATGAGCTTATTACTTGGTGGCGTCAAATGTGTGTAGTATCAGTCTTTCAAGTATATAAATGTCTGTGCCTAAGTTGGACTATGTTACAAACATACTCAAATCTATAAGTATTCAAATACGATGCTTATTTCCTAGAAATTTTGCTTATGGGGGAAAGAAAATGCATTGAGCAAGGATTTTATATCTGAAGAAGCAATATGTTTTTTCAGGTGAGGCACTGCCAAAGGTAGATGGGAAAAGCAATGATCAGAGAGCTAACACCCCCAGGTCCAAGCACTCTGCAACTGAGCAGCGTAGACGAAGCAAGATAAATGACAGGCAAGTTATAGCTCGCCTATTTTATTGTAATTTTGTGCTCTGAAGTTGCTTGTGTAATCTAAATATAATATCTTTCCATACTCATTCTCATCTATTTAAGGTGGTCATTCCATGCATGCAAAACATATTCTATCCAACATTGTACTCCAAAAAGGCGTTCAACAAGTATTTTATTTCATTCTGATATTGGACCTTGTCAAGTCATTATCGTGGGCCTTCATGACTATAGCTGGTGGACACTACAGTTTCATTCATCATTTTTTTTTTTGGCAATTTATTCAAGGTTTTGGCCTTTATTGTTGTTATTGGTAGGTGTTGAACCGTAAATCACATGAATATAAGCTCTATGTTGTATGTATCAAGGCCATATATATGATTTTTTGCTAAAAACACAGATTAATACACAGTATTGCATGCAATAGCAGTCTCAATAGAAGGGTTCTAATTTATATGAGATGCAGTTAGATTTGAGGTTTCTCCTTATGATACAAGATCTGTGGATGTCTTCATTTGGTCTCATAGAAGCATTTGTGCTCTTGGAGTAGGATTTACCAAATTGGTGTCAGATTAAATAAAGTTTTATTAACCATCTGGTTAAAGATGATCGACAACACCCATTTTATTGAAGGGGCTAAACCTATGGAGGTAAAGAATTTGAAGTGATATATACAAGTTCAAGTGATAAGTGACCTGGTCACCTTTAGGGGGTTTCATACTCCAATTGGGCATGCTGGCTAGGCTGGGACCAAAAAGTCACCATTTCCTTTACGTTTGTGGACTTTGTGAAGAGTCATGCTGAGCAAAGACAAGATAACTAGAACAGTCAAAGTACCAGGGGGAGAACATGAGGATGAGACCTTTGAGCTAGGGTTTGATAGACAACCCTTATTGTTATCAGTGGATGATACAATTGTGTTTCTATTTTCTTTTTGTGCTTTAGTTCTTTCTTATGACAAGTGACACTGACATGCAATTCCTCCTAGCATATTAGTGATTGGCTTCATTTTTGAGCTAGCGCAATGGACTAGAATGGAGCAGGGTTTCACATAGATATAAGGTAACTAAATCTAATGACTAAAGAAAAACTATCCATGGACGATAAGACCAATGGTGCAACTTGCACTGTATAGGAACGGTGTAGTCAGAAAAACATGTTTAATCACTGAATTTAATCTAAAAGCATAAAAGAGACTGGATGTATTGGTAGCTTTTCAATGGTTTTTCAGCTGTATTGTCCCAAGGTATCTATGTGTTTAATGTCATTGCTTGAAGGGCACAAAGAACAGCCCCGTCTAATTGACAGGCTTCTTTACTAAGTATGTTCAACTTGTTCGATTATTCTTACTTGAGATGTCTTATTGTCAGGTTTTCCATCGGATTTGCTCTGGGACTTTCTAGTTTTTTAGATTTGAAATAATTTTACCTTCCGACAAGGGCTGTTTCTAGAATCTAGATTGAATGTTTCATTTTGAATTGGAGGATTTCCACCTAAGCTAGTTCTTGTATGCCCTTTTCTGGAGCTAGGCCTGTCTCATCAGGCTAATTCTCCAGTTCAAAATGTCTAGTTTACTTTGTCTTGAGTTCAGCTGCTTCTTAATTGACAACAAGTTCAAAGAAAATTCATAGGTCATGCGGAATCAGGATACAGTTGTTGGTTATGGGCAATGTTAAAAAGGTCTGCTGAATCTGTCAATGGCATTTGCATGAAAGTTTCAAGTAAGCATCATCGTTTCTGAAAGTAAAGATGTTAATAAACTCTGCTTGGTCCATCGAAGAGTTGAATTGGTAAACATTATTGCATAGAGTACAGCATTGTTCAGTTTGACACTGAAGTTTATTGCAACAGTCAAAATATTATTTCTTTTGTGCTTAGCATTTATAACTACTTGTCTGTATTATTATCAGACTTGGATTTTAGTACACCATGTAAAAGCTGGTTACTGTATACATTAGATTCTTGTATCCAGAACTAAAGAATAACAGAAAACTTGATTTTTAACTAGGAAATGTTAATTTTCTTCCTCTTTTTTTTGAACAAGCGCTTAGTTTCATGGAGTGTCCGTAAGTGTTTTTACAATAGTGATTTAACAAGTTGCTTGTGCTGTTAATGATTCAGATTTCAGACATTGAGAGAGTTAGTGCCACATTCTGATCAAAAGAGAGACAAAGCATCCTTTCTTCTTGAGGTAATTCCACATAGATTTGTTCGACTTTTCTTCCAATCTATAAAATGTCTTGTAAATTGTTATGAACAGTGTAAACATGTACTGCATAGTATTGCCACTGAGTTCAGATATTTATTTGTATGCCTTCCCAGGTTATAGAATACATCCAAGTTTTACAGGAAAAGGTCCGCAAATATGAAGCAACAGAGCAGAGCTGGAATCAGGAAAGGATGAAAACTATGGTCTGGGATCTATGCAAGGTAAATATTTCTGTTTGTCCTCATTGGAATTTGGATTTCTGATTCTTGGCAGTTTAATTCAGTTCATAGCGTATGACTTTTCTGTAAGCTCATTTTCAGGTTTCTCTTTTCTTCAAGAGCTACTCATTTTTATTACCAAGTCCTGTACAATTTATACCATGGAGCTGCTTGCATCTTCAATTTTCAGATTCTTTTGTTGTGCATTTGTCTGTCACACTTTATTTCCATGGCATAATTGTTTTTGGAATAAAATGTTTAATGAGTCTTTTGATGTCAAAACGTATTTGAAATGTCACTTTATGGATTCACATTGATAAAATTTTATTATTTTGACACAGAAAAGCCCAGGCCATGGAGAGTTACCTGCAGATGGCTCTCGCACTACTGCTACTACTGTTTTGGAGTCAAAACAAAACAGTGAAGTTGCTGAGCTAAACAAGCCCAGGACTTCAAATACAATACATGATGAAATGAGTACTGCTGCTACAGATATTCACTCAAATTCGCAGACCCTAATGAAGACTAATAAGTCGAGTCCAGTTATTCCTGTCTGTCCACTTCCCTACAAAGAGAAGGAAAATTCTTCGGTTTTCAACAAGGGAGTTCCACTCACACTTTCCATGCAGCAGTGTGTATACTCCCCATTTGGAAGAAATTTCACACATCCTGTTCATCCTCAGGCAAAACCAGCATCTGAAATCCATTCTTTACCAAGTGTTCAGGGTATAGCATCTGGCTGCATGCCAATTAATGCATACTCTTTTGACAGGGAGAAAGAGGCCAACTGCACATCACCTCTTCTTTTGTCACGTTTTCAAGAAAGTACTGCAAATATGGTAAAAACTACAAATGGACATGAAAATCAATGGTCAGAGCTGAGGGCATCTCACATGTCTTCACTTCCACAAGATTCTGGCAGGAATGGAGGGATACCAGGGAAAGATGGAAGTGTAGATCCAAGGTCAGCATCTAAGCCAGATCAGCATTCAAACCCATATTTTAATGACTTTTCAAGTCTAACTCAACGAGGACCTCAATTGGAAGCTGAACTAGCAAATAAGCAACAACCACCACGGTCATCATCTCCTGACCAACATAGGGTGAGTGACTCTCGTTTGCCTGCGAATGAACAGGAGCAGCTTGTGATCCAAGGTGGTGTCATAAATGTTTCCAGCGTTTACTCTCAAGGGTGAGTTTAAGATATCAACAGGGCCATTTGAATTGAATTATGAGGTTTTGACATCATCTTGCCTGTTTGAGTAGATGTGCAATTATTTTTTATTTGATTGTCTACTACTTTTAGATACATGAATTCATTACATCCCATGGCTGCTGGGTGTTTCTTATGCATTCTCTGATTTCTATTAGTGTTTTTTAGTCTTTCGATAGACTTTGATAGACAACAGTGTGCACTTTGAAGATCGCCTTCTTGTCATACTAAGGCGATCGTTAAAAAACTAATAAATTAATAATTATCTGAAATTCTCAGTCAGTAGGTGGGAAAACTTACAGCAAAAAAAATTATAAAGTTTTTCAGTAATTAAAAATAAAAGTAATATATCTGAATGAGCAGAAGCCTGAAACTCATTTGGTTCCAAGAAAATTGAGTTATTGTTTTCCAATGGCATTAGGATTCTTTCACATCAAGCATGATTGTTGTTAAGCTGAATGATACACTTTCCATGCGCTCTTTCTCTTGTATTAAACTACCTGTTTGCTTCAATATGTAACAAGATTTCCTTGAAATAAAAAGTTTTGGATTATAATAGAACAGGATTTTGCCTATAAGAATTTTTCATTAAGGATTCTTGTCCTTAAGATGGAAAAAAAGAAAAAAAGTCCTTCCATGATCTTGTTTTTTGATAAATGATCTAGTGCATGGAGCAGACTTATTTTTCTCGTCTTATCTTGTTGTTTGCAATCAATTTCATCTCGCCATGATCTTTTTTTTCTTTTAATCATATGTTTATGTGCATGAGTGAAATTCCGTTCACGTTAATACCTATCTATCTATCTATCTATGGCATAACTGTCAAGGATCTTGGCATCATATGGTTGATTGATGGATGTTTGTCACTTTGTGTTGTTTTTTCGTTCTGTAATACTGATCAGCAATGCTATACATTGATAGTATCATTTAGCTTCCTTATGGCAATGATCTGTGTTTTTGTCAATTCTTTCTTTTTCTTTTTCTTTTTCTTTTTCTCCCCAAAAATGTGGTTTTGGTAAATAGGAAACAATTAAGTGTTCTGGAGACAGGTAAATCCAAAGCAAAAATACTGAATGATGCTTGGCTGAATCAAAGTCTCCTAGAGACTGAATGATGTTGGGCTAAATCATGAATTTCCTAGAAAAGTAAACGATATTAAGCTCTTCATGGGGTCCTACATGGGTAGTAATTATAACAAGAAATAAGCAGCAACTTTAGACTAAATAATATCACACTATAGAAAGATCACTGTCTTCTTTATTCTGCAATGCTAGGATTCCCACCATGACTTCTGGGAACAGTTTGTGCATTGGTCCAGCTTTCTTTCTTTTTTTCTTTTAACTTTAAATGTGAAGATCGAAGATGGAAATGTTGTCCTATACCAAGCAAGTAATTTGAATATCTTTCCAGTTGACATCCATTATCCATAACCCCTTGTGCAATATGGGATGCCCTTTGGGTCAATAATCACTATTTATTCTCCTTTGGTAGATTATGGAGTTAGAGGCAGTAAAAAGAATTGCATTCAGTCTATGTTGTTCCCAAAATATTTAATGCACCAAGCAAAGCATGTCAAAAATGATATTATTAAAGGGGCCTAAGTTTGCAAAAATGAAGAATACTAAACTCTTGAAAAGTTTCAACAAAGAGATGAGCATTACTTGAACCCATGCAGGCATTCCACATAATGTCATATAAACTGGCATTGACATATTTTCAACAAAGATGAGGACATGCACATATCAAGGAGAGTTCTGACAAGCCTCTAAAACATGTTGGGAAATTATCACATAATCTTTCAATTATCAAAAGCTGGTATGTTTCAATTTTATCAACAAGAAGGCACTTGGTTAGCATTTATCATCTATAAAACTGTAATTCAATCTTGTTTCTATGCAAGTGGAAGCTACTATTGGCTATTACAAGAAATGAAAAAGAAATATCCATTTGATTTAAGAAAAGTTGAGGATGTAAATTCACTGTTCTACCAATATCTGATCATGTCTCTCTATTGAGGAAATATGATATAACTGAGTTCAAAGAATTATGAAAAGCCTAATAGAAAGGCTTACTTGGGAACCCTTGAAAGGTAGATTCTATCCCAGATGTGAATATTACCCTCGTGGTTGATTGGAGCAACACTTTAAAATTAGAAAAATAGGCTTTTTGAAGTTTACAACTACTCTCCTATTAGATGTATTTGTCATGGTCGTCAGTAGAGAGATGAAACTTCTATGTTACATTATACAAAGCTAGTACCATGTATCTGTCTAAACGCAAACAGAGCACATTTAGCAGTGTTCAGGCAAACATCATGGGCTATATTTTACCCAGTGACTGTTTCATACCATTTTCTAATTAAATCAATTAAATAGCTTAAATTTCCGTACATCTTAGTCTTTTATTGTTATTGTTGTTAATATCACCAAAACTCTATGATTATTCATTGTAAATTATATATCTTGCTAGAATATTTGTATCTAGCATATCTGGATTTGGTTCTATCAAGTTCAGAGATTCACCATCTCAGCTATACTTAAACATATTTCCTTAAATTTTATTTTGGAATTTGTTGAAGCTAATAATAGAAGCTCAATTTCTTTTTCCACAAGCAATTCTTTTGACTTAATACAGTCTTGGACATTTTAGATTGCTCAGGGTCATGCCTGAGAACATTTATTAAAGGTATAAGAGGATTGCAACATTATGCCTTACTACTAGTATTTTAATCATGAGGAAATGCCCTAGGTCTGTTGTTTGTACTGTCATCTTGTTACAAGATTGCAATTTTACTCAACAGACTCATGCCTATTTTTCTGGGGTGGTGCTGATCTCTCTGCAAATTGTGAAGAAAAACACAAAAAAGAAAAGCGAATGGATCCTTACATTTGAAACCATTGATGCAACATCCAAGCCTTTGTCAACAAGCTAATACAAATTGTGAGGTTTATAGCTGTTCAACATGAAATCCTTTTCTACATGTGTTTTTGGCATTCCATGATAAAACCAATGTGACGACAGCACATGACAAATACTTGAAGAGTGTTGTTAAACAATCTGTTACATCGGCATTTTATCCTCTTTCTTAGCTGTAACCATGCTATAAAGCTACAATCCAAGGCCAGAAACCCACCTTTGCAAATTGCTACTCAATGGCACAGAGCAACAAGGCAATGTCCCACAGCGAAAGTTGGGGGCAACAGTTACAGATTGGCTGGTGGATATTAATAACACTCTCATATCATATCATCTCGCTATTCTGTGAGCGGCTAGTTTTTCTATAATTAGAATTTTCATGTGAGGACCATTTTCATATGCTCCTGCAAAATCTTGTACTAGCATTATCAACAGTTCCGCATTGGATGATATGAAATTGTCACTTGTGGAAAAGAGTAGAGAGGGCTATTCTGTTACATAGAGAGCATAATTATAAATAGAAGTTTTAAACATATTTGATTGATTTTTATTTTATATTTTGAAAATGTGTAAAGCACATGGACAAATTTGGATAAATTCTTATGTTCAGATTTGTTTTACAACCAATTAGTACATGTGGAATTTTTTTCCATTTGTTCTGATAAATTTTTCCCTGAAATACAAAGGAAATTTATTTCTAAGTTAGGGTGTGTCTTCCTTTTTTAAATGAAGGAAGACGTTTGGTTTCCACTTTACAAAAAAACAATTGCAATAATTTGATTGAATTGGCTGTTGTATTCTCTTTATCTCTCCTTTTGATTTTGTTTCAATACAACCTAAATGACCCTTTTTTTTTCATTGCTTTTTAGAAACATTCAGTAATAGTTTGAAATTCCATTTGAGTACATGCAAGTTATTCTTAATCGTGTAATTTTTTTTTGTTTCGTTAAAATGTCTTTATAACTTTTGTCATCAAAACTATCTTCATGCACTTTTACATGATTTCCAATGGTGTAATTCGCATGGCCTTTTAAATATGCTAAAAGACCATTCAATATCTTCCTTTAGGAAAGGACACCAAAGAAATTTAAATTTCTTCAATTTTACTACTAAGCAAAGCCATGCTGTCACCTCCTCCCATGTATTCTTTAACCAACAGTTAGAGAAAATTAACCAATTTCCCAAAATGTGAATGCCATCTTTTCCGTGCTCAGGGTCATTAATAATATCTGTTTCTGGTGCCTCTGCTTTGTATTTAGCCACAAAAGCTGCCTTTTCCTCTTTAACAGTGTTAATACTTGGTTAGTATTTAAAAACTAATCCTTTTCCTGGCTAACGTATTTTTGTCTTTCATATATAAAAAGATATTTTTGTGTTGACATGAGTTTGTTGACAGGTTGTTGGATACTTTAACCCAAGCTTTGAAGAATTCAGGATTGGATCTTTCACAAGCAAACATATCGGTGCAGATTGACCTTGGTCGGCAGGCTGTGACATCTGGTGCTACAACTAATACAAAGGTCAGACATGATACTTATTAGTGAAGCTAACTTGTTGTTGAATCTTATTTGCAAGGAATATAACGAAGTACAAATGATGAATAGAGCAAAAACACTTTATTTTTACATGCAACTGCTGTACTGTATTAATGCTCTTCTGAACATTTTGACAGGAGCAGAGTCACAATGAAGAGGAATCATCACAAAACCACCAGTTACAAGGGCAATCAAGGGCGGCAGATACAGCTTCAGAGTGTGAACAGCCACAGAAAAGGCCAAAGATTGAGAGAGATTTTTAATTAAACGTATTGTTTCACAAAAGCAGCAAAAGCTTGCTTGGGGCCTAATACTCTTGTGCAATAAAATGTGCTGCCAACATACTTGAGTGAGTCATTCTCTTATACAAAGAGGAAGAATTTTTATTTTCTATTTTTCCCTTTATTTGGACTCTAGAATTTGACAAAGGAAAGTCCTAAAGCTCTACCCTTTGTGGAAATATAGTGTACGAATGCAGTGTAGATTAGAGGCAAATTCCAAGCTTGTTATCATAAGCTCATTTTCCAGTGTGTGATATATAAGAACAGAATAGAGAGAAATTACAAAGGTTGTTTTCATATTTCACCTCTCTAATTCCATTGCAGAGAATGCATGCTTGACACTCTTCACTTTAAGGATCTGTACATTTGTTTTCCCATGTACCTATCAAGGTGCCACTGTCAGGAAAAGAGTTATTCCCTGCAGGCTAGAAAGCACAGTGTGCATTTCAGAAGACATGTACAGATTTTTTTTTTGGTCCTTTCCCCATGGTCTCGGGTTCTTTTTGGTCTGCGGAGCTTCTAAAACTGTTGTAAATTATTCTTTAATTGGAAATTGATGTATTTAACCATGAAATAAGGATTTGGAATGTGGAGGAAACTTGCAACTGGCTGTTCCATACATTCCATTGACACTATGGGTGAGAACCTTGTAAATGTGTTTCATCCATGTTACATGGGCATGGTTACTAAAGTATGTATTCCATTTCTAGTGAAGGGAAATGTCATTTCTTTTTCTGGATGCACTCAAATTGTTTACTTCTAAAATTTCATTTTGGTGCATGCCCCTATTAAATTCGAAATTTAATAAGCATGGTTGAAGCTATTGATGTCGACCACTTGGTCTACAGGCCAGAACTAAAGTTGGTGTTGTTATCTCCAGTATTTCCAATATAACTTGTTCTTTATTTGATTTTGTGGAAGTTTAAAGTAACTGTGTTTATTTCATATAATTACATGCAACTTTTTCTGATTATTTTGACCTACTTTAGATCATAGCTTTGACTATGCTGCTGCTTCTTTTTTTTTAAAGATCTGGAGGAAATGAACGATGAGTTCTTGAATAATGACTTTAACTTTCCGAATGCATGTGTGTTTTCTTGTGGTGAATTCAGCCTAGCTTGCAATCATGGTCTGTTTCTTGGTCCACCACCGCCAATTGATTTCTTCTTGGTACCGGTCTAGTTGACTTTCTTTAGCATTATATAATTTATATTTTAGAACCGAAAATCCATAATGCTTCCTACATTAAGATGGAAATGGAATGGAGGATCTTAACGCTTATATAAAATTGGACTAAGTGGTTGCAACTATTAATTAGCTTATTGGAGCTATGTACTTAAAATAGTGAATTGCTAATCGTCCGTGCGAACTGGATAAAATACAAAATATTTACAGGAACCATTACAATAAAATACTGATTCATATATCATATATTATATATATAAAATATTTAAACGTTTAGGTGTTAAAAGAACAAATTCTAATCAGCAGCATAAACAGAAGCAAGAGTACGGAGAGACGACGCATGGCCAGAAATGAGCGACTGATGAGGCATGAAAGATCAGTGCATGTCTTGTGCGTAGACAAGCACTCATGACAACTTACACCGAAAGTTACTGAAAGTTTTTGTTATTGCTTTACGTTGTATTATTTTATATGTTCTATTGAAAAGAATTTTGATGATTATGATATCAAACGGTTATTGTTTTTGGTTCACGTGCTCAGAGAATCTTTCCTTTATAATTATTATTATTTAATTATAAAATATGTTTGTGGCATCACAAAGTTTTGCTAATGTGTTTTAATATTGTTTATAATATGTATATTTTTTCTTTAAATAATTTCTTCTATTATTTAGAGATGGTTTGGATAACAAGTTTCAATATTGTTTTGTATTATGCAGTATAGTTGGGTTTATTATTTACTTAAGATAAGATGATTGTTAGATTGATTGTTTGAATGATATGCGATTAGAATATGTTTTTTCTTAACCTTAGATTTTGATTGGCATTCGTTAAAAAAAAGAAAGTGAGTTTTATTTTCCGTATGTATTATTTTTTTTGAATAGTTTGGAAAGCTAGAGGTTACTCTAGAATTGAACCTTGGTTTCGAAAGCTTAATGTTTAAAGTACAATACTTTTTATTATTACGATGTTTCTGTTTAAATAGTGTAGTTTCATTATATTAATTTATAATTTAATGATTTTTAATTTTTTTATAATTGAAAAAGTAAAATATGGTTTTATAATATTTACCTTTATTTATTATTTATTTTATTATTTTAAAATGTGTTGTATATTTTGGTTTAGATGATAAGGACATGAAAATTAAGATTAGAAGACGTAAGTGTAAATTATTTTGTTGTTGTTGATATGCATGGATAAAGGTGCTTATTTGTTTTATTATTTTAAAATGTGTTGTATATTTTGGTTTAGATGAATAAGGATATAAAAATTAAGATTAAAAAGATGAAAGTGTAAATTATTTTGTTGCTGTTGATGTTATGCATGGATAGAGGTACTTATTTGTTTTGTGTTGTATATTTTGGTTTAGATAAATAAGAATATGAAAATTAAGATTAGAAGACGAAAGTGTAAATTATTTTGTTGTTGGTGATGTTATGTATGGACACAAGTACCTTAGACCGCAAAATTTAAACCACTCTTCTCTTTACAAAATTTAAACTATTGATCTTTTTATAATGAGCGTTCTCACCATAGGGACTTGAGAGTGCAAAACCCTTTCCGCTTTGCTAAGATCTCATGTATAACTATATCATATAATCATATAATTTATAAGTTGTTTTTGATATATGTCAAAGAGGAGTTTAGGTCTAAAGTTCCCCATTCACCATAAGGACTCACTTGAGTGCAAGACTCGAACCCTTCACCTCTTCACAATAAGTGCTCTCACTCACCATTTTACCAAAACCTCATGGATAATTATATCACATGATGGTACAATCCATAAATTGTTTTTGATATATGTCAAAGAGGAGTTTAGACCTAACGTGTGGTTATAACTTTAATTATTGGCTTAGGCGTAAATGGAAAGAGAAAGGGGATTTAGCTTGACATGATACATTTTGCAAATTATGGAAAGGTAACATGAATTAGGTCATAAGGGTGAGGAATGTGTTATAACTTTAATGATTGGCTTAGGCGTAAATGGAAAGAGAAAGGGGATTTAGCTTGACATGATACTTTTTGCAAATTATGGAAATGTAACATGAATTAGGTCATAAGGGTGAGGAATGTCAAAGCTTTTGATGTCATTTTAGAAGATGAAGTTGCTTGAAAGTTAAATAAGATATTTGAGTGGAAGGTCTTAGGAGGATGGTGAAAGTGTGTTGTGATAAAGGTAAATGTAACAAAATTGGAAGTAAAACAAAATAAATATTTTACAGATTTTAAGGTAAAATGATCTAAAATGTAATTTTATAGTTTGCTTTATTTCTTTTTCCTTTGTTTAGTTTGCAAAAGGAAACTCCTTTAGGTAAGGTGTTGAATTTTCTAGTTTCAATCAAAGTGGTTAGATAAAAGAAAGATAACTCACTAATGGAGTCAATAGCCAATGTGACAATCCAAATGACAATGTTGAAATTTCACATTTGTGTTAGCTGAACAAACTCAACTTGCACTAGATAAGGTGTCCTAAAATGGTTATCTAGTGTTTTCATTATAAAAAATAAGATATACTAATGAATGTAATTATTTATACTTAGAATAAACCAAACTAAAAATGCAAAGTAGGATATAGATGTTAGTGATGAAATAGACCAATGGTATGAACAAAGAATCTAACTTTTCCGTTATATTAAAAGATATCCATGAGGGATTCTATTAAAAACTCATTAAAATTTATATTGTATAATTAGGCACACTAAAAAAATATCAATTAGCAAACATATACAAATTTTTAGTAGAAATCAACACACCTTGGATTCATGTTATGATACAAGCAATCCAATGATGTTAATATGTAATTTACGTCTTTGGGATCCTTTGCATGATCCTCCTTACCAAAATTCTTGAAATAGTATAAAGGGAGAAGAACCTTTTAGGGCGGTCCCTAGCTATAAAGCCAAAGCAAGAACCTAATTGTTAGTGGGTGAAGTAGGCAAGTTCCTAAGCTAGTGAAGAAAAAAAACATTAATTAATGAAGAATAACATCTCAACAAAAACACTGCAATGTCAAAAGTCATTGGGTTCTCTTAACGGAGACCCAAGTTCAATTCACGGGTATATGCCCCCACTTTTCAACCTCTTCAAAAAAATAATGAGGAATAGTCTCTATTTATAGGCTTATTATAAGTTAGATGATTATTTAGGATTCCTTATTGGTTCAACCAAGTGTTAGACACATTATAGGAACATAAGAAGATTTAAAATTATCATATAAATATAATGACTTATATATCTTTATTCTCTAAGGAAGATCATTTCAATTTACTAATTATCAAGTCAACATTGACAAGTATAGGGCATAGACTCTAATATGCTCATTTTACACTACCATTATACTTGTTCAACGGGGGATGTAATTACCTATTAATTGAATTGCTAGGTTTGAAATGATGTATCTAATTGAGATGGTTGACAAGTCATGACTAGACAAAATTTAGGTAATTTTGTAGGAATGACTCAAATTTTGGATGATTTAAATATTTTGGACAAACAATTAACTTTATTAGCAAATTGGATGATTGCTCTTAACATTGAAAAGGGAGGTCCATAATCAAAGTAGATTTAATTCCTTATTGAACGAAAGACACCATATTGTTGAATTCTCTCTTACGTGTACATTGTGTTAAGAAAAAAACTAGAGTTTTTAATTATTCTTATTGGATACTTCCATGTGTCAATACTTTTGCTGTATGTAATCCATCCTTATGCATAATTATATCAACTTCTAAAGGGTTTCTTGATAAAGCTAAGCAATATGTTTATTGGACCTAATAAAAAAGTTAAGATCATGAATGTTTTGAGCATTGGAAGATTACGTGCTTAGCATGTGATCTATTTCTATTACCATAAATCTTGATGATCTATTAAAGAATTTCATGCGACCATTGACTAATAAAGGTAAGGAACCTGAAATAGACCAATACGACTTGGTTGCGAGGGAAAAAAGTAGAGAGGGGAGGGTCCCGATCCCTTCCCTGCTCCCCCTCCCCTGGTTCCTGCCTAGTCCCTGACTCTTCCCAAGTCATCCCTCCATGGGATTGTTTGTTGCAGATGATCTCCTTGATGGAGATCCTTCTCTTTCTGCACCTCTCCCAGTTGGTCAAGGTTCCCTTGTTTGAGTTTTTGGCCTGGTGCTTCCCAGGGTTCCTTGCTGTTTTCAGGATCCCTTCCCTTTTTTTCCCTTAGGCTTCCCCTTGGGGTTTTCTGCAGGTTTTTGGCATGGATCTGGTTCCTTGCGATTCTCCGGGTGGTGGGGGAGATTGGTTGGATTTTTGATGGCTTCCTAGGTTTTCCTTTGAGGTCCTTACTGCTTTAGGGGTGGTCTGGGGGGGCCTCTTTTCACTTTTTTCTAGTGAATCCTCTCTGGGATCCTATGGCTGTTGTTGGTCCCGTCCCTATGGGGAGGGCCCTCATCGATTTCCCGCTTGGAGGCTTCTTCGTGCTGGTTCTGCTCCTTGGTGGACACCCTGGGCATTTGTTGGCCTTGGGGGGGGGCTTTTTCTCTTCCTGGGTTGTTCCCAACCTTAGTTCCAATTCCCTGAAGCTTCTCCTGTGCAAGGATGGGATTCTTGGCCCCTGTTGTTGGGGTTCTCTGGGTTCTTTTGCATTTTTCAAATCTTGGGGGGATCTGATCTATGCATGCAGACATTGGATCCCCCAGGCTAGGCTCCCAGGGATCCCATTTTTGTGGTTGTTACCTCTTCCTGCCTAGGATCCCCAGTCCCTATATCCCTGGTCCCTTAACCTGTTGTCTTTTCCTGTTGGTTGTCCTGGGGGCGGGATTCTCTTGGTGGTGCTTTCTGGTTGCTTCCCGATGGGCGGGATCTCCTCTTTGCTGGTTTTCAACTGCTTCCTACTAGGCGGGATTCCCCCTTTTTTTTGGGCAGGATGGTTTCCCGCGGGGCGGGATTCTCCAAAACCGTTGGGTTTCCCGCTGGGCGGGTTTTTCTCATTTCTTGCTGGTTTTCTCGGGAGGCGAGATTCACTTGGTAGAGGTTTTTTGCTGCTTTCTGCTGGGCGGGATCTACACTGGGATGGATTTCTGCTGCTTCCCGCTGGGCGGGATTCACTCTTTGGTGGTTTTTCGACTGCTTCCCGCTAGGCGGGATTTATATTATAATGGTTTTTTTCCGCTTCCTGCTATGCGGGATTTACACGATGACGATTTTCAGCTGCTCCCTGTTGGGCGGGATCTTCAAAATTACCTTCCTTCAAAATTGGTGGTTTCCCGCCCAGTGTTCAAATTTACTTGTTCCCACTGGGCGGGATTGTTCAAATTTACTTGTTCCTGCTGGGCGGGATTTCTGTTTGTTTTTCATTTTCAAGGTATTGGTGCCTTGGGCCCAGAATTTTGTTGTAATGGCTTATTCTTGGCATGTTATTACCAACTCTTATGTAATCAGGTTTTGGGATCCTAGTTAAAACCCGTTGTAAATACAAACACTACTTAACCAAAAAAAAAAAAGGTAAGGAACTTGCATACCCAATTAATTATATTAGGAGTATGCAAACCACAAGAGGAATATACATAAGGTATCTAGAATGCAAGATAAATATTTTACCTGTTTCACCCATCATATTCATATTTTCAACACAAGATAATATAAGGTAATTTCATAGTTGATCCCTAACCACAAGTTTAATATTGCTTATGATTAGCTACTTCCTCTAATTTTAAGAGAACGAGTCTAATATCAAGTGCTACATTACTATTAGGACACCATTCTAACGTTACTTTGTAATTCTTATTATTATGTAATAACCCACTTCCAACATGGAGGGATTCTATTATAATGTTATTTTGTAATTCCTCGTATTGTATGTGGTAAATAAGTCACCTAGCCAAGTGGTGCCATCGCATGTAACCGTTTTTAAGATTATAACTAATGGTGCCATTGCATATAATCGTTATCAAGATTGTAACCGATGTTTGGTAGAATATTCTAGCTCGAGTGGCATTTCGTATGTAAGCCAAGTGACATTTTGCATGTAAGCCAACTCTTGAGCCTTTAGGTAGGATTGCATGTAGCTCTCTTTAAAAGGCATGAAGCCATATATGAATGTATCTTTTTGCAAGCTAATAAAATAGTGAAGGAGGTTTCCCCCTCGAAGAAGCCTGTGATTCAAATCTATTTGTGAGATTGTTTCAATTATGCAATTACTTTATGCATAGTGTTATTATGTTATTTCATGTATTTTAGTTATCTTTTAGTCTTTTGTATATGTGAGCTTTATTTCAATAGTAGGTTCTTTACAAGTGGTATCATAGTGCTTTCTAGGTCCGAGTTCTGTTACGACTACAACAATTCTTGCTCAACAATTCTTGCTTGTTAGGTATAATTTTCCAGTGTTTTTCATTCTGTTTTTCTTTATTCAAAAAGCCAATTTTTTTTTCGTAAAAACCCAAAAAAATACAGTATATTTTTTTTTCGTAATTGAGTAGGCTAAAAACCTTGTGCTGGGGGTTTTAAAATATTACGAAGGAGATGTCATTATTGGCTAAGCTAGATAGCCCATAAAGCATCTAGTGAAGTGAGGGGCAATCAGGCTCCAATACCCAGGTCTCAGATAGCACTCGCGCATGGAATCGAACTCCCAAGCATCTTTGGCTGTATCGAGAGACCATTCTAAGGTGAATAAAATTATTTAGTAGGAAGCTTTTCAACCTTGTATCATCCATAGTCCATGGGATACAACATACCGGATGATTACCCTCCCATAATGTTAGAGAGACAATGTGCTCAAGGGTATGCGTGGAATCCTCATTGGGTAGTGGCTTGAAATATTAATTCGAGCACTATTGTTCATCGTTGCGGTATAACAAAGGGTCTATGGGTGTTACATACTCCTCTACCTAGCATACCTTAGTTCTGTTAAAAACTTCAACCTGCAAATACTCACATATCCCTGTTTTATTGAACCTGCATTTACGATCCCAAAAAGTGAGCATATAGAGAAAGACTTGCCTATCATAGAAGAATGCACTTTGCATTTACCAATAGTGAGGAAAAAATCTACAAGTGTCTATAGTAGTCTAAAATATTCCAGTACCAGTCGGGTCAGTGACAGTATCAGTCGGGTTAGCAATAGTAACAGTAACAGTCAACTGTAATAGTCTAAAAATATAGGTGGTCAAAGTCAGAAACAAGACCGTCAGTGTCAATAACCTTAGTCTAGGTGACAGGATAGTGATAAGATAGTGACAGGGTGGTCCGCAAAGATCAGAGATAGTTGATCTAGTTTCCAAATTTGAACTGTAGCTCCAAATAAAAAAAAAGTATTTTGCTACTTTTTGATTCTACACTCAAAAAATAAAAAAATTGTGCAAATCGGAGCTATAATGAAGAAGTTGTAGTGGTTTTATATTTACTCTATTTTGAGTATTTTTAAAACCAAAAAAGGGGAAAATTAGCACTAAAAAGATCATAAAAAGCCCTAAACATCCCCAAAAATCCTCAAATTTGTTCTATTATCTTAGTTAGCCCCTCCTGCACCTCTCACGAAAATTTTGAGTCTTAACTCCCTTTTTCCTCAAAATTCTTCAAATTTGTCATTTTTCCATGACTTCTCTTGTTAGCATAAACTAATATTACATTATTTAAAAATTTAGCGCACGTAGGCGCTCTCCAAGTAGGTAGGTAATGTAACCACATCTTGGTTACATAACTACCGAATGCAATGTATTATTTAAACATATGCAATATACAAGATTCATTGCTTCGTCAAATTCTTCATGGCATCAGAGCTAAGGTGATCGAACGTTGGGAAGGTAGTTACCAAGACCTAACTACTCCAACCGCAAGCGAAGCTACCTTGGAAACGCAGCAGAAGACATAGCACAGGAGGCAACGAAGAGCTCATCGAGAAGACAACACAAACAACACATGAAGCAAGAAGGCAACATAACAACACACGGTAACATAGACAACATAGACAACACACGAAGCGAGAAGACAACACAGACAACACACAAAGCGAGAAGGCTTAAGGTCAAAGGACAACACGTGGAACAACACAAACGGAGCACACATGCGGGTCGAGAAGGCTTCGGTGCAGGCAAAAGGAGGCGGACAAGGAGCGGTTGCCCGAAGGCAACCGAAAGCCAATGTGGCTTATGGATTTTTTCAAGCCCTCAAAAACTCCCACATACACCATGTGGGACTAATATTTTTTTTCAAAGTCTGCCCGCTAATGCATATTAACTACGCTTGCTTGCCTTTGCTATTCCATTGAGTGCAGTGGCTCACGTGGTTCTTGTGGAGCTTTGTTGAATGGAGGTCGCAGTTTCGACTCTCCTCTGGTGCATTTTTTATTGACGCCCGCTGTGACCACATTGATGCCCTGTCTGGCGGCTTGACGCCCGCCCTGGTGATTTGATGCAAAATGATGCCCTGTCTGCTCAATTGATGCCCTTTCTGGTCTGTTGATGCCTGTTGCATGTTGTTGATGCCTTTTGCATGCTGTTGATGCCTAAAAACACTTTTTTGATGCCTCTGTGCAGTATTTTGATGCCCGGGAGCATCTCATGACGCCCTAAGGAGTCATTTTTTTTACGGAGGTCAAGGTATTTTTTTTCCTTGTTTATTTTGCAACCAAGAGGGGGGAATATTCTTCATATTACTTCTTTTTGCAAAATTATAAGACAAAAGGAGGGAATCAAAATGCTGGTATTGTGATAGGTGCATTTTCGGTGGACACCGACACCTAAAGTGTAAAATTTGTGGGCATTTGTGATTTTTTGTTGCATTTAAGCCTTTATTGTTTTCTTGCAAATAATAATCACATAAACACAATAAAAGACCCCAAATTTATACACCTATTTGTGCAATTTATTGCACAACAACATTCGGTATCTGTGATACCTCTGGTCCACACTTACAGGTAATGTTGTCATGCTTTGGACTACTGTATCCACCGCCTAATATAGCTGCAACAATGATGTCTGAGCTTGTTCTCTATCAATCATCGGGGAGAAATAAGGCAAACCAGTTCTATTGATCACTTCATTTTATACCCACATCGTGATTGTTGTTAGGCGTAAATCCTGACGAAGGTTTTTCCAAAGTGTTTAGGGGAAGTTACGCCCCACGCATGCGGAATAAGCTTTCTATGGTAGGTGTCATTAACAACATGATGCCCTTTCAATATCACCTAAGTTCAATATATCGTGCTTCTCATATGTACTTATAGTCTCCCTCACGTAAGGGTGGGTACATATTGAGTAGTATGTTGTTCATATATACCTATAGTCTCCCTCACGTAAGGGCGGGTATATATTGAGTGGTTACGATATATAGTTCTGACAGGTATAAAGAAAGGGAGACCAATTGGTGATATAAGGAACCTTCATAATGGCCATTGTTCACAAGTATCTCTCAGATTCATAGTTGTTGAAAGGTCCTAATTTTATCCCATGGAAGACAAAGATGAGAGCAATTATTCAGGTAGAAGATTTATGGGATGTAGTGAATGGCACTACAAAATGCCCTCAAACACCTGGAACAGATCAAGAAGCTTGGGATAAGAAGGACAAGAAATATTTCATGCTTCTCCTGCTTGCTACTATAGATGAGGTCCAACCTCATATCTGTGATGCCCAAACCAGTCATGCAGCTTGGGCTGCCTTGATTACTGTGTATGAAGGGAAGAATCAGTCTACTATTCTCCATATTCAAACTCAACTACATACTCTCAGTATGAATTTTGGAGAGACAGTTGATTTATTCCTTTGTAGAGTGGCAGAACTGAAAGCCAAATTGAATGCAATGGGAAAACCAGTGGATGATGATGTCTTAAATTCTGTCATCTTGAGAGCATTGCCAGATTCATATAAGATGTTGACCACTTCCCTCAATGTTTTTGGTAGACAAGTAACTTTTGTGGAGTTAGTAAATTTGCTTCAGACTGAGGAGGCAAATCAGGTTCAAAAAGATGAGGTGCCAGACAATGCACTTTCCACCCAACAAAGGGGTAAGAAACAAGGTCAGTTTCAAAAAGGGGGTTCTTCTTCCAAGGGCAAAGGAAAACAAAATCAGTAGAAGGATAAATATTGCAAGATTTGTGATATGAATAACCATGACACCAATAGGTGTTGGTTCAAAAACAAGCAACCAAATGATCAATCTTCTCGAAAGAAAGGGAAAGAGAAACAAAAATATAAAAATAAACATAAGCAACCAAAGGGACATGTTGCTATTGCTGACTCCAACTCAGACTCAGAGTCATCTGGGGCAGATTCAGATTCTGACTCTGAAAGAGCACACAAGGTGCTTATGACTCATACTTCATCTTCCCAGATAGATGTTGTATGGTATATTGATTCAGGAGCTAGTAAGCACATGACTGGAGACAAATCATGGTTTGACACATTTGAGGAGAAAGAAGGAAAGCCAGTCACCATTGTTGATGATCAAGTCTACCAAGTCAAGGGTGAAGGGACAATTTCTGTTACTCTTCCAGATGGTAAATGTCAGATAGAGCAGGTCCTCTATGTCCCTGGATTAGCCAATAATATGTTGTTTGTTCCTCAGATGTTGGATAAAAGAATGGATGTTATGTTTCGAGTTGTGAAAGGCAAGAAGAGATGTTTTATAACCCACCAAGGTCAACATGTCGCAACTGGTTCCTACAAACATGGCTTATTCATTCTAGATGCTCTTTCAACACCTCATGTTGCTTTGTCTACAACTACAAAGGAGGCCACTTCTCTCTGGCATAGAAGATATGGGCACCTAAGTTCTGGTTATTTGCTCGAGTTGAGAAAATATGAGATGGTAAAAGGTCTCCCCAACCTTTCATCCACATTACCAGTTTTCTTGGATTGCTTAGCAGGCAAGCAACATCGGGTACCATTTGAGTCAAGCTCTTCTAGAGCTACAAAACCATTGGAGTTGGTACACAGTGATCTGTGCGGTCCTATGCCCAAAAGCTATGGTGGAAAGAGGTATTTTCAATTATTTGTTGATGATCACTCATGGAAGATGTGGGTTTTCTTCCTTCAATTGAAATCAGAGGTATTGATGTACTTTCAACAGTTCAAGAAGTAGGTTGAGAAGGAGTCAGGATGTTTCATTAAGACCCTTCACTCAGATCGAGGGGGGGAATATACCTCCAAATATTTTTTAGAATTTTTGCAAATGCATGGGGTTAAGATACAGTTAACAACTGTGTATACTCCACATAAAAATGGAGTAGTTGAGAGAAGGAACCATTCTATCATGGAAATGGTTCACTGTATGCTTAAGGGAGCACATCTTGAGCAACAGTATTGGGCAGAAGCAGTGAGTACTGCTACATATCTTCTTAATAGAGCTCCCACAAAGGCTCTACAAGGAAAGACTCCTCAAGAAGCTTGGAGTGGTAGGAAACCCTCCATTTCTCATCTGAATATTTTTGGGTGTAAAGCATTCATGCATATACCTAAGGAAAAAAGGAAGAAGTTGGATGAGAAAACCCTATCGTGTATCTTTCTTGGCTATGATGAGCATTCAAAAGGATATCGTCTGATTGATCCTAAGACCAAGAAAACACACTTAAGTAGAGATGTTGTATTTGATGAGGCTTTCACATCAGATGACACATCTACAACAGTATACCTAGAAGAAGAAGAACCTAAGCAAGAGAAAGAGGTTCAACTTCCACAACAATAGAAGAAAGTTCCAAAATGGTATACTAGCACTTTGAGAGATTCTAAGTTGAATTCACTTCCAGATCTATCTCTAGATAGGCCATGTACTCGAAGTATGACTCAGCAAATGAGAGCAGAGGCATCTACTTCAGAGGTTGATGAACTCTGCCAACAGTTTGATGATTTGTCAGTCAATACAAAGAATGATAGAGAAGAAGATGTGGATGATGAAAGGGTTTATATGTCTGCATTGGATGAGAATGAACCTACAATGGTACACGATGCACTTGGTGAGCCATAGTGGAAGGCTACCATGGATGTAGAACATCAATCTCTCATAAAAAATAATACTTGGAAGCTAGTCAATCTGCCTATAGGAAAGAAACCCATCGGGTGCAAATGGGTGTTCAAAGTAAAGTATAAGGCAGATGGTACTATTGATAAGCATAAGGCCCATCTTGTTGCAAAGGGCTATGCTCAGAAAGAAGGCATAGACTATGAAGAAACTTTTGCCCCTACTGCAAATATGACTACCATTCGAGTTCTTTGTGCCATGGCAGCTCAGTTTGGGTGGAAGTTGCATCAGATGGATGTTAAAAGTGCCTTCTTGAATGGTGACTTACAAGAAGAAGTATACATGATCCAACCAGAAGGATTTGTGGTTGAGGGACAAGAACAGAAAGTATGCAAGTTGATCAAATCCTTGTATGGGCTCAAACAAGCTCCTCGAGCTTGGTACATCAAGATAGACAATCACCTCTTGCAACATGGTTTTAAAATAAGTCCTTCAGATGCAAATATCTATATTAAGAACAATGGTTCTGATATAGTGATTTTGGTGTTATATGTCGATGATCTGATCATAACAGGAAGTTAAAAAAAATGATTGATGTTGTAAAAGATGATTTGAAACAATATTTTGAAATGACAGATCTAGGACTTCTTCACTATTGTCTTGGTTTGGAAGTGACTCAGAGAAACCATCATATAAGAATCACACAAAAGAAGTATGCCAAGACATTAGTCAAAAAATATCGGATGACTAACTGTAAGTCTAAAGCAACTCCAATGGAACAAGGACTTAAGTTATCACGATATGATGAATCACCTCAGGTAGATGGTACTCTATATCACCAACTGATTGGGAGTCTCATATATCTGACAAATACCAGGCCAGATCTCAGTTTTGTTGTTGGATATCTTTCAAGGTTCATGCAGGAACCTAAGGTGAGTCACTGGAAAGCAACAAAGAGAGTTCTTCATTATGTCCGTGGTAGTATAGACTATGGCCTGGAGTACAAGAAAAATAACAAGTTTTTCCTCCAAGGATACATGGACTCAGATTATGCCGGATCCATTGATGATCGTAAGTCAACTTCTTGGATATGTTTTCAATCTTGGATCTGGACCTATCTCATGGCACAGTAAAAAGCAACATGTTGTTGCTTTATCTTCTATAGAGGCAGAATATCGCATAGCCAGTGAAGCAGTATGTGAGATAATATGGTTAAGTCGCATTCTTACAAACATGGGTCTTCCAAAGAAACTTCCTCTTCATTTGTTTTGCGACAATCAGGGTGTATTGAATCTCATCAAGAATCCAGTTTTTCATAACCGTACCAAACATATTGACACTCATTGTCATTTTATTCGAGATGAAGTACCAAAGAACCACATACAACTTCAGTACATTCCCACTGATGAGCAAGTTGCAGATATGTTCACTAAAGCACTTGGACGTGTCAAATTTGAATTGTTTCGCACTGCTCTTTGTATTGCACCAATAATGTAATAAGGGGGGATGTTAGCATAAACTAATATTACATTATTTAAAATTTTAGCGCACGTAGGCGCTCTCCAAGTAGGTAGGTAATGTAACCACATCTTGGTTACATAACTACCGAATGCAATGTATTATTTAAACATATGCAATATACAAGATTCATTGCTTCATCAAATTCTTCATCCTCTTTGGCCAAATATTCCATAAATACAAAATTTGATCTCGAAAACATATTTTTTGAGTCCTAGCCCATTATGATAAGCTCATCACACTGATAATTTTGATATATCACACCCAAGTACTTTTTCTGGCCTCCTTAATAAAAATAGTAACCCCTAAAAACCACACTTATATTTTTAGTAATTAAGTTATAGAGGTTCAATACTATCCAAAATGGCTAGTGGCACTCGAGGACAATAGAAAGAGCTAGATTCAATCACCTTAATGATTGAAAATTTTGAAAGAACCATTGCTGACATGAAAAAACCAAGTCAATATGTGATGATAGAGCTCAAAAATCTTAGAACTAATCATGCTAACTGCAGAGATTGCCTAGAAGAAAAACTTGCAAAAATTGAGTCCAAATTGGTTGGTGGTCCTAGCAAGACTGAGCACCATACTGAACACTCATATTATAATAGAGATAAAAGAAGCACAACAGATGACTCATTTTTCCTATGATCATGATCCTACCTATAGGATGCCCAAATTAGACTTTCCTAAGTTTAATGGAAATGATGTGGATAGGTGGTTATGTCGTGTTGCTCAATACTTTAACCTCCATGATGTACCCATATATCACTAAGTTCAAATGAATTATTTTAACTTGGAATATGAAGCTTTGCAGTGGTACCAATGGTTGTAGAAAACTCACCCTAATCCTTTGTGGGAAGACTTTGAGTCTCAATTACTCACTCACTTTGGCCCTTGTGAGTATGATGATTTTACAGGATAGTTGAAAAATTTGAAACAAACTTCGACATTTAGATATTATCAAATACAATTTGATAAATTGGTTAACAAAACTACAGGAATGAATGAAGGTTTATTTATGAGTTGTTTTTTTAGTGGTTTGAGGGAGGATATCCAAGCTGAGGTCACTATGTTTAAACCACAATCCATGATGGAGGTTATCAAGTTGGCTCATTTGGCTGAATCCAAATTTGCAGCTCAAAGGCGGATATCTAAATTTCCACAGGCTAAAACCTATTTTACTCCTATATTCCAAAATTAGAATGAACAAAAACCTATTTCAACCACTGTTGCACCCAAACGTCTAACCACTGCTGAAATGGATGCGCGATGCGTCCAGGGGTTGTGTTACAATTGTGATGAAAATTTTTCTTGTGGTTATAGGTGCACCCAAAAGAAGTTGTCTCTCATCGATGCTGATAAGCCTGACACCAGTGACCATAGTGATGATGACACATAATCATTTGAGGAACCATCCAATATGGTGAAAGACAACTAAGATGAACCACAAGCTGAGATTTCTATTCATGCTCTTGTTGGCATTACTACTCCCCAAACCATAAAAATTGTGGGGTATTTCAAGGGCCTGCGTCTTACCATCTTGATTGATTCTGGCAGTACACATAATTTTATTGATCCCCGCATTGCCTAGTAGGAAAATTGTTACATGCATTCATGTAATTCCTTTGAGGTGATGGTAGAAAATGGTGGGACCTTACCTTGCAAAGGTAAATGTCATAATGTTAAGGTCAAGATTGGGGACTATGAGCTCAAATAGGATATGTTTACAATTCAACTAGGGGTATGTGATATCGTTTTGGGAGAACAATGGTTGGGCACATTGGGAGTCATATCATGGCACTTTGTCAAACTTTGGATGCAATTTTCACATAATGGATAGTCCTACACTCTCCATGGTTTAAAAGTAGGGCCTTCACAGATTATCAGCTCTAGTTGGATGGAGAAGTTTTTAAAAAAATTATCTCGGGGTGTCATAGCTTAGATTTTTGTGATCCAACCTCATACTTCAGAGGTGGATGTTGTTCCTAAAGATTTGCAACTCATTTTAACCAAGCACAACTCTATATTCACTGAACCAACAGAATTATTGCCTCGTTGCTCTCATGATCATGCTATTCCCTTATTACCTGGTAATGCACTGCCTAACATTTGATTGTACTACTACCCTTGTTCTATTAAGTTAGAAATCAAGAAGTTAGTACAGGAATTATTACAAGCCAGTGTCATTCAACCAATCAACAGTTCTTAATCTTCTTTAGTTTTACTGGTGCACAAGAAATATGGGTTCTGGAGGTTGTGTATCAATTAACGAGAGCTCAATAAAATAACCATCAAGGATAAGTTTACTATTACGATGGTGGATGAATTACTGGATGAACTTCATGGGACTATGTATTTTTCTAAACTTAAATTTTGCTCGGGGTACCATCAAATCCTACTGAATGATGAGGATATTCCCAAGACTGCTTTTCGTACTCATGAAGGTCACTATGAGTTTTTGGTAATGCCATTTAGCTTGATTAATGCCCCTTCCACTTTCCAAAGCCTCATGAGCAACATTTTTCATCTATTCCTTCAAAATTTCATCCTAGTCTTATTTTATGACATTTTGGTGTATAGTTGCTCATGGGAAGAGCATCTTATTCATGTGAATCAGACTCTCCAGTTGTTGGTACAACATCAACTCTATGCTAAGCATTCCAAGTGTTATTTTGGGTTGACAAAAGTGGAATATTTGGGACACATTATCACTAAGGAGGGCATCAAAGTTAATCCCAAGAAGATCAAAGCGGTTCAGGAATGGCTGAAACCTCACACTCTAAAAGGTCTTAGGAGATTTTTAGGTCTTACAGGTTATTACTGTAAATTTATTCGTAACTATGGTAAAATTATAGCTCCTATCACTTCCATGTTGAAGGACTCTTTTACTTGGACGGGACCCACTAAATAAAATTTCCTAGAATTGAAGTATGCTATGACCACTATACCTATTTTGGCCATGCCAGATTTCTCCAAAGCATTTGTCATTGAAATCGATGCTCTAGGTCATGGTATTGGTGCAGTATTGATGCAAGAAGGGAGACCCTTGGCCTTCACTAGTAAATCTCTCTCCAACCATAATTTGGAAAAATCCACTTATGCCAAGGAGATGATTGTAATTTTTCATCCAATAACCCATTGGCGATTGTATCTCATCGGACATCATTTTTCCATTAAAACATACCATCAGAGTCTCAAATACTTTTTGGCGCAATGGGTTGCCACCCCTGAACAAAAATAATGGGTCTCTAAACTCATGGGCTATGATTATGATATCACCTATAATAAGGGTAAGGAGAATGTTGTGGTCGATGCTCTCTCTCATCAACTTGAGGCTCTCACTATGTTGTGTGCCATTTCATTGCAATTTTCCCAATAGATCGATTCCTTACGCTAGGAGGTACTTCAAGATTTTGAATTGCAAACTTTGGTTGCTTCCCTACACATTAAGCCTACTTCATGTCCAGGCAACACTTGGGATGACCAAGATTTGTGTTACCACCAATGCCTTGTTCCCCACAAGTTCCCCCTACGGGAACTTCTCATGAAAGAACTGCATGCTACCCCATCTGCTGGCCATTCAGGATTTCTCAAAATATATGAACGGCTTAAGCACACTTTTTTTTTGGAAAGGTATGAAAAAGGAAATTCAATATTTTGTGGCAACTTGTGATACCTGTCAATGAATGAAAGGTGAAACGGTGCATTCTCCAGACACTCTTCAACCCTTGCCCATTATTGACTAGGTTTGGACAAATATTTCTATGGATTTTATTGAAGGATTACCTAAGTTCAGAGGCAAAACTGTTATCTTCATGGTAGTGGATCATTTTTCAAAACATGCTCACTTTTGTTCCCTATCCCATCCTTACACAACATCCACCGTAGCCCATATTTTCCTTGATTTTATCTTTCACCTTCATGGTCTACCCTCCTCCATTGTGTCCGATCATGACCCAACCTTTACTAGTCACTTCTGGCAAGAATTGTTTAAGTTACAGGGAACTCAGCTCAAAATGAGTTCATCTTATCATCTGCAAACAAATGGACAGATGAATATTGTCAACAAATATTTGAAAACCTACCTTCATTTCTTTACCTTGGATCATCCTACACATTAGGCAAAATAGATTCCCTTGGTTGAGTGGTGGTACAACACTTCCTATCACACCGTAACCAAGGTTACCCATTTTGAGGTAGTTTATGGGTGCCCTCCATCCATGCCTTCCTCCTACATTCCAGGTAGCTCTAAGGTCCATGCAGTCAACACTAATCTTAGTCAACATACTGATGTCCTCTGTAAACTGAAGATACATTTGGATGTAGCCCAGAATCGTATGTGCCAACAAGCTGACCAACACCATTATGAGCATAGTTTTGATGTGGGTGATATGGTTTTCCTTTGCTTGTAGTCATACAAATAGTTATCCCTCCAGCTTCATAGATGCCATAAACTTGTCATAAAATACTATGGGCCCTACTAGGTGTTAAAATGGATTGGTGCCACAACCTATAAGTTGATCCTTCCACCTACATCCAAGCTCCATCCCGTTTTTCATGTTTCTCTCAAAAAGGTGGTGGGAAATCAAGTACATGTTCAATCTGCACTTCTAGAGTTAGATGAAGAAGGTTCTATCTTGCTTGAACTTGAATAGTTGTTGGATCGTCAAACTTGCACTCTCTGCAACTGCACCATTATTGAAGTCCTTGTTCAGTGGCATGGACTCCAACCAAAATATGCTACATGGGAGTCTCTCTATCAGCTCTAGAACTAGTTTCCTCACCTTCAGCTTTGAGGATAAAATTTTTTGAAGGGGAAGGACAAGTTAGGACCCCATCCTAATGTTACTTTTTAATTCTCATTATTATGTAATAACCCACTTCCAACGTGGGAGGATTCTATTATAATGTTATTTTGTAATTCCTTGTAATGTATGTGGCAAATAAGGCACCTAGCCAAGTGGTACCATCACATGTAACCATTATCAAGATTGTAACTGATGGTCCCATTACATATAACCATTATCAAGATTGTAACTAATTTTTGGTAGAATATTTTAGATCGAGTGGCATTTCACATGTAATCCAAGTGGCATTTTGCATGTAAGCCAAATATTGAGCCTTTAGGTAGGATTGAATGTAGCTTTCTCTTTAAAAGGCATGAAGCCATATACAAATGTATATTTTTGCAAGCTAAGAAAATATTGAAGGAGGTTGCCCCCTCGAAGAGGCCTACGATTTTGAGTTATTTGTGAGATTGTTTCAATTTTACAATTACTTTCTACATAGTTTTATTATGTTATTTCATGTATTTCAGTTATCTTTTAGTATTTTGTATGTGTGAGCTTTGTTTCAATAGTAGGTTCCTTACAATTACATAAATAAAGTCATAATTTCCAATTTGTTGCTATACAAGTTAATTGCACCGTAATTGTATGTTAAAAATATGATTATCAATTTTATGTGAAATCTTAGTATGCTATTGTATTATAGGCATTTAACCTCTTTTTTTGGAAAATATATAGTTTATTTTCTAGTTCCATAGTTGGGTACATGATTTATCTAGGATATTTGTGCATGCACAAACTCCTACAAGTCATGAATTTTTTTTTAAATTACTATGTAATTTTTTTTATGAAAGTATAGTCTAGCATGGGCTCTTGAATCTTCTTTATTTTATTACAGTTCACAATATTATGCTTGAAATTAGTTGCAAGATTTGATTGTAATATCCAATATTTGAAATTATGGAAAACGATGCTTCTAATAATATTAATTTCTTTATATAAAATTTTATATATCTTTAACCAAAAGCTTGTACTGAATAGGCTATAATAGGTTAGCAATGTTGTCTTGCCACAAAAATATCTATTAAGAAAATATGGATGTATAAAATTTATTAGTGTGCCTCTAAATCCAAAGTTATATTTTAATTGGTACAAAGGCCAACCTAAAAGTTTTTTATATATAAGCTTTCCATATTATTTTAAGCAATATCTACAATTTTAATCTTGATAGCTGCAAGGTCTAAATTTTTAAACCCCTAAATCTTGAAGCTATATTTTGTCATAGAAAAATTGACTTCACTATAAAGCTTGATAAATTATTTTTATGCATTAGTTATTTCAAGATCTTTGGTAATCTATTTGGTACTCAAAATTAAATCTTGTATTTGAACATAAATGATGCATAATACACAAATTTATCTCTAGGAAGACAAATTTTGTCAAGACTTGTAGCAGAATACTGTAGACACCTAAAAATATCACATTCATCCTTGTGCAGTGCTGACAATCGATTAATTTTCAAAAACCCACAAAATTTGCATAATTTCCCAAAAATCATTATTCATCCTACTTAAGCCCCTTCCTACACTTAGCCCTTGATCACCATGTGATCATACCCTTAGCCTAACCTAGGGCCACCTCACCTTAGTCTACCCTTTGACTAGCCTAGCTTCCACCTAAGCCTAGCCTACTCTAGCTTAACCTTGGTCAACCCCACCCTAGTCTACCCTTTGACTAGCCTAGCCTCCACCTCACCTTGGGTTAACCCATAACCCTAGTCTAACTTAACTCTTGCTCCCCTCATCCCCATGTGCATTCAATGCCATAAATAATATTTGAAGACTTTCTTGTTCAAGGCATTCAAGGCATTGAAGGTATTGATGAGTCATATTCCACCATGCCATAATGGGTGAAGACTTTCATCCCCATGCATTTATGAGGTATGGTGCACCCATGCCCATTTATTGCATGTGGATGGGTGAGGACTTTCCTCCACCCAAACCTATTTATGAGGTATGGCACACCATGCCACCTCAAGGGACACCTCACTAGATACCTCATAGGACACCTTAGCCCCCCTAACCTTGGCCAAGTCTATAAATAAAAGTCCATTTTCATCATTTAGAATAATCACACACTTGCATACCTAGACTCTACAAAAATCACTCTAGATCCCATTGCACTCACACTCTCACTTGCCATCAACCACCGTGGATGCTTTTGTGTGCCCTTTGATATCTCATTTTGCATTGTAAACTGCTATTAGTTACAGGTACATAATACTACCAGTCTCAAAAAAAGAACTCCAACAACACTAGAAGGACCCTCTTACCAAATAAATTCTCTTTCTAGATAACATAAAGTCGACCATACCCATGGGTACAATCATCTTTAGGATCATGTTTCAACTTGCAACACAGCTGTAAACCACCAAATTAAGTAACAACAATGTTTTGAACCCTTAAATCATTTACAATAATTTTGTAAAGTAATCATCTAGCTTACATTTTCATTTGTATTTCATCACAAGGGGTCTCATTGAGACAAGCTCCCAAACACATTTAATGATTTTTATTGGGTTGTGCAGGTTTAAAGGACTTATACAACTAGTAGTGGCCCGCGTGTAGTAAGCCCGTGTGTAGTAAGCCTACTCCCACTAAGGTGACCATTGAAGACACAAAATGCCATGAACCATCACTTTTAAAGGGTTTCTTCATTGGAAGGTCCTAATTGTAGCCCAAGGGGCAATATTTGTAGAAGTATTGAATTTGTAACACTTCTCTTGGAATTAATTGAATGACATGTTTTCAATATCAAATTTTGGCAATCACAACGGAACTGTATGGAATCGTACAGTCCAACAACAAAGGGTATTTTTAGATACCCATTTGCCCGAAAAATATTGCCCAAAATAATTAAAAAAATTCAAAACCAAAAGCACAAAATTAAAAAAACACACTCATGCAAACAACACACACTTGCCTTGTAAAACATGTAAAAAAAAACAAACAAACATTCAAACACACATCCACATCTCACAAACAAACATTATTCCTTACTAAACCTATTTTTATGCAGTTTTATTTTACTAAAAATTGGGCCCTAAGGTTCATTTTATTCTCAAAATTCAAAAATAGGAGAAAAAATCCACTTATTGACACTGCACACCCTCCAACTCCAGCTTTGGCACCACCCTCAGCCATCTTGCAAGTTTGGGTCTCCAATCTGATAGTGCTCCATGTCACAAACTCTTTCTCACCCATCCCTCTCCTTCCAACTCTTCTAAGTCATGCAACACAAATGACCTTCACACCCTCTGAATGTGCTTATATAGTTGGACACAACTCAACTGTACGGGTCCATACGGTTGTGTATGATTGGACCTGTCCGTACAATTCGTACAATTTTCAAAAAAATTCAAATTTCCTCATTTTAATAATTCCTAACCACCATGTTACCGTACAATGATGTTTTTGTCAAGTTTTTTGTTGTTATTTTTTGCTTCTTCACTCATCAACTCATCGCTTGAGGGGGTAGACATCATACATTAATGCCATATTGCACATGATCAATATTCAAACACTTGATCTTGGAATTATGTTTATTCAAGACCCTTTTCCTGAGACTATCACAAGCCCTCCTTTGCTAGGGTAAACAAAAGCAAAATTTATCTTCTTAATCAAACTCTAGAATTTCTCTTCTCAATCAAACTCAAATCCAATCAAATTTGATACACCCAACGCCTATGATTGTATGGTTACTCATGAATTCCCTCCATCGAGGTGGCAAATGTAAGACCACTTGTAACTGAAGCATCGTGATAATACCTACCAATGTTTGACCAACTGACTCAACCAAATCAAGCTCAACAATCTATCAAAGGTAAAGTTTCAAGGATACACATCTCTTCTACAATTGGGGCATCTTACATATTTTATGACTCAAGATAATCTTGCATCTCCTCCATCAATAATCATTGCGGCACAAAAAAAGACATGATCAATCATAATAAATCATGGGTCAACCACAATAACCCATCATCAATTCAAATAAAAGGAAGAAATTCATCTTAATTAGGGTGTAGTAAATAATACAAAACTAGATATAAGATATTTATTATTATTATTTTTGTATTATTGTATCAATATATATAAGTATGCTAGCATAAAAACGAGGTCCCAAGAATAAAACAACTAACAATAAATTCTAAAACTTAAGAGGAAATGTTTTTAAGACATCAAAAACACATTTGAACATGCTTTTGCTAATTATTCCTATGTTGTAGCACCTTTTGAATTAATTGGAAAAAACATTTGAAAAATTTAACAAATTTATTGGAGCAAAATAGAAACTCATATATAACAATAAATACTTTGGTGTATGTTTTGAATGTGATAGCCAAATACATAGGCTTTCTAATACAATATGGTATTTTATATTCAACTTCTTGGATAACATAGTTTCACAATATAAAATAAGAGGTCTAAAATTACATATGAATTTACACTTTTTCTTAACTAATTTCATGAACATCACATGAAAAAATCCAATATAGTGAAGAGCTATGCCTTTGATATTGCATCTTACATTATTACATGTTGTATCTTGAAGCTTTGTAAATATATCTAGGCATTTGGTACCCATACAAATTAATTTTCTTCCTCTACAAATATGAGAAAACACTATTTATAAAATTCTCATTCATGAGTTGAAAGTCTATATTTAGAAAAAGTAGTGTCTTTGATCATTAAATAAAAAATCAAGTCAAATATTCAACCTTGAGGACATATAAAATTATATTATTTGAAAACCTTATTGAATTGTGTAGAAAAGACCAAAATGTCGATTCTATATCTAATGATAAAGACACATGCTAGCACTTCGATATAAAATGTATAGATAAAATAAATTGAAAAAAAGCTAAATCCAATAGCTTTATGCATGATACAAATAAAATTATTTTGGTGTAAATGATATATTGACTAGAAGCTTTATCCCAATCCATAACCTAGTAAATGTCATTAATGTCATCTAAAATGAAATGACTACTAAAAGCTCTATCCCAATCCTTAACCTAGTAAATGACATTAATGTCATCCAAAATGAAATGAATATTTATGAAACTATTTTGATCAAGATAAGTAATATTTAGAAGAGTATTTCATAAATACTTGAGGACTATAATATAAAAATTTGACACAAAAAGCGAAAACCTAGCTATCAAAATAAAAATCCTTACAACACAATTAAAAATTAGAGTATATTTCAAAATGTTGGAGGGAAACATTTTGCTAGGATTATGTCTCAATGCTATACTAGGGTTTCATTACAACACTTTAAGTAGGGTTCGAAACTACTCTCTACCTATGCATGAATGCATGTGAGGTCCCTTCTAGGGCCCTCCCTATGCCCCCTTCTCCCAAGTGATCTTTTGCAGATATAGTATGGGAGAGACAAGAAGGTAAGGATGAATATTTGAGAAGTCATGCTTTAAAATCCATCTTCTTTGTTGTCACCAAGAAGCCAATGGATAATGGTTTCCACTTTCCAGTATAGAGTTAATGGTTGTCTTCCCCAAGCTGCCCATAGTTCCAAGCTTGTTACTAAACAAAGTCTAGTGGCTAAAAATATTTTGTATATGAGTAACCATGATGCAATCTACAAATTTATTGGCATGATACTATCTCTAGGGTTTATGACCTCTTGGTTTTGAAATAATTTGGATCCTTTAAGGGATATTCTTCATTAGTAATGGATACTATATAACAAGTTTATCTTCAAGAGTAGACCGAAATAAAGTTTTTGAATCAAGGAAGAGAGGCTATGGAGTAGCAAGTATTTTTGTGCAAACTTGGAAGCTAGTAGTTTATCCATTAATGGAACCCACTACATTGGTTGTTTGGGTTTGATTATATGATCTACCAATGGAATATTGGTGTAAACCAATTTTTGAGAGATTGGAAAATTTCTTAGGATGTTATCTAGGATTATCCAGATATATGATGATGGGAGCCAACCATCTATACTCAAATATGTGTTGATATGGATCTTAATCATATGTTATCAGCTAAAATAGAAATAGATATGGTGGATTTAATTGGATTCAACAAGTAGACTATGAAGCGATCCCATTTCAAGGTAGAATTTGTCATAAGAACATACAACTTACCCATTTTTTCCCTAATTCTGTTCAGAAGGAGCCCATCCCATTGGAGGCTAATGGTAATGATGGAAATATTCTTGAGAAGAAGGTAGAAGCTCAATCCACAACCTCAAATCTAAATACACTAGAATATGGTTTTGAAGCAACTAAGAGGAAGAACCAACAAAAGAAGGTGACACGATCAAACCAAATAGATGAGAGAAACCTAAACAGTTATAAAATTATTAATATCCTAATGGATATGGAGAATGAGATAGTTGTAATAGTGGAAACCTAAGGGGAAAATCTATCGTTAAAAATGTAGAAGTAGTCTAGCATAGGATAACTCAACCAACATTGGAGACCAATATCCAACCAATCCCAAACCATATTGCCATAACAATGTTATGGTCTTAGTTGATAGGGTGTCTAAATGAAAAACAAAGATAAATATAAAGATAAGACTACTCTTGGAATTCAACAAGTAGAGAAAATATTAAAAAACACCCAATATGAGTGTGAGAAGAAAAATAAACCAAGGGTAGGTAGCAATGGAGGGTGACCAACTAGTAAACCAAGGGAACATAAAGTAGATTAATAAATACTAGGTTTTGAGTTCCCAATGATTAAACAATCATGGAATATTAAAGGCTTAAACATGTCTCATCAAATTGTTGTTCATAATTTAAATTCATCATTTATATTTCATTCTCCTCTAAGAGATGAAATCTTCAATACAAGTGATGGATAGAATAGCTAAGATAATATGGATACAGGCAAAGAATATGGCTATAATGTCCTAGGGTGGTTTAAAGGGTATAGTGAATTTTTAAAATCCTCTAAACTAGACAAAAATTGAGCATATTTCAGGAAGGAATATTATTACATCTCTCTTAAAGAGTAAGAGTTTGGGATGTATTTTGTTGATTTTAAATATCTACAGTTCAATTTTTGGAGAAGAGCAATACCTCCAATGGGTAATTTTACAAGCAAGTAGGATAGGAAAGGAAGAGGTAAATTTGATAGTGGCTAATGACTTCAATGCTAAGCTTTCAGCTAGGGATAAAGGAGGGTGCATCCCATATTTAGATCAGGGGGATAAATTTATGATCTCAAGCAAATAAACTCAATTTGATTGATGTCTAGTATGTGGGGCCTTATCATACTTGGACAAATAAACAAGCAGGGTTGGAAAATAGGAAGGAAAAGTTGGATAGATTCTTGGTGTCTAAGGAGGATTTTATGCAATGGCCACTTAGGCTGGTAATCTTGAATCATACAGAATCATACCACTTTCCAATTATCTTGGAATGGGATATGGGCCATTAATATTTATCTAGATTATTTTGATTTGAGAATTTTTGGATCGAAAAAGAGGAGATTATGGTCAAAAACCTAGTTTGGTAGGAGAAGGGATGCCCTACTCATAGGAAAACATTGTTTGGAGTCTTTAAACAACTCCAACATGTCAAAACCCAACTCAAAATTTGGAAAAGTAACAAAAAATTAGATTTTTAACTTTAGAGGATTTTTTTGGTTGCTAGGATGGAGGAGCTAACCACACTCTTTCAGATTGAAATGGGTATAGGAGACTTGAAACAAGAATATGAGTTGGTCAAAAAGAGTTAGAGATTATAAAAAAACATGAGGACATGTATTAGAAACAAAGAGTAGGAACTTCTTAGCTATTAGAGGGTGCCAAAAACACTAAGTTCTTCCACTAATTGACCTTGACAAGAAGACACTCCAATACATTGTACAACCTTAAATACATTCATGGTAATGTGATGGACACTATCCAAGGTATGCAACAAGATGCATATATCTACTATGAAAATATTTTCTCTAGTTCTGCCCATCTAATCTTCAAAACTATGGATCTAGAGGAGGTAAGAAACATAGAGGAATCTCATGCAAATAAAATCATGTTACAGGATATGAACCACATTTTGCTTACTTTTATTCCTAAAGTGGGAGAGGCTTCCAACCTTTGAGACTTTCACCCAAATATACTTTGCAATGTAGTCTACAAGATCATTACCAAACTAATGGTTGGAAGGATCAAGAAGGTACTAGATAATATTATCTCTCTGAAGCAAGGACGATTTATGGAGGGTCAAAAGATTATGGATGGAGTAATATTGGCATAAGAAGTAGTTCACACATTTAATTATAAATGTCAAAGAGGTACGTTTATCAAATTAGACATGTTTAGGTCCTATGATAGAGTCCCTTGGTAGTTTATAGATTGAATGCTAGAGAAATTTGGTTTATATCAAGGATGGAGAGAGTGGATCATGAGTTATATCTCTTCGATCTCTTTTTTATTTCTCATCAATGATATTAAATCTGCTCTCTTCTAGGCCTCTAGAGGAATTTGTAAAGGAGATCCTATACCTTGTACCTCTTTATTATTCTAGTTGAAAGATTGAAAATATTTATTCGAATGAATATGCAACAAGGAGTTATCTCAAGAGTGCAAGGTGGAGTGATGAATTTGACCAATTTATAATTTATGGATGACATGGGGTTTCTTGGGGTAGATAATGTTAGGGAGGCAAGAGAACTCAAAGTTACCTTAAATACATATCTGGAAGCCACAGACTAGGAAGTGAATGCAACCAAGTACAAGGTAGTGTTATTTAATACTAAAAGGAGGATCCAAAATCAGATTCTAAACATTTTAGGATTCTCTCAAGGGTCCCCCCACTAGACTACTTGGGGTTTCCACTCTAGTATAAGAAGTTGAATGTGGTAAAATAGAAAAAACTAGTGGACAAAACTTGTGCAAAGATAAATTATTGAACACATTGTTGGATTTATTTTGGAGGAAGAGTGATTCTTCTTCAATAAGTGGTTCAAGCAATTCCAATTTACAAGTTCAGTATCCTTGCCGATTTGATTGGAATCTTGAAGGAGATGGACTCACTCATGCAAAAATTCCTTTAGGATGACTCAAGGATGGGTAAGAGATGGGCTGTAGTAACTTGGGATAAAATATACTAGCCTAAAACAAGTGAAGGATTAGGAATTTGAAAAGCAACATTGAAAAAAAAGCTCTATAAAGTAAGCTTTATTGGATATGGATCTCCAATCAAAAAGCATTGTTTAGCAAAGTCATTACTAGTAAGTATTTGAAAAAATTTCTATTGTTTGGAAGGTACTGAAATTAGGAGAGAAAATTGTAAAACCAAAACTATTTTGGAAAGTGGGTAGTGTTGGACATTTTGAGTAGATGAAGTTGTCATTGATGTCAAGGATGAATTGTCATTGATGTCAAAAGGTCAAAAGGAGTAATGCAAAATGTTGGTGGCAAAATAGCTTCATAATATTTATTTTTAAATATTATGTGAAGCGTAAAATAAAAGGTTTTTATTAAAACCATGGTTGGGCAAATCAAAAAAGTTTTCTAAAACCTAAGAAGGCTTTTATTTTAAAAGCCCAAAGGAGATTTAAATATTTAATTTATAATATATAAGTTCCTTTAAATTTAAATAATTATAAATAAATATATTTCGAGTTGGTAGCACCGATGACAACATTGTTTCCCCAATGTATTTTCCTCTCCATCGATGTGTGTGACAAGGGAATACATGTGGTATAAATACCATAGCCATTCCTAATTTTTGGCATCGATTTTTGCATCTTCCTTAAGCTAAAAGAAGCTCGTCCGAATTTTGGAATGTGTACCTCCCGAATAGCACAATGTGTGGTTCTGTCGGCGTTGAAGGAAGAGCCAAGGGCTCTTAAGGGTTTGAAGGAGTCAAAGCACACATTATGCTTTGAAGCTCAAAGTGGAGCACGTGTGTCTCACACGGTGTGGAAGCCACGACCAAGGTGTTATGGGAGTATTGTGCCAAGTTTTGAGCCCCATGAATTATGAAAAGTGGTAATATTTTTTTTTGAAATTATTTTAATTTTTTTGCTAAAGTTTGGGAGGGATAAAGTGGAAGTTAAGTTGTGAAATTAACCTAAGTGTTGAGAAAATATTTTTGATATATGAAGGGTTATTTTTGCTAAAGTAAAAGCTAGGGTATTTTTTTTTTACCTTAGAAAAGTGAGAGATTGACTTATTGCATTATTTTATAAAGTGATTTATTTAATTAATGCAATATTAAGTAGGGAATCATAAGTAGAGTTTGGATTATTTTTGAGATATATTTCTAAAAAGGGTTATGATGAAACTAAATTTTTAAGACGTTATTTTGATGAGTTAGACTTTGACCGAATCTGAGTAGAGTTAACTTTAATAAAGAGACAAAAAACAATTTAATTAAAACAAAATAGCCTCCTTTATTAAAATTTACGCAACGACCTTCGATTACATATTATGCAATATAACATAGGTATTTATAAGCTATGGAGGTTAGAGAAGGGTGGAGGAAGAAGGGACGTGGAGGGATAAAGGAAGGGAGGAATAAGGAGGACGTGGAGCGGGAGAAAAGGAGAAATAAGGGGAATGAGGAGCGGAGGGATAAGGAGGAAAAGGTGTCGGGAATATAGGAGGAATAAGGAGGCGAAGAAATAGGGAAGCAAGGAGAGAATGGCGGAGAGGAAAATAAAAATCATGCCGACAAACACCTTGCCGACAAATACATGAAGTGTTCACACTGTGGCTAAATAAATAGATATTGCTAAGCCACTTTAGTCTATATCCCTCTTCACACTTGCAACATTCTCCCCCTTAAAGTTGAGAGAACTGACTACACAGTCTCTCAACTTTAAAAATTGAGCTTTAGCCATCGCTTTGGTGAATATGTCAGCAACGTTCTCCAAAGTGCGGCAAAACTTAAGCTCAACAATTTCATGCTCCACCATATCTCGGATGAAGTGGTACTTCATATCAAAATGCTTCGTTCTGCTATGGTGGATTGGATTGTATGCCAACTGAATGGCACTGATGTTGTCACAGTAGATTCTGGTCGGACCACTTTGTTGCTCTCCAATCTCTTCCAACACTTTTCTTAGCCACAAGGCTTGAGTACTAGCATAGGTGACTGCTATATACTCAGCTTATGTAGAAGACAAAGCTACCACAGTTTGCTTTTTGGAACTCCATGTTATTAGTCCTGATCCCAGACTAAAATAGTTCCCTGAAGTTGATTTTTTGTCATCAATATTGCTGCCCCAATCACTATCACTGAAGCCTACAAGCTTGATAGTGTTACATTTATGGTACTGGATTCCAAAATCCAATGTACCCTTCACATATCTGAGAATTCTTTTGGCTGCTTGCAAATGCAGCTCAGATGGACTAGCCATAAATCGAGAGACAAGAGAAACAACATACTGAATGTCTGGTCTGGTGTTGGCGAGAAACATCAAACTCCCAACCATGCTCCTGAAAGTGGTCACGTCAACTTTAGGTGCTCCATCATCTTTGCTTAATTGGATCCCATGTCCAACTGGAGTTGCAAGTCTGGTTTGCAATGCTCCATAGCAAACTTCTTGATCATGTCCCGAGCATACTTATGTTGACAGATGAAGATCCCTGAATCTGTCTGATGGACTTCCATTCCAAGGAAGTAATGCATTAAGCCAAGATCCTTCATCTCAAACTGCTTCATCATGGAGCGCTTGAACTCCATATTCACTTTTTCATTACTACCCATGAAAATGAGATCATCCACATACAAGCAAACTATGAGGATGTCGTTACCTTGCTTCAGGTAGTAAAGTGTGGGTTCATTTCTGCTTCTGGTGAACCCAAAATCTTTGAAGTACCCATCAATGCGTGAGTACCAAGCTCGCGGTGCCTGCTTGAGGCCATAGAGTGCCTTTTTCAGTCTGTAAACAAGGTGCTCCTTACCTTGCTCTTGAAATCCTTGAGGTTGCTCAACATACACTTCCTCTGTTAAGTACCCATTGAGAAAGGCACTCTTCACATCCATGTGTTGGACTTTCCATCCCTTGTGTGCAACTAAAGCAAGAACTGTTTTGATGGTCTCCTGTCTAGCTACAAGAGCAAATGTCTCCTCATAATCAATACCATACTTTTGTGTAAATCCTTTTGCAACCAATCTTGCTTTATGCCTTTCAATGCTTCCATCAACATTGTATTTGGTCTTGAAGACCCATTTACATCCAACACACTTCTTTCCTTTAGGAAGCTCTACCAACTCCCAAGTATCGTTGTTTTTTATAGAGGTTATCTCCTCTTTCATGGCATCTTGCCAAATTTTCTGAGTACATGCCTTCTCATAACTAGAAGGTTCAAGTTGTGCACTAGTTAACAAGGCATAGTTAACTACATCTCCCCGAGGTTCAAGCTGGGAGTCATCATCACCATACAAATGCATATTTTCAAGTCTTTGTAAAACAGAACTCATCTCACTAGCTTGACTTCTAGTATACCTTCTTTGAAATTTTTTATCCAACATCTGATAAGATGGATGATGCTGGAGAGTTCTCTTACCTCTGGATGGAGAATCAATATCCATTGGTGAGGAACTAACTGACCTTTGTGGAGAAGGACTTGGTGAAGAAGATGATGAACTGGATGTAGAATGTCTGCTTGGGCTTGGAGGAGGAGACTTCTTGCCTTTCTGTGGCGCCTGATGAATTTGTGAAGAACTTGTATCATGAGATTCAACATCACTATAAATTTGGGGATGTCCCCATTCTCCCCCTTCATCAAAAATCACATCCCTAGAAAGTATTATCTTTCGAGTCCTAGGATTGTAGAGTCTGTAAGCTTTTGTGGTCTCACAGTACCCTACAAAAATGCAAGCTTGACTCTTGGGATCGAGCTTCTTCCTCTGTTCATCAGGAATGTGTGAGTAAGCCAGTGAACCAAATACTCTGAAATGCTTGACATTCGGTTTCTTACCATACCATGCTTGGTAAGGAGTTTTCCCTTTCAAACTTGAAGTAGGACTCCTATTCAAAATATACACATTGGTCCTGGCTGCATCTGCCCAATACATATTGCTCAAATGCTTCGTTTGAAGCATAGATCTTGCCATCTCTACAATGGTGCGGTTCTTTCTCTCAGCCACACCATTCTGTTGTGGAGTATAGGCAATAGTGAACTGCCTCTTTATTCCATGTTTTTTACAAAAATTCAAAAATTCATTAGAGGAGTATTCTCCTCCTTTATCTGATCTGAGACACTTAACAAAATATCCACTCTCATTTTCAACTCTTGCTTTAAAATATACGAAGCAATCAAATGCCTCATCTTTATGCTTCAAAAAATATATCCAGAACATTCTTGAAAAATCATCAATGAAAAGAAGAAAGTAAGAGTTGTTACCAATGCTCTTGGTCTGCATCGGACCACAGATGTCCGAGTGCACTAGCTGGAGTGGATAACTGGCCCGCCATGCTTGTCCATGAGGAAATTTGGTTCTAGCGTGCTTGCCCAAGGCACAACCTTCACAGACTTCCTTATTGTCCTGAACTTTAGGAAGTCCGGTCACCATTGCTTGAGAAGTTAACATCTTCAAACTGGCTGAATTCAAATGACCGTATCTCAAGTGCCACAACACACTTGGATTTGCAATAGCAACATTTACTAATTGATCTCCTCCTGGCTGGCCAAAATTTAAAGGAAATAATTTGTTCCTTGTCATTGGCACTTGAGTAATGACTCTATCACTATTACTCTTATCAAAAATGGTACATTTACCCTCATCAAATAGCAACTTATAGTTCTTCTCTAACATTTGACCAACACTTAAAATATTGTGTTGGAGATGAGGTGTGTAATAGATATCACTTACTTGTTTCATGCCTTCTTTTGTTGGAACCTCCATGGCTCCAATGCCTTCAACTGCCAATGACTTGTCATCTCCCAATTTGATGTTGGATTTGTAGGAAGAATCCGGAGTAGCAAAGAGTTCTTCTTTGCCACTCATATGATTTGAACACCCAGTGTCCAAGATCCAGGTGTCATTCAAGTTCTGATCTGACTTGCCATATGAGAGAAAGAGATTTGAGGTCTCTTCCTCTTCTCCAAAATTTCCATACTGATTGCTCTGGCTTCTTTGCTCCCTTGTGAAGATTTTGACCAGTAGTCACGAGCGAAGTGGCCAAGTTTACCACAATTATAGCAAGCTTGTTTTGACTTGTCACTTCCTTTTCCTCGTCCTGGATGCTTCCCTCTGTTCTACTGTCCACCTCTATTCTGACCTCCACCTCTGTTTGAAGATCCTCCTCTGTTAGGAGTTCCACCTCATGGACTATTCCTACCTCTACCTCTGTGTTGACCTCTGCCACGACCTCTACCTTGTCCTTTTCCTTCTTGTGAAGCGAAGGCTTTGTCATCGCCTCCGTGGCTAGTGGAAGAAGATTCCTGCAATCTCTCTTCATGTGAAAGAAGAGAACCAATTAGTGCATCAAAGGAAAGTGCAGTCAAATCTTTTGACTCTTCAATAATGATTGCTACATGATTCCATTTAGGAAGAAGTGTTCGCAACACTTTCTTCACTACAACTTCTGGTTTAATCTCTTCACCTAGAGTGACCATTTTATCTACTACGGCTTTGACTCGCACGCAGTAGTCTCCTACTTTCTCATTCTCTTGCATTCTGAGATTTTCAAAATCTCTTTTCAGAGTTTGAAGCCTGACCTGCTTCACTTGATCACTCCCTTGAAAACTTTCCTTTAAAGCCTTCCAAGCATCTTGAGCTGTTATACAGGATGCTATTCTAGGAAATATGCTTTTATCTAGGGCTGCTTGTAAATGATATAGAGCAAAGGAATTATTTTTCTGGGCTTCTTTCTTGGCTTTTCTATCGGCAACACTTAAGGTAGACCAGTCAGTAGGAGAAGGTTCTGTGTAACCCTCTTCAACTATTTCCCATAAACCTTTACCAATCAACATAGTTTTCATCTTTATTGACCAGTATTCATAATCACTACCATTAAATTCAGGAATTGGGAGATTTGAATTTGAAGCCATTTCTACTACTTGAAAGCAAACTTTGATTTGACTAAAAATAGGAAGTACAAAGCAATTACAAGTTCAAATCAAATCTAGATTTCTTAACTCTCTCACTGATTTCTTGTTCTTCTTCTTGAGGATTGCCCAGTATTGGAGGCCCAAAATTGTCTGCAATGGAATCCTCATCGTCACTGATGACAACAATTTCAGGAGTTGCCATGCGCTCGGCTTTGCTCTTGGCTCGAGTTTCATCAGCTCGAGGCTCTAGAGAGCGTGGGGTATAACTCTCACTGGATTGTTCCTCAAGTTCAAATGCCACTGAATCGGACTCCTCCACTCGTTGTCCGAATATATTGTCTTCTGAGTCAGCCTCGTAACTAGAATCCGGATTCCTTTGGTGGGCTATAACAGAATTCTACAGCTGACTGAATACGACATGCAGTCCGTCTCATCGAACTCGTTCATCAAAAGCTTCGGCAGTTTCTCTCCGTAGTAGAGAGCACAAAGCATGGTAACATCCGGTAGATCTGATCATCTACTCATCAAGGCAAAAAGAAAAATTTGTTAGAGCTTCTGAGGTTACAATTTTTGCTCTTTTATAGTCGTTGAGGCTATTACACAAAATTTTTAGCCTTGAACGGGGTTCCAAGGGGCGCTCCGGAAGGCTTCCCATCACTTTTTTTCTTTTTACAATGCTTGCCTCTTAGGCTATTACACAATTTTGCAAGGTTTTCAATAATAATTTTTTTTATAAAGTCTTTATAAAAAATTTAATAATTTTATTTATATCTTTAATTATTTTTTTAAACAAAATTATATTTAAAAAATAATTAAAGAATATAATTTAAAAACTATTAAATTAATCAAAAAACTTTAATAAAAATAAAAATTTAAAAACTTTAATAAAACCTTTGTATTCGAGCTTGGAGAGGCTCGAACCGACGACCTCTTTTATTCCACTGACCGCCTCAACCACTACGCCGCCCCGCGGCTTTGAAACCAAACTCCCGGTGCATCCATTTATCGTTGACAAATATTAAAACCCCACAAAAAAAAATAATCGTCTCGACGGGTTTCGAACCCGAGACCTCCACCAAACTACTCAACACCCTTTGCCAACTGTGCTATGCGCTCGGATGGGAGTTAAGAGCAAACAAGGAATATTAAAACAGTGGCGGCAAAAAAAATATATATACCTCCTTTTATCCCACATGTAGTGGGAGATGGGTGCGGGAGGTGTATAATATCGCAAAGGCACGCGTTATCAACTGATTGCCTTCGGGTAATCGAGCAACCCAACGTTTTGCCACATCACCAGGTCACCTCGCCACCACGTCACTGCCAGCTGTCACCTCATCGCCATGTCATTGCCAGCGTCCACTCATGCCACGTCACCTCGCCTACTCAGTCGCAACGTCACTGCTAGCTCACCTCTGCCAGCTCAGCTCCTCGAGCTGCGTGCCCTCCACGTCGGCTGTCCATGTGTCCTCTAGAGCTCTGCCACGTGTCACCTCAAAAATTGTGCTCTGCTGTCTACGTGTTCTCCTCGATCGCCGAACCGCCTCGTGTTCTCCTCGATCGTCGAACCGCCTCGAAAAATGGACCCCGCCTACGTCTTCTGACAGCTTCCTCGGATTGGTCTGCCTCAAAAAATGGGCCAAACTCCTGGCCGCCTCCGCCTGGATTTTCGAGCCCCTGGCCTCGGCTCTGATACCAGTGACCGAATCTGAGCAGAGTTAACTTTAATAAAGAGACAAAAAACAATTTAATTAAAACAAAATAGCCTCCTTTATTAAAATTTACGCAGCGACCTTCGATTACATATTATGCAATATAACATAGGTATTTATAAGCTATGGAGGTTAGAGAAGGGTGGAGGAAGAAGGGACGTGGAGGGATAAAGGAAGGGAGGAATAAGGAGGACGTGGAGCGGGAGAAAAGGAGAAATAAGGGGAATGAGGAGCGGAGGGATAAGGAGGAAAAGGTGTCGGGAATATAGGAGGAATAAGGAGGCAAAGAAATAGGGAAGCAAGGAGAGAATGGCGGAGAGGAAAATAAAAATCATGCCGACAAACACCTTGCCGACAAATACATGAAGTGTTCACACTGTGGCTAAATAAACAGATATTTCTAAGCCACTTTAGTCTATATCCCTCTTCACACTTGCAACAAAATTTTGGAAGAAGTGTTTTGATTAAATATTTGTGGTGTTGGATATTATTTTAATATGGAGCAATAAGGTGTATTTGAGATTTGATTATTTTTGCGACTAAGAAATATTTTGAGAAAGTGTTAGAGTGATATTTTGGTCATCTAACCATTGAAAACTGGAAAGAAGGAAATTGTGATTGAGATAGGTTTTCGAAGGGAACTTCTACATAAAAAAAAGGTATGGGTACATCTTCTTAGTGAGTGATTGTTGAATTTTATGAATGCTAAGTTGGAGTGAAAAGGGTTTTTCTGGAATAAAGAGTTTTTGATAAAACCTTGTTTGATAAGCATTGTTGTTGAAGTGATTAGTTGAGTGAGGAACTTGAACTAGATTTTGTGCAAAGATCATGAGTATCATTGTTATGTGAATTTATAAAATATCATGAGTATCATTGTTATGTAAAGTTATCAAAGATCATGAGTATCATTGTTATGTGAAGTTGTCAAAGATCATGAGTATCATTGTTATGTGAGACTAGCATTGTTGTTGAAGCAATTAATTGAGTGAAGAACTTGAACTAGGGTTTGCAAATATCATGAGTATCATTGTTATGTGAGATTGGTTGATAAGAATTGTTGAAAACATTTGAGTGAATGATCATAAGTTTGGACTAGGGTTTGTGAGCGAATATTATTTCATTGAGTGATTGGTTGAGTAGAGTTGGTTGAGCCTAGTCAAGTGGATGTGTTGAAGTGATAGTTCAAAGTTCTATGAAACAAATTGTTCCATATTATAAATTGAATTGAGAAAGAGATTAAGTGTTTGTGAATGTGAAACACATTGAGTCTCTAACAATTATTTATATGTTTATGTGATAAAAGAAAGATTGAAAGTGATTGAGAATTTGTGAGTGTGAAGTATATTGAGTATCTAACAATTCTCTATATGTTTCTATGGTAAAAAGATAAATTAAAAGTAATTGAGTATTATGGTGAATGTGAAGCATATTGAGTCTCTAACAATTATTTATATGTTTCTATGAGATTGGACAAGTTCTAGTGAGGACTTTTTGAGCATATTTGAGGTAAGTCTTTGAGAAGACTTGTGAAAAGATTTGTGTGAGCTTTTGTGGAAGCTTATAATACAAATTTTGAGGACAAAAATTGTTGAGCATATTGGACAAGTTCTAGTGAGGATTTGTTGAGTAGATTTGAGGCAAGTTCTAGAGAGGACTTGTGGACAGATTTATGTGAGATTTTGTGAAAGCTTACAATACAGATTTGAGGACAAATATTGTTGAGTAGATTGGACAAGTTCTAGTGAGGACTTGTTGAGCATATCTGAGGCAAGTTCTAGAGAGGACTTGTGGATAGATTTGTGTGAGATTTTATGGAAGCTTATAATATAGATTTGAGGATAGAGATTTTTGAGCATATTGGACAAGTTCTAGAGAGGACTTATGGATAGATTAGCATGAGCTTTTGTAGAAGCTTACAAGGCATATTTGAGACAAGTCTTTGAGAAGACTTGTGAGAAGATTTGATTGATTGATTTGTTCAAAACTTGAGTTAAGGTTTGGGGTAGATCCAAAAAAGTTGATTTGTGATTGAGTCAAGATTTGTGTTAAGGCTTGAGGATAGATATTGAGGATAGATTTGTGCTATACTGAATTACTGTGTTTAGTGTAGATCAAAGGACAATTATTGAGGATAGATTTGTGCTAGACCGAAGGAATGTGTTTAGTGCAGATAAAAGGATAAATATTGAGGATATATTTATGCTAGATTGAAGGACTATGTTTAGTACAGATTTGAGGACAGATTTTGGTGTAGATTTGAGAACAGGTTTATGCCAAACCAAAGATAGAGATTGAGAATATTTGTGCTAGACCTAAGGACTATGTTTAGTGTAAATATGAGACAGAGTGAAGAGCAAGCTTTGGAGGTGGTAGAGTATAGAGGATGATAGTCTCCATTGGATAGATGTCCATTAGCTAGGGTAGTGAGGACAAGTCTTCTGAGTGAGGATAGGAGTCTTCAGTGGATAGAGATCCATTATCTAATGTAGTGGAGGCAGTAGTTCTTCTAGAATATCACCAACCAGAGTAGAGGAGAAAGGATTTTTCCTATGGATAAAGATCCATGAACCAACTAAGGATATTGGTGTCTCCTATGGATAGAGATCCATGAACTTGATTAGGGGATTGGTGTCTCCTTTGGATAGAGGTCCATAAACATTGTAATAGGGAAAGGATTCCCAAGAGATTTATTGAGAAAATATTACTGAAATATTTTCTCCATGGAGTAGCCCACATTGGGTGAACCACATTAAATTGGTTTCTCTATTGTATGTGATGATTTGTGCATTACTTTAGTTATTACTATTGATATTGCCATTGATTATATTAGATAATACTATTTGGGAAAGAAAAGTAAAAAGTGGCCTTATACTGTTCACCCCCCCTCTCAATATCAGTTTGTGTTCTTCAGGTAGAGGGGATAAAGAAAAGTTTTGGATCAATTTTTGGGACCAATACCCCCCCTTAATTTTATAAATTTTAGAGCTACAACCCCTTAAAAAAATACCTGAGGCTAGAAGTTGGATCAAGATAACATGCTATCTACATATAAGGTAGATTGGGGTCTTCTCTATTATGCAACTAAAGCAATGGGAAGAGTGGTTAGTCCCACTCTCTCTAAATTTTGTGCCACTATTAGAGAGGATATTAAAGCTATGCCACCTTATAGGAGAGGAGGAAGAGGACAAAATAACTTGCGATCATGGGAATTTAGGCATCTATATGTTGGATATGTGTTGGCTGCATTTCATGTTTTATAGTTATAAAGGGGAAAAATGATGTTTTTTGAATGGACTATTTTTGGGTTATTTTTAAACCCATGGTATTATACCCATGGTTTTGTAAAATCCATGCATGTGCCTTTGTTATTTATTTTGCACTTGCATTAGGGTTTGAACACAACAAAAGAGAGAACTACATTATTGTATTGGATATGGTTGAGTTTATGCAATATGCATTAGGGTTTACAAACATTTGCATTATTATATTGGAGACGGTTGAGTTTATGCAATAAGAAGAAAGGTTATTGTGTTGGGTTTTTACCCAAAAGGGTTTTCCCAGGTGAAATATTGTGTATTGTGTGTTTACCTTATTTTATTCATCTTGATTATGTTTTATTGCTTATCAAGTTTAAGTTTATTAGGGAATACTTGCTCTTCATTTGGTATCAGAGCTAGGTTTTAGCTTTGTTTGAAGAGTAAGGGTTTCTTCCCTATGATAATTTTTTTCTTGAATGGTGAGCTTTGACAACATTAGTTCTATGAAATTTAGTAGTGGTAGATCTAGCGGGCTTCAACAATGGTATATCTAGTGAGCTTTGGCAATAATAGATCTGGTGAGCTTTGGAAGCAATAGATCTACTAAGCTTTGGTAGTGGGAGATCTAGTGAGCTTTGACAATGATAGATTTGGTGAACTTTGATAGTGGAAGTTTTAGCCAAAGAGTAAGGGTTTGTTCCCTATGATATATTTTTTTGTGAGTGGGAGATGTACGTGGAAGAATCTATGCAAAGGAAAATAATGGGAAGCACAAGGATAAAGATCAAAAAAATTAATGGATAGAAATTTGAGCTATAGAAAATTAATATGGAGGATTTGTTGGTTTATAGAGATCAGTGAATTGTTATCTCAGGAATAAAATCTACAACAATGACATACAGAGATTGGCTAAAGGTCAGTAGGAAGGCAATGAGATCTATTAGATTATGTTTATTTGATTCATTTTTTTTAAATGTATTGATAGAAACCACTGCTCTATACCAGATAAAGTCACTGATAAACAAACTCTTTGTTTGAAAGAAGTTATGTTCACTTTGGATGGATGATGATGATTATATGGTAGAACATCTAAATACCTTCAACACTGTGGTAATTCAACTAAACTTTTTTGATGTAAAAATGGATGAAGAAGAAAAGTGTATCACTTTACTTTGTTCTTTACCTAATTCTTGAGATAACTTAGTTATGGCTATCACAAATACTACTTACATTAAAAGTTGAGGATATAGTAGAAAACATATTATTAGAAAAAATAAGATAAAATATGTTGAGGATTGTCATCAGAAGGATACCTTGTACATAAGAGGTCATTCTCAAGAAAGAAGTAAAAAGAAATCAGGGGATAGGAAATCAACATCTAGGGGTAAATTTGTTACTCCAAATAAGTGTAAATGTTGTAAATATGGTAAAATGGGGCATTATAAAAGGGACTACAGATCTAAAAAGGGTGAAAATAGTAAGTCATCTAATGAAGCCCTTTTTGCATAAACAAAGACAATAGGTGAAGATTCGAGGGATCTATTCTTAGCTACCTCATGCTCAATTGAATTCTATGTTTCATGTTTTATTGACTTAGGCACTTCTTTTCATATGAATCCCCATAAGGAGTGATTTAGTGAATATAAAAATATCAATGGAGGTGAAGTATTTTTGGAAGATAAATCAACATGAAAAATCATAGGTCAAGTAAGAGTAAAGTTGAGGTTCAAATAGGAAAGAATTAAAACCCTTCCTAGTGTTCTATACATTTTGGGTTTGAAAAGAAAATTAATATCAGTAAGTAAGATGCATGATGTAGGTGTGAATGTGGTATTTAATAAGGATAAATGCAAGATGATTCATGGAGCATTGGTGTTGGTAAGAGGAGTTTGTATAGAAATACTGTTCAATATTGAGATAAGCACTGTAAGTGTTGGGTGCAACAACTTTGTGGTTTTTGAGGGAAACAATATTGAATCCTACTCTTCCTATAGAAAAGATAATGTTGTGGCATCAACACATGGGGCATATTGGAGAGAGAGGTATTCGAGCATTAAAAATGAAAGGTATGGTTGAAGGAATTTTTAATTGCCCATTAGATTTTGATTTTTGTGAGCACTATATATTTGGAAAGCAAACTCGAATTAAGTTTCCTAGTAGTGCTACAAGATCAAAATGGATTTTGATTTTAGTTCACAGTGATGTGTTTGGACCTGCTAAAGTTTTCTTTTTGATTGGTAAAAGGGATTTTGAAAGGGTCCTGTAACCTTTTACAAAAGGGAGATAACTAGGATATGATCTCCTAAACAAAAAGTGACCAATATTACCAAAGACCCTCTACGGTCCATGAAGAAGAAGCCACAAAAAAGGACAAGAAACCCTAGCAGGGGTATAAGAGAAGACCTTTGAAGGTCATAGAAGAAACCTACACAGGTGCAGATAGAGAACGAGACTACAAAAAACTTCCTGGTAAAAAACAAAAATAAAAAACCCAAACAAGACCACCATATTTAGTTGGGTTTTCCTTTACCACACCCTGCATCAGTGCACTCAGCACCCACCAAGCTCTTGAATTCCTCCAATATTTCATATTGGTACTTGTATTCACCCAAGAGAGCTTTCACCTGAGTTAGAAGATAAGAGGTCATATTGGCAACTCTACCAAGAGATTTCATAATATCATGGAGGTCCTAGAGGTGACCTCGATTAAAGATATTTGTCCAGCATGAAATTTGAGGTGCCAAAAATAGGGGCGATTGAGTAGAGGTTCCTTCTGTGCCTTCCATGGGGTGGCCTTTATTAAATGCACTTTTAGGCCTAACCTATAATGATAGAGAGTCATAAGAGAGATCATTATTATTAAGGACTATTGAAGCTTTGCACTTGCCACTACCCATATTGCTTTTGGTTGTGTAGCATTATGGTTTAGACTTCAAGGAAGCCACAATCCCCTTTAGTTTTGCATAATAATCCAAAGCATGATTCACTTTAGGATATGAAGGGCATTCACTACCAATGTCATCCATAGGCCCAAAAATTGAAGCCATCGCTCTTTTGGTTGATCTCTCAAGGATATATCTGTACATGACCATGTGGAGTCCTTGGTAAAAGGATAAGGACGAAACTCCCTTCTTGAAATTCAACACAAAGCATTCGATAGATCAAAAAAGATACTCCAAAATGTTGATAGTTTTCTTCCCTCGCAAGTGATTGAGGAAGGCTAGGTAAAAACTTTGTAGAATTCACCAAGACTATATAGAGTGAAATACTACATAATAGTGATCATGATGACATCCTAGGGCTTGGGGAGGGTTTATCTCACAATTCTCCCTTTATCCCTACCCAAATTATCTCCTTTGTATTTGAAAAATGACAATTCACTCTAAAGAGAGTGTTTCTCCCAGTGAATTATCTCATCATCGTTTGACAACCCAATGATCTTAGCCAAGAGATTAAAAGTAATGGTATAACTCAACCCATGAATGGAAATTTTGATATCATATTAAGTCTATATGAATTCCATAGATAATTTTAAATCACTGCCACTAAACTATTGTAGAAAATTGAGAAGACCGTGGTCTCTAAATATGTCTTCAAAAGGGCATTCAGATGAAGGGAAGTAGACTCGATTTCAGCTATGGTTTTAGGACGAGGATACAAAGGGAAATCCATAAAGGAAATCAAGAACTCAGATATGGAAGGAGGGATGGAGGATGAGGGGTCAATCAGGTGGTCTAGGATTTTAAAAGCAAAGGAAATTTTGAGAATACGTAATCAAAGATGCTAGGTTAAACTCAAGTAGATTTTACAAGCAATTGAGAAGGTACCACTTAGCATGGTGGGGGTGACATGGTCATGATACATCCAATAAGTAATCAGAGTGTGGTTCCACGAAGCACAAATAAAAAAGATTTAAATGATTGAGTTTCATCACTAGGAAAATCTATGTATTATGTTACTTTTATAGATGACTTTTCAAGGGAGGCCTAGGTATATTTTCTATGAAATAAATCTAATTTTTTTAATAAATTTAAATATTTTAAGGCTCTTGTAGAAAATCATATAGAGAAGAAGATAAATATTTTAATAAGTTATAATGGTGGTGAATACTGCTCTAATGCATTTGAGTAGTTTTGCAAAGACTATGGAATAGAAAGGAAAAAACAACTTCATATACTCCACAATAGAATGGAGTTGTAGAATGGATGAATAGAACATTGATGGATAAGGCTAGAAGCATACTAAGTGGTGCAGAGTTAGAAAGGATATTCTAGATAAAAGCAATAACAATTGCATGCTATCTCATTAATCGATATCCTACCTCAGCTTTGTTCAACAAAACTCCATAGGAATTATGGATTGGTAAGAAACCTTCTCTTAGACATTTAAGAATTTTTTATTGTGATACTTATATGTATATTCCAAAAGAGAAAAGGACTAAGCTAGACTATAAATCAACAAAATGTATATTTTTGGGTTATAGTAATAGTTTTAAAGGATGTAAGTTATGGAACCTAGAAACACATAGTATTGCTTACAATTGTAATGTAATATCTAGATAAACAAAAGGGTCCCTAAATAGAAACTACAACAAAAAAAAAAACATAAACAAGTTCAAGTTAAACTAGAGTGTGAGGAAACTATGTATGAATTGGATGCTTTCGTAAAAGATGAATTAGAGAGAGAGTTGGAAGAGGAAAATTCAGAAGAAGGGGAGAAGAAATATAAAAATGCAAAACCAAAAAGTCTAGTTTTGAGAAGACCATATTGAGTAAGAAGAATTCCAAAAAGGTATAGTCCTCTTGAATTTTGTTCTACATTTTGAAAGTTCTTGAGGTAGAGAGATCCAAAAAAATAGCAATACTGCAATTTTGAGCTAAGACAAAAAGAACATTAATGGAGCACGAATATCATCCAAAAATGATCTGGTAGTTTTTAGTGACTAAGCTAAACCTATTTTGAATACCAAATGATGAAACATCCTTAGCCAAAAATGCTAGTGTAGAGGGGGAAAACTGCCCTACTGCATACAATTCCCAAACAAAAGGGCTGGATCCGCAAGGAGGGAACCCTTTTGTGGGGTGAACCACGAGGGTATGTTGTAATCTACACTCGGTGCTAAGGGAAAGGGTTCACCAGGAATATTTTAAGGACTCGCTCCAAGTCCTCAAGATATTCAGGATTGTTTGAAGTATTTAGTTTCAGGCAATCACCTAAATTTGGCCTTTCTAGATCTAAACTAGAAAAGATAAAAGACAATGCAAAAAATAAAATAATACAATTGGAAATAGAATGCAAGCATACAAGAGCTATTCTGGAATGATTCTATCTTTTGAATGCTCACTAACCTAGGGTTTTATTTCAAAAAACCTTTAAAGTAGAAATGTACAAAAGGAGATACATAGAAATTATCCCTAGATGCAAGCTAGATGCTTTTCACTTTTAGATACCTAGAAATCAACAATGAAACTAGATTCTCAACCAATAAGATTTGATAGACTACTTATCTAGACCTATGGTTGATTTAACCCTTTTCTACCTCTTGTTCAATGATATCAAATATTCCTATTCCTACAAAATCACTTATGAAACACTAAAAAATGAAATTAGTATGAGGGGGCTTGCATAGGCTGTTGTATGATAGATCTAGCAGCAGTCAAGCCCCCTAGGTCCTTTTATATCATCTTTTAATACAAAAGTAGAAATTGACCTTTAGATATTTAATCATAAATAAAAAAGACAACAATAGAAAATAGAAAGAAAAGTGCAACATTATGATCTAGAGACAGAATGAAATGTAATAGTGAAAGCAAAATTAAAAAATTTCCCCCGATGTGCCCAAGGGCAAAATCACGCATCACCTGGAGCAAGCATGATATCGTAGCAGCAAAGTTACACCCTACCTAGATGGGGCACAATTTCACTTTTATAAATAAATTTGCCCTAATTAGGACAAGCAAAGTCGTTCCTCGCCAATGCTAGGCACGGTTTCACTACAGACTAAAGAAAAATAAGAAGCGAATGCAGAAGATGAAATAAATGTAGAAAACAAAGTGATCAAACCCTAATGAACATCACAAAAGCAGACATAAGATAACCAAGTATTCATACGGGCACTCTGTCTCTCCAAGCTACACCACAGATCCACCAAGTCACATAGCAAATCAATCCAATCCATGCAATAGAAGATCAATTTGAAATTCACACTTTGGGGGTTAGCTTGCAGTAGAAAGAGTAAATCAGAATGAACTATAAATAATTAGCATATAGATCACACATAAAAGGTTTGCATATCATACTTGCACTTAAAATTCACATGTCTCTAATTTGACAAGAACATCCTTCCTTTTATAGATAAAATCAAAAGAAGGAAAGTGGGCACAAATAAACTCACAACCGACACCAAAACACTCGAGAAGGTTTAAACCTAGGTCTAAGTGGGCTTAAAAAATAATAAAATAAAATAAATTAAAAAACTAGGTTAAACAATGAAGTCGTACCCCATCTTGATGGGGCGCGATATTGCTGGAACGAAGTCGTACCTCATAAATATGGGGTGCGATTTCAATAAAAGATAAATAAATTAAAAAAATGGGAGGGACATAGGAATTTCCTTGCACTTGACAAGGGGTGAGGGCCTCTTAAGGGCACTAAGGAATATTGACCTCTCAAAGTGGATTAATTTTCCATGTCTAAAGTTTTTCCCCTCTTTGATGCATTTATGGGCTAGTAAATACATCAAAGAAAGATGTAAAATACTATGGGAAAGAAGATAATAAACATAGAAAAAGGGGTTGGATAGGTTTAGGAAGAAGGGTGATACACTACTACCATTAATGCCTCTATGGCTAGGGTGCCCAATCGAGTTTCGAAAGGAAAGAAAATTTCTTAAGAAACTCAAAAAAGGTAAAGAAAGAAAGGGTAAAACATAGAGAACATAGAGAACAAAGCAAGTAAACAAACAATCAAACCAAATAGCACTGGGTACAGTATGAATCTAATGCAACTAGCATGCAATGCATGGATGAATAGAAGAAAGGGAAAGAAAAAATAAGGGAAGAGGACAGAAGAAGAAACAAAAAGTTGTGAAGCAGAAGAAGAAGACAATGATAAAACTCCAAAGGTCAACCATATAAAATCGAGAAGAAAGCTGAATCAGAACCCCAATTAGAGGGTGTTATGCTCAAAATATGGTCCATGTATGGAGTGAAGAACCCACTATGGGTGTAGTACTCGCTAAATATGGACCAGTAAGTGAAGTGTATAGTGTAACCTACTATGGGTGGTTGCTCACTAGTAACTACTATGGGGCGATTACCCGCTAGGATGTATGCTAAGGCCTACTGTCAATGGCCAAGGAGCTCATATCATAATGGGGTGTTGGGCCCGTTGAGTCAAAAGAGAGATGTAACCCGATAGGGGTGTTATAATGTATGCTGATGTAATATGATGTATATATATGCCAGTACTACCCGAGAGGGTGTATGTGGATGTATGTATGGACCAATCACTAGGAGCATAACATGATGAGAGTGTGTGCATGTGCTAGAAGAAATAAGAGGAAGAAAAATGAGGAATGAAGAACTATGCGTGTGTGCCCCCAACTTGAAGTTTTAATTGTTGAAAAATCAATATGGAGGAAGTGTGCAATCAAAGAAGAGAAGAATATATATCCTTATCTGGAACAGAGAAGACAAAGGAGAAATAAGAATTATGCAAAAATATAAGGATATACCCAAAAGAGAATTACATTCATTGACTTGGATGAGAAATGATGATCATTGTAAAAACATTCAAAGTCAAGAAATACAAGAAGAAAGAAGAGAAGAAAGAGAAAAGGAAGCAAATAAGATAAGGGATGAAAATGCATGGGCCCTAGGTTAGGGCTTCGCTAGGCATCAGAACCCTAGTGAAAGTGCAATACATGTGAGCTATGACCTAACTAGGTATCATCCCATGCCATTGTTGCGAATCCATAGAAACTATATGAAAAAGCAATCATGAGCAAGCAATAATGCAAATATGACAAACAAAAGTGCAAGAACAGAATGTCAAGAAATAATGCATAATATGATAGGCAAGTGTGCATAATATGTCAAGCAAACATGCAACATGAACTAACTAAATGCATATGCAAAATAAAGCACAAGATAAGCATAATATATTTTTAAATGCATTATGTTCATATTTTCTTTAAGCTCTTTACCATCCATGGAAGCTAACTTATAAGCATCGAAACCAAACTTAGTTGTTACAACAAAAGGCCTTAGCCAGTTGTGCTAATATTTACCTTGAAGATCAACATGAGCATTAGTGTTCTATTGGTTTTATTTGAGGACAATATCCCCAATCTCAAAAGAACAATTGTGAACCTTTTTAGAATAAAATCACCAAAGCCTATCCTGATATGCTCGCACATGCTCTAAGGCGTGGATGCACTTTTCATTCAGTAGCTCCAACTGGTGCAAACATTTTGCACGGAACTCATCACCAACCTCGACATCTTGTAACAATATGTACAAATAAGGGACCTCTAGCTCAAAAAGGAACACTGTCTCAGACCTATAAACCAAGACATATGGGGAGGCTCCTGTAGGAGTACGCACACTAGTACGTGTTGAGTGGTATTTTCACCCAATTGTGAAAGTACACTCTCCCTTAGGATTTGGGTTCCAAATCCCCTCTTGCAAAGAAGTTAAACAAACAACTTCTCCAAGGTCTCCGCTATATTAGCATTTGCATATGTGTATTAGTAATCTCAAATAAAGATATTCAATTTAAATGCTTGGAACACCTTAGTGATTGCAAGTAATCTGTAAACAAGGGGCAATGTTGGTTTATTTTACCATGAAACTTTAGTGATTGTTCATTGAACCAAAATAAAGCAAATGTGAGTTGGCCCTCATATGACCATCGATGTAGTGCTCAAATTACCCCTCTTTCGTAAAATTAGAATTTTTATGAAGAGAGGGTAATTTTAGGCTCCAAAAATGGAAATTTGTGAAATGCCATAAAACATAACTCCTTCAATGAAATTGGAATTTTCATGAAGGGAATGTCATCATAGGCTCATGAATGAAACATGAAACTGAAAAAAATGAAATTCGACCCAAAATGGAAATTTTCTATTTTCGGATTTTTTAAATCTGTAATAAAACAACAACTTCGATGAATTTTTAAAAATACTAAACAACTCCGAAAATGAAATTTCAAAGTGCGTATTGGAAGTCTGAAGTATAACCTACGCAATGGTGAAATTATTTTTGGATTTTGAAATTTTTTAAATGTTTATTTTAATGCCTGAAAATTAAAAAAAAGTTAAAATTTTTGGAAAATAAAATGCAGAAAATTGAAAATGAAATGCAGAAAACTGAAAATAAAATGCATTCAGTATGATGCTATCCTATTTCGACAAAACCGAAGATGTGAGGTTTTCATGCATGCAACCTAACCTATTGGACTTGCAAAACAAGCACAATCCGGATAAGCTAAGTGCTGGCTCCTAGGGTTTTAAATGAGGTTTTCAGATTTAAACATTCGCATGAAGCAACCAAGAAAACTTGCATAAACTCCATTTACAAGCCTAAAATCTGAAAAGGGGAAAAATAGACATTTAATCTTGCATGCAGAAAATGACTCCTTTCTTGTCCATAAGATGCAACTTTCTGAAACTTTCTGTATTAAAAATTTGTCATTTTACAATAACAAAAATTTTTGGTTTTCCCAAACCAGTCCATGGAAGAAAAACAACCCAAACAGGTCCAGAATGGCCCTCTTGCCTTCAAATCTGCAACTCTGCTCGCAGCAGTTTCCAACCCCTCAAAACATCCTTGCCTGGCATATTTAAAATTTTCAGGAAGCTTTTCGTTTCATTTTCCAATGACTGTTCGTTTCACCTTCCCTTGTGCATGCATGTGTTTTGGTTTCCAAAAAGGCTTTTCATTTCTATTTTGTGGCCCTTCGTTTCATTCCCATGGTTTGGCTTCCTTTGTTTGGTTTTCTTCACTTTTCGTTTGATTTCAAAAAAACGTTTCCTTTTCTCCACATGGGCTTGCGTCCGTTTCCTTCCATGTGTAACGACCATCTTAAATGATTTCAAATCATTAAAGATTCCTTATGTAACATTTTGTCTTATTCATTGGATTTTGTCCTTATGTGTCCACGTCATTATGCAGTCTTCAGTTTCACTATCCTGGTGTTCATCACTAATATCAGACGCACTGTCCACTACTCTGTTCCCTTGGCGAAAATGGGACATGTCGCGATATCGTGACACTTTTGTTTCTTTCTCTGCCCTTTTGAGTCGTGAAAATGCAACATGTCACGATATCGCGACACTTTTGTTTCTCTGCCTGCCCCTTTTGAGTCGCGAAAATGCAACATGTCGCGATATCGCGACACTTTTGTTTCTCTCTCTCTTTTGAGTCACGAAAATGCAACATGTCGCGATATCATGACACTTTTTTTTGGCCTGAAAATGCAACATGTCGCGATATCGCGACACTTTTCTTTTCTTCTTTGGCCACGAAAATGCAACATGTCGCGATATCGCGACACTTTTTTTCTTTCTCTTGGTCGCGAAAATGCAACATGTCGCGATATCGTGACACTTTTTCTCTTTTCTTTCTTTTCTCTTTTGGCCGCGAAAATGCAACATGTCGCGATATCGCGACACTTTTCTCTTTTGGCCAGAAAATGCAACATGTCGCGATATCGCGACACTTTTTCTTTTTGGCGTGACAAATGCAACATGTCGCGATATCGTGACACTTTTTCTCTTTTTTCTTTTTTCTTTTGGCAGACAATGCAACATGTCGCGATATCGCGACACTTTTTCTCTTTTGGGGAAATGCAACATGTCGATATCGCAACTTTTTCTCTTTGCTTGTTCCAACTTTTCCTCTTTGTTTCCCTTTTTCTCTTTTGTCTGCGACAATGCAACATGTCGCGATATCGCGACACTTTTCCTCCTTGCTTTTCTCTTTGCTTTGGACCGCGAAAATGCAACATGTCGCGATATCGCGACACTTTTTCTCCTTGCGGTGTTTTGCTTTTTCTTTGATCTTTAGCATATGGGCCACTTCGGTCTTCTTGGAAAATATGCAAAAAGGTGGGTCCCCAATTTTGGGGTACGTTGTGGAGCAGCCACAACAAATGGCGACTCTACTGGGAAATGCTCCTGAGCATTTCGGTGAGAACTCAACCTGAACACCTTCAAAACTCAAACACAAGCGTCAGCAAATATCCCAAGAATGAAACTAGACGAGAAATACATGAAGCATTAGAATTATTAAGCATCAGCTCGGTGTGTGCAATGTGCTTCATTCCCTATCGTTTGAAACTCGTTCAACTTTCCATTGTCATTTTCACTTATGATTCATGCGTATGAGAAGTTATGGATGATTCCTGTAGGATTTAATGTATGATGAAGATGCTAGAGATATAACAAGCTTTGCAAAGGCTCAAACTTTCTAGTACCATGAACAAACATATTAAAACTGTCAAATCCTCTTAGGACCAAATATGAGTATACTGAATTAATTTACTAGATCCCAAAGTTGGTTATGTGTCACTACCATCTTGAACCCATGTGCAAGTGTAAGTGAAATCAGAGCTTTGGGGAAATAGGATTCCCAACCTAAGCGAGATGGGAATTTAACCCTATCCTTACTACTCTGATCTGGAGTTCATTACCTCATCTTGAACAAAATGATTTAACTTGTTATGGATGAAACTGTCAGGCTAGCTTGTCCGTTTGAGCAGTCAGTGGTCTTGCTTTTAGACAAGACATGTTGCCACGCATGAGCATACTCCACTTGCCGATCGGCGTCTATAGCCCCGGTGGAGATCAACCCCATAATCCAGGATTTGACTTTACTTTTGATTTCTTGAACCTTGGGGATGACTACCCATCCTTGCAAGGGACATGTAGTACGATCCTTCCAATCCAATATCAATGATGCAATAAAAGTAGAATGAAAAATATTTGCTTTGGAATTTCAAGTTCTTGAGTGTAGATCATTTAATTTTTAAAGTGATGGAGGCAAAATAGAAGCTTTGGGGAATCAGATTCTCAACCTAAGCGAGATGAGAATTAGACCCTATCCTTACTACTCCATGAAGGTCAAATCAGAGCTTTGGGGAATTGGATCCTCAACCTAAGTTCGATGGGGATTTAACCCTATCCTTACTACTCTGATTTTAGGCTTTAAGCACTATGGGAGTGGTAAAAACCACTGTTTTAAGGATTATGTTGCATGATAGGACAGACACGAAATACTCCTTTCGCCTCACCTTTTCTTCCAAGTATGGTTTTGACCATTTTGCTCAAGATCCTCTTTAATATGTGTAGAACGTGCTTGGTTCAAGATAGTTCGGGCATCAGTTCCCAACCTTAGGATCCTTTTAATATATGTTATGTAATAACCCTAAGAGGATTCGACACCTTTTCAATGATTGTATTTGAAATGTAGATGCAACTGGAGATGAAATGTATATGCAATGTGGAATGTAACATGAGATATGGATGAATGCATTGCTCTTTTTGAAATGCTGATGGAGTATACCACCTACTTTGCCATAATTTGTAAAACTGACAACTTCATGCATCACAAGTTCCAAACGATATTCTTTAATGTGTTTGCGATACTCGTGGAGCTTTCTGCAATACAATTCCGATGTTTCATATTCTCTTAGTCTTAGTCAACATTCATAAGGACATAAGTTGACATCTCGCTTTTTTTTTTTCAAGACAAACCAAAAGTGTCCAAAGGACCAACACACAAAACTTAAAACCAAAATGAGATCCAATCCAAAACCAAAACACGAAAACCAAAAGTATATACAAATGTACAATATAATACAAGATGGTGCAAAAGTTTGGATTATCATTTTCCCGGATCCCAAACCTGATTAGAATTCTTTAAAAGACATATGACGTGATACGCATACCAAGTTTTGTAGGAATCCAACAAAAACAAGATCAAACCAAACAAAGAAACAAACTTCCACTTGCCCCTCTCACCATACCAATTTGATTTAGTTTCATTAATAATCCTATGGTGGAGTTTCAAGTTTTCAAATTGATTAGACAATGATTGATATTCAATTCCTTTATGTCTATTCTTTAAGATGTCCATTCCGCACTTTGATTCATGGTGTAGAAATAAGCTTTCATTTTCATTCAATAAAGCCATAACATTAATAATATTTGAATCAAACCATTCATTAGGCAAACCTTCATTCGAATTTTGCATGGTGAAACCAAAAAGGTGAGATTTTACCTTTGGCATGTTTTCATTTGACCTTACTTGAAGAGGATTTGAAAATTCCTCTTTTCTCTCATGACATTCATCATCATGTAGCACTTGTTCTTTCTCCATGACTTGTTTATCAAAGGCACCAAACTTAGGTACCCAATTGAACATATGTCCATCCCTTTCAAACCATAAGTCTTGTCTATCTAGGGGTGGGTTAACTAACACATTTCCATGATCAATCACTTGGGTTGTTTTGGGTAACGTGAGATTTTCAATTGGATCATCAATGATATCAAACCCAAATGATTTAGGTTTTGTAATTTTCTCATTTTGAAATGGCATAATCATTGTAGCACAAGTAAGTGGATCAAGATTTTCAATTTCTTTTCCTTCAAAGGAATCTAAAGCAAGTGACTCTCTTTCTTGATTCATGGTTGTAGAATCCTTATCATGTTCCAAAATTTGATGAGATTCGAATTCCTCTTCCAAAACTTTCTCAAATTGTATAGGATTTATAGTATCCTCATGTGAGGAAGCAATTGAGTTATCCTGCATATTAATTGACACAACAAGTTTGTTAGAAGATTTAGATTGATAATATTCTTCCCATTTCTTCCATGAATCATAGTAATCATCTTCCAAGTTCAAGTTGTGATGCTCAAGTACTTCTTCTTCATCTTCTGATTCATCAACATGTTTCTCATCCAATTCATCTTCACCTTCCTTAGATGGTTCAGTTATTTCCAAAAGTGGGTTATCTCTTGAATTCAAATTGGTAAAGCTATCATAATCCAAATTTGTAACCCATGATTCAATTTTATCACAATTTGGAAGGTGTGGATCCTCTTGGTCATCACTTTCGAGAACATCATCCAAAGTGTCTTTCGAGAACAAGTGGTGAAATTCGATTATGTCTTCAACTTCATTTGTTGATTTTCTTTCAAATTCATTTTCAGCCACTTGTGATGGCTTAGGAGCTTCTATAATGGGATCGATTTTTGAATTCCGTGTCATATAGTTGCTCCAATCCTTTGCAAGTACATCTGACCAAATCATATCCACATAAGTTTGTTCATCCAAATCCTCCTTTTTGGGTAATGATTCTAGATATTTCTTTTCCAAAACAAGATGGTGATCATTTGATTCCAACTTCTTGTTACCCATCCATAGAATTTCTTCTCCAAAAACTTCATGCTCTTCAAGACTTTTCGAATAGGTATTTACTTCAACGTGAGTCACCTCAAAATCTCTTGTATCGCTTGAAGAAGCATAACATGAAACATCATTAAGATCGGCATTATGAATTTTCTTCCTAGGATGATTTGGATGCATACATTGACGTGCTCGTTTTTGTGGTGGAACATGCCTACATACCTTCTTAACCACTTTCTTTTGCTCTTTTACTTTCGATACGAACTCTTTGGGTTGAGTGGTAGAAGTAGTAGGATTAGTTGGATTTATATCCATGGACAAAGCTTGAACATTTGTTGCAATGGTTCCATGGGTGACCACATGATTCTCTAATTGAGGCATAGTTGGATGGATGGAAGTACTTGTATAAGCACATGTGGGAGCATAAGTTGGTATGGTAGGATAAAGTTGATTGTAGGGAAAAACATTTGATATCAAATTTTGTTGTGCCCACGCTTGATTTACCATCGAGGTTTGATTGCAAGCCCCTAGTTGTCCTACCATAGTTGATTGCTCCATTCCATAACCTTGTGGCCTCAATTGTTGATCTACAATCATAGCTTCTATGTAGGCCGATGCAAGATCAGTAACCAAGGGATTCATCCTAACAAATATGGCAAACAATGGATCCAATGCTCGAAAGTATATTTGAAGAGCACCACTTTCCTCAATAGTATAGGGAGAAATTAATCTCGCATAAAGCTTTCGAAACCTCATGTTGAAACTTCTCACCTGGCTCATTAGGTTCTCTTTTGCAAGAAGTAAATTGTTGATATATCGTGAGAGGATCAATGAGCAACCTAAATTGATTGATAAACTCATCTTTCAATTGAGTCCAAGATGTAATAGAACCAGTGGGTAAATTGATGTACCAATCATATGCCACCTCATCTAGGGTTCCAGGAAACATTCTACATGCCACATCCTCATGTTCGACATTCCATCTAACTAGGATATCCACATAGGCTTGAATATGTTCCTCGGCTAATGTTGGACCATTGTGTTTAAATTTGGGCAAACATTTTTCTACGTTCTTGGGTAAATCATGAGAATCTCCACTAATGTTCAAAGGATTAACATGTATCCCATACCACGTTCCTGCAGTTGTAGCCATTAATGAAACTCAAAGAATAACTTCAAAACCAATTTGTTAGTCATGAATAAAAGAAGGAACCATGACAAAGCAATATTCTAAAAATGTAAATTAGTTTCTGATTCACCGAGATCACATATGCGCAAGTGAAGAGCATACTCCTTGTGTTGTAGGCTTTCGATTCACAAGATCGCATTACACGCAAGTGAAGAGCATAATACCGACAACAAATACATTTTAGACAAAATAATTCCTTACAAATAAGCATGAAATGACTAGCAAATATCAAACATGTAACGTATGAATAATCATGTTAGCATCAACCAAGAGATGTATCCATTAAAATCAAATGAAAGTAATTGCATGGAGACAACCTCGTTAGTCAAGACCAAAATTTTTCAAAATCAAATCAAAACACATTATTCTTGTATGAACAATCAAAAGCGTTAGAACAATGCATAGCAATTCATGTCCTCCTTTTAACACTACAAGGTTGTATTGTTAAAAGAGGGCTAAAGATAATAATCAATAGGGCATGAAATATTCAAAATTTAAATCCCTATAGCATTTAAATCACACTGAAATAAACCAATTCAGGCCCTCCTTCTAGCGCCAAAATGTTGAGTGGTATTTTCACCCAATTGTGAAAGTACACTCTCCCTTAGGATTTGGGTTCCAAATCCCCTCTTGCAAAGAAGTTAAACAAACGACTTCTCCAAGGTCTCCGCTATATTAGCATTTGCATATGTGTATTAGTAATCTCAAATAAAGATATTCAATTTAAATGCTTGGAACACCTTAGTGATTGCAAGTAACTGTAAACAAGGGGCAATGTTGGTTTATTTTACCATGAAACTTTAGTGATTGTTCATTGAACCAAAATAAAGCAAATGTGAGTTGGCCCTCATATGACCATCGATGTAGTGCTCAAATTACCCCTCTTTCGTAAAATTAGAATTTTTATGAAGAGAGGGTAATTTTAGGCTCCAAAAATGGAAATTTGTGAAATGCCATAAAACATAACTCCTTCAATGAAATTGGAATTTTCATGAAGGGAATGTCATCATAGGCTCATGAATGAAACATGAAACTAAAAAAATGAAATTTGACCTTAAAATGGAAATTTTCTATTTTCGGATTTTTTAAAATCTGTAATAAAACAACAACTTCGATGAATTTTTAAAAATACTAAACAACTCCGAAAATGAAATTTCAAAGTGCGTATTGGAAGTCTGAAGTATAACCTACGCAATGGTGAAATTATTTTTGGATTTTGAAATTTTTTAAATGTTTATTTTAATGCCTGAAAATTAAAAAAAAGTTAAAATTTCTGGAAAAATAAAATGCAGAAAATGAAAATGAAATGCAGAAAACTGAAAATAAAATGCATTCAGTATGATGCTATCCTATTTCGACAAAACCGAAGATGTGAGGTTTTCATGCATGCAACCTAACCTATTGGACTTGCAAAACAAGCACAATCCGGATAAGCTAAGTGCTGGCTCCTAGGGTTTTAAATGAGGTTTTCAGATTTAAACATTCGCATGAAGCAACCAAGAAAACTTGCATAAACTCCATTTACAAGCCTAAAATCTGAAAAGGGGAAAAATAGACATTTAATCTTGCATGCAGAAAATGACTCCTTTCTTGTCCATAAGATGCAACTTTATGTATTAAAAATTTGTCATTTTACAATAACAAAAATTTTTGGTTTTCCCAAACCATTCAATGGAAGAAAAATAACTCAAACAGGTCCAGAATGGCCCTCTTGCCTTCAAATCTGCAACTCTGCTTGCAGTAGTTTCCAACCCCTCAAAACATCCTTGCCTAGCGTATTTAAAATTTTTAGGAAGCTTTTCGTTTCATTTTCCAATGGCTATTCGTTTCACCTTCCCTTGTGCATGCATGTGTTTTGGTTTCCAAAAAGGATTTTCGTTTCTATTTTGTGGCCCTTCGTTTCATTCCCATGGTTTGATTTAAAAAATGTTTCCTTTTCTCCACATGGGCATGCGTCCGCTTCCTTCCATGTGTAACGACCATCTTAAATGATTTCAAATCATTAAAGATTCCTTATGTAACATTTTGTCTTATTCATTGGATTTTGTCCTTATGTCCACGTCACTATGCGTTCGCATATCCTGGTGTTCATCACTAATATCAGATGGACTGTCAACTACTCTGTTCCCTTGGCAAAAATCGAACATGTCGCGATATCGTGACACTTTTGTTTCTCTGCTGCTCCCTTTTGAGTCATGAAAATGCAACATGTCGCGATATCGCGACACTTTTGTTCTCTCTGCCTGTCTGCCCTTTTTGAGTCATGAAAAATGCAACATGTCGCGATATCGTGACACTTTTGTTATCCTACCTGTCTGTCCTTGAGTCGTGAAAATGCAACATGTCGCGATATCGCGACACTTTTCTCTTCTCTTCTCTTTCTTTGGCCATGAAAATGCAACATGTCACGATATCGCGACACTTTTCTTTCTTGCGCTTCTTGTCCTTTTGGCCGCGAAAATGCAACATGTCGCGATATCGTGACACTTTTCTTTCTTGTCTTTCTCTTTTGGCCGAAAAAATGCAACATGTCGCGATATCGCGACACTTTTTCTCTTTTGCGTGAAAATGCAACATGTCGCGATATCGCGACACTTTTTCTCTTTTGGCGGAAATGCAACATGTCACGATATCGTACACTTTTCTCTTTTGGCCGCGAAAATGCAACATGTCGCGATATCGCGACACTTTTTCTCTTTTGGCCGTGAAAATGCAACATGTCAGGATATCGCGACACTTTTTCTCTTTTGCTGACAATGCAACATGTCGCGATATCGCGACACTTTTTCTCTTTTGGCGTGATAAATGCAACATGTCGCGATATCGTGACACTTTTTCTCTTTTGGCCTGATAAATGCAACATGTCGTGATATCGTGACACTTTTCTCTTTTGGCCGCGATAATGCAACATGTCACGATATCGTGACACTTTTTCTCTTTTGCTCTCTCTCTCTTTGCTTTGGACCGCGAAAATGCAACATGTCGCGATATCGCGACACTTTTTCCTCCTTGCGGTGTTTTGCTTTTTCTTTGATCTTTAGCATATGGGCCACTTCGGTCTTCTTGGAAAATATGCAAAAAGGTGGGTCCCCAATTTTGGGGTACGTTGTGGAGCAGCCACAATAGTACGATACACCCACAAGGTAGGATAATGCTAAGTATGCTAGTCATGATCAGTATTATTAACCCACTTCTTCAAAATCTTGATCAAGGACTTGTCAGATGCCTCGACTTATCCATTACCTTGGGGTAATAAGAATTTGACCATCTATACTAAATTTTGTACTTAGCACAAATATTACGGACATCCTTGTTCTTGAAAGGAGTACCATTGTCAAAAATAAGCACCGAAGGAATCCCAAACCTACAAAGGATCTGTATGAAGATGAACTTAGAAACTTAAGTTCCAGTCATCATAACCAGAGGTATGGATTCAACCCACTTACTGAAGTACTCAGTCGTAGTGATGATAAATTTATGATCATCAGACAACACAGGGTTAAATTTCCCAATAATTTCCAATCCCCACATGGAAAAAGGCCAAGGGGAAGATATCACCCAAAGTTCTTGAGAAGAAGCATGAATAAGGTGATCATGGCATTGACACTTGTTGCAGCACCAAAAAAAATCGCACACATATTTCTCCATGGAAGACCAATAATACCCCATCCGAAGGAGCTTTTGGAAAATCATGTTACCACTAAAATGGCCTCCACATGAACCTTCATGAGTGTCACTAAGAGCAAGTCGAGATTCATCAGAGTTAAGGTATCACAAAAGGATACCTTCAAAAGAACATCGATATAAATTATTGCCAATTATAACAAATCGAAATGCTCTTTTACGTAATAGCTTATGCTGATTACAGTCTAAACCATCAGGTATCGAGTCATATTTAAGAAAATTAAAGATGTCGATATACCATGGTTTAGATGGGCAATCTCTAATGGCAAAACACTCTAGGAGATCCAAGTAAGAACTCAAAGATGTGGGTTCCTGGAGTTATCAAATGATAATTGAAGCTTGATCATTTTATAGCTCTAAAGGGAACAAAGATGTAGCAGCAGCCATGGCATCCGCATGGCGGTTTGAGGATCTAGGGATAGACTCTATGGTCACATGCTCAAAATAAGACAACAACCTGGTAACATTATCCTTATAGATTTTAAGTTTATCATCCTGAGTCTGATAAACATCATTAATCTGATTAACCACAAGTTGAGAGTCATCAAAGATCGAAAGGACATTAACTTGCAAAGCTAAGGCTACTCTAAGACCAAGGATCAAAGCTTCGTATTCAATAATATTATTAGTACAAGAGAAATAAAGCTTTAAGTATAAAGAGATGAGTTTTTTTGTGGTGTAACTAGAACGACTCCAAATCCAATGTCCTTCATGCATTGAGTTTGATCAAAAAATAAAGTCTAAGACTTAGAATTTTCAATGAAGAACATGTGCTTATATTGAGAGGGGGGGTGAACAGTATAAGATACAAAATTTTGCTTTTTAATCCAAATAATAACATCAAAAATATTAAAATAGTAAACATCACACAAAGCATCACACATATGAGAGACATGATTTTACGTGGTTCACCCAATGCGGGCTACTCCAAGGAGAAAATATTTCTTATAATTTTTTCTCAAATAAATTCTCTTGGGAATACTTTACCTACAATGTTTATGGACCTTTGTCCAAAGGAGATGCTGTTCCCCTAAATCAAGTTTGTGGATCTATATCCACAAAAGAACTCCTTCTCTGCTCTGGCTGGTGATCCTCTAGAAGACTACTGCCTCCACTACACTGGCTTGTGGATCTCTCCACTAAAGACTCTTGTCCCCACTCAGAAAACCTATCCTCACTACCCTAGCTGATGGATATCTATCCATTGGAGACTATTGTCCTCTCTAGTCTATCACCTCCAAAGCTCTGTCTCAAATATTCACTAAACATAGTCCTTCGGTCTAGCACAAATTTGCTCAACAAGTCCACACAAAACTTGCTCAAATATGCTCAACAAGTCCACATAGAACTTGCTCAAATCTTCTCAACAAGTCCACATAGAACTTGCTCAAATTTGCTCAACAAGTCCACATAGAACTTGCTCAAATCTTCTCAACAAGTCCACATAGAACTTGCTCAAATTTGCTCAACAAGTCCACACATAAATTGCTCAAATCTGTTTAACATGTCCACACATAACTTGTTTGGTCTCATAGAAACATAAAGAGAATTTTTAGAGACCCAATATGTTCTATACTTAATGCTCAATCACTTTCTCAACTCAAATCAGAATATAGAATAATTTATTTTATGGAACTTGAACAATCACTTCACACATCCACTTGACTAGGCTCAACCAACTCTACTCAACCAATCACTTAATGAAACACACCTTTCTCACAAACCCTAGTCCAAGCATATAACCACCAACTCAAAATGTTTCCAACAATGCTCAACAACTAATCTCACATAACAATGATATTCATGTTCTTTTCAAACACTAGTTCAAGTTCTTTGCATGACAACTCACTTCAACAACAATGCATATTAAAAAAGGTTCTAATCATAACTCTTTATTCTAGAAAACCTTGATGCATTAAATCAAACACTCTAAAAAAGGAAACCTTAATCAAGTCCTTTTCACTCCAAACTAATTTTCCAGAAAACCAACCAATCAATTTTAACTTTGGAAAATGTGCACATACATTTTTCTTGATGATGAAGGAATCTTCTAAATCTGCCAAAATCTCAAAAACTTCTCGCCAAACTCAAAGAAATTATAAGGTGATTAATTTCCTCAAATTACAATGCAAACATTGAAATATACATACACCTTATCACTTCATCTTTAATAAAATATTCATCAACATTTACAAAAAGCAAATTACCACTTACACCTTATAATCTCCCACTAATATTCAATGCACTCTTATTTTCAAAAACAACCTAAGACAAGAAGCTCCCTTTATCCTTTTAATATTTCAATAAATCAATATGCCAAAACACTTTATTAAAAATAAAACTTAACACCTTACTCCTCCAACTAATCAAAAATCATTTCCAACTAATAAACCTTTCATGCACCCTTTTAACTCCAAATTTTAGGCATCATACAAAAATTAAATTTCAAAATTAATTACCTTGCCTTGGAGGGGAATTGAACACACATCGTAGCCTCAACCAGTGCCCTATCCACAACTCCTAATGTTGCACAAGCTAAGTGCTTGCTTGGGGATAAATGAGCACCACGTGCTCAAAACCTTCCTCGCTCGCCTTGTGCAAAATGTGCACCTTCCTTGGCGCTCAAAACCAATGCAACTACCATAAATAAAACACTGTTGTCGAGTTTCGAACACAAACCTCCTTGTGTCCAACACCCTAACACTGTCCTATTTTCCACTAGAACACTTGCCTCATTGGCGCTTGGTCTTTGGGCACAAGTCCCCTTGATGTTATTCGCTGGTGCTTAAACAAAAATGTTCAATGCTCTTTCTTCCTTATCAATTCAAAACACTATTGCACGCTTCGATTATCGAGAAAAAGGATAATTTAAAATACCTTTAAGGCATAGTTTATATACCAAATTTCTTCCTCCATGCATGACATCGGTGCTTGTTTTACCCTCAATTATTTTTGGACGTCGGTGCTTGAATTACCTTTGGAGCTTTATCAATTTATAAAATATTTTAAATTCTTTTGAATTTAAATTTTATAAATTAATTCCTTAAACCCTATGGTTTTATTTAAACTATATTTCACTTTGCACCTTGGTATAAATAATATTTATTTATAAAATTTAAATTCATTTTGAATTTAAATAATTTATCAAATAAATACTAAATCTCTCTTTAAATTTTCAAATAAACTTTCTTGGGTTTTTATGAAAACCATTTAACTTATGCTTCCACATAATATTTAAAAATATTATGGAGCCCTTTGTCTTTAACCTTTGCATTTTTCCTCTTGACCTTTGACTTTATTAGAAGCTTCTTCCTGAATACCAATGACAACTTTGATAATTTGTTTCTTGACAAATTTCTGGATATTAATGACGATTTCCTTTATTGACATCAATGAAAACTTTGACTTGAGGACTCAAAATGTCCAACAATATCCCCCTTTGTCATTGATGGTAACCCAAATTCCTTTTACCGAAAACTTGATTTTTTCCTATTCTGCTCCCCCTGGGACATTGCCCCCCTGGATCAATGCTCTCTTCAAATACCAAATCTCTCCCCCTTACTCAAATATCTCCCCCTTTGACATCAATGTCAAAGGGTCACATTTGGGGTTCGGGGCTAAGAATGAACCTCTTAGCTTAGCCCCTCCACCACCTCTTGAGGTGGTTAATTATGGGGTGGGAGTCTCACTCCAAATTTTCCTTGAAGATACTCAAAAGTTTCCTTTGAAAGTGGCTTAGTGAAAATATTTGCTATTTGTTCCTTTGTAGTGACATATTCCAATCTAACATGTTTATCTGTCACCTGTTCTCTCAAAAAATGGTACTTAATCAAAATGTGCTTTATCCTGGAGTGCATTACTAGATTTTTTGAGATACTTATGGCACTAGTATTATCACAAGGCTATGAATGGGATGATCATGCTTTATATTGAAATCTTATAGAGTTATCTTCTTCCATAATACCTGTGTACAATTGTCTATTGTTGTAATGTATTTTTCTTCTACTATAGATAAAGATATTGAAACCTGCTTCTTACTTAACCAAGAGACTAAACATTCTCCAAGAAAGAATGCTCCTCCACTTGTGCTTTTTTTGTCATCAGTACTGTCGGCCCAATCTGCATCTGTATATGTTGTTAGTGTGAAACTATCACTTTTGGAATACCAAAGCCCAAAGTCCATAGTCCCTTTGAGATACCTAAAAATTATTTTTACTGCTGCCACATGTGTTTCCTTAGGTGCTGCCTAAAACCTTACCACTAATCCCACTAACTATACAATGTCTGGTCTTGTAGCTGTAACATACAATAAGCTACCAATCATAGATCTGTATAATCTCTAATCTTCCTTTGAATATTCATCATCCTTACTCAACTTGCATCCTGTAACCATGGGAGTACTTACCATTTTACAATATTCTAACTTGAATTTCTTTAACATTTATTTTATATACTTGGCTTATGAGAGAAAAACTCCCCTTTTTTATTGAGAAATCTGAAGTCCAAGAAAGAAGGAAAATTCTCAAATCATAAACATCTCAAATTCATTTTGCATTTTCTTAGCATATTCTTTACACATATTGTCATTATTTCCCCCAAATATTATGTCATCAACATAAAAAACCACTATTAATAGATTACTCCCTTCATGTTTGAAATATAAATTACTATTTGCTATTCCTTTTCTGAAGCCCTGTTCCTGAAGATACTTATCAAATATTGAGTACCATGCTCTCGGAGCCTACTTTAAACCATACAATGCCTTTTTCAATCTGCATACCTAATCTAGTTTATCTGCTAGTATGAATCCCTCTAGTTGTTCAATATAAACTTCTTCTTCTAGAAACCTATTTAGAAATGTTGATTTGACATCCATATGATATACCAGGCTAAAAACATCCTTATAGCTTCAAGTCGTGCAACTGGAGAAAAAGTCTCATCAAATTCAATTCCTTCTACCTGTGCATAACCTTTGCATACTAACCTTGCTTTATTTCTAACCACTTGTCCATCTTCATTTAATTTGTTTCTGAAAACCCATTTTGTGCCAATCACATTTTTGTATTTTGGTTGTGGAACAAGTTCCCAAGTTTTGCTCTTCTCTATCTAATCCAATTCCTCATTCATTGCCTTAATCCAAAATGACCCAAATAAAGAAATCAAATGACACAAATAAACACAAGACTACACAAAATAGATAGATTTATTCAATAAGCGAGGGGAGCCAATAAACTCCTTTTGATACAATCTATACTCAGTGAGTATTTGATACAAATATTTACAAAATGCTAAGGTTCTCTGAAACCCTAGCTACAACAATGAAGTGTCTTCAGATAGTGTGTCCTCCCTTCCAACTGAATGAGTGGGCTTCAGGTATCCGATGCCAGCCCACTCCAGATTCAACACCCGTTCAACAATATGTAGAATCTATAGATATGCATGCACAAAAATAGAGAAAGGGATTAATAACACCTGTGAGGGCTCCACAGTGTAAGACCCTCAGACATCAGTAAACCCTAACTAAAAATAGATCAAATGACATGCGAAATCTACAAATCATGTAACAAAATAAAACCAATAAATATATACCTTGCTTGTTATGATGTCTCATTTAATTGTTACAGTATTTATAGCAGATGACGTGATGCAGCAGGCTCTGACTCACATTTTTGTGGATGCAGCAGGTTCGAACGTGCACTTGGCAGGCTCTGGTGCAAGCTTCGTAGGATCTGGAGTAAGCCTGTGATACAACAGGCTCTAGTGAGCACCTGACAAGCTCTACAGTGAGCTTCATAGGCTCTACAGCGAGCCTGGCAAGCTCAAGAGGGTGCCTGTAGGTAAGGGTAAATTTGTAGAAGTAGATTGAGGGGGTAGAAATGAATGCAGTAGATGGATGGGGGCTATGATGGCAATGGAGGATGAACAGGGGATGGCTGGAACAACAAAAGTCTTGTTGACTAGCTAGGGGTCTAGATATTCAAAATTTATCTCTCTCTACTTTGCTAGGGCTTCAACAATGACTCCTCCAGGGTACAATTTCTAATCTCAAGGTTCCAGGGTTTGGGCATTTACAAATGCCCTTATTTATAATCCAACCTAGGGTTTTCTTAGGGTTTTGGCCTTACATTTTTTATTGTGTGGCTAAGATTAAATTATATCCTAAGGTTGAGATTACTTTTTAGATGTGGCATGGATTAATGAAGATGGACGGTGGGGATTAGATTGGATCGGACGGTTGTGGTTAATTGAGTTTATAAATATATATTTTATAATAAATATATTATAATATAATATAAAATATTATATTAAATACAAAATAATATTAAAATAATCTCAATTGGGTTAGGAAATGGCAGGAAAGGTGGAATTGAGCCAAATAATTGGTGGTAAAGGTGTATGGTGGAAAAGTGGGTGGTGGAATGGTTAGGATGGAGGATTAGTGGATGTAATTTGGTGTCTACAAATGCCCATTTTTGTACCATGTTGTGTGAAACACAATATGGTGCAAAAATTCGAGACACCTGCTTGGGCTATGGGCACAGAAGCAAACTCTCTCTGTTGTTGGATTCGAGCACTAATGTTGAAGACAAAAGAATAAAGAATTTTTGGAATTTTGTAGCTTACCCCCTCAATTGGTGAATGAGTTACGAATGTATCTCAAAAGCCAATTGAAAATATTTTTTTGTGCTAATAATGCATGATGTGGTGAATTTGTGCCAGTGATTAATGAATGGTGTGAAATGCAATGTGATTGTGAATGATATGAATGATGTAAAATGTGATATTGTTTATGCCCCAACGGTGGGAAAGGGGTTGGTGTATAATACCATGTGATTGTGGATGATATGAATGATGTAAAATGTGATACTTTTTATACCCCAATGGTGGGAAATCGGTTGGTGTATAATACCATGTGATTTTGGACGATATGAATGATGTAAAATGTGATACCGTTTATACCCCAATGGTGGGAAAGGGGTTGGTGTATAATACCACGTGATTATGGACGATATGAATGATGCAAAATGTGATATCATAATCAAATTGTGGTTGCCCCAAACTTTGGGATGATTCGATGTTGTTGAATAACATGTCACAATGGCATCATTGAGTATGCAATTTATGAAGATTCATGATGACTAAGTCAACGTAGGGGGTAGTGATTGTGGAAATTTATTCTCCAATTCCATAATGGAACCAATCAATCTATCGATATGTCCTGTATGGTGATTGTTGTCAAATGAATGAGTGTTTGTGATTTTGATTATTTGTGTTTCTGTGCCCCACGTGAAAGGGCATCAATGACTGCCTTTGAGCAAATTGTTCTTGGCAAAGCTGTACTCAAAATATGAGGTGCCAAATGTGATTATAATCTTTGATGATGTGATAATGGATGATGATCATTGTCAAGTGTCCTTATTGTAGATTATTCATCTTATCAAATTGCATGGATGACCATCGCTGCAATCACCAAGTTTATATAATAACCTACTAGATATGAGGTTCGTTTAACTCCGATTTTTGCACAATTGTATGTGATGATGAAGAATATAATGCAAAATTATCAGATGTGAGTTTTGTGAAAATTTGAATTGTTTTGCTACATTTTGTGCCTCAATTAGCATATTTTGAAGATTTGGTTTATTCTCAAAAATTATGATTGCAAAAAGATTTATGTTTTTACAAAACCTGATTTTAGGATGTGCATGATGTGTGGATGAAATTTGGAGGAGGTAAGCTACCATTTTGATCGATTTTGTCTTTGTGCCATTTTGTTGTCAGGTGCACGGCTACGCCTGTGGTGTCCCACAGGCATGCAGATGCATTTGGATGCACTTGGGTGTGCCTGCAAGTGCCCAGGTGAGCCTGCAAATTCGTAGGCATAGACTTGTGCCTAAATGTGCTAGGGAAAGCTATAAATAGCTTTCTGAGTGAATCGTGAGGCTCACTTGTGCGTTTCAAACTTTGAGAAGCTACGTCTGAGGAGTGGAGTGGGTTTGTGAGCTTAGTGAGGCTAGTGAGAATTTGCATGGAAGCTATGGCAGCAGAGGTGAGCTTAGTGAGGCTAGTGAGAATTTGCATGGAAGCTATGGCAGCAGAGGGATCAAATGCTACTGGCAGAGCTAAGGCACCATTTGCCCCAGTAATGTTTAAAACACTTTATCTTTTGTGCATTTTTTTTGTTGTTTTTTTTGTAATAGTATTAATGAAATTGTTTGTTATTGCAGTTGAGGGACATAGAGCCTCGACATCAATTTTCTCCTCTCTTTCCTAGGATGAGGAAGAAGCTGATGATTTACGACTAGGAGTTGTTGGGAAAGGTGATCCTGGAGGGTGTAGCTAGGCTAGATGTGGTGAGGGCAAATAAGGGATATCTCTCATCATTGATAGAGATATGGGACCCTGATAGGGGGACGTTCTAGCTGCTGACTAGGGAGGCTACTGTTATGCTTGAGGATGTATACCATATTCTCAAGGTGCCAGTAGAAGGGGAGAGGGTGGTAGTTGGTCATGATAAGAATGTGGATATGGAGTGGATGTTCAAGGATCGATGGCGAGATTTGCAGATGGGGTATGGGGGTATATGCTATCTAAGCATGTACAAGGTGAAGGATTTGGATGTGCTCCCTGCCTTGATCATGTTTGTGCTAGCAAACATAGTGCTACCTAATAGCACTAGATGTAGGTTCCCTTGGAACCTATTAGGGTTGGTGAGTGATCTGTTGATGGATCCTTGGGAGTATGCATGGGCGTCTGCCTTATTGGCATAGTTGTACCGAGAGTTGTATGAGGTGATTCGGAGGGAGAGGAAGGGGATTAAAAATAACTTCCTCCTTTAGTGTTGGGCATGGGAGCACTTTGCGATAGCTCGGCCCGAGGGATTGCCATGTGAGTCATGGTAGATGGGGGAACTTTATGCTAGGTTTTGGGTAGTGGTGAAGGAGGTTCAGTCGAGTCGAGAGGTGCACATTGGTTAGTGGTGTCGAGATATGTGGTCGGGGTTAACGTGAGCTGATGTGGTATGGAGGCCATGGCGAGGCACTTGGTGGGATGGATATAGGAGATAGCTGCATCGGGTGAGGTAGGCTCGATGGTTGGTTGGGTAGAGGGACAATGAGGTGGAGTACTTTCAGTACTCATGGGTGTTGAGGCAGTTTGGATTGCCTCAGGATGTGTCAAATTAGCTAGTTTTGTATCACCATCGACGATATGAGGGTAAGTTACCATGTGCAAAGCCATAACAAGTGGTGATTGAGGATGATGAGGAGATGGAGATCCTCGATGTAGATGATGTCAGGATGACTTTGAATTATGTGGAGTGGTTTGGTACCCAAACAATATGGGTACCAAATATTGCAGGTGATGAGGCGACAGCTGCGGGGTCAGGGGCGACTTCGAAGAGGATGGGGGCTCAATGATCAATGGGTTGAAGATGGTCAAGGGGATCAACTCAATAGACGTTGGATATGGGGTTGGCCAAGGAGGATATGGAGGATGATGAGGGGATGGGTGAGATCTCCAAGGTGGCTAGGTTGCAGGTGGAGTTGGAGCAGCTTCGTGAGGAGCACGAGGTTATGCTCGAGATTCATAGGGAGTTGCAGGCTACTATAACTCAGTTGGAGGCAGAGTGGGCGACAACTATGGCTAGTGATAAGGCTATGGTCACATGACTTCAAGAAGAGATAGTGTCAACATAAAATGGACTTACGACATCTTCGGGATAGTGAGGCATATGCACATTCCTTGGAGGATGTGTGTATGCAAAACCACATTACATTGTCGGATCTTCCTTCTTCTATGGCTGAGCCATCTAGGCATACTGATACTAGGCAAAGTACTAGGCCGAGGGCTCCTACTAGGTCTCAGGGGTCCTATCATGGGCATTAGCTTAGTGCTTAGATGCACTATTTTGTATATGAGCCTTGGTTCTCACTTGTAGCATTTTTGGTGTTCATTGTATATACAATTTATATATATACATGGCCTTTTATATATTTATGTCATATTTTGTGTGAATGTTTTATGTTTTATGCAATTTGTGTTGAATGTTTTATGGATGCTTAATGTAGGCTAATCATGATGTGTATGCATAATGCCTGTATGGATGATTAATGCAAGCTAAATGACATGTATATGAATGATGTTTATGTAGATGATTAATTCTAGCTAAATGACATGTGTTATGGATGATTAATGCAAGTAAACATATAATGAATCTGCACTTATATGAGAGGAATGCATAGTGTTCGAATGATATTTTTATAGTTCAAAAATTTTATTGGCCATTTTTGTTGTCTAATGTTTGGCAATTGGGGGAACCTAATTTGTTGGCATTTTTGCAACTTGAATTTTAATGAAGAAAATATGAATGTTGATATGGAATAAGATATGGATGTTGATATGGGAGAAGATATGGATGTTTATATGCAAGACTAAAATATTTTCAAAGACTCAAACATACTAGTGTTATGAACAAAAATCACTAAGTTGTCTAACTTTCTTTAGGACCAGATGTGTGTGCGAGTGTGGTTCAATTACCTAGTCTTGAGCATGACAATGACCCTATCCAATCAAGTACCATTGTGTGTACATGTGTGGTTCATTAACCCATTATGAGTAAGTTAGGCATGACCTGTTATGGAGATGACCTGAGACTAGTCTATCCTTATATGTGTTCAAAGGTCTCCCTTTTTGGAGGAGAGACATGTCACCTCGCATGAGCTTACTCCACTGCTAGTCAAGCATCTATAGCCCTGGTGGAAATTCACTCCATAGTCGAATGTAAATGATATTTTGGGCCTTAGGTATGACTACATGACTTTATGAGGGAAACATAGTATGATACTTATAGCTTTTAGGAATCGGGGGGGTAGGTGTTGACTTTGTTGATTTGTATAAAGCTTTGGGGAATCGAATTCTCAACCGAAGTGTGATGATAATTATGACCGTATCCTTACTACTCTATGTTTTTATGTTTATGTTGGGAGGAATTTTGATAGTGGTGAAAACCACTATTTTTGCTTTGGACTATGTTGCATGATGAGACAAGCGAGGGATATCTCCCTTTCGCCCTGAGGTACTACCCAAGGATGGTACTAGCCCCCCCTATATCATAATGTTCTTAGGATGTGAGGAAATATGGTTGGTTCAAGATTGTATTTGAAATAAATCGGTAATGCTCAAGACTTTATTAGTAAGTAAAGTATGTTTTGGTCCTAAAGAAAATTAGACATCCATTTGGAGGTTGCATGCTATACTAGTAAGGTTGAGTGACTGAAAACATGGGCTTTGTGATTTTGGCATATGGTATTGTGGGCTTATGTATTTTGCAAAAGTTGCATGATTGTTTCAAACTAGGTACCCCCAATTTTTATAACTTGACTTTTTGTTTATGGCCATATCATCATTACTATGTCAGATATTTGAACATAGGATGGGATGGATGCAAATGCATATGCCTAATGCAATGGAGTGCTGTTATGCAAATGGGAATTGTATAATGCAATGGAATTTGTATGATGTGGTGTATGCAAATGAAACAATGCATGAATGCAAGAATTGAAGATGCCTGGAAAAATGTAAATGCAAATGGAGTGTATGCAATGTGTGCATGCCTATGTGATTTTTTTTTTAAAGGCCATGTATATATACATATGAAGTGTCACTTTTAACAATAGAATGCATTTAAATGAAGAACACTAAGTAACAATAGAATGCATTTAAACGAAGAACACTAAGTAACAATAGAATGCATTTAACAATAGAATGCATTGCATATGATTGCCCTTCTACTTGGGAAGCCAGTTGGGCCGTCACGACAGATGCTGGATAAAAAGGTAATCTCTGTTGCTCGTATCTGTGTTGAAATTGATTTAAACAATCCTATTCTAGATTCTATTGAAATACAGTTCGGATCAACCACATGGGTTCAAAAACTTGACTATGAAGCTCTTCCATTTCGTTGCTGGATTTGCCATGAATATGGCCACTTACAAAGAAAATGCCCTAAGTTTGTCCTGCCTGTGGCTTCAAATCTTGGGCCCTCTCGAGCTGTACAAAATATGGATAAAGGAAAAGCCTTAATAAAGGATGGGGATCAGGATAAGGAAGGCTTTGTTATGGTAAAACCTCGAAACAAAGGAAGAAAGGCAAAAATAGACATTAAGGATAACCATCCAGATGCTCAGCTCAACCATTTTGAAATTCTAGAGAATCTTGATTAGTGCATGGAGATACCTGAAACATCGCTATCTGTTATAGATATAACAGGACCAAAACAGTTGTCTCTTCATGAGGTGGAACCAAGGGAACCAGATATAGGGGGTTTAAATGAAGAACAGAGGGCTTTGGTTTCGAGTATAGGTGATATGGTTGGCCCTAGCCCTGGAAGTGAAGTTATCTTAGAAAATGACACAGATTTAGATATGCCCTCTCCTACCCAAGCACTGATGCAGTCATCCATGGACTATACAACTCCTACGGTGCTGGGATTGCAGCATAAAATAATTAAAAAAAATGCTTTAGATAAGAATATGAAGGTGGGTCGGAAGAAAGACCAGGATAAAATTAAGTTAATGGGGGAGACTTTAGTAGAGTCAGGTTTGGTGAGAACATTGGACTCCCATTTTTATAAACCCCAAAAATGATTATACTTTCATGGAATGTAAGGGGGTTGAACAGCATCCCCAGACAAAAAGTTGTTCATGATTTGATTCGTTTTCATTCTCCGAATGTGGTTTTTTTCAGGAGACTAAATTAGCTATTGATAGTTTGTTCAATATTGCTCCCAAGTTGTGGAGAAAGGGGCAATGTCAGTGTATTGGTGCATGTGGATATGCTGGTGGCCTTGCTTGTTTATGGGATCCAGTTAAGATCTCTCCTCTTACCTGGATTTCTAGCAGGTGGTCTATTTCGATGATCGGGCATGATAATGAATCTGGTGAGACCATCCTACTTACAAACATGTATGCTCCTATTGATTACAATGGTAAAGTGAATTTATGGGAGCACATTGGCTTTGTGAGAAGTCTGGCTCCCCTGTACCCATGGATTTTTGCTGGAGACTTCAATTCTATCACTTGTATGGAGGAAAAATGTGGTGGGATTGATCGTCTTGAACCTTTTTCTTCTGTCTTCAATGCTCATATCCAGACCTTGAACTTGGTTGACATCAAGCTAGATAATGGGATATTTACCTGGCATAATAGAATATGTGGGGAATATTCCATTTTAGAGAGACTGGATAGGTTTTTGATCTCTAGTTTTTGGATTGGCAATAATAGAAGCGCTAGTTCTATGATTCTGGAGGGTAGAGGATCCGATCATTGGCCTATCAAACTCTCTGCTCTGGAGTTAGGGCTAAAAAATAATCCCTCATTTAAGTTTCAACTTATGTGGCTGCGAGATCCTAAGCTTCATGATTTCATGCGAGGCTGGTGGACTAATGGCAAACCTCCTCATGGCACCGCTATGTACTCCTTTATGAAGCGGCTTCAATTTGTTAAGCATAAATTGAAGATATGGAATAGAATAAATTTTGGGAACCTTTCCTTGGCTAAGCTGGCAGCTCTTAGGATGGTGGAAGAAGCCTCAAGGAAGATTAGATATCAGGGACTCACAGAAGAGCTTCTTGTTGAGGAATCTAAGGCTATAAAAGATCTTGCTGAATGGGAACTGAGGGAAGAAATTTTTTGGAAACAAAAAGCTTGAGTAGATTGGCTTCAGGAAGGGGATAGGAACACAACCTTCTTTTATAACTTTGTTAAGGCTCGTAGTAATGGTAACCTGATTACCTCTCTTGTTAATTCTCAGGGTGCCCTGCTTTCTTCTTTCAGGGATATTTCAGAAGAGACTAAGAGCTATTTTTCCTCTCTCTTCAAGGAGGATGCCCTCTCAGATGATGAGGAAGAAAAACTTATTCTAAACTTTATTCCCTCGATTGTTTCTAGAGAGATGAATGAGCACTTGATGGGTCTAATTTCCCTTGAGGAGCTGAAAGGTGTTGTATTCAAGATGAAAAATGGAAAAGCCTCAGATCTGGATGGATTCCCAATTGAGTTTTATCAAGAGTTTTGTGAGTTAATCAAATTTGACCTTTTGGAGGTGGTTTGTGAGTCCCAAAAGAACAAATAGATGCTAAGGGCCCTAAATGCTACCTTTGTGGTGCTTATTCCCAAGAAAGAGGGAGCAAATTCCCTGGATATGTTCAGGCCTATTGCTCTCTGTAATGTTGTATATAAGATCATCAAAAAAATTATTGCTGAGAGGCTGAAGATATGGTTGAGAAAAATCATCTCTGAGGAGCAAGGTGGGTTTGTTGCTGGCCAACAAATCATGGATGGGGTTGTTATTGCTACATAAGCTATTCACTCAATGGAAACTTCTAAGGAGAAAACTATGTTCATTAAGTTGGACATGGCAAAAGCCTATGACAGAGTTAGATGGTCCTTTCTTCAAAAAGTTCTTGCTGCTTTTAGCTTTGAGGAGGAATGGATTAGATGGGTGATGAGCTGTATTTCTTCTTCCTCATTCTCTGTTCTTGTTAATAATGAGACATTGAAGCTTTTTGAGGCCTCAAGGAGATTGAGGCAAGGAGATCCTCTATCTCCTTATTTGTTTATCATTATGGTAGAAGGGTTGGGCAGATTACTCAAGTCTCAGGTCAGACATGGTCTCATTCAAGGGTGGAAGTGGGATAACAGTTTGCCACCTCTTTCCCACCTTCAATTTGTTGATGATACTGCTTTGTTGGGAGTTGCCACTATCAAGGAAGTTGGAAACATTAGAAAGTCTCTTGACATATATCTTGGTGCTTTTGGACAGGTGATTAATGAGGACAAGTCCTTTATTTTATTCTTCAATACCCCCCTCTTATTCAAGCCAGGATTGCTCGCATTCTAAGATTCCGAGTCGGGACTCCCCCCTTCATTTATCTTGGGATCCCGATTTCATCTCATCCTCTGCCTAGATGTTCTTGACAGTCTATACTTGATAAGTTTAGAAGGAAGGTAAATCATCGGATCTGTCAGATGGCTATCCTCTACAGGTAGAGTATTGCTTTTAAAATATGTTATTCAAGCTTTACCCATTTACAGATGTTTTGTGCAAACAACTCCTTCTCGTTTCATCAAGGACATGGATGCTTTGTCAAGATAGTTTTTGTGGTCTGGCAAACTTGATCAATCTAAATGGAGTTTGGTTAGATGGGATTCCATTTGTAGTCCAGTTCAAGAGGGAGGCCTTGGGTTGCAACATGCAACTCTTTCTGGGCAGGATTTGGCTACAAAACTTTATTGGAGATGATGTACCTCTCAAGATTAGATTTGGGCTAAAATATTATCTTATAAATACTTGAGAGGTATTTTTGAGGTAGATATCCCTAGAGCCAGTTTGGTTGGGAAAGGTTCTGTTATCTGGGACACTTTGAAAAGAGGATCTAATTTAATTAGCGGTGGTTTGTTCTGGATTTGCAATCGGGGATCAGATGTTCTTTTTTGGGAGGATTCTTGGATGGCCACCCTCCTATCTTGACTCAATATCCCAAGTTACATTCCCTAAGCATTTTTTTATTGGAATTGGGCTGGTCTCATGTGGAGGACTTTAAAAAAATCTAGTATTTTGGAAATATGGATATGTATAGATGGAAAGATCCACAGGAATGGCCCCAAGGGGGATTGGCTGAGGATAGAGATGTGCTTACTCTTATTCTTTCAGGGAGGTACTATTCTTCATTGAGGGATAAAGACATTATGGCTTGGAACCCTAATCCCAAGGGAACCTACTCTGTAGCCTATGGTTATCAAGTTCTTGATAAGCAAAAGTTTGGGAGTCTCCCTGTCACATGGTGGAAAAAGGTGTGGAATAGATTTGCTTGGTCGAAATGTAACTTTTTTCTTTGGCTGGTAGCTCATAATAAATACCTCACTTGGGATAACTTGAGGAAGAGGGGATTTCAGGGTCCCTATTTATGTGTCCTTTGTGGCAAGAATGAGGATGACTCTTCTCATTTATTTTTCCAATGCTCCCTTACTGCGAGACATTTGGCATCGTTGGTGGAGTTCCTGGAACCATCCTTGTTTTCATGTGCTCTCCCTGGTGGAGTTTTGGAGTAGTCTGGGCAGACCTCCAGCCAAGGCCCCCTTCCTCCAAGTGGCTTGGAATTTGGGCCCTTATTGCATCATCTGGAAGATTTGGCTCAAACAAAACCATCGCATTTTTGAGGGAAGTCATTTGGCTGTTCAATAGATCTGGCAAAGGATCTTGTGTATGGTTCAAGAAACTATCCATAGTAAATGTGATGTGGACCCCCATTTGGACTCTAGGGAGGAGAAGGTACGACAGGCCCTTGGTTTGTTTGGGGTTGGTGTGAATTCTTCTAGCCCTAGTAGGATTCCTCAGCTTAGCAAGAAGGTTAGGAGAGAGGGTAGATGGAGACTGCCCCCTAGAGGAGTTTTAAAAATTAATACTGATGGGTCGTCCAGGGGCAATCCTAGACATGCTAGAATTGGTGGTGTTGGGAGATATTTTGTTGGCGCGGTCAGTTTTTTCTTTTCCATTTATAAAGGTTTTCACTCCAACAATCTTATGGAAGCTCTGGCAATTCTTGAGGCCTTGCAAAGGGGATTTTCTCTTGGCTGGCGTAGGATTCTCTGTGAGTCTGACTCTCAAAATTTGGTTAATATTTTAAACAACAAAAGAGTGGAGGATGTTAATTGGCAGTTGGCCTCTGTGACCATTCAGATTCTCAGAATGAGTGAAGAGTTTGAATTTATATCCTTTGTGCACATTCCAAGGGAATGGAATGGGGTTGCTGATTACCTAGCCAAAAGGGCTTCTAAGCTATTGGATACTCAGAGTATTGATAACTGGGAGAGTCTCCCGTCTAGGGATTCTCAACACCTATGGGAGTTGATCCACAAGGATGTTCAGACTTAATGTGGTTTGATTTTTTTTGGTTTTCTTTGGGAGTTGACCTTGTCTGGTGATTTAGCCTGTCTTGTTGCTTATTTGAGTCCTGGGTGGGGGCTCATCTGTAATTTGTAATCCAGAATTTTTATCAATAAATTTTTACCCCTTTATTTAAAAAAAAAAAAAGAACACTAAGTGGTTCGGGTTCCTCTATTCCTTTTAAATCAATAAGTATATAAGTACCATTACCCACTTTTTGAGTTATTATGTATGGACCTAACCAATTTACTGTAAATATGTCATGAAGGTGTGGCAAAGCATTGGTTTTTTGTTGGTTTTCTTTGAGTAACAGATCCCCTAATTGGAATTATCAAATATGGACTTTAGCATTGTAAGCACACTTAAGATGGTCTTGATAAACTCATAAATGTTCTAATGCATTGACTCACATTTCGTATAAAAGCATGAGTTGGTCAAGTCGTGCTTGTCTAGCTGTATCGTCATCTATGAATTCTTGCAAGGAATTTTTGGAAGGAGGGAATCTCGAGCTCAAGAGGCATAATAGCTTCAGCTGCATAGACCAGAGAGAATGGTGTTGCTCCTGTTGGTGTTTGGATGCTTTTTCGATAAGCCCAAAGTGCCAAAAGGAGTTGTGTATGCCAATATTTATGATTTTCTTTGATAAGTTTTGTAAGAATGGCAATTAAGGTCTTATTGGTAGCTTCAGCTTGTATATTTGTTTATGGGTAATAAGGAGTCAAGAAACTATGTTGGATATTATACTTTTTGCAAAGTGCTCGAACATCCTTGTTCTTGAAAGACTTACCATTATCCGAAATGATTTTAGAGGGAATGCCAAAGCGACAAATGATATGATGGAGTATGAAATCCACAATTCGAAGTCCTATCGTAATGGTTACAGGTATTGCCTCAACCCACTTTGTGAAGTATTCTATGGCGGTGATGATGAATGTATGTTGTCCCGAAGAGGAGGATGAAATATTGCTAGTTAGGTCTAGGCCTCATTGTGAAAAGGGCCAAAGACTTTGTATTGGCTGTAAAGCTTGTGATTGTACTTGAGTTTTTTTTTTTAACATGGTGGAATTTGTAGCCACAATGAATCCAAGCAAGTTTTCTATATTTTATGGCTGCCATAGTATTCTGCGTTGTTCACCCCCAAAGCTGCCACACAGATCTTCGCATAGTCTACCCCTATAATCTCCATGCCATAATAATTTTAAACCTTTTATGCTGCTGAAAGCACCAAGAAAGGGAAAAGCATTCAGTCCGATGAGGCCCGAGATTTGAACCTTGGACCTCTGCCCCCTTATGGGGTTTGGATGAACCAATTGGTCTACACCTCGGACCTGATTGTACGTGAGTTAAATTGGCATGTATTTGATATTGTTTGCAATTTTTGACATATGTGTAACAGTCATGTTCCATTGTGGGCCAATAATAACCCATGTGTAATAGGTGTTTTGCAATGACCATTCCACTAAAATGACCACCACAAGTACCATCATGGGATTCTCGTATGGCCCTTTCGGCCTCCTCGTGTTTGAGACAATGAAGTAGGATTCCATCATAATCACGTTTATACAACACGTCACCCAAGAGGACAAAACATGCTACTCTTCGCTTGAAAGCACGTTTGGCATACTGAGACATGTCCGTTGGGAGTGTTCAAAATTTTAAGAAGGCTACTATTGGGCTTGACCAAGAATCACATGATTTTGCATGGATAAAGCAAACGTCTTGTCCATATTTTTAGTCAGTGTGCACAATGGCTGCTTTAGAGATTGTTGATATTATTAGGGGTTGTACCTATCCTAAGTCATTATTTGAAATCAAGGATCCAAGAGAGGCCATTGCATCTACAAATCTATTTGTCGAACGAGGTAAGTTATTGATTTCATACCATTCAAATGTTGAGAGCAATCTCATTGCTACTTCATGATAAAGTTTAATGGTAGGCTCTTTGCATTGGTATTCTCTTGTTACCTGTTTCACTACAAGTTGAGAATCCCCAAATATTTGAATACGCTTAATACCCATAGCTATAGCTAATTGAAGACCTAATATTAAGGCTTCATACTCTACTATGTTGTTTGTACATGAGAAGTCTAACTTGAACGATAAGGGGATAGGAATCCCCTATGGTGTATGAAAGACAACTCTCGTACCTTGACCTTTCTCACACTTAGATCCATCAAAGAATAATGTGATATCGACATCTTCCTTGGGAATGACATCATTGTATACTTTAGTGAATGAGAATACCAAATCATCTGGGAGCTTAATAATCAAAGGATGATCACTAGGTAGTGGAGCTTCCACAAGTTGATCAGCGATAACCTTACCTTTAATGGATTTTTGAATAATAAATTCGAGATCAAATTCTGAGTAGAATTATCCATTTAGCGATACGGGTGTTGTTATAAGTGCGAGACATCATATAACGTAGAGGATTTTCTCTAGCTATGACATAGGTTGTTTGACTTAGCATATAATGGCGTAGCTTCTTAGTGGCCAAGACCACTGCTAGGCATAGATTTTCTACATAAGCATATCTTATTTCATAACTTACCGATGTTTGACTAATGTAATAGATTGCTTGTTCTCTATTTTCTTCATTTTTTTGTGCAAGCATCATCCCTAAAGCAACCTCTATGGCTTAAACATATAGATGAAAAGGGACCCCCATCCTAGGAGGAGTTAATACTGGGGAAGAAGTGGGGTATTGCTTGATGTCCTAAAATGCTTTTTGCCATTCATCTATCCATATGAATGCTACCCCCTTTTGTAGCAAGTGGTTAAATGGCCTACATTTATTGGAAAGTTACGCAATGAAACATTTTATTGATTGAATTTGCCTTGCAAGATACGCAATTCCTTAATGTTAGTTGGGGGTGTCATTTCCATGATGGCCTTGACCTTATTTGGGTCCACTTCAATGCCTCTTTTGGAGACAATGAATCCTAAAAGTTTACTAGAGGTAACACCAAAGACACACTTTTTGGGATTTAACCTCACCTTATATTCCAGAAGTCGGTCAAAAATATTTTCCAAGACATCAACATGTTCTTGTCAAGTTTTAGATTTAGCCAAGAGATCATCTACATAGTCTTCAATGATTTTATGCATGTAATCATGAAAAATATAAGTCATGGCTCGTTGGTAAGAAGCTCCTACATTTTTGAGACCAAAGGGTATAACCCTAAAATAAAATGTTCCCCAAGGTGTTGTGAATGCCATTTTGTGTTGGTCATCAGGATTTATTCGAATTTGGTTGTATCCTAAAAAACCATCCATCAAGGAAAGCATTTCATGGTCTGCACAGGTATCAACAAGAGTATCAATATTTGGAAGTGGGAAGTCATCCTTAGGACATGCTTTATTTAGACCTCAAAAGTCATTACACATGCGTATCATCCCATTGGGCTTACGAATGGGTACCATGTTTGACATCCACTCAGGATAGTCAATAGGAATGATAAAATGTATGTCTAACAATTTTTGTATTTCCTCCTTGACTATGAGTGCCACTGTTGGATGCATTATTCTAAGATTTTGTTTGATCGGCTTGGCATCAGGATGCAAGGTGAGATTATGGACAACAAGTTCAGGATCAAGGCCAGGCATATCCTTGTAGGCCCATGCAAACACCTCTTTCTTTTTCTTTAGGAGAGCAATTAATTGCTCTTGTTCATAAAATGTTAAACTTTTGCCAAGATTGATAACTTGGGGGTTGTCAAGATCCGAACTAAGGTTCACATCGATGGTTTATTCAATGGACATGTGTGAGCCTTCCTCAAGTTGATGTGGTGTTGGGATTAGATTTATGTCATCTAAAATGTCATCCAAATTTTCCTGCTCATTGCTACCTAACTCTGCCTAAAAAACCTCGGGACCTCTAGTGGAAGGTGATGTGGGTGAACATGACGATGAAGGAGGAATATAGCTGGCCGAAGCCCTTAGCAGTTTATCATATAGGATGAGCTCCAAAAAGGAGGGTGGGGGGGAAATCCGGTCCAATTCAATAAAGCTAATGTCAATTGGAATTGGCCTAGCTATATTGTATGGATTATGGAGCAGGGTGAATAAGTCAATAGGATTCATATTGACTTAGTGGAAGGAAGGGTGGCTTGGATGGATAAATGGATGGAATGATTGGAGTGGAACATATGTCAAACGATGTTATCCCTGTAATAGACATGGAATTAACATGAGAAACACACCTTTTTTTTAAGTATGTACATATGTTACATTTCTTGGCTTATGTGTGTGGCTCAAGGTGGATTACCACGTGGGTCCACTTGTTCTTGTGGAAGAAGTAGGCAGAATATGGGATGATAGATGGCAAAAATTTGGAGGTAAAACTCTTCCTATTGGGTGATGGAGACAATGGGATGTGACTCCTCTTTAGAATCTTTAGAAGCATTTGAAATGACTTTAAATTCTTCATAACTTTCATCATCAAAATCAAAGACAGGATATGAGAAGTTGATGGGGTCATCCTCATTTACTTCGTCGATGCAAAGTTCTTGAAGGGCTTATTCAAGCGAGAATTTTGAGGGTAATGGATGGATGGGGTGGTATTAATAATTGAGGCTAAGATTTTTAAATGCTTTCTCAAGAGAAGCAGTGGAAGACAATGGGGTATAGCCTAAACCAGAACAATCATGAGCGCCTCTATATGGGACCTCTAAAATATCATGCATCCCTTGCTCATGTGAACCTAGACCTTGACCTTACCAATTGAACATGTTAAATTAGTGAGTAGGAAAATCCTCTATGTTAGGTATATTGGCACGCCTAGGCTCTTGTGGTTCATTGGGTGGGTTTGCCCCAGTTGAGCAATCCAACCCTCCATAAACAAAGTTAATGCTATTTGGAGATGCACTCATATCGTAAACAACATCTATGGATAAAGAACGGTCTTGGGGACATCCAAAATATTTGGTTGTTGGAATGGCTAGGGGTGTGATGGTGATGTCTTGGACCACATATTCACCTATACCAAGATTGGTGATGTGGACTTTGACTTGAGCTGACGTGGTTTATGGTAGGGCTTCAGATGGCTCTAGATTGGTTATGGGTGGTGGTGAATTAAATATGTCACAATACAAGAGTTTGAATTTTGAAACATCGGTCGATTGAGTGGGATTGGATGGTGGTGTGGAATTAGAATATGGAGGATGGGATAATTATGAAACATAATAAGTGGTTGTAGAATAAGGGATATATGTGATGTACAATGTGCTAATAATAGACTGACTGTGCCCACATGCACAAGAAGAAATGGATGTTTGAGGAGGTGATGTGATGGGTAGCTCCTCTATGATAGGAGCTTTAGAAGAAGATGTAGATGGATTGGAAGAAGGCATATTAAGGGATGATGTGGATGAATTCAATGATGGCACCAAGAATAAATGGGTGGAAAGTAACATGGATTCATAAGTATTTGAAATGAAATTACAATACTTAAAAGGGTCGACATCCATAAGGATGCAATGGACTTGTCCATCATGAACATATTTCAAGAATTGGTGGAGAATTGAAGGAACACATTCTATTTCCCTCATCCAAGGTCTACCAAGGAGTATGTTATACACCATGGCTCCTTCCAAGATGTGAAATATAGTGTGAAATGTTCTGGCCCCTACTTATATAGGTAAAACAACAGTGCCAAATGTGGTACACAAAGCATCATTAAATGCTTTGAGGGTGAATTATGATTTGGAAATGTGGGATGGAGGTAATTTGAGGCGGATAAGGGCAATGGTAGTAATGATATTTATTGATGAGCTGGTATCAATTAGGAATCTCTTGAATGGATTTATGTCTAATAGGGTCATTATGTGCAATGGAGGGTCTACTGATTTTGAATTCATTGATTTTACCTCAAAGTCATAAAAGGTAATTGATGGCTCCATGCACGTTCTTACACTCCCTACAAATTTGTTGAAGGCATTAGAGTCTTGGGATTCTAACTTAATTGATTTGAGTATTTCCATTAAATATTCTCTATGCTTAGGGTATTTTTGGATAAGCTCATAGATAGAAAGTTTGTCTGATGCCATTTTCAAACTAGTGGTTAACCAACTGGTTAAAGTTACCATTGGCCTTATAAGATGAAGGATGGGTGGATTGGATGTGTTGGATAGATTGTTTGGTGAAGATGGATTTGGCGATGCTTGGATGGGAGGTGGGTTCGAAGGTTGTTGAGAATTTTGTTTATTTTTCCTTTGTCCTCCAGTGACCACATGGACTGCTCCTACAAAGTTTTGGTATTGTTGGACATGATTTACTTGATTAGGAGGTGGTTGTTGATTGTTACCTCCTACATTATGTTGGACCTCCCCATGGTTATGTATATGTGTCTGATATATGCCCAAATTTTAATTTTGTGGATCTAAGGGGTTAACCACGTTAATGGACCCTAGGTCTATGAGGTCTTGCACTATGTTTTTGAACATATGGTAGGAATTGATATCATACCCATTTTGCATATGGTATGGGCAAAACAAGTGCTATATATAGTTTTTAGACATTTTGGTTGGATCATCAGGCCTAATGTCTCGCAAGGCTAATTTATTGGTCTCATACAACCTTCAAAATATGGATGAATATGATTCTTCTAACGGAGTGTATTGACGTTAGGGCCGATTGAATTGGTGGCGAGTAGTTTGTTCCATAGTTGGTGCTATGTTTTGTACCGTTGGTGCTTGGTTTACTGATGGGACCACATGATAAGTAATTTTTTGTTGCACTAGTTTTTGAGCCATTATGGGCTGGCTCATGACCACTTGATTGACTTGATTAGTTGTGTTAGTTGTTGAGGCTTGTGTTGATTTGGTTTGGCTAGTTTGATTATTTTGGTATTGGCCCCTATTTTTCCATTCTTTATTTTTAGGCTTAATGACACCCTCTTGTATTTTTATCTCCTCAATAACACTAGCCTGTGCTAAAGCTTCCTCAAATGTTCTATAAGTATTGAGTTGTAGCATCCAAGAGATGGATTTTAAGCAACTCTTGGTAAAAAGTTTGATAATTTATTCCATTGGGAGGGAGAATGGCAAATTGGTTATGATTGCCCTCCAACGGTTTCCAAAATAATAGATAGTTTCCTCATCCCATTATTTCAAATAATATATATCTGATAAGGACACTTTAGTTTTAATATTAAGGGTGAAGCGTTCCAAGAATAGATCTATAAAATGATCAAAAGTATAAATACTATGTGTAGACAATTGATTGTGCCATTCAATGACATCTACCCCTAATGTTTAAGGAAATGTTCAGAGCATAAGAGCATTATCATTGCTAATCTAAAAATATATGTGGACAAATGAACTCACATGCTCCTTAGGATCCTCAGTTCCCCTGAACTTGTCAAATTTTGGTACCATAAAATCTATCAGATATGGTGGTGATGGTGTCGATGGATGGATTGGTTGATGGATCAGTTGGCTTAATGTGAGCTTTTGGCTCATTATCCCTAGTGAGTTTTGCATCAAATCATTGACTTGCTTTTGCATTGCCTAGAATCTAAGATCTTCTACTGGAATATGAGGACCTTGGATTATGTGATGGTTGGTTGATGGGCTGGATGGTAGATGTTGAGGTGTGACCAACATGGTGTTGTGGAATGTATTGGGTTGGGTATATGGAGAATATTGATGGTTGAAATATGTGGATGATTGATGAAGATGATGATGGAGAAATGGATTGTGTTGTTGGTTAGTGGTAATGTTGATTGGTATGGTGGATGTGTGGAGTGGTGGTGGATTTGGGATGGACACTATGGAATATTGAGGGACCCATGCTGAATTTTTATTGGTGAGAGAAGGTTGATTTGGAACTCCTTAGGTCATAGGGTCTATGTAAGCTAACTATTTTCCTTTTGTTCATTGTGAAAGCAATCTATTGATGAGCCCTAATGTATTTGTAAGTTTTTTATCTGAACATGTGTTTAATGATGGGGTTGTGGTTGGATGATACGATGGATGGGTTGATGATAATGGATGATTAGACATGGTCATGTTGATTAGGTGAGATGATGGAGATGTGGATGACATAGTCATGTTGGCTAAGTGAGATGATGGAGGTGTGGATGATGATGGATTTGAGGACATGGGTATGGTGCAAGTTGCATTTGATGTTACAACTTGAGAGCTAGGGACTTGTGAGGTAGCATTGACATACTCATCATACAAGGGGTTGGTATAGGTGGATGTGAGATAAGTGTTTGGAACACTTGGGCTTTGTGGTGGTTGGCTTATGGAGGAAGGCATACCATATTCATAACTTGAATTAGGATATCCTTGGGCAAGGTAGGTGGTAGCCAATTTAGATTCTTCAAAACCTTCTTGGCTAAGGGGCTCTAAGACATAGTTAGAATTCTTGTAAATGGCCTGCACTCTATACATGTCTATGTAGGTGGTGGATGTCTCCACATTGTGTGAATGTTTCACTACTTGAGAGTGGGGTGGATGGTATGATCCAGACAAAGTAGTCTGAACCATATTGAATGGGGCTACTGAAGTAGCGGGCTCATGGGAACTATTTTCCAATAAACTACTTTGGTTTATTATTTTCTTTTGTTGTTGTGTTAGCACCATAAAGTAGTTAAACCAAAGATTCAAAGCTTTAATCTAAATCACACAAACTGAAAACTTTTTTAGAATTTAAAGTAAATAAAACAATCAGTCCTAGGTTTCACCGTGTGTGGATTACCTTGTTCATTAATTATTTTCTCTCGTTAATGTGAGATTATTTTTAGAATTTTTGGCTTGTGTGTTTTGATGTAACTTAATCTTGTTTAAAGAAAATAAAGGTAAAAACTAAGGCTGGACAATGAAACAAGATTCTTGCTGGTAATCACTTGCAACAAGTTTGCTCGGGAGTAGTCCTATGGTTTCTAGAGCAGATATTTGATGGATGAAGATGAATGCCACCATCACCAAACCTCAAGCAATAGTTGGTGATGAAATCCAACTATTACTGTTAAAAATTACAACGTGCAGTGTGTGATGTAAATTTTATATTTCTTGTTCTCTACGATGTGAAAAAATATTAAATATTAGTAAATTTACTAATCTAAATCAGAAGCCAACACAAAGACACAAATTTCATCTAAAGAGCACAGAGTACACCCTTAAAATACCCTACCTACAAGTGATTAAAATCACAAGAGCAACCAGAGGGTTCGTCCACCTCTCTGCCAAAGGGCCCAGCCTAGGGAAGGTTTACTTTATGCATCAAGATGTTTTTCCTATTCATATATGTAAAATTAAAGTGATATTTAACCCTAAAATGCAAAATCTAGGATGCTTTTATGTTTCATATGCACTCCAAATGCAAACAATCACCTAGATCTACAACTTTAGAACAAGAAATGAATTTTGTGTAATTAGACACACACAAACCCTAAATGTAATTTTCTAAGGATTCTTTCCCATATTACTTAGTGTTAAACCTAAAAATAGTGAAAAATAACAACAAAATGTTGAATATGTAAATTTTTTAATGGTAAACCAGGGTTATGGGACTTTACTTGGAATCCTTAGCTTTACTCCAAATCAAAGCCAAGTGTGGTTGGGCACCTGTGTAGGCATAGTAGAGCACCTATGCAAGTGCACCAGAGTGTCTATGGTTGTCTGTAGATGCTTCTAAATGCTTCATGGATGCTCCTAAACACCTATGTAATCTCTAAAAATACTATAGACTACTTCAAAAACCCTAGTGAAGAAATCAGTGACTTCTACACTTCTAAAAATTCTTGTAATAGACAGAAATAAAATTAAGTTAGCAAGGTAGATCTATTAAATAATGAAACCCTTGTGGGGTCCCACTGTGATCACCATTTGTGAAGACAAAAACATGACACTTAAACAATAAAGAAATCAAATGACCCAAATAAACACAATATTGCACAAAATAGATAGATTTATTCAATAAGGGGGAGCTAATAAACTCCTTTTGATACAATCTGTACTTAGTGAGTATTTGATACAAAGATTTACAAAATGCTAGAGTTCTCCAAAACCATAGCTACAACAATGAATTGTCTTCAGATAGTGTGTCCTCACTTCCAACAGAAAGAGTGGCCTTCAGGTATCCGATGTCGGACCACTCCAGCTTCAACAGTCATTCAACAATATGTAGAATATGCAGATCTGCATGCACAAAAATAGAGAAAGGGATTAATAACACCTGTGAGGGATCCATAGTGTGAGACCCTTAGACATAAATAAATCCTAAATAAAAATAGATCAAATGGCATGCAAAATCTACAAATCATGTAACATAATAAAACTAATAAAGATATACCTTGCTTGTGACGATGCCTTGTTTCGTTGTTGCAGTATTGACAGTAGATGGCGTGATACAACAGGCTATGACTCACATTTCTATGGATGTAGCAGGCTCGAAAATACACTTGGTAGGCTCTAGTGTGAGATTTGTAGGCTCTGGAGTGAGCCTATGATACAACAGGCTCTGGTGAGCACCTGGCAAGCTCTGTAGTGAGCCTAGCAAGCTCGGGAGGGTGCATGCGGGTAAGGGTAAATCTACAAAAGTAGATCGATGGGGTGGTAATGAATGTAGCGGATGGATGGGGGCTATGATGGCAATGGAGGATGAATAAGGGATGGTTGGAACAACAAAAGTCTTGTTGACTAACTAGGGCTTTAGATCTTCAAACTTTATCTCTCTCTGCTTTGCTAGGGCTTCAACAATGACTCCTACAGGGTACAATTTCTAATCTCAAGGTTCTAGGGTTTGGGCATTTACAAATGCCCTTATTTATAATCCAACCTAGGGTTTTCTTAGGGTTTTAGCCTTACAATTTTGATCGTGTGGGTAAGATTAAATTATATCCTAAGGTCGAGATTACTTTTTAGATGTGGCATGGATTAATGAAGATGGACTGTGGGGATTAGATTGGATCGGACAACTGTGGTTAATTGAGTTTATAAATATATATTTTATAATAAATATATTATAATATAAAATAAAATATTATATTAAATACAAAATAATATAAAATAATATTAAAATAATCTCAATTGGGTTAGGAAATGGTGGGAAAGGTGGAATTGGGCTTTTTGAAGGTGGGAAAGGTGGAATTGGGCCAAATAATTGGTGGGAAAGGTGTATGGTGGAAAAGTGGGTGGTGGAATGGTTAGGATTGAGGATTAGTGGATGTAATTTGGTGTCTATACTAACCTTGCTTTATTTCTAACCACTTGTCCATATTCATTTAATTTGTTTTTGAAAACCCATTTTGTGCCAATCACATTTTTGTCTTTTGGTCATGGAACAAGTTCCCAAGTTTTTCTCTTCTCTATCTGATCCAATTCCTCATTCATTTCCTTAATCCAAAATTCATCCTCACTTGCCTGAGTGAAGTATTTTGGCTCAATATTGGACAACAAAGAAAAATTTTCTTATTGAGAAGGTTTTATTATTCTTCTCCTTGTCTATCTTTCATATGGATTCTTTATGATCTGCTCTTTTGGATGATGCTTCTGTACATACCTGGATGGAATTTTTGGAAGAAGTATTTATTTTTCTTCTTCTTCTTTATCTGATTCATCATAAAATTCTTCTTGACAACATGCATCTTCTTGATACGGAATTTGCTGAACTGGTTCTCTTGAATCTATCTTCTCATCAACTATTACATTTATACTTTCCACCATAGTGCATATTCTCTTGTTGAAACATTTGTAAGTTTTACTCCTTGTAGAATAACCAAGAAAAATTCCCTCATCACATCTTGGATCAAACTTACATAAGTTTTGATCTTCTCGTTTTATGTAACATTTGCTTCCAAAAACTCTAAAGTGTTTAACAGTGGCAGGTCTTTCAAAAAATATGATAGCTTAGATTCATTTAACATAGCTCTAGCCATGTTTTCAACAGTCCTTTTTTTCCTTTCAACTACCCCATTTTGTTGAGGAGTTCTTGTTGCTGAGTACTCTCTCTTGATCCCATGTTGTTCACAAAACTCTACAAATTCATTTGAAGTAAATTCTCCTCCTCTATCATATCTAAGACACTAAATCCTTTTGCCAGTTTCATTTTCAACAAATTCCTTAAATGCTTTGAATTTTTCAAAGGCCTCTAACTTCTCTTTTAGGAAGGCTACCCAAACCATTTTGGACTAATCATCTATAAACAATATAAATTAGCTCTCATCCTGAATGCTTTATGTCCTGATAGGACCACATAGATCAGTATGTATTAGTCTCAATGTCTTAGATGACATATATCCTTTTGACTTGAATGTTGTCCTAGTTTGCTTTCCATGTTGATAGGGTGCACAAATTGTGTTTTGAGGTCATCTTATTTTGGGTAAATCTCTAACTACCTATTTATTACTGTTGGTCATAAAATATGCGTAGGAAAGGATTTTGGGTAAATGTATGTGCCCTAGACTTGGACCAACATTAAAAGGCTGAAGGGAAGAGATGCCCCTCATGCCAATCTCTGAAGAAAGGTCGGCTCCTATGCTAAACTACCTTGGTGTTTTGAGATAAGGGATGCAGGAAAGAGATAAAAGGAGTTAGGGTTAGAGAAAGAAATAAAAAAAATGGGTAAGGGAAGAGAGATCGATGATTTAAGGTGGGAAAGAATAGGAAGCACGATCAGTAAATGATAACTTGAATAGCAGCAAGGAACACAAAGAATAAATAAAAGAAACACGACATTAACCTTCCTCTGTATCCTCTAGGTGAGCTCACAGGATTCTCCTTCTCCCTTTCATCAAAATTCAGGGTTCAGAGTAAATACGATTAGGACAAGTGAATGTAACATAAACCACAACCCACCAGGCAGTATAAAAGAAAACCAATATTGCATTTTTCCTCCCCTATGTATTGTTCAGGCAAGTTTTAGGGTACAGTCCCCAATCGCACATCGGATTCAGGATTTAGAGTCTCAGTGTGCAAATGAAAAAAGACAAAAGAATCAAACACAGAAGGCAAAATAAAAGAGAGAAATTGAGCCCAAAGTTCCTTAGTATTAATCGCGGGACATCAAGTTACAATAACTTTCTAGCAGATAGTTCCCCCCAAAATTGTTACATTACAATGCCTGGGTTTTTATAGAGGACCCAACCCTCTAAGCCATAATTACATAGAATGGCGAAGCATACTCTTGAGATCTGAGAAGTCGGCTCCTCGCGGCCCTCATGACTAAGCTTTGAAATCCATTACCAGAACTGGCAACTATGACCAAGTCAACTACAAAAACATGCATTGATGAGCCGTCTGAGTGTCCTTGGTTTCTAGGTGTAATGCTTGAGTGGCCACCATGCTTTTTGGGCTCTCCTTCAGGGACTAATACTTCGCTTCCAATTTCCAAAAATGAGTAGCGAGCTTATCGAGCAAGTAAAAATGCATTTATGAGGCACTTGATCATCTCAAGAAAATACTTGGCTTGAAGTGGGTGCCCCCTTTGCATCGGGAAAAAGCAACATGTTGCGATATCATGACATTTCTATGTCTTCAAATTCTTTTGTTGTGTCGCGATATCGGGACACTTTTCCTCCTTTGGTCACGAGAATGCAACATGTCGCGATATCGCGACACTTTCTTCTTTTGGTTGTGAGGATGCAACATGTGATATCGTGACACTTTTCTTCTTCTGCTCTTCCTCCTTGCTTTTGGTCATGAAAATGCAACATGTCACGATATTGCGACACTTTTTCCTTCTTTCTCTTTCTTCTTTCTTTAGACCGTGAAAATGCAACATGTCGTGATATCACGACACTTTTCTTCTTTTGGTCGCGAGGATGCAACATGTCACGATATCGTGACACTTTTCTTCTTCTGCTCTTCCTCCTTGCTTTCGGTCACGAAAATGCAACATGTCACGATATCACACACTTTTCCTCCTTTGGTCACGAGAATGCAACATGTCACGATATCGTGACACTTTTTCTTTCTTGCGCTTTCTCCTTGCTTTGAGCTGCAAAAATGCAACATGTCATGATATCATGACACTTTTTCTTTCTTGCTCCCTCTTGTCGCTCTGAGCTACGAAAATGCAACATGTCACAATATCATGACACTTTTTCTTTCTTGCTCCCTCTTGGTGCTCTGAGCCACGAAAATGCAACATGTCGCGATATCGCGAAACTTTTTATTTCTTGTTCCCTCTTGTCGCTCTGAGCCATGAAAATGCAACATGTCGCAATATCGCGACACTTTTTCCTTCTTTTGGCAAGGCTATCTTCTTTGGCTTGTTCAGAAGTGAAGATATTCTTCTTAATTTTATGTACAAGGGGGTGGCATTGAAAGCCAAAATTGTTGCAACACTTACAAAAACTTTCGAAGCAACAAAAAACACTTTACAAAGAGAAATTTTTTTATTTTTTTCTACCCCTCTATGCAATGTGACAAAATTGTCAACATTCTTGGTGGCTCATGGGGCATTTAGCTCGTCTGAATGTAGAGATCCCAAGCCTTTATCCATTGGGCAACAGAGTCATTCCAATTATCCTCTTCTCTGACTATCCACTGATGATATTTTTTTTTTTTTTGTGTCTAAGCTCCTAAGCAACACTTAGCACCCTCGACACTTATTTACTAGCTAGGCCATTTACAGTATTTACACAAAATTTTACGATATGATTGGCATGCCCCCACCATAAACCCAGCTTTGGGTGCCTATCCGATGAACCTGCAATGTTTGGACCAGATATGATTGAACTTCAGTTGATCTTTGAAGTCTGATTGACCTCTTATCGAAGTTGTCCATTTTGCAAACAGGGAGCAACATAGTGAGTTGTCGCTCCTGCCAATACTCGTACTGTTGATGAAATATGTGGTGAAGAAGTTCATCGCATGAGGGGCCTCTTGGGGTACTGGTCATAGCAGAGGCTAGAACTAATACCAGAATACTAAAGAATCTACTAACTGTGGGTTGGGTACAAGTTCTTCCATCCTCCTGATGCGATAACAGGGCTCCTTTGACAAAGAGTAATCTTCTAGGATCTCTTTAGGTTCAGCTTCTTGATGAGGCATGCTTAATGGTCTCTGGCTGAATACTTGCGTGCCATCCACTGGGATACAAAAAGGGTGCAAAAATGTGCCCTCTTTGTTCTCAGGTTTCGCAACTTGAGTCTATTTATCTCCTTGGCCCATCTCCTAATGGAGACTACAAGAAACCATATTGTTCATTGCTGGATCATGGCTTGCATATTCCCATTGTCGAACTTGGATGAAACCTACCTCTTGAGCTTAAAACGACTACATCTCAGCCTCTTCTCAGTATGAGGAGTTTGCCATGATGAATACTGCATTGGATAAACAAGAGCAATAATTATCGGGTAGGGTGATGGGGTTGCTCCCCACTACCACTTTCTCAATAAGACCATAAATTGTTCTTCTTGTATTGCTTCCTCAAATATTTGAGGGAATCTTCTCTCACCTAATCGCAATAAGAGGAGGCCCATGTCCAGGTGAAAGGCCTGAACATAGAAGAGGTGGGCTTGGGCGGGCGTTGGTTGGATATCCCTTGGAATTCTCTTCCAACTTCTATAGAATCAAACATTAAAATTTGTAATGTTCTCCAAAGGTGCTCTCCTGATGGTGGAGAGGTACATCAAAAGTTGGAAGGGATCTTGAGAGCCATCAAATGTTCTGACAAGTGCTCCCGCTAAGTCATCCCACGAGCAGATGCTTTTATGCCCAAGTAGTCTATACCACTACAACGCCCTTCCTTCCAAAGATAGAACCAGGAGTCTGATCATGACATCCTCATGGATTATGTCATAAAGGGGCACCAAAGTAGCAACATCTTCAAGGTGTTCTTGGGCCATTACCTTAGTGCCATTGTATTTTGTCACTGTCTCCAAGGCACTTTTGAGAATTTCATGGTAACTTTGGAGATTTAGAGGGCCACGATCATCCCAGCTAGGATAGCATACCATCTCCATTATAGCAGTGGCCTGTAGAGATCACAGTTCTTGCCTCTAATTCAGAGTCGCCAGGTGAACATACTTTTCTTCGCTTGTGAGGTCAAGGCTGCTCACCGAACCTTGATTCCTCTGGGGTGTCTTATTTCAACTTAAAAAGGCACCTACGATCAAGAAATCTAGATCTTCAGCTTAGTCAAAGTTGCCAAGTGATTTTGCTATATGGAGGCAAGCTAGATATTCACCAAACTCAGGCTTCCTTAAAACATGGGACCTTGGTCCCACCAGGCATGCCAAAAATTGTTGGTCATCAAATCTGCCTAGGAAAGGATTTGGGTAAATGTATGCGCCCTAGACCTAGACCAACATTGAAATGTCGAAGGGAAGAGATGCCCCTCATGTCAATCTCCAAAGAAATGTTGGCTACTATGCTAAACTACCTTGGTGTTTTGAGATAAGGGATGCAGGAAAGAGATAAAAGGAGTTAGGGTTAGAGAAAGAAATAAAAAAAAGGGGTAAGGGAAGAGAGATCAATGATTTAAGGTGGGAAAAAATAGGAAGCACGATCACTAACTGACAACTTGAATAGCAGCAAGGAACACCAAGAATAAATGAAAGAAATGCAACATTAACCTTCCTATGTATCCTCTGGGTGAGCTCATAGGATTCTCCTTCTCCCTTTCATTGAAATTTAGGGTTCAAAGTAAATACGATTAGGACAAGTGAATGTAACAAAAACCACAACCCACTAGGCAGCATAAAAAAAACCAATATTGCATTTTTCCTCCCCTATGTATCCTTCAGGCAAGTTTCAGAGTCTCAGTGTACAAATGAAGAAAAACAAAAGAATAAAACACAAAAGGTAGCATAAGAGAGAGAAATTGAGCCCAAAGTTCCTTAGTATTAATCACAAGACATCAAGTTACATCTTTCTAGCAGATAGTTCCCCCCAAAACTATTACATTACAATGTCTGGGTTTTTATAGAGGACCCAACCCTCTAAGCCCTAATTACATAGAATGGCGAAGCATACTCTTGAGATCTAAGAAGTCAGCTCCTCGTGGCCCTCATGACTGAGCTTTTGAATCCATTACCAAAATTGGCAACTATGACCGAGTCAACCATGGAAACATGCATTGATGAGTCATCTGAGTGTCCTTGGTTTTTGGGTGCAATGCTCGAGTGGTTGCCATGCTTGTCGAGCTCTCCTTCAGGGACTGATACTTCGCTTCCAATTGCCAAAAATGAGCAGCAAGCTTACCGAGCAAGTAAAAATGCATTTATAAGGTACTTGATCGTCTTGAGAAAATACCTGGCTTGAAGCGCATGCCCCCTTTGCGTCACAAAAAAACATGTCACGATATCATGACATTTCTATGTCTTCAGCTTCTTTTGTTGCTTTTGGCCACAAAAATGCAACATGTCGTGATATCGTGACACTTTTCCTCCTTTGGTCACGAGAATGCAACATGTCGCGATATCATGACACTTTTCTTCTTTTGGTCACGAGGATGCAACATGTCATGATATCACGACACTTTTCTTCTTCTGCTCTTCCTCCTTGCTTTTGGTCACGAAAATGCAATATGTCGTGATATCGCGACACTTTTTCCTTCTTGCTCCTTCTTCTTGCTTTCGGCCACGAAAATGCAACATATCGCGATATCGTGACACTTTTCTTCTTTTGGTCACGAGGATGCAACATGTCGCGATATCGCAACACTTTTCTTCTTTTGCTCTTCCTCCTTCCTTTCGATCGTGAAAATGCAACATGTCACGATATCGTGACACTTTTCCTCCTTTGGTCATGAGAATGCAACATGTCACGATATCGTGACACTTTTTATTTCTTGCGCTTTCTCCTTGCTTTGAGTCGCAAAAATGCAACATGTCACGATATCGTGATACTTTTTCTTTCTTGCTCCCTCTTGTCGCTCTGAGCCACGAAAATGCAACATGTCATGATATCGTGACACTTTTTCTTTCTTGCTCCCTCTTGGCGCTTTGAGCCATGAAAATGCAACATGTCATGATATCGCGACACTTTTTCTTTCTTTCTCCCTCTTGTCGCTCTGAGTCGTGAAAACACAACATGTCACGATATCGCGACACTTTTTCTTTCTTTTGGTGAGGCTATCTTCTTTGGCTTGTTTGGTAGTGAAGCTCTTATTCTTCATTTTATGTACAAGGGGGTGGCATTGAAAGCCAAAATTGCTGCAACACTTACAAAAAATTTCGAAGCAACAAAAAACACTTTACAAAGAGAATTTTTTTGATTTTTTTCTACCCCTCTATGCAATGTGACAAAATTGTCAACAATTACTTATGTTGACTATGTTGTAAAAATTCAAGTGACCCAATATTCTATGCCATAACCAACTCTCATCTTCTTGTGATAGAAAGTACTTTTCCCCTTTGATATCATTGAGCATGTATAAGTTGTTTGGATTTCTTCTTGAATTGGTAATGATTTTTCTAGTTTCTGATTTTCTTATCTCACATCTATATGGATGGAAAGTAATCATGTATCCTTGATCACAAAGTTGGCTTATACTCAGAAGATTGTGTTTTAACCCTTTAACATACAAAACATTCTCAATTTTTATTTTCTGATTATCTAAACTTAGAGTTCCTCTTACACTAATCCTTGCTGATCCATTATCACCAAAACTTACTGATCCTCTATTTGTTTCTTTTAGTACAATGAGTTTGTCTTTGTCTCCTGTCATATGACTAGAACAACCACTATCAAGATACCACTGTTCTTCTTTATCCTGAGCATGAAGGGTTGTTTGTACTAACATTCATCTACCCTTGACATTTTCTTTTTCATCTTTCCTAGTTTCTGAAATTATTTTTCTAGACTCAAGAAGTATCATTTTACACCATCTAGCCTTGTGTCCAAAATTATTGCATTTGTAACATGTAACATCATCATCCATGAGAGGTGCAAAGGAATTGAAATTTCTATTGTATCTTGCATGATGAATATAGTGTACAACTCTATGACCATATTTATTACAAGAAAAGCAATCACCATGGAAGAAATTATGTAACCTATTTGGATGTCTTCGAATTTGTGAAGAAGTCATCCTCCTATTGTGATTAAATATTATCCAGGGTTCTCCTTTTCTTTCTTCATTTCTAATATCCTTTGCTTGCTTATCCTTGTTTGAGGTTTCTACTTTTTGATGACTTGATTCCTCTTTTTGTTTCTCATATTATACATCTTATAGAACCTTGGTCCTTTCAACTTCATTCCTTAGGTGGACAATTTTTGTTTCCAATATTTCACATTCTGTTTCCCTGGCTCTCAATAGATCTATCATGTATTGCTCAATATTCTTTCCTTATTCCACCCTAATCTTGAGTTCTGTGAGATTTTGTAAAAGTTCCATCCTTTCTTCTTCATCTTATTGAACTTGTTCCTTTAAGCTTGAATTCTTCTCTCTAAGTATTTCCAATTTTCTAAGAGCAGCAAAGAATTCTTCTTTTATGTCGAACATAGTCTCTTCTTCATTTTTAGAAAATTCATGTGTGCTACTGATGGATCCTCCTCCAAGCTGCTATTATTTTTATGGAGAGACCCACTCTGATACCAATTGAAGAACATGCGCTTATACTGAGAGGGGGGGTGAACATTATAAGATAATTTTTTTTACTTTTTAATACAAATAATAGCATCAGCAATAATAAAGCAGTAAACATCACACAAAGCATCACACATATGAGAGACACAATTTTATGTGGTTCACCCAATGTGGGCTACTCCACAGAGAAAATATTTCTTATAATTTTTTCTCAAATAAATTCTCTTGGGAATCCTTTCCCTATAATTTTTATGGATCTATGTCCAAATGAGATGTTGATCCCCTAAATCAAGTTTGTGGATCTCTATCCACAAGAGAAATCCTTCTCCTCTACTCTGGATGGTGCTCCTTTATAAGACTAATGCCTCAACTGCACTGGCTTGTGGATCTCTCTCTCCACTGAAGAATATTATCCCCACTCAAAAGACCTATCCTCACTACCTTGGTTGATGGATCTCTATCCACTAGAGACTAATATCCTCTCTACTCTGTCACCTCCAAAGATCTATCTCAAATCTACACTAAAAATAGTGCTTCGATCTAGCACAAATTTGCTCAACAAGTCCACATAGAACTTGCTCACATCTGATAAACAAGTCCACACAAAATTTGCTCAAATCTGCTCAAAAATTCCACACAGAACTTGCTCAAATATGCTCAACAAGTCCACACAAAACTTGCTCAAATCTGCTCAAAAATTCCACATAGAAATTGCTCAAATATGCTCAAAAAGTCCACATAGAACTTGTTCGATCTCATATAAACATAAAGAGAATTGTTAGAGACCCAATATGTTCTATACTCAATGCTCAGTCACTTTCTCAACACAAATCAGAATATAGAATAATTTATTTTATGGAACTTGAACAATCACTTCACACATCCACTTGACTAGGCTCAACCAACTCTACTCAACCAATCACTTAATGAAACACACGTTTCTCACAAACCCTAGTCCAAGCATATAACCACCAACTCAAAATGTTTCCAAAAATGCTCAACAACTAATCTCACATAACAATGATATTCATATTCTTTTCAAACCCAAGTTCAAGTTCTTTGTATGACAACTCACTTCAACAATAATGCTTATTAAACAAGGTTCTAATCACAAATATTTATTCAAAAAAACTTGACGCATTAACTCAAATACTCTCAAAAAGGAAACCCTAATCAAGTCCTTTTCACTCCAAACTTATTTTCTAGAAAACCAACCAATCAATTTTAACTTTGAAAAAAGTGCACATATCTTTTTCTTGATGATGAAGGAATCTTCTAAATCTGCCAAAATCTCAAACACTTCTTGCCAAGCTCAAAGAAATTATAAGGTGATTAATTTCCTCAAATTACAATGCAAACATTAAAACATACATACACATTATCACTCCATATGTAATAAAACATTCATCAACCTTTACAAAAAGTAAATTACCACTTATACCTTATAATCTTCCACTAATATTCAATGCACTCTTATTTTAAAAAATAACCTAAGACAAGAAGCTCCCTTTATCCTTTTAATATTTCAATAAATAAATATGCCAAAACACTTTATTAAAATAAAACTTAACACCTTATTCCTCCAACTAATAAAAAATCATTTCCAACTAATAAACCTTTCATGCACCCTTTTAACTCCAAACTTTAGGCATCATATAAAAATTAAATTTCAAAATTAATTACCTTGCCTTGGAGGGGAATTGAACACATAGTGTAGCCTCAACTGGCGCCCTAGCTGTGACTCCCAATGTCATGCAAGCTAGGCACTTTCTTGGGGATAAACGAGCACCATGTGCTCAAAACCTTCCCCACTTGCCTTGCGCAAAACGTGAGCCTTCCTTGGCGCTCAACACCAATGCAACTTCCACAAACAAAATGTTTTTGCCAATTTCGAACAAATACCTCCTTACACCCAACACCCTAACGTTGTCCTCTTTGCCACTAGGCCACTTGCCTCATTGGCACTTGGTATTTTGGTGCAAGTCCCCTTGACATTATTCACTAGTGCTTAAACAAAAATGTTCATTGCTCTTTATTCCTTATCAATTCAAAATACTATTGCACGCTTCGATTATCGAGAAAAAGGATAATTTCAAATGCCTTTAAGGCATAGCTTATATACCAAGTTTCTTCCTCCATGCATGATTTCGGTGCTTGTTTTACCCTCAAAAATTTTTGGACATCGACTCTCAAATTACCTTTGGAGTTTTATCAATTTATAAAATATTTAAATTATTTTGAATTTAAATTTTATAAATTAATTCCTTAAACCCTATGGTTTTATTTAAACCATATTTCACTTTGCACCTTGGTATAAATAATATTTATTTATAAAATTTAAATTCATTTTGAATTTAAATAATATATCAAATAAATATTAAATCTCCCTTTAACTTTTCAAATAATATTTCCACATAATAATAAAAAATACTATGGAGCCCTTTGCCTTTAACCTTTGCATTTTTCCTCTTGACCTTTGAATTTATTAGAATCTTCTTCTTGAATACCAATGACAACTTTGATAACTTGTTTCTTAACAAATTTTTGGATATTCATGATGACTTCCTTTCTTGACATCAATGAAAACTTTTACTTGAGGACTCAAAATGTCCAACATTCAATCTCAACATTGAAGCACTCATCGAGAAGCTCAACGACTATAGGATGGGTGGATTCTATGGGAATGGAGGCTAACTGATTAACAATCACCTACCCTTTGATAGCCTTCTGACCTATAAAATTCAAATAAAACTCACTAAGGGCCAACACCTATTTAGCGGCTTGATCGGACAAGTGAGGCTTAGACATCAAGTAATACAAGGGATCAAACTTAGTGATTACTAATGTCTTATGGCTAAGCATATAGTGTCTCAAATTTTGAGAAGTAAACACTACAAGGTAAAGCTTCCTTAAGGGAGTGTACCTAGCCTCATAGCTAACCAAAGTTCTACTAATATAGTAGATAACTCTTTCTTTATTTTCATCATCATGCTAAGCCAACATGGCTCCTAAAGCATGAGCAATGGCTGCTATGTAAAGCAATAAATACCTTATAGGTACAGGGGGAACTAAAACAAGTGGGGAGGTAAGATACGTCTTGAGATCATCAAAAAATTTCTGACACTCAGGATCCCACCAAAAAACCACATCCTTCTTAAGAAGTTGAAGGAAAGGTTGACAGTTATCGGCTAACTAGGCAATGAACTGATGTATAGACTATAGCTTACCTTATAGACTATGGAGCTCGATCAAGGTACGAGTAGGAGGCATATCAATGATAGTTGATACTTTGGTAGGGTCCACTTCAATGCCTCGTCTAGACACTATGAAACCTAACAACTTACCAGATGTGACCCCAAACACACACTTAGAATGTTTAAGACAAACCTTATATTGTAAAAGCCTTTCAAAGATTCATCTTAAGTCATGGACATGATCCTTTCATTCTAAGGAATGATTCAAAATGCCATCCACATAGTCTTGGAGAATATCATGCATCATGTCATGGAAAATATAAGTCATGGCCCTATGATAGGTAGCTCCTACATTCTTAAGGTCAAAGGGCATGAAATTCTAGCAGAAAGTACCCGAGGGAGTGGTGAATATTTTCTTGGCCTGGTCCTTAGGAGTAATCATGATTTTATTATAACCCAAGAAACCATCCATGAGAGAAAATATTCCACATTTGGTAGTGAAATATACAATCTAATCTATGTTGGGCAAAGGAAAATCATCCTTGGGACATGCTAAGTTAATGTCCTAAAAGTCAATACATACTTTGATTGTTCCTTCCTTCTTAGCTACATGAATGATATTGGAGATCCAATCAAAATAGTCGATGGCTTTGATAAAACCGACATCAAGGAGTTTTTGGATCTCCTCCTTGATTGAAAGGGTGACCTTCGGATGCATCTTCCAAAGTTTTTGCTTAACAGGATTAGAATTAGGCTTAACTACCAAATGATGCATGACAAGAGAGGGATCAAGCCATGGCATTTTGGCATATGAACAAGCAAAAATATCTTTATATTCTTTCAATAAATTGGTCAACTGCTCCTGCTCGTTCATGGTAAAGGCTTTACCTAACTTAAGGATTCTAGGGGTTTCCTTAGAACCTATGTTCACATCTATGGTCTCCTCGATAAGGATGGATAACTCATCCTCAAGAGGAGGCGAGGTAGGAATCACTCCTAATTTCTCAAGGTCCTTGGGAGACAAAGAACCAAAGTCCACTTGAGAACTAGAAGACTCAACCTACGCTATGCAAAGGATATACCTATCAAAGCCAGTATCATTCTGAGATAAATCCTCATTTGTAACACATGAATCTGGGGTTAAGACTTTATGTGAGGGTGGGCCCTCATCCTTAACATTCCACTTTAAACCTTGATGAGATTACTTAAAGGGAAGATCTAAAAAAGAGAAATCATCTTAATCTTGTGATGAAATATTTGTAGAAGAATTTTTAGATGAAGATTGTGATGAATTAACTTGAGCGAGATCTTCTGGTGAAAAAAATTTGAATGGATAAGTATCACCCATAATAGAAATGATTCGGTTTTCAAATTCAAATTTTATGCATTGGTGAAAAGTAGAAGGGGTGGCCTCCATTGCATGAATCTAGGGTCATCCAATAAAAATATTAAAAGATGTAGAATAAGACATCACATAAAACATTGTGTTCAAAATTTTTGGTCCAACTCTAAGAGGGAGTAAAATAGTGCCACAAGCTTCTTGAGAATCATTGCTGAAAGTATTAATGATGTCACTGGATGTAATAAAATATTATTTCTTCAATTTAAACTTTTGAAAGAAATAATGTGTACAAACATTAAGTGAAGAACCATTATCAATCATCACCCTCTTAATAAGGGTGTTACCAATGTAAGCAGTGATATATAGCAAAGAATATTCTTGTACCCCTAAATAAATCATATCATTATCTAAAAATGTTAGACGAGGCTTTCGAAAAGAGTCTATAACTTGTGTCATGTCACCCAGGGAGATATCCAAGGGCATTGGCTATTGTTCCAAAGCATTTATCATAGCTTCTTTATGGGATTGATAATTCTGTAAAAGTTCTAAGAGTGGAATTTTTGCTGACTCATTCATATTATGTACTATTTTCCTTGAAGTAGTTGTTATCATTACAACCATGTTGTTATTATATTGGTATGGTACATTGTTATAAGACACTTGATTAGCTTGTCTCATTCTATTCTAATTTGAATGGCTATTAGAATATTGAAAACTACTTGTGTCAATGCAACCGAAATCAATTAAGTCTTGAACCACATGTTTCAATATTTTACAAGAATTAGTCCAATGTCCTACTCTATGATATGCACAATGCTGATTTGCTTTATACCAATGAGTTGTAGTATCTGGTAGTATTACTGGAGGTATTTATATTGCCTTTGCATCTAAGAGTTGCATATAAGTCTTGTGAAATTCCTTTGAGGAGGTTTTTGAAGCACAATCTTCTATAGGCTATTATTGATATTATTAACAGGTCTACTATCACCATGATCTCCTATATATTTATTTGTAGTTTGAGACTTAGTTGGCTTATCTTCTTTAATATTGAGTTGACCTCTCCTTATGAGGGCTTGTTCCACATTTCTTGCTAACTCAATTGCTTTGTCTAAATATGTGACAATAGTAGTTTCTAAAGCATAAGATAACTGTTCTTGTAAATTTCTCGTAAATATATCAAGCATATATTTTTGAGACACAGGCTGTCTTAATCGGCCAACCAAAATTCTCCAATGAGCTAAATGTTTTGAAAAAATTTCCTCTCTACCGTGCTTTAAATCATATAGATCTCTCATAGTCACTTCCTTTTCAAAATAAGCACTAAACTGATGAACAAACAACTCTACGGTATTCTCAAATATTTTCAAAGAATAGTTGGGTAACCGATAGTACCATTCTAATGCCACTATGACAAGAATTTTTGGAAATATTTTCAATAAAATCATATCATCATAAATAATATCATGGTAAAATATTTTGAATCCTCTCAAATGCTCTATTGGATCTTCATTCCCTTTGTATATTGGCAATACTAGCATGGGAAAATGCTTAGGATAAGGCCTGACAGCAACAATAGGATCTAGTGGCTGATTGCACATATCCCTATAGTTGTATATAAACCTTGATGGTTGAATCATATCCATTCTTGAGAACAATTGACTCACCATATTTGCCAAATTCTACATTCTGAGTTATGTGCATTCCCAATATTCCCTTGACTTAGGTTGTACATGTAAAGGTTTTTGTTATAGGTGGTACCTTATGAGAATGGAAGATTTACTTGTGATGGAATAGAGGAAATATTTTTGATATTAGAGGATGGAAGAGGAAATTGAGAACCAATTTGAGTGCTACTAGTAGTTGGATTAATTGTTGAATTCATTCCAATGTTGGTGGTCATAGTAGTGGCATAAGTAGGTTGGTAAGTTTGATAACCATGATTCAAAGATTCACTCAAAGGATTCTAAGGTGGAACATCCTTTTCAAGAAAGTCTTCTTCTTCTAAGGCCATATCCCAAGCATGTTTATGATATTTATAAAAGGTCCATATATGATAAAAATATTTAAAGATGATATTCCCATTAGGATCTTGGATAGGATCAAGATGATTATTAGTCTCTTCTTCTAGGTTATGATTTTCTCTATCAATTTAGTCATTTTCTCGAAAAATATCATCAAACCTAAGGAGTCTTCTTCCTCCCTCAAGGTCAAAATCCATTGAGAAAGAGGAGAAATACAAGAAGGACTAAGACCAAAAGAAACCCGCGTAACTACACACAAAGAAATTATATTTTTTTTAAATTTGGCACACAATTTTAATGATTATGCGTAGTGTTTAAAAGAAAAGGAGGTGTTCATGTCGATTTCACCAAAGATATAGAGGGGGAAAACTACCCTACCATGTACAATTCTCAAACAAAATGGCTGGATCTGCAAGGAGGGAATCCTTTTGTGGGATGAACCACGAGGGTATGTTGTACTCTACACTCGATGCTAAGGGGAAGGGTTCACCAAGAATAGTTTAAGGACTTGCTTCAAATCCTTGGGATATTTAGGATTATTTGATGTACTTAGTTTTAGGCAATCACCTAAATTTAGCCTTTCTAGATATAAACTAGAAAAGATAAAGTACAATGCAAAAAATAGAATAATGCAATTGGAAACAAAATGCAGGCATACAAGAGCTATCCTAGAATGATTCTTTCTTTTGAATGCTCACTAAACTAGGGTTTTATTTTAGAAAACCTTTAAAGTAGAAATGTACAGGATTAAATACACAAAAATCATCCCTAGATGCAAGCTAGATGCTTTTTACTTTCAGATGCCTAGAAATCAACAATGAAACCAGATTCTCAACCAATAATATTTGATAGAGTACTTATTTAGATCAGTGGTTTATTTAGCCCTTTTATGCCTCTTGTATAATGATATCAAAGATCCCTGTTCTTGCAAGATCACTTATGAAACACTAAAAAATAAAATTACTATTAGGGGACCTGCATAGGCCACCGTATGATAGATCTAGCAGCAATCAAGCCCCCTAGGTCCTTTTAGATGACCTTTTAATACAAAAGTAGAAATTGACCTTTGGAAATTTAATCATAAATAAAATGATAGCAGCATAAAATAGAAAGAAAAGTACATCAATATGATCTAGAGATAGAATGGAATGTAATAGTGAAAGCAAAATCTAAAAATTTCCCTCGATGTACCCTGGGTAAAATTGTGCCTTGCCTGGAGCAGGTGTGATATCACAACTACAAGGTTGTGCCCTACCTGGATGGGGTGCAATTTCACTTCTGTGAATAACTTTGCCCTAATTAGTACAAGCGAAGTCATGCCTCACTAATATCAAGCATGATTTCACTACAAACTAAAAAAATAAGTGAATGCAAAAGATAAAATATATACAGACAAAAAAGTGATCAAACCCTAATGGACATCATAGAAGTAGGAAAAAGAGAACCAAGTATTTATACGGGCACTCTATATCTCCAAGCTATGCCATGAATCCACCAAGTCACACAATAAATCAATCCAATCCACATAATAGAAGATCAATCCTAAATTCGCACTTCAGGGGTTAGCTTGCAGTAGAGAGATTAATCGGAATGAACTATAAATAATTTGCATATATATCACATATAAAAGGTTCACATATTACACTTGCACTTAAACTTCGTATTTGATTTGGCAAGAACATCCTTCCTTTTATAGACAAAATCAAAAGAAGGAAAGCGGACACAACTAAACTCACAGTTGATGCCAAAACACGCGAGAAGGTTTAAACCTGGGTCTAAGCAAGCTTAAAAAATAAAAAAATAAATTAAATTAAAAACTAGGTTAAACAATGAAGTCGTGCCCCATCCTGATGGGGCACGATATTGCTGGCACAAAGTCGTGCCTTGTAAATACGGGGCACGATTTTGCTAAAATACAAATAAATTTAAAAAAGGGTAAGGACAGAGGCCTTCCCTTGCACTTGGAAAGGCATGAGGGCCTCTTAAGGGCACTAAGGAATATTACCCACTCAAAGTGGGTCAACTTTTCGTGTCTACAACTAGTTTCAATAAACTATGTTGTTGGTCCAAAAAACATTTGATCTAGAATTTAAAAAAAACACACAAGTATAAACTTTAAAAAAGCTCCACATAAAATCTCCACACTAGTGCACACTAAAAAATTATGATTCTTCTATATTTCAAAAGGATTCCAATTACAAAATATATAATGATCAATCAACCTTGATCATGCAAAAAATCTAAAAAAACCAAAAAAGCTAAAAAAGCTAAAAACTAGCTTTTAAAAAAAATAGCTTTTATTATGCCACTTTGCATGCTATTTATTTATTTATTTTTAAATTAACTAAAATTCTTAATTGGCATGAATAAAGAACCCAATTTAAGATTTTTTTTCATGTGCTTTATTCTAGTTACAACTGACATATTAATTTAATAATTATGGGTGACTTTTGACATCACCCTCAACAATCCCCCCTTTGATATCAAAGGAAGAAATATCCAATATTTCTTTGAGTCTCCCATGAGTCACCTTCAGTAGCCATTTTGTGAGTATATCAACAAATTGATCCTCACTCTTAACATACTCAATGACAAAAAAATTTTCATGTACCAAGTCTCTAGCAAAATGGTGCTTCAACTCTGTGTTTGGTCCTTGCATGGAAAACTAGTTTTTTGGACAATTGTATTGTCCCACTATTATCACAAAATATTTTGATAGGCTCATGTTGAATCTCACAAAAATTCTTCAATATTATCCTTAGATAAATCCCTTGAGTACAAGCTGAAGTAAGGGCTACATATTCAGCTTCAGGGGAAGACGAAGTCACTGTACTTTTCTTCTTGGATGACCAAGAAATAAACCCACTTCCCAAGGTTAAACAATGTCCTGTAGTGAATTTTTGATCATCAATAGAACCTCCCCAATATGAATCAACATACCCAACCAGCATTGAATATATTTTTGATCTATAGTGTATTCTATGATCAATTTTTCCCTTCACATATCTAAATATTCATTTCATTACTTGCATATACCTTTGAGTTGGCAAGATCATAAATCAGGAAAATAGTGAAACTACATAGGTAATACCACCATACTTTTGAAAGTATTCTCATCAAAAAAGGACTCCCATCATCTTTCATAAGCTTCTCCCCGTTAATAATAGGAGTATGAATCGTCTTGCAATCTAGAAATAAAAATTTCTTCAACATGTCTTAGGTATACTTGGATTGGCATATGAAGATCTCATCTTCCCTTTGTTGTACTTCCATGCCAAGAAAGTATTTAATTTTCCAAGATATTACATATCAAAATCACTTTTCATGCTCTTCTTGAAGCCTTGCATCATCGTTTTGGAATTTCTTGTAAAAATGAGATCATCAACATAAATACAAACATACAACATGTTAGTGTCAACAATTTTCATGTAAAGAGTTGGCTCATTTTTGCTTCTTTTAAAGCCATTTTCAAAGAACCATCCATCTATATTTGAATACCAATATCTTGGAGCTTTTTTTAGTCCATAAAGTTCCTTTTCAACTTGTATACCCAATGCTCTTTACCCTTTATTTCATAACCTTGTGGTTGCTCCATATATACCTCTTATTCAATATCACCATTCAAGATTGAACTCTTGAAATCCATTTGGTGAACTTCCCATCCTTTATGAGCAGTAATTGAAAGCATAAATCTAATATTATCATGGTGAGACATAGGAACAAAATTCTCCTCATACTCTACTCCATATGTTTGTGCATACCCTTTTGCTACTAGTCTAGCTTTGTGTTTATCAATTGTTCCATCACTATGGAACTTGGTCTTGTAGACCCATTTTGTACCAATGCCATCCATATCACTAGTAAGTTAAATGAGATTATATGTCTCATTTCTCTCAATGGACTCCATCTCAACATTCATTGCCTCAACCCATTCTTTCCTTTGACTAGCCTCCGCATAGTTCCTTGGTTCACTAGAAATGTAAGAAGACATAATAAGTCATTTCATCTTCAATATTTTCAAGATTATTACCTGATTGAGATTGAAGTATTATTTTTCTCCTCTAATAGTTTTGATCCAACATATAACCTTCTATATGTGGAAGCAACAACCTCTTGTATTTGATTTGGGTTGAAGTTGGTGGAAAACTAGTCTCTTGGGAAGAACTAGTATTGTTGCCATTAACACTAGGAACTTGTGCAATATCTTGATTGACCTCCATTTTCCCATCGAAATGATGTTCTCCTTCACTAATAACCTCTATATTATTTTGGTTATGATCATAAAACACATCATTCTCAAAAAAATTACAATCCTTAGAAACAACAGTTTTCTTACTAATAGGATTGAAAAACTTGTAAGCCTTACAACTACCATCACTATAACCTGTAAAATTGTGAGGCTCACTCTTGGGGTCTAAATTTTTTCTTTTAGCATCATAAATTTAAAAAAATGTTAAAAAACCAAATACTTTAATATGATCCACCATGGCTTCCTACCATACCATGCTTCATAGGGTGTCTTGTTTTTCACCGCCATTACAGGACTTCTATTTAGGATGTAGGTTGTTGTTTGCATTGCTTCAGCCCTAAACTTCCTCTCCAAATTCTTGTTCTCCAACATGGTTATTTTTGATTAAATTATTATCATATTCTTTCTCTCTACAACACCATTTTTTGTGATGTGTAAGGAGTAGTAAAATGCATTTTATTCCATGTGAAGAGCAAAAATCTAGAAATTCCTATGAACATAATTCCCCACCTTTATTAGTTCTTAACACCTTGATAAAATAAATTGATTCCTTTTTAGATAATTTCTTGAAGATATTGAAGTCTGAGAATGCCCCATATTTGATCTTCAAGAATAAAACCCATATTAGTCTGGTAGCATCATCAATAAAGGATATAAAATATAAATTTTTGCTTATGCTAAGACAAGACATAGACCTACACAAATCTGAATTTACCAATTCCAAGTTCTTGGTAGCTCTCAATTTTTTGGTTGGAAATATTTCTCTATGGTTTTTTCCAAGTATACATGCCTTACATGCTTCCTTAAATTTGAATTCAATCCTTGGAAGACCATCAACCATCATTTTCTTAAAAATAACATGCAAACTTCTAAAATTTAAATGACCATATCTAGAGTGCCACAACATGCTTGATTCCTCAATGGTATAAAAGCAAAAATTCTGATTTAACATATTTATTCTCAATGGAAAAATTCTATTTTTTTATATAATATACTTTTCAAACAAATTTTTACCTTGCTTTTTGTCATATACAAACATTCTCCATTGTCAAAAAGTACCTTGAATCCTTTCTCTACTAGTTGTCCAACACTCATGAGATTGTTCTTCATGTTTGAAGACAAATAAATATTATTTATATCACCCTTTCCATGCTTTGTGGTGATAGGTATACTCATTTTCTCTTCTACATGAATCATCTTCTCAAATCCTAAGTTAACTTGGCTCTTGAATGAACCATGTAGCTTGTCAAAACAATCCTTAAAATATGACATGGTTAGAACATCTTGAATCAAGAAACCACATATTATTTTTATCATCCAAAAATGAATTACATGAAAGATAATAATTAATTTGATCATAATTATTCTCACATTGGTAAGTCTTTTTCTCACCCCCATATTGGTTTGCTTGATTTTTGACTTCTAGTTTCCTGTAGTATTTTATCATGTGACCTGGTTTCTTACAATAATGATAAGTGATGACCTTACCCTTCCACTTTGAATTTGATTGATTTTTTCCTTTCTGATCTAAACTTTGAGAAAAATATACTTTCTAATTTGAGGGTTGTGTATTTGGTTTTGAAACCCATACTTTGGACTCTATTGCATGATTCAATTCATTTGAGTAAATATTTATTTTATACTCATGGGACAATAAATAACCCACTAACTCTTCAGCCTTAATTTGATCCATATCTTTACACTTCTCAAGTGTAATGACAATATGCAACCACTTTGGAGTTAGAGATATTAAAATATTTCTTACTACTACTTTATCTTCCATGCTTCACCATACACTCTCATTCTATGCACTATGTCAGTTACTCTAGTACAATAGTCTCCAACATTCTCATCATCATTCATTCTCATATTTTCAAAAGTGATTCTTAATGTGGAGAGATTTTCTGATCTTACCTTTTTTGAGCCTTGATATGATGTCTCCAGTATTTTCCATACCTCATGGGTAATTCTACAACTAGCTTCCCTTGGATAGATGCTTGGATCTATTGCACTCTGCAAGTAGAAGAAATCTTGAGCATCATTCTTTTATTCTTCTTCCAATATCTTCTTTTGATCTTGAGTAAGATCACTCCAATAATTAAGAGGATTATATGGCTGAACTATACTTTTCCAAACTACCTTCCATACAAATATCCTCCTCATTTGATCTCTCTAGTACTCAAAGTTATCTCCTTTGAATGTAGGCATACTTAAGGATGTACTATTTGTTGCCATGATAGCAAGCGAATAGCCACAAATATTTTTTATCCAAATTACTATAAAGGATATTGGAAATCAGAAATATTCACCCTCTCCTATTGTATATTCACCTACAAATTCTGAAATCATATAAAAAAACTCTTCTCTAATAACAAATGAAAGTTCTTGAGGTGGAGAGATCTAAAAAAATAGCAATAAAGTAATTTTGATCTAAGATAAAAAGAACATTAATGGAGCATGAATATCATCCAAAAATGGTCCAAGAGTGTTTAGTGATTAATCTAAACCAATTTTGAATACCAAACGATGAAATATCCTTAGCCAAAAGCTCCAATTTCAGCAAACTATGTTTTTGCTCCAATCCAGAAAATTATATCTAGAATTGGAAAAGCAAACAAATATAAACTTTAAAAAATCTCCACAATAGCCACACTGAATTTTTTTTATTATTCTATATTTCAAAAGGATTCCAATTACAAAATATATATGATCAATCAGCCTTGATGTTGCAAAAAAACTAAAAAAGCCAAAAACTAGTTTTTTTTTTTTTTTTAACTTTTATTATGCCACTTCGCATGCTATTTTTTATTTATTTTTAAATTAACTAAAATTTTTAATTGGCATGAATAAAGCACTCAATTTAAGATATTTTGCATGTGCTTTATTTTAGTTATAATTGACATATTAATTTAATAATTATGGGTGACTTTTGACATCACCTTCAACACATTTAATTATTAGGTTTATCAGTTACTGATGAAGATCCCAAGATTGTAAAGGAGGCACGTGGGTCAAGTGAAAATAAGTCTTGGAAAAATTCTATGTATGAGTAAATGGAGTCAGATAAAAATCAAACATGGAACTTGGTGAAATTACCTCCTAAAAGAAAACTTGTTGGATGTAAATGGGTATTTAAGAAGAAGTACAATGTAGAAGGAAAATTAGAGAAGTATAAAGCTCACCTGGTAGCAAAGGAATTTTATCAAGTTGAGGGAATTGACTTTGGTGAGATTTTTTCTCCTCTAGCTAAATTAATTTCTATTATATTTTTATTAGTTATTTTCATTACTTTCGATCTTGAAATAGAACAAATGGATGTAAAGATAATATTTCTAAATGGTGAAATTGAGGAAGAAATATATATGGCACAATAAGAATGCTTTAAGGTAAGATATAAGGATGACTTGGTATGCAAGCTAAAAATGTCCCTTTATGGCTTGAAGCAATCACCAAGAATGTGGAATCAAAAATTTGATAGGTTTGTTTTGGCACTTGGGCTTAACAAAAGCAAAGTAGATCCTTGTGTGTATTTCAAAGAAGGTGAAAATTTTGTTATCATTGTTTTGTATGTGGATGACATGTTGTTAATTGGTAACAATAAAGAGATGATTAGTTCATTCAAATATCAGTTATTTTCTCAATTTGACATGAAGGATCTTGGTGCTACAAAATTTATTTTGGGTATGGAAATCATAAGGGATCGTGCAAACAAGAAATTGTGGGTCAATTAGAGGAAGTATATTGAATTGATACTACAAAGGTTTAGGATGCATGATAGTAAACCTATGAGTACTCCATTTCCTATTGGTAAAAAACTATCTACTAAATAGTGTCCCAAGATAGAATATGAAATTCAAGAGATGTATTAAGTTCCTTATGCTAGTGTTGTGGGAAGCTTGATGTATGCAATGGTTTGTACTAGACCTAACATTGCACATGTAGTGGGAGTAGTGAGCAGATATATGTCCAATCCAAGAAAGGAACATTGGACTACTATGAAGAGGATTTTTAGATACTTATGTGGCACCTCAAATTATGCAATCTGCTACCAAGAAAAATTTAAAGAAAATAAAACTTTGAATCTACAAGGTTTTGTGGATTCTGATTGGGTTGGAGATCTTGATAATATAAGATCCACTAATACCTATATGTTTAGTATTTTTGAAGGGGTAGTGAGTTGGATGAGTAAAAGGTAATCAATGGTTTATTTATCTACAATAGATGCAGAGTACATGGCAACAACTCATGCCTATAAGGAAGTAGTGTGGCTAAAAACATTGTGGTCAATAGTAGGTCTTATACAAAAGGTTGTGAGAATTGACAATGATAGTCAAAGTGTATTTTTTCTATCTAAGAATCATATTTTTCATGCTCTATCAAAAAAAATTGATATCTAGTATCATTCTATGAGAAAAATGGTTGAGAGGAATTGGGTGTTGTTGGAGAAAATTGATACAAAAGAAAATGTTGTTGATTTATTAACAAAGGCTATAAGTGCTCAAAATTTTTCTTAGTGTAGAAAATCAATGCACACGGTTGCCCGTAATAGTTGATAATACAGTTTTGTTTCCACCTAAGAAAAGTATTCAACAAGTGGGAGAATGTTGGATATGTGTTGGATACTTTTCATATTTTATAGTTATAAAGGGGGGAAAATGATGTTTTTCGGATGGGTTGTTTTTGGGTTATTTTTAAACCCATGGTTTTGTAAAATCCATACATGTGAATTTTTTATTTATTTCAAACTTGCATTAGGGTTTGAACATAACAAAAGATATAATTGCATTATTGTATTGGAGATAGTTGATTTTATGCAATATGCATTAGGTTTTATAGAGAATTGCATTATTGTATTGGATATGGTTGAAGAAAGGTTACTGTGTTGGGTTTTTACCCGAAAGGATTTTTCCAGGTGAAATTTTGTGTATTGTTTGTTTGCCTTATTTTATTCATCTTGATTCTATTTTATTGCTTATCAAGTTTAATTTTATCAAGAAATACTTGCTCATCATGATATAGTTTGGGAATTTTATAATGAATTACTCCCCCTCATTGGTGCTATAGTATGTTCCATGGGATAGAGTATGGTTGGCAAAGGGCTATCCAAAGATCAATTTCTTTGCCTAACAAGTTATGCATTGAAGCTTTCTCACCTATGATAATTTACAAAAGAGAGCTTTTCATGGCTCCTCTAAATGTATATTGTGTAATACCTAGGAGAAGACAATAGATCATATACTCTTCCAGTGTGACTTTACCTTGAATTTGTGGAGCCGATGGGTTGATCTCTTCAAAGTCCATCTCAACCAATAGTCAACACGTACTAATATATGAGAGGTTTGGAAATTATGAAGGTTAAAAATAAATTAGTTCATTTGGGTTGGCCTGTAGGTCCAATATTTATTTGGTGGCACATATAGTTGAAAATAAATGCTCAAATATTTAGAGAGGAATATACTCTAATAGAGCTAGTTTGGTAAAAAATACTAAACAAGGTTACAAAAATAGTAAAAGATCATGTGGAGAAGCAAAAAAACTAGGAGGGAGAGAATGATGCTATGAGATAGACTCATGGGGCTTGGAAAACCTCACCCCTAGGTTGGGAAAAATCAACATGAATGGAGTAGCCAAGGATACCCCAAGGATAGTGGGCATTGGTTTCCTCAGAAGAGACAATAAGAGAAAAATCCTTCATTGGGAATTGGAAGGCCTAGAAGTAGCAATAAATAATGAAGTAGAGGCTTTGGAAATCAGAAAAGGCTCTCTCAATGCTTGGGAGAATGGAGTTTGAAAGATCATAGTGGAGTTTGACTCACAAATTTTGGTGGGGTCATGAGATGATATTAGGAATTTTAGATTGAGTGTATGGAAAATCAAGAACATAGTCAGTCATATCAAATCCATATGGAAATAGTTTGAGGATGCCATTTCAACTCATGTAGAAAAATGGAAGAATGCAACAACTAAATTTTTGGATAAAAAGGGAAGCAAGCATCTTGTTGGTTACTTGTTGAAATCTGATCAAAATAAGGATATTATAGATTGGAGGGAGGTGAACCAATAAGTTCTATTATTGGCCAATATGAATTTATGCAATGAAGTGTGTTGGACTAGGGTACATGATTATGATTATTAGCCTCTAGTCTGACATTGACTACTAATTGTAGTACTCTTAGTCTCAATTTGGGCTAGCCCTTGAATTCATGGCAAGAGGGAAAAGCTAATTCAGGTTCTCTAGAATAGTATTAACCAAAAACATAATTAGGATAAGAGATTTTTGCTCTTTATATCACACTAAGAAATTTGTGGTCCAAGAATATGTTAGAGTTAGTTTTATTAGGATCTTGGGGTTGGCCAAAAGTGGTAGGCCAATTATTGTAACTTTGGACCTATCTTCTTAATAAGATTTTTACCTTTTAAAAAAATTAAAAAATTAGAGTAACTACTACAATAAAATAAATGAGTAATAATAGAAACTAAACAACTACAAAAGTTAAAAACAATTTGCTAGCTATAAGAAATAATGAATCTTAGCAATCTAACAAACATAAATTATTTTTCCTAATAATAATTCAATGCACATAAAAATCAACTCTATTTTATTTTTCTATTTTGAATGCTTCAAGTAGATCTCTTTTACTAAACACAAAGACTCGTAATCAATAAAAATAATTCGATGGAGACAGTTCAAATTTTCTCAAGACAAGCAAGATAGCTTGGTAAGGTCTATAGTACTAGCCACTAGGTAACTTGTGTGGATTTAGTGGGGCACCTCAACCTCCTCCAAAAAATGGCATAAAATCAACTAGAAGGAGAAAGATATAAATAGCAAATAAAATAAAATGAATGAACGATAATGGATAGCAAGCACAAAATCCAAAGGGAAATGACATAAAGAGATAAAATAATGATTTGTATGATTTAAAGACTAGATTGTGTTATGATATTTTAAATGGTGAATAGACTCTATATAATATAGAATTTAAACTATAAAATATTATCTATATTAATGGTGATGAAATAGCTATTTTAATGATCACTTTGTATAATTGTTGATCAATTTGACATGCCTAATCCACCAAACGGGCTAAATATATTAGGTTTTGCTACAAGATCAATAATACAACTGATACTCAAAGTGGTATTTGTATTAGTTGTAGATATATTAGTGAACACACATGATCCACGTAATCATGCTTCACATGTTATACTTTTACTAATACAACCTAAGGTTTAGGGTGTACTTGTTGAATTTTGACATTACAAACATAATAACATGGCGAGACCAATGCATGAGTGACATGGAAAAGGAAAAAATTCAAAATGTTTAGGCATGAACACTAACCATCTATTTTGATGACATCCTATCCAAGGACTACATAGATTATTCCATGTCTATCACATGCTATCAAGTTAAGACTCTCCACTAGTTGCAAAACTTGTGATTCCTTTTAAATAATACATATTGCCCCTTCCCAAGGACCATGTGTGACACCAAATGGAATAGCAAGTTATAAGTCCTTTAGAAAAAAAAAAAACATAACAATAGCTAAAACAAAATAAATATGTGAAAATAAAATAATACGATAAAATAAATTTTGACACATTTTAATTCAATTGTGTATACAAAATAGGTCAAATATAAATAATACAATGTAAAATGATAGTAATTGACACCAATTTTTAAAAAACAAGTAAATGGGATTTGCCATGACACAATCTAAAAAAATGACATAAAAATTTGACACAATTATCACAAAAAATGGCTATTTAGCCTATCAATTGGTGAATGTACCAATAACTAGAGAACTTACTAAAATATGGTGTTTTAGCCAAAAATTAATGTTTTTTAGTTTTTATTATTTTAGATGCTTAGTTTAGATGTTGACATGACTTGAGGGTAACTCAATATGAGGATGTAATAAATATTGAGGTCCTAATAGAGGAGAATACCATAAGAAGGGCCCATTTACATCTACTTCTAATAGTCAACTCTAATTGTATAATGAGCTAAGATTATTTTGACCTTAGGCCAATCCCCAACTAATAAATATTTATTGTGCATAATAGCCTATATCAACATAGGGTGAGTGAGTGATGTTATATATGTGGGTCTCATTCATACCTTATGCTAAGAGTATTAGAATGTGAGTGTATTACTCCTCTGTAGATTAGATTATATTTCTATAACAGTTGAGGGCATATAGGAATAGGTTAGTCTACATCTATGTTAGGAATATTTTTTTACAAAAATAAGTGAAGTCAGGTAGAGTTTGAGCTATTTTCAATTTGATATTGCTCTATAAATTTGTAATCTTAAATAGGTTTAATTTAATTTGAATGAGTTATTTTCTCATTTTGGTATCAGAGATCAGGAAGAGGGAAAGCCTGTGTGTGTTGAACAAGAATCGTGTTCATCCTTTGTTGAGAGGAGCCCATGAAGTTGTGTTCATATGAGATTGGAGAATTATACGAAGCAAGCATAATAAGACGTACACACTGATGATGACATTCACGATGGTTTAATTTGAATTGTTATAATAAACAAATGTCTTAGAAAAAGATGAAATTTTTTATTCTCTGTGGCTTTTGACTAGCAATTTGTGGGGTCTGTGTATATTGAAAGATGACGTATGATGTTTGAGAAGACATCGTTCTAAAAGATATTGTTGGCTAGTGTAAGAGGAGGTCATTCAGGTGATTGTTCTGCTCTTCATCTACGGGAGCCAGCAGAAGGTCGTAAGGAGCCTGGAAGGAGACAAATCATATCCTTGATGAATTTACACATGAATCTAAGATCTACAATAAATTGGCTACGATATGTGTGAGAATAGAAGTTGTTCTGTGTGGACTATAGCATGGAGTCTCACTAAGAATTCCTAATAAAGTAGCCATACATGTGTTTAATTCATTAAAAAACTATTGGAGACTAAATTTGAATCATTGTTGTGGAGTACTACGATGTTGTTGTGATGTAGATGGCTAAAGCACTATGAATCATGCTACATTGGAATGTTCATTGACAAATTTATTTTATTTGTTGAACATGGTGTTTTAATCACGGGATAAAAGACGTATTTTGTGGAGGTTTCTTGAAATTTGCATGAAGATGTTAGCGTACTTGTATTTTGTTAGTTGTTATTTATGTTTAGCAACTTGTTGCAGTTGTTGCAGCGGCATCCTGTTGAGATGCGCCCTCTTCGGGCTAATCCAGGAATGCAATGTATTATTTAAACGCCTGTTGAATAATACAATCTAGTTCCGTATTTTACATGGTATCAGAGCCGCTCGATTTTCTGGCGAGGTGATTGCAGGGAGGTGTGAAGGAAAAGGCTGGGAGAAGACAGCTATTTTTTTTCTTCTGAGTGCGTTGGCATCGCCAGCAGAGGAGGGACGTGCAGACGCGGAGGTCCGCTCCCCTGGACTCGCGACATCCGCGCGCAGAGTCACGAGGCGGGCAGACCATCGCCCGCGCGCAGACTCGCGGTGCGTGCAGGCCTACGGCCGCGAGAAGAGTTGCGACGCATGCAGCCGATCGCGCGCAGGGTCACGATGCGAGCAGACAGCCTGCACGTCGTGCGTAGAGGAGGAGGGACTAACCCCCCCTCCCCCCAGTCCAGCGCGCACGTCGGACACAGTCCGTGCCACGCGGACGGACCCCCCCTCCCCTCCCCCGTCCAGCGCGCGCGACGCACTCCGCGCCACGCGGCGGACAGGCCCCTCCCCCCCCAACTCACGGGCGACGCTGAGCGGGAATTTTAAAATTCCCGCTCGCGCTCCCACGGGGAGTATAAACCCCCCCCCCGCGGCCATCGGCCATTTGCGCGCAGCACTGCGCGCGGCCTTGGCCCCCCCCCTCCCCCCCGATTTTTTTTAAAAATAGTGAATTCCCGTTTTTAAAAAAAAAAAAAAAAACATTGAATTCGAAAAAAAAAAAAATTCGCAGAGGGCAGAATTTTTCTTTTCGGAAAACAATTTTTTTTCGGGAAAGTGTGCAGGCGGGAAGCAGCGCCAGGGAACGCAGGCCGTAGGCGGGAAACAGCAACACGCGAGGCCGCAGCGGAGGAGGAGGACCATTTGGTGTTGAAAAGGGAGGAGGTCCACTGATCATCTCGGATCAGCCCGCTGGCTCACGTGGTCGTGAGCCGTGCGGTAAGGCTCAGGGAGCCTACAGGTCGGGGGTTCAAATCCCGATGACTCCCCTCAGGTATATTTTTTTTTCAAAGTCATTTTTAATTATTATTATTTTTAATTAAAATTTTTAATTTTAATTTTTTTTAATATAGTTTTAAACTTTATAAATTAAAATTTAATTTTAATTTTTTTTTTCTAAAGTTTTTAAAACTATATAAATTGAAATTATTTATTTTAATTTTAAATAAATAATGATTATAAAAATGCTTTGTTAAAAAAAAAGTCTTTTAAGGGGGGATATTTTTTCAAAAAATCAAAGGGGGATGTTGAGTAATTTTTTGAAATAGCAATTTGGCATTGTAAAAGGTGCATTTTCGGCTGTGACCGACACCTTGTGGGTTATTCTAGTGGGCATTTTTTTTGTTGTATGTTGCATATTTCATTTTTGCACTATAACATTAAAAATTAAAATCAAACACTCTCTAAGTCCCCGGAATATAAAACCCATCTGTGCAATTTATTTGCACTGCAGCGTTCGGTATTTGCGATACCTCTGGCCAGCACTTACAGGTAAAGATGTCGTGATTTGGCTACTGTATCCGCCGCCTAATATAGATGCTATAACGACGTCTGAGCTTGTTCTCTATAAATCGTCGGGGAGGAATAAGTACGCCATTTTTGCATTTTTTACTCCATCCACTACCCTTTATCGCACTTGTGTTTAGGCGTAAATCCTGACGAAGTATTCTTCATAGTGTTTAGGGGAAGTTACGCCCCACACATGAGAAGAATCTTCTATGGTAGGTGCCATCAACAATGCGATTCCCTTTCAGTACCGCTTATGTTCCACGTATCGTATGATCTCTAAATTTCACCTATAGTCTCCCTCACGTAAGGGCGGGTGATTTTTTTTTATCTTTCTAAATACCTATAGTTTCCCTCACGTAAGGGCGGGTATTTTGTACGGTATATTGGCCTAGCAAAAGGTATATCGAAAGGGGGACCAATTTGGTGATATAAGGAACCTTCACTATGGCCGTTGTTGCAAAGTTGATGACTGATCCGCATCAGTTATTGAAAGGTCCAAATTATACACCATGGAAACATAAGATGAAGGCAATTCTCCAAATGGAATATTTGTGGGATATTGTTACTGGAGTAGCAACCAGGCCTTCACCAACAGCAGGATCCACAGGTCCTTCAGCAGATCAGATTGCTTTTGACAAGAAAGACAGTAGAGCAAAGGTGCTCATTTTGTTTTCTGTTTCAGATGAAGTGCAACCTCATATAGCTGATAAAGCAAGTGGTAAAGAGGCATGGGATGCCCTTAGAACCATCTATGAGGGGAAGAATGAATCCACCATTCTTCATCTTCAACAACAACTTCATAACCTGAGTTTGAGGCAGGGTGAAACAGTTGAAATCTTTCTGTGCAGAGTGTCTGAGTTGAAAGAGAAATTGAGTTCTCTAGGAGATACTGTGGATGAAAAGCTTCTCATTTCACTTGTGATGAGAGATTTACCTTCTTCATTTGACATGTTGATAACCTCCATCCAGGTGTCCCAACGACAAATTACCTACATCGAGTTGGTCAATCTGCTCCAACAACAGGAGGCACGCCAAATTCACAAGGATGATTCTTCCAATACAGCCCTATACACCAACAGGCAGGGTTCTAGGAAGAAAGGTAATGGGCAAAAAGGAGGCAACTTTCAAAAAGGAGGAAATTCTCAACAGGATACGAAAGGAAAAGGCAAACAACCTCAATAGAAGAAGAGGTGGTGCAAGATCTGTGAGAAAGACAACCATGACACCAACAGGTGTTGGCATAAGAACAAGCAAAAAGGCCAAAACAAACCACAAAACAAGAACAAGCAACCCTAGGTGAATGTTGTTGTTGAAGAATCTGAATCAGATTCTGAATGGGCACACAAGGTGCTCATGACTACCACAGATTCCACTCAGAGGGATCCTGTTTGGTATGTCGATTCTGGAGCTAGCAAACATATGACTGGCGACGGATCGTGGTTTGAATCATTTGTGGCCAAAGAGGGCAAACCTGTCACCATTGTTGATGATAAAACCTACGGGGTTCGGGGAGAGGGTACGGTTTCGACCACTCTTCCCGATGGCAAGTTTCAGATTGACAAAGTCCTCTATGTTTCGGGATTGGCCAACAATTTGTTGTCAGTGACAAATCCTGGACAAAAATATGGTTGTCAACTTTCGTGTTGAGAATGGAAAGAAGTGTTGTACAATTACCAGGAAGGGTAAGCAGATTGCAACAGACTTCATATAAGCATGGCTTATTTGCACTAGATGCTATCTCTACTCCACATGTTGCCATGATCTGTCTCTACAAAGGAGGCAACTTCCCTATGGCACAAGAGATATGGGCATCTTAGTTCCGGCTACTTACTTGAGCTCAGCAAGTATGAGATGGTAAAGGGTCTTCCTTCCCTTCTCGACACATTGCCGGTGTGCTCCGATCGCTAGCAGGAAAGCAAGCATAGAGTACCATTTGAGAAGAGCTCTACAAGAGCAAGAAAACCTCTGGAGCTAATTCACATCGATCTATGCGGTCCTTTCACACCCAACAGTGTTGGAGGGAAGAGGTACTTTTAGTTATTCGTAGATGACTACTCACAAAAGATGTGGGTTTTCTTTCTCAAACTAAAATCTGAAGCTTTCGCATTCTTCCAACAGTTCAAGAAATCCGTTGAGAAGGAGTCAGGGGATTCTATTAAAACCCTCCGCTCAGATCGAGGGGGAGAGTTTACCTCTAATGAATTTTCTACATTCCTAGATAAGCACGAGATCAAGAGACAGTTAACAACTGCCTATACTCCTCAGCAAAATGGAGTTGCTGAGAGAAGGAACCGTTCTATCATGGAAATGGTTCGTTGTATGCTCACAGGAGCTACTCTTGGGCAACAATATTGGGTAGAAGCTGTCACCATTGCAGTGTATCTTTTGAATAGGGCACCCACAAAGGCCCTAAAAGGAATGACTCCATAGGAAGCATGGAGTGGTCAAAAACCCTCCATATCTCATCTACGTATTTTCGGGTGTCAAGCTTTCATGCACATACCAAAATAGAAAAGGAAGAAGTTAGATGAGAAAACACTGAGATGTATTTTTCTTGGATATTTTGAGCACTCTAAAGGATATCGGTTGATAGATCCTTTGACCAAGAAAATTCATATCAGCAGAGATGTTGTCTTTGATGAAGCTTTCACATCACAGAGCACATCTACAGTACACCAGGATATTGTGGAACCTAAGGAAGAGAAGATTCCTTCGTCAACACAGACAGGAGGTCCTTCTACATCTTCTTCATCACCACCGAAGAAGAATCCTAAATGGTGTACAAATACAATTAGAGATGCAAATTTATCCACTCCTCCCAATTTGAATTTGGATAGACCTCGTACACGAAGTATGGCTCAAAAGGAAAGAGAAGCCAGAGAAACTAGTGAGGTTGATGATCTTTGTCAATCTTTTGAGGAACTTTCTGTGACTCCAAGTATAGAAGTTGAGGATATGGATATTGATGATGACAGGGCATTCATGTCTACCATAGATAGTCTTGAACCTGCATCAATGCAAGATGCTCTTAGTGAGCCTCAATGGAAGGCCGCTATGGATACAGAGTATGAGTCTCTGATGAAGAATAAAACTTGGAAGCTTGTTGATCTGTCGCATGGAAAGAAACCTATTGGCTGCAAATGGGTATACAAAGTCAAGTACAAGGCAGATGGAACAATTGATAAGCATAAGGCCCGTCTTGTTGCAAAGGGCTATGCTCAAAAGGAAGGCATCGACTATGAAGAAACTTTTGCACCTACTGCTCGGATGACCACAATTCGGGTTATGTGTGCTATGGCAGCACAATATGGTTGGAAAGTTCACCAGATGGATGTCAAAAGTGCCTTTCTTAATGGTGATCTCCAAGAAGAAGTCTATATGACTCAGCCTGAAGGATTTGAAGTGGAAGGCCAACAGCAGAAAGTTTGCAAATTGGTCAAATCCTTGTATGGTCTGAAACAAGCTCCTCAAGCTTGGTATATAAAAATGGACAATCACCTAATGCAGCATGGATTTAAGAGATGTCCGTCAGATGCAAACCTCTATTTCAAGAAACAGGGTTCCGAGATAGTGTTGCTTGTACTCTATGTGGATGATCCGCTCATTACAGGGAGTTCGAAGATATGATCTCTACTCGTCAAAAGAAACTTGTGCAAATATTTTGAGATGACGGATCTCGGACTTATCCATTATCGTCTTGGTCCGGAATTCAGCCAGAAGGAGCACTCCATAAAAGTGTCTCAGAAAAAGTATGCCAAGACATTGCTCGATAAATATCGCATGACTGATCGCAAGCCAATGGCAACTCCAATGGAGAATGGACTTTAGTTATCGCGATATGATGACTCACCTCAGGTAGATGGCACTCTCTATCGACAGTTGATTGGGAGTCTCATATATCTGACCAATACTAGGCCAGATCTCGTATTTGCTGTAAACTATCTTTCGAGGTTCATGTAGGAGCCTAAGATTACTCATTGGAAAGCAACAAAACGTGTTCTTCACTATGTCCGTGGTACTATAGAATATGGCCTAGAATACAAGAGGAACAACAAATTCTTCTTGCAAGGATACACGGACTCCAACTATGCCGAATCATTTGATGATCGCAAGTCAACTTCTGGATACATTTTTCATCTGGGATCCGGTCCTGTCTCTTGGCACAACAAGAAGCAACAGGTGGTTGCTATTTCATCAACAGAGGCAGAATATCGTGCCGCACGTGAAGCTGTGTGCGAAGTGATATGGTTACGTCGCATTCTGACAAGTATGGGCCATCCATCAAAATATCCAATACACTTGTTCTATGACAATCAAGGTGTTTTGAACCTCGTCAAGAATCCAGTCCATCATGAAAAAACAAAGCACATTGACACACAATGTCATTTTATTCGAGAGGAAGTTCCAAAGCACCGAATTCAGCTTCAAAGACATTCCCACAGATGCTCAAGTTGCAGACATTTTCACTAAGGCACTTGGACGTGTCAAATTTGAATTGTTTTGCAGCTCACTTTGTATTGCAAAATAATGTAAGGGGATGTTAGTATAGCTATTAGTTATTACATTACCCAACTAATGTAATAAAGGGGGATGTTAGCGTACTTGTATTTTGTTAGTTGTTATTTATGTTTAGCAACTTGTTGCAGTTGTTGCAGCGGCATCCTGTTGAGATGCGCCCTCTTCGGGCTAATCCAGGAATGCAATGTATTATTTAAATGCCTGTTGAATAATACAATCTAGTTCCATATTTTACAGATTCAATAGGCATTGAAAGAGACAATGTCTGCCACAACAGAGTGAGTTCTGATCTGCTACAGCAACATCATGAGATATGTGATTTGACAACATAAAGGTGGCTAAAATATATGTGAGAGGAGGCCATGAAGATGAGAGGAAGATGTCGTGTATAGGTTGCAACAATACATCATGATGAAAGATCCTATGAGCGAAGATTTATGAATTTGTTGTGTGATGATCAAGAAATTTGTGACGTGTTAATATAGTCTGTGCAGGTGTGATGTGCTGAGGAGCTCACCTATGAGGAATATGTGCAAGTCATGAGATGTCAAGAAAGAAATACGTCAATTAGAGGTTTTTGTCCATCACTTTTGTATCACATCAATTCAAAAATATGTCAATTAGAGAAGACAATCACCTATTTTAAGATATCGTTGCAATTGAGGGATATCATGTGGAGGCACATGAAGGATCAGTAGAAAAAAAAAATGTCAACGCTAACTATGCAAAGGAATTGGCCAGGTGTGAGATAACACGTTGAAATACAACAAGCTACAAATCTCTGATTGAGTAACATGATTTGTCAAAGACTGTTGCATACGTTCATGAATGTTGATAGAAGTAGCCTTGTCAATTGCGTGAGTTCATGTGAACATTGACGAAGATTAATAGAGGAACGCTCGTTCAGTTAAACATGCTCATCATTCTTGGACGGCAGAAAAAGAGCTGTGAAGTAAGCAGCATTGGTAAGATTGTGAGGAGTTTGTTACATGTTTTTGATCTGTTGATTGATATTGGTCTCATACTAAAAAGGGAAGTATAAAAAAAATATACACCTCTATTTTTTGTTGAATTCAGTTTTTTGTTGACTATTGTTTTCTAAACAAGAACGAGAGAGAATAAGACAGTGTGAGGCTACTATTGTAAGAGTTGATGATGTTGAAAACAAAGACAAATTTTTTTTTGTTTTAATATTTGTCTTAATTATCTTGATTAAAGCAATGGTTGCTAATAATAGTATGCCCATTACTGAGTTCAATGGGTTAGATTACGAGTATTGGTCCATAAATATGAGGACCTTACTTATTGGAAAATGGCTATGGTATATAGTCGAGGAAGGCTATGTTGAACCTGCATATTGGACAACCCTGAGTGTAGCAGATAAAACCAGCAAGAAAGATGCACAATATAAGAATTATTTTGCTCTCTATCATCTTCAAGCTGCTTTGGAGAATAGCATATTTCCAAGGATTACCTCTTGTTTATCAACCCAATATGCATGGAAAGCCTTGAAAGATAGCTATCAAGGTAGTGATCAAGTGAAGCAATTGAGGCTTCAAACCTTGAAAAGGGATTTTTAAAATCTAAAAATGCAAAATGATGAAAATGTAGGTGATTATTGTATTAGAGTGAAATCCATTGTAAACAAAATGCAAACCCTTGGAGAAGACATCAAAACTGAAGTAGTGGTGAAGAAAGTGTTGAGAAAAATTTTTCATAAATGGAACCATATTGTTATCATTATTGAAGAGTCCAGATATTTGTCTACTCTATCTTTTGATGCTCTAATTGGTTCTTTGATGTCTCATGAAGAAATATTACAGGGTTCTACATCAACAAGCTATGGAGGTGATGACAAAGCTTTCTCATCCAAGGAGGGTGAAGGAATAGGACAAGGAAGAGGTCAAGGAAGATGTCAAGGAAGAGGCCAAGGAAGAGGACAAGGAAGAGGTCAATGGAGAGGTAAAGGAAGAGAACGAGGTAGCTCAAGAGGTGGCAACCAAGGAAGAGGAAGAGCAGGTGACAAATAAAATAAATCTTGTTACAATTGTGGTAATCTTGGTCATTTTGAAAAATATTGTTGGTCCAAGACTTATCAAGAAGGGAGAGGTCAATATGGAAACTATGGAGAGGAAGAAGGTTCTTCAAATTTATTTCTAACCTATGGAAAATCAGATCAAAATCTTAATGAAACTTGGATTTTGGATACTGGTTGTTCCAATCATATGAGTGGCAAAGAAGATATTTTTGCTACTATGGATTCCTCCTACAAATCAAAGATAAAATTGGGAGATGACAAGGCACTACAAGTTGAAGGTATTGGATCCATGGAGGTTCCAACAAAAGAAGGCACCAAGAAGGTAAATGACATCTATTACACCCCCAAACTCCAACATAATTTTCTTAGTGTTGGAAAAATTATGGAGAAGAACTATAGGCTTGTTTTTGATGAAGTAAAATGTGTAATTTTTGATAAAAACAATTGTAATAGAGTTGTTACACAAGTACCTATGACAAAAAATAGGTTGTTTCCTCTTAAGTTTGGGGAACAAGGAGGTGCTCAACTTGCTAGTGTAGCTATTTCTAATCCAAGTGTGCTTTGGCACTTGAGATTTGGTCATCTTAATTTTGCAAGCTTGAAGTTGTTGACTTCTCAAGCTATGGTGAGTGGACTTCCAAGAGTTTAATAACACAAGGAGGTGTGTGAAGGATGTGCTTTGGGAAAGCACTCAAGATCAAAGTTTCCAAAGGGATAAACATGGAGAGTAAGCCATCCACTACAATTGGTGCATTCAGACATTTGTGGTCCAATGCAAACCAAAATCATTGGTAACAACTCTTACTTTATCACTTTCATTGATGATTTCTCTAGGATGTGTTGGATTTATTTTTTGAAAACTAAAGATGAAGATTTTGATTGTTTCATAGATTTCAAAAATAATGTAGAGAATCAAAGTGAGTTTGTTGTAAAAAGTCTCAGGACTAATAGAGGAGGAGAGTATTCATATAATACATTTCTAAAATTTTGTAAATATTGTGGGATCAAAATGCAATTCACAACTGCCTATACCCCACAACAAAATGGTGTGGGTGAAAGAAAGAACCACACTATAGTAGAAATGGCTAGATCAATGTTGTAAACTAAGCATCTAAGTAACATGTATTGGGTTGATGTTGTTAGAACTAGTGTTTACATTTTGAATAGGAGTCCTACTTCTAGTTTATATAGGATTAATCCTTATGAAGGATGGTATGGCAAAAATCCAAATGTAAAAAACTTTAAGGTTTTTGGTTGTCTTGCATATGCCCACATTCTTGATGAGCAAAGAAAGAAACTTGACCCCAAAAGTCAAGCATGTATTTTTGTTGTATATTGTGTCTTCCAAAGCATATAGGCTCTATAAAAAAAAAACACATAAATTTGTACTCTCCAAGGATGTAATTTTTGATGAAGTGGGAGAATGGGGTCATCAAAAACTTTTTGTTGATGATGTATCTCATGATGCAATTTCCTCTCAAGTGCAGCAAGTGCAACCCAAAAATAGCAAAGGAAGTCCAAGCCCAAGCATGAGTACTACTTCAAGTACAACAGATGCTACTCCAAGTACTTCTCCACAAAGATCGATAAGTTCTTCACCAATGGAAATAGATTCACAATAAAGAGGTAAAAGAACACTTCAGTACCATCCCTCTTACCAAATATTGGATAAGAATTTTCAACAAAGATACATTATAAGCCAAGCTAGTGAAATGAATGTAGTTTTTAAAAGACTTGAAAATTTGCATATGTATGGTGATGATGACTCCCAAGAGCATAAGGGATATGTGGTGAATTATGCTTTAATTACTAGTATAGAGCTAGAGCCATCTAGTTATGAAAAAGCATGTGTTTATTATGTATGGCAACAATCCATGAAAGAGGAAATGCCCTTTATAAAAAAGAATGATACTTGGGAGGTAGTGAAGCTTCCTAAAGGCAAGAAATGTGTTGGATACAAATGGGTCTAAAAGACCAAATTCAATGCTTATGGAAGTATTGAAAGATACAAGGTAAGACTAGTAGAAAAAGGGTTCACTCAGAAGTATGGGATTGACTATGAGGAGACCTTTGCTCTTGTTGCTAGATGGGAGACAATCAGATCAACACTTTCTTTGGCTACCCACAAAGGGTGGAAAATTCAGCACATGGATGTTAAAAGTACATTTCTTAATGGGTACTTGAATGGAGAGGTTTTTGTGCAACAACCTCAAGGATTTGAAGAACAAGGTAAGGAGAACCTTGTCTACAAACTAAATAAAGTATTGTATGGTATCAAGCAAGCACCAAGGGCATGGTACTCACACATTGATGGCTACTTTCAAAAGTATCATTTCACTAGGAGCAAAAGTGAACCTACTCTCTACTACATGAAATAAGGTAAATATTCTCATTGTATATTTATATGTGGATGATCTAATATTCATGGGTAGTAGTGCTAATATGAATAAGGAGTTCAAAAAATCCATGATGAAATAATTTGAAATGAAATATCTAGGCTTGATGCATTATTTCCTAGGCATGGAAGTACATCAAATAGGTAAAGGTATCTTCATATGTCAACACAAATATGCTCAATATATGATAAAGAAATTTTCTATGGAGCAATGCAAGTCTGTTGCAACTCCAACGGGTCATGGGATCCAATTGAGAAAAGAATATGGAGCACCAAAATTTGACATGATCACTTACAGGAGCATGGTTGGGAGTCTAATATTCCTCACAAACACATGGCCAGATATTCAATATGTCATTTCTCTTGTTTCAAGGTATATGGCTGATCCATCTAAACTTCATCTACAAGCAACTAAAATAATTCTAAGATATGTAAAGGATACATTGGATTTTTGGATCCATTACCATAAATATAATTATGTAAAATTATTTGGCTTTAGTGACAGTGATTGGGGCAAAAATATAGATGATAGAAAATCTACTTTAGGGAATTGTTTGTCTTGGATCATGACTAATTACTTGGACTTCCAAAAATTGAACTGTTGTAGCATTATCATCTACTGAGGTTGAGTACATAGAAATCACAAATGCTAGTACCCAAGCCTTATGGTTGAGAAAATTTCTTGAAGAAATAGGAGAGAGACAAAGTGGTCCTACCATATTGTATTGTGATAATATGAGTGCCATTCAATTGGCACATAATCCTATCCACCATAGTAGGTCAAAGCACTTTGATATGAAGTATCACTTCATTCGAGACATGGTGGAAAAATAGGTGGTTGAGCTATGATATTGTAACACTTTGGACAACATAGAGGATATCTTCAGCAAAGAAGTTGCTAAAGCTCACTATATAAAGTTGAGAGATTGTCTTGTCAATTCTCTCAACTTTAAGGGGGAGAATGTTAGAATGTGAGTGTATTACTCCTCCGTAGATTAGATTCTATTTCTATAACAGTTGAGGGCATATAGGAATAGGTTATTCTACATATATGTTAGGAAGATTTGTTACTAGAATAAGTGAAGTCAGGTAGAGTTTGAGTTATTTTCAATTTGATATTGCTCTATAAATTTGTAATCTTCAACAGGTTTAATTTAATTTGAATGAGTTATTTTATCAAAGAGGTCATAAATGTATAGAAGACTCTTTTCAACACATTCATATGGGGCCACCCCCATTGGTGATACCATCATCATAATTATTATCCTAGAGGACATTTACTTTTTGACCAACCTTCCCATCCTTGGGGTGAGATTAGAGATGTGCACTGATTGGACCACTCATGTAAGGATGAAAAAGTGGATGAGAGGATAGGCCAGACTAGACTAAGAGAGGACCATAATATTCATATGGATTAGGGATGATAACAATATATCCTTCCTATTTCAAGTGGAAATTTTCATCTTATTCTTCTTTATGTATTATCATAAAGGGATAACCTGAATCCCAATATCTATTATGGCCCTTGTATCAAGTGATAGAAGGGAACACCATGTATTGATTCTAATATTTGCATGTAAGAGCATATCATTTTCATCATATATCATGACATGTACTAGATTATACTATGAGATATCAACATCATCAAATACATCTATATTTTATATGGATAGATATTCAAGCACTTCTTGACATATTGAATCCTCAAACTTCCTCTACGCATTGGTCATGGTTAGATACTTATCAAGAGATGAGAGCACACATGTGATGGACACCATTATTGATAGTCACATATATATTTTTTGTTTGTGGAAAACACCCCAAATGGGATGACACTTTTGGGTAAGTCCCAAGGATGCAGAGGTATGTATTTCACCAAAAATACCTAGGGCTCACACCTGGTCTGTCCCCTTTGGCACACTCAATGAGCATGCCTAAAAAAAAATAACAAACAAACACAAAAAACACAACATCAAAAAACAAAGACAATAAAACAAATAAACAAAAAAACTACAAAATAAACAAAAACAACATAAAAGCATAAAATTAAACAAAAAACTCTAAATAAATAAATAAATAAAAATAACAACAAAATACAAAACACATAATAAAACCATAAAAAAAAAAACAAAACAACATACAAACACTTAAAAAAAACAAAAACACAAAACCCAAAAAACAAAAACATGAAAACAACAAAAACACAAAAACATAAAAAACAACAAAAACTAAAACAACACAAAAAAAAAAAATAGTACAAAAAACACACACCCCTCGAAAAACTAAAAAAAAAAAAGGAAAAAAAAAAAAAACAAAACACAACTATAACCTTTCTAGGCCAAAAGACTATTAAGGCAAGATTCGACAAAGGAAACATAGAAAAGATATGTCTAAGCTAGAGAACTAAAATACCCTTACCTAACCAAAGAGAACAAAAAACAAAGCAAAAATGAACTAGGTACCTCTAGTACTGGAGCCATACAAATAAAGGATAGAAAGTAGAGCTTCCCTTATTTGTGAATCCCACCAATTGGGAGGGTGGTCGTAGCAAGTAATATCACCTTTATCCAATGCCCAATTAGCTAAAGCATCATCACTCCTATTTTGTTCTTTGACCACATGATTGTAATCCACTTTTAAAAAGCCCATATGGATTAATTGAATCTTCTCAACAATTATTTTTATTCTCTAATCAACCTTATGATTCTTGGGAGTCTTCAAAATATTAATCATGATTTGGGAGTCAGATTCAATAAACACCTTTTCCCATCCAATATTAGTAGCCTCTTGAAGGCCTTTGAGGATACGATATCCCTTAGCAAGGTTATTGGAATGGATACCCAAATTCTTAGCAAAAGTGAAAACCATGGAGCCATATGAAAGTCTACCAATTTCTCCTACACTAGCTTTTCCAGAGTTCCCCCTAGAGGCTCCATCGATGTTGAATTTTCCATAATCCTCAGGAGGTTGCCAATTCCTTATTCTTTCCATATTGCAATTACTCACATTCCCTTTAAGTCGATTGTCCTTAGAATATTTAATCTTTAATATTTGCATCACTTGATCCCATTTTTGGTGGGAGTTTTTGGGGTGATTAAGGAGTTGTTGGACTAATTCAACTAAGTTGAAAATGGTCTTTTTACAGATATAGTGACTATCCTTTATTTATTGATTCAAAATCTACTTATTCCTTTCATTCTAGATATTCCAAGGTAGAATGGTAGAACCCATAAAACTAACTACTAATAAAATGATCAACACCCTCCTATTTAGGCCAATCCCTCTAAAGTTGTTAAAAAGTAGAAAAATTGGACCACTGTAAGCCAAATAAGATGGTCATTCTCCTCCATAACTCAAATGTTAAGGTACACTCAATAAAAATATGGTTAAGAGTTTCCACATTCTTTCCACACATTTTTGCATTTAAAATGGCCATGAAAACCACACTTCATAAGTTGCTCACCAGTTAGAACCCTACAATGCAATAAAAGCCAAATAAATAACCTCACATTAGGCCAAAGCTTTTGACACCATAACTAAGAAAATATATCATAAATTTGGTTGGGATTATTATGGCATAAGGTCAAATAACCTTGAGCAATTGAATACTCACCCTTAGTAGTGTTGCTCCATCCAAAAAAATCTTTATTATGGGATCAAGAGAGATATTTCATATGCAAGATGTATTGGATGTCTTATATTTGAATTTCTAGAATTTGAATAGGCCAGTCCTCAATAGGGATCCAATATCTACCAACCTATAAATTACCAGTATGGTATCGATAGTAATTATCCACCTTAATCCAATTAGATTGGTGAAGCTCCTCAATTTAAGGCCTCCAATCAGGAAACTGAGTTATCAAAGACTAGTGACCATCCCAAGAATTTGTCCAAAATTTTTATTTTTGACCATTATGATTGATCCAAAATAGGGTTATGCACAACGACGAATATTCAAAAATATGGCTATTATTTGCATTTTCAAAAATTCAAAATGGCGAGTTTGGGGCACCCTAGACATCGATCCTTTTGCTTGAAAATTTTGAAAAAAATATCAAGGTGTCGGTTCGCCATTCGTTGATACTAGTATTAATTTTATTTTTAAACTTGCCAACATTCTTGCCTAAATTGTGGATCATTTTTGCCTTAAAATTCTAAAATTTATAATTTATTCCACCCAACTTGCCAACTATAACACTATAAATAACTAGAACACCAGTGATATTTTTTCACAATCAAACCGAAGAGTACATTCAATCTGTTGCAGAATTCTGCTGAAGTTAATATAGTTCCAGAAACCCGTTGATCTGGTTGAAAACTCCACACAGACTTAAAAAAAGTCATACCTGCACCCGAAACGACATTCATACATTTCTCTATCCGAACTGACATTCGGGTACTATTATGCAACCGAGCTAAAAGTTGTCCATTTGATATAGTTCTTCATTTTTTCCTTAAATTTCTAAAATTTATAATTTATTCCACCCAACTTACCAACTATAACACTATAAATAACTAGCACGCCAGTGATATTTTTTCACAATCGAACCGAAGAGTACATTCGATCTGTTGCAGAAATCCGTTGAAGTTAATATAGTTCTAGAAACCCATTGATCTGGTTGAAAACTCCACACAGACTAAAAAAAATTCATACCTGCACCCGAAACAACATTCATACATTTCTATATCCAAACTGACATTCCGGTACTGTTATGCAACCGGGATAAAAGTTGTCCATTTGACATAGTTCTTCACATGGACTGACAAATAAAACAATTGAACACCTATACACCCAGACCGACATCCCAACTTTATTTTGTACCTGAACCACCACACAAAGCTAATTTGTAGCCATTCGAGTATTAATACGACCTAAAAAGTTTTGCTTTTGGATATTTCACCTATTATTGTTATGTACCCGAGATGACATTTGATATTTGTTCTACATACAGACTGACATTCGATTGATATTTTGTGACTAGACTGACATTGGGTCCTTGTAGGCTTGTTCTGTGCCTAGATTGTCATTTCGTAGTAACTTGTACATAGACCGATATTTACACTAACTACGAATGAGCCGACATAGGACTACAATCGACATTGTTTTGCACCAGGTACTCTATTTCTTAAAACTGTGAATCTATGATGCTGTGTTTTTTTATTTTTAGAGAATATGAGTTGAAGCAGTTGTCTCTGTTTCTATTGAGATATGTTGTTCTGTTTGATTTATTCTCTGTTTCTATTGAGATATGCTCTTCTATTACAATATTATGAGTAGGTAATTGCTTCGGTTCTCTAAGGACATTGTGATGCTCTATTTTGCATACACAAGTTTTTTTCTTACATTGATTTGAATTTGTATATTGATTAGTTTCATGCTCTTCTTAGAGTTACAAGTGCTATCTCCAGTGTAGTGGCAAAAAGAACACAAAAAACCATGTCTAGAAATAGGTATGTATTTTCTACCAAACCACCATTTGTTTGTTCTAATTACTACATTATCTTGAGCCCTCATAGAATTAAAATCTCACCATTTTATTACTTTTCTAAATTGAAAAATATTTTCTTTACAAGTAGAATATCACCTACTACCAATGCAAAGAAGGGGGCCAAATCTCCTGTTGAAAAGAGTATCCTGAATTATTTTAGCAATATATCGAAATCCAATGAGCCATCAACATCGAAGCAAATTAAAGGTACAAATGATTTTTGACTTATGAACAGTTAGTTGTATATTCAATGATTATTTTAAATAATGCTTTCTTTCTCAAATAGTTAACTCACAACATGTGCCTCTGTCCATATTTCATGATGATATGAATCATATTCTTGTTTGTAAGTTTTTTTGGTTAAATGCATAAATGATAAAGAATATTATTGTATGCTACTATGCAAAATACCCTATTGACCTTGATATGCCTCCACTTGAAGATATTCCTTGCCAAGAGATGCCTCCTAATGAAAATTCTCTTAACAATGACATCCAAAAAACACTTGAAGATATTCCTCAAATAGAAAATCCAGTTGAAAATGAAAGTGATAAATCAAATACATTAAAAGAATCTTTCGAATCTTCAAGCAAAAATACTAAAAAGAGAAAGACATCTAACTGGGCTATTGGAAGGGCATTTAAATATGAATGGGCAGAAATATTTTTGTGGATAGAGCCTATCCCTTCCATGGACAACCAATTTGAACAAAAATAATGTAGATGCAAAATTTGTAGTTGGAAACTAGGTAAGGATCACAGGCTACAAAATAAGAAATATACAATAGAAAAACATGTTGGTAAAGTTTATGTAAAATTTCGAGGAAGTGATGGTAAAATTAAAAAAGAAGTTAAGTGGAAGGATGCATCAGAATGTATGATGTCAGATATGCAATAGAATATGAAAATCACTTAAAACAACAACAATCTCTTGTTGGGAAAGGTGGAATGATTAAATCCCAATTTCAAAAAATGCATAAGACCATTTTAGCTTCAAAAAGTTTGCAGATGGCTGTTGTATATAATATTCTCAAAAAGGGTAGACCCATGTCTGATTTTAGTGATTATAAGCACCTGTTTGAAATAGTTGATGTGCAAAACCTTCCTAGTTCCCATTGGTCAGATCGAAGTGGTTGGAAAATGGTAAAATGTCTATCATTAGTTGAGAAGGACAACCTGAGAGAGAAAGTAAAACATGCCAGATTCATATCACTTTCTATTTATGAGGTGATGGTCCTGGACAACACATCATGGATTTGCATGCATGTGTACACATTTCAAAATCATGTAAGGTAGCCTAGTTTTCTAGGATTACATAAGATGGTGGAAAGTTCAAATGCAAAAAACATCTATAATATTGTTGTGAGTAGTTTAAAGGATATTGCAAGAATGAATGATATAGAGATAGCCACAAAGTTAATATGCGTCGGAGCTGATGGTGTTGCTATAATGCAAGGGCACAGGAATGGTCTATGTGTTCGTCTCCAAACGTCAGTTGCCCCATATATGATACCCATTCATTGCATGGCTCATAGAGTAAATCTAGCATATAAAATCGTGAGCTCTTTTGAAAATGTTGCAAGAGTAGAAGACCTTATTCATGAAATACATTCTTATTTTTCTTGTAGTCCAAAAAGGTTCGCAAAGTTTCAACAGTTTGCACTAGGAGTTATAGAAGGAAAAAAATTGTTAAAATATGTGGATACAAGGTGGATTTCAATGTATCAACCTGCACACAAATTTTTTAAAGAGTATCAATCATTAACAAGGTTGATGTACGCAAATCGTAGGGCTATTGATAAGGCAAAAGATCTGTTGTTCCATTTGATTGACTTTGAAACCCTTTTAACATTATGTGGTATTCTTCCAATGTTACATGAAATGAATAGGTTGATTAAACTTGCACAAGAGAGATCCATCTATATCATTGATTTCATAAGGATGAGAAAGCAAATATGTGTGATTATTGATAGGTTATATGTTTCCAAAAAATATTTTGAAGATCCCTTGTTTGAAAGTTGGAATACATTGACAAACATAAACAATCCAAAAAGCTTTTTGAAGTTTGACATCAGTGATCATATTTGTATTAATGTTCATGGAAAGATGATACCTTTGTATTGTTTTGAAAGGTAGGCAAGTATAGTTGTTGATGATGTTGAACAAGTTCCTGTGACACACAATAGATTTGAAGTTGTTTTACACAAAACAAAGACAAATCTGTTTAAAATAGCAAAATCATTGACAAAAGAGATAAGAGAATGGTTTCAAAGAGATGAGTTGCTTGAGGCAATGGGTGTGGTTAACCCCATGTTTTGGGGTCCTTGTACTAAATACAATTCTGCACATGAGTTGTTTTTTAAATATATGTTCAAACTTATCGATCATTTTAGTAAAAGTGTGGAAGTCAATGGTGTTGAAATAAAAGGTATACTCAACAAAGATCTCTTAAAACAACAATCATCGCATTTTGGTGGAACAATGGTTGAACAAATATCACTTTTGAGTAACATCCATGAGACTGGTTCCATTGCACATTTGTGGCAAAAATTGTATCCAAGTAGTGTCTTGCAAGATACTATTAGTGAATACTTTTGTTTATATGAATTATGTCAAACAATGATATTGGGATCTATGGAAGATGAGAGGGTTTTCAGTGCACTATCTTTCGTTAAATCTAAACTCCACAATAGGCTAGACAAAAATTTAGAAAATTGTTTGAGAATTTATGTGTCATCGTATCAGTTGAACAAATTTCCTTATGATAGGACATTGGCATATTGGAATTCCCTTGTAGGCAGAAGGGGTATCGGAAATACGAATGATAATGATGATAATGATGATTTTAGTGATCAAATTGTGGGGACACAAATAACTACTACGCAAAGTAATGATTTTGGACAAGCTGAGAAGTGTTTGTTTCAGCTACCTGATTTGTGAATTTTCTAGTATTGTGATTTTTCCAGTATTTCACAAAATTAATAAATTTGAATTTATTTGATATCAAATTTCACAATAGTGATTTTGGACAAGCTGAGAATGTTTGTTTTAGCTTACTGGTTTGGGATTCTGGATAAGCCAAGAATGTTTGTTTATGGATCCAGTGTTATTTTTGAAATAGATTTAATTGCATTTATATCATAGTATTTGTTTGTTTTAGTTACCTGAATTGTAATTTTTACAAGATTTTACAACCTTGTTCAATATGAATGTGTTTATTGTCATTACAAGATTGTTTCATCTATTTGAATTGTAACTTTATTCTTTATCACTCACTCAACATTGTATTTTAAATTATATGTTTTATGATGTAAAAGATATAATTCTCTTTCATAATCGATTTACAACATAAGGAATAAAAAATATAGTGTACTGATATTAATGTATGGGATAACTGAGTTGAATGGTGAATATAGTTTAATCATTCATTTCTTTTCAGATTGTAATTGTGAATATAGTTGAATCATTACAAATTTAAAAAAAAACACATGAATATAAATAGAAACAACCAATGAGTGATAGAATTTATAGAATATTTGAAGGTTCATTTCAAATTATTCTTGATTAGTTGTGGTAAATTGATTAAGTGCATTTTATTGAGAGTATATTGTAGTGATAAGGTGTAAATTGTTAGTGCATTAAAAAATAGAATTTGTTAGATTCATTTGCACTATTATTACTCTCAAAAGAAATTAGTTTTGTGCATTGAAGAAAAGGTACAAAATCTAGTTTGCATCAAGTTTCTATAGACACTCTTAAAGCACAAAAACCTGCAACTCTTAGTGAATATAGTTGAATCGATACAAATTTAAAAAACAACACATGAATATAAATAGAAACAACCAATGAGTGATAGAATTCAAATTAACAAAAGTGTTTTTCATTAATTGCATAGAAAATAAACAATACAAAATTGTTTATACAACCAGTACCACCATCCAAAAATTTCTTCCCACAATGAAACGTAATACAACAAAGCATTTTTTTCAAGGGTGAGCAGGGGCAGATTCAGATCCTCCTTGCACACATGGATCACCTAGGCCTTTAGATTCAGTATTTCCTTCTATATTTGCATCTCCTTGAGTTTGAGATGCTCCATGTATATCTGCATCTCCTTTACTTTGAGATGCTTCCAAAGTTGCAGGTTCTTTTCCCTTATATGTTGTACCAACAACCTGCTCCAGTAGGTTAAGTGCTCCCATTATGGTGAGGCTTTCCTTTACCTTTTATAAGCTCCCCAACAACAATATATTGTCTTTGGCTAGATCTTCGAGGACTACATGTTCATTTTGTTTAATATTCTTCTTAAGCAACATATTTGGATCCATTTTGTGCTCGAGGATAATTACTTTTAAATAATTATTATCCCTGACCTTAGTATGTAATGTCTCCTTCATTTTTATCACATTCAAGATTGATTTCTTTGTAGCCTCGAGATTAACAGCCAAGAAATTAACTTGTTTCTGTAAATTCTAGAAATTTTCTAGCATTAAAATTAAAGAAAAACTTAGTTAGTCCATAGTCAAGAGTAAAAGATAATGATAAATTTGATTGAATTTAAAGCCTCACCTCTAGCATCTCTTGCAACATCAACAATTAATACTTTCTTCTTATCATAAGCCCATAGGTTGTAGTACGCCTGGGCTTCAACATTCAGGTTCTCTAACTTCATCAACATAGTCTTTAAAATTTTATCATCATAAGAAACAGAAGGGTTCACCGATCCTGATTGGGCTTGTTGTAGCAACTTAGCAAGCTTCTCAGGTTGGTTTCTAATCGGGGAAAAAATTTCTTCCCTTTTATCATAATTTTTATAGCGGCATTTATTTCCTTGATAAGGATATTTGCCCACAATTCCCAATCCTTCAATTCTTTCATTTTTTCAAGTAAAATGTCTTGGATCAGTGAATAACAACCATTAGAAACCAACTTATCTTTAGACATTGTAACTTCTTCATCCTCAGGATCAGAGTTGGAGGTGTCATATGGCGATGATGGAATTATCTGAGCATCTAGTTCTGGTTGTAAATTTACCATATCTGACACTTTTAACCCTTCAATGTTCCCTTGTAGAAGATAATCCTGATCGAATTCTGGCACATCTAAACCGGAGGTCGAAACATCTTTCAAAGAAACACTAGTTGTTGAAAATGATAAAGTTGGAAATGCAGATGCCTATCCCTGTGTGTACGAATGTGTGGGTCCCCCGTGATCTCGATCCATCAATATTTTTCCAGCAATTTGACCTCGCATAAATTGTTGTTGTTTTGGACCTGGAGGTGTTGGACCTGGTGGTGGTGGACCTGGTGGTGGTGGACCTAGTGGTGTTGGACCTGGTGGTGGTGGTGGACCTGTTGGTGTTGGACCTGATGGTGGTGGACCTGATGGTGTTTAACTTGGTGGTGGTGGTGGTGGTGGTGGCATCATTTTCTTTCTTCTTTCATGAAATTATGGGGAGGGACCTAAATAGATTATAATAAGATATTATTAAACAAAATAAAAGGAGATAAAATTTATAATTAACAATTAAAAAACTCACATACCCGATGAACAGATCTCGTGTTGCCCTTCAGCTAGTGGAGACAACTAGGTGCGAGTGTTTGTGGTGGTTTTGAGTAAAACTGATAAAAAATACCAAAAAATGAAAAATAGATATAATTTCAACTAAACAAAAATGGTAATGAATCAAAAAAAACTTGAAATAGTAAACTTACCCATCCTTGGTGCGACATAACTGGATTCACCTTCCATGGCATTTGATTGCACAGGTTGATGAGAAGTGGGAGAAGAAGTTGGATTCTACCGTTTATGAGGTCTCTATGGTTGAAAATCAATCATTGTCCCTTCTAAATCACCACAGTCCTCTGGCATGTGACTTTTAACACCAGCATCCTTCTTTTCCCATGTGATGGTTGCCTTACTCTATATTTAGATGCAAAAAAAAATTAAAACATAAATTAAAAACATCTTAAAATATAAAAATTACTATTGGTGAAAAATAGAATAATTACCTTCAATTCTTCGGTAGTCATAGCAATGCTTTGTAATTTAGTGTGCAAAATGGTTGGTGAACCAGTATCCTACAAATTATGAAAACTTTCATAATAAAGAGCTAAAATAAAATTTACCGAAGCAACCGTGAGAGGTTTTTCTGACTGGCTAGTCTAAACAGTATAGAGTTCTGATCTAATTCGATCAGAAATATATGTACACCAGTCGAATCTCTCATGGTACTGTATAAAACAAACAATATAAGCCAATGACCAGAATGGAATCTTCGATCTTCCAAGAAAAAATAGTCTTGCTTGGAAAAATTCAAGAATTACCTTGAAATCATCGTGTGAAATAGAGTTAGTGGTTAACCCTCTCTTGGACTTCACCGCAGAGGCTGCAAAAAAAAAAAACTAGGTGACACAAAATTTTAAATTATAAAATTTAAGATAATCAAATGAAGAGAATTATACCTGACAACAATTTCAAAGAGATGTTGAAATGCTCCACCAAGAAAACCTTGTCATTCTTACTGAGAAGAAGCTTCTGTGATACTGCAACGAGACCCTTTTGTGGAAGTCCAGTCAATCTCTGGATATCAGAGGGTTTGACTGTAAAATATATTTTTTGATTTTGGGTCGACATAGTAACCACCCCAAGATCATTATCGTACGCATCAATTATGTTGTGTAGAAAAAATTTATCTATTCTAAATTGGGGCATAGAAGCCAAAGCCCCAAAACCTGCATTCTGAACCCATATGCGATTGATGCCACCTATCCCAGCTAAGTAGTCTTGAAAAGTGACACAACTTGGATTTTTGAATGCTATTTTCTATGTCGTCATGGTCATCATCACTCTAGAAAGGTGTGGGGTAATGGTCTCTTGGGAAAGGGAAGTGATAGCAGCTTCACTCTAATCTTGTGCAATGGAAAAAAGTCTGTAAAAATGACTCCTGATGCCTTTTTATAGATGAGACTGAGTGGGGTGGACACGTGGTAGCATGTTATTGGATATGCATGTGGGGTGGACACATGGCAACATGTTAGTGGATATTCATGTGGTGATGTCAGTCTGCATTACTATACCCATGCTATTTGTAGCATCACACCTTGTCCGTCTACATTAATGCACCCGATCCATTTGCATTTTGTGTAATTGAATCGTCTATACTTCTGCACCTGGCCCGTTTGCATTACTACACCTAGCCTATGTATTAAAATTCATCCATTTCATCTTCATTTTTGTAGCCAATCTGTCTATAATGTTGAACTTAATTCATCTTTAATGTTGCACTCGATCATCTGTAATGTTTCACCCGATATTTCTTCAATCCTTCACCTAGTCTGATTGCATTTCTACACCTGGGCCATCCCCAATATTGTGCCCGGTCCATCTTAAATCCTCAATAAGTCCAGCTATATTTTTAATCCTAAGTCATCTGCATTTTGCACCCGATCTGAGCAAGTAATGTGTTTTGCACCCGATCTAAGCTCAAATCTTGTTTTGCACCCAGTCTGAGCTTGAATCTTGTTTTACACCCATTATGAGCTTGGATCTTATTTTACACTTAGTCCAAGCCTAAATCGTGATTTGCACTGGCCTAGCGAAACAAAAAAACATTCAACTCACCAAATTTTTACAAATTTTTATTAGAATTTAAGCTAATTCACCATTGCCTTCGACATGAGGTTGGCTAGGATTCGCCATGGTTTTGAAATAAATTCATCAATTTTCTACAAGTACATTTTGATTCTAACCCCTTATGCATAACCTTGATCCAAAATAACTTTTTTTTAATCAAATCCTCACCAGCATAAAAAACTGCTAAAATGGGAGAACCTTTGGTAGGCAATTGATAGCGAACAAGGTCTTCAAGAATTTTATTCTGAACATATTTAGCATGAAGATTATTGGCCCAAAGGTCATTGGAGTTATGTAAAATCCTCTAATACAATTTAGCAGCTAAAGCTTTATTGTTATTAATAGAATATCAGAATCCTAACCCCCCTTCATTCTTAGGAAGACATAAAGTGTCTCATTTCACCAAGGCCCATTTTATTTTCTCCTTAGTACCACTCTAGAGGAACCAATGATTAATTTTATCCAATTCTTGAAGAACAATATTTGGAATATTCAACATAGTTGTAACATAAATAGGTATATCTTGAAGAATAGACTTACCAAGGTAATTCTACCCCCAAAAGAAAGCCACCTATTGGTCCACTTTCTAATTTTCTTCTTAACTTTGTCCAAAAACCAATTCTAGTATTTATTTTTCTATATTTGAGTATTGATAGGGATGCTTAAATAAGTGATCGAAAGAGAGGTCTTCTTATTTCTCAATTTATCCAAGATCGTGGATTCCTATCTAGTAGAGCAGTGAAAGAAAATGAATTTAGACTTATCTTCATTGATCAATTTCCTGGTAGTCTTAGAAAAATAGCTAATGATTTGCTTAATTTTAGAAGCTTCCTTAAATGTAGCTTTACCTAATAGATTAGATTCATTAAAAAATTGAATATGAGAGATAGGCCTAGCTCCATGAGCAATGGTAACTCCCTAAAAGGTTTTCTTGTCTCTATTTTTTGTTATAGTCCTACCCAAGCTTTCAACAAGAATGATGAATAAATAAGGGGAGAGGGGGTCACCTTGCCTAATACCTCTAGAATCTAGGAATAGTTGTGAAGACCTACCATTGATAAGAACTGAGTAGGATACTTAAGAGATACAACCCATAATCCAGTCCATCCAATCTTGAGAGAAACCAAATTGCCTCAAAACTTTGATAAGTGTCAATCCACTCTGTCATAAGATTTGGATAAGTCTAAACGAATGAACATAGAAGAATATTTTTCTATTTCTATGGAATGGATGGCTTATTAAGCAAGAACTATCCCATCCACTATTTGACACCCTTACACATAACCTTCTTGTTCAGGGGAAATAATATTATGCAAAAGAGGCTTCAACCTTTGTGCCAGTGATCTGAACCAGCATTGTTAAGAGTCTTCACTTTAGAAATGTGATCATGAATTAAGAAATGATCAGAGAGTAGGAATTATCCAATATCTCCATGATATAATCTAAGCCTTGCATTTTTTTATACCAAGCCGTAAGGCCATTATCTAGTTGGATGTCCACAAGATGAAGGTTTGTAATATATTCATTCATGAGATTAGTGCTCCTTTCCAAATTTATATTTCCCCCCATTTTCTCATCTAAAGAGAGGATGGTATTGAAATATCCTCATATCAATATCTAAGCTTCAATAAAATGAGAGATAATATAAGCTATATCCTTCTACTATCTTCTCTTTTCCTCCAAAGAAGTCAGAGCATAAATAGTTATGCAAATAATTTGGTTGGAATGTCTAATTTGAATAGCAATAGCCAAAAGATCCCAGTTGCCAACCATATGGTGAATAACTACCTCTTTAGGTTCCCAAAGGTAAGCAATGCCACCCGAAGTCCCCTGGTAATTGAGAGAAACAACTTTCCAGTTGGCCAAATTTTGCTAGCAATTAAATCTAATTTACTGACATCTTCGTTTCTTGAAGGAAAACAAGATGAGGATGGTTTATCTGAATCATTCTTCTAATTTCATTTTTTTTTAAAGACTCCCTTTGATTTCTCTAATATTCCAAGTGATTATCTCCATTAATACCAGGGCTAAAATAGTAAGGGAATTAATCTTACCTTCCTCTCCAAGATTTTCACCTTCTTTTACCATATATTATTGATTGGTCTTGCAACCTACCTTTTGATTAGAATCCATCTTCAATATTTTTTCCATGTTTCTTGACTTACTCCAATTGAATTCGAGATGTCTTCTAACCTTGAATAATGTATGTACAAAATCAAGATTTTACTGGAAGGTTTAATAGATTCTATCTTAGGACCTGTATTATTTGAAGTCTCGTCATTTAAAATATTGTTTTTCTTGTTTATATTTTCTCCCTTTTTCTTTTTGAAAACTTTTGATTTGTTGGTACATATTTGAGTTATTAATTTCATCTCTAAATTGTGTTTCTAAGATTTTTGTTTCCATTATTTCCTCTTCCTCACCTAGGGCATCATTTGTGGAAAGAATTTCAAATATATTAGCTGATAACTTTGATTGATCCTTCATAACTAGTTTTTTCTGAGTGTTCTTCTTAGGCATTTGAAAACCTATTGAATTTGTATCTTCTTTCTTTTGATATGGAATTTTATTTGGGAAAACACTAGCCAAATGACCATATTCATGGCAAATTCTACAACAAAAAGTAATGTTCTCATAGGCCACTACTTGCTCCCAAGTGTCCTACCCAAATTTTAAAGTGATATTTTTAGGTAGGGGTTTGTTAAAATCTATTAAAACATAAATCTGAGCATAAATAATAGGTTCAAATTTTTGAGTACAATCAACAGTCATCATAAAAGTTCCCAGAGAGTTTCCAATTGAAGAAAAAATAACCGAATTCCAGAATTCAATTGGGAGGCCAAAGATTCTAACCCACATGAGACCTGTAGAAGGCATCTCTTCTTTTGCTTTAAATTTAGTATGACAAGGCTTCATAAAAATTCTTGCCCTTCCAAAGAACCAGGGACCCCCTTGAAATATTTTCTCTCTATCTTCATTATTAGCAAATAAAACAAGAAAATAACCATTTGGATAAATATTTTTTTTTTTGGTAAGTAAGAGAATATTTATAATTAACATCGGGTTTTAACTGGTTGACCCAAAACCATTTTACAAAATAGGGTCCACTGACCAACTGGACAAAGGCCAAGCCCTAAAAGTTTAAACTGACAACAAAAAGGGCCAAGACCTACTCTTCCAACAGAATACAGCCAAACTAAACTATGGAAGCCTAATATTATGGCCATCAGAAAGAAAGACGCAAAATAGAACTAACAAAGACAAAATCCACTTTGAGCCTTCCAATCTAAAATTTTTCATTATCTATCACCATTGAGACCGCATGAGGAAGATTTTTAGTCCACGTGATCAAATTTGTTGCTACAATGCCTTCATTTGCCGACCTTATCAGCTGCCATGTTTGCTTCCGAAAGGTATGCAAAATTATGGCCTCGGTGTCGATCATGAATTAGAGCCCTTGCTTCGTGGATGTAGTCATCAAATCTCCAAGGAGCTCTCTTAGTGTTCTTTAGAAGATTTATAATAATAAGAGAATCACCTTCCACCAACAGTTTCCCTGGATAATTCTCTGCCACCTTGAGGCTCCTCCAAACTGCCCTCGCTTCAGCCACATTGTTAGTTTGAGCTCCAAGATGTTCAGCAAAAGCTACAAGCACCTCACCCTTGTGGTCTCTAAGTAAGCCACCAGCCCCAGCTTCACCTGGGTTTCCCCTAGACGCCCCATCAAAATTTAACTTTATCCACCCTAGGGGGGGTGGGGTCCATGTGATCATGGTTCTAGGATAGACTTGAGGATGATTGAGGCCATTAGTGAGAGGTAAGTTTAATGACTGGCCTAATGAAGCTTCAAAAGGATTTGGAGGTCTAGATGCTACAGGCACTAAACAAGCATTCTCATTAGCATATACTAAAATTTTTGACAGACCAGAGGATGACTAAGAAACCTTATCCAAGAAGGCCCGACGATTCCTTTCCAACCATATCTGCCACAAGTAGTGATGAAGGCAGATCTTCCACATATACCTAAGACGCCTATTCAAAAAGGGAGAAGGCCACTGGACAAATAAGTCAAAAATGGACTGAGGATGGACCCAATAAATATGAAACACTTGTAACAGACCTAAAAAGATTGAGACAAAAAAATTACAATACAGAAACAAATGATCAATAGACTCCCACTCAGACATACAAAGATAACACCTATTAACAACAATCACACCTCTTTTTATTAAGTTATCCATGGTGAGGATATTATTTTGGATGGCCAACCATGCAAAAAACCCAACCTTCGGAACAATGCTTTTGGGCCAAACTTCCAAGTGAGGGAAAGTAGGTTCATCATTATCAATAAGCATCAGATAAGCAGTCTTGACAGAAAATTCCCCATTGTCTGATGCTTCCCAGATAAGCTGGTCCTCAAGAATGCCAGAAGGGAGTAAAGACTGTCTTAATTCATTCTCCAATATTATTGATGCCCCTGGTAGATCATTGTTCATTATTGGCTTCCAAACCCTTCTATTGTTTGACAAAGTAATAAAATCTGCAACTTTGGTACCAAAAACTTCAATTGTCCAAGCTCTAAGGGTTGAAAGGATGGGGTCTGCAGAGAGGGGATAGTCCTTTAACCATTTGTGGTCCCAGAAATCAATGTTTCTTCCATTTCTCGCTTCCAACGTAGCCCTTTGCTTAGCAAGTTTTTAGTTTGAAGGATTGATTTCCAAAAAATTGATCCCCTAGGAGGAAAGGAATAACTTAAAAATTCAGTTTCTTGCAAATACTTTCTTCTGATTATAGTAATCCATTCTGCATTTGCATTTGTCAGAAGACGCCTTTTCTGCATAGTAATCCATAAATATAAATTTGTAACTCACATTTCCTTTTCTAGCTTTTTGTAGCCCAGACTTTGAAAGTAGATAGACTTAAACGAAAACCCAAGAAATGATAAATTAGTCCTCTTTTTTCCATAGTTCCAATGCTAGTATGAATATCACCCATATCAAGCTTAACAATAGGAGTTCCATCAACTACTCTAAGACATCCTAACTCAGTTTTCCTTGAATCAATATTAGGCATTCTTAGAGGTTTATAGGAAGCCCTAAGATTAATTTTAGCATTAGGTTGAGGTTTTCCACCACGGAGGACATCCCTAAAATTTATTTTTGGGGCCTAGTCTTGGGAATCCTTGCCCTTGAAAGGGGTTTTCATTGTCTATTTATTTTGGGGATGCACCTTAGCACCAGATTCACTTGAGATATTAACCATTTTTTGATTAGTTTCTTGAAATGTGTTTCGTGATCTCTTTAATGTATGCCCTAGATGTTGAGGAAAGGTATGCTTTTCATTTTTGTTTTGTGTAGTAAATTGGAAGCCATTTTCAATCAAGTTCATCGTATGATCTATTGAAATATAAATTTCTAACCCATATTGGATCCCTTGCAACATATCTTGCTAAAATATTGAGCAAAAACCACAAATATATTGGTCACTAGGGCCTTAAGGCCCCAAAAAATAACCTTTGGAGCTGCTTGCACTCAACCCAGATGAAACCCTCACACAGTCACTTACCAAAAATCTCGTTCACACATAGGGATGTTCTAGGATCTATGTTTCTCCAAATGATCTAAAACTGTTTTGAGATGTTCTATGGTTTTTCATGCATCTACCCTCAAATTTTCAGCTCAATCTAAGTTTGGATGAGTAAAATATGTTCGAAACAAGTTTAGTAGTTTAGGAAGTCCTGCGAAAAAATGTCTCTTCATTTTTTACCATCAACTTCTGATCAAGTGATTCTAATTATTTTTTCTAGTCACATATATAGCATCTTTCTTATTTGACTCATTATCACTCTTTATTATGTGCATGTGTGTGATGTTTGCATGTTTAATTAATGGTATCTTTAACATACTTTGCTTATTACACAAATAATATTTGATGTTAAAATTTAATGATATTCTTGATAAATAGTAACACTCTTTAAAATATTAATGATATATAGCACAAGTTTACAATTCATCCATAATGAAAAATATATGATATATTGAAAGGCAAGAATGAATAAATTCATATAATCAGCCATGCATATATAAAGATAATAAGAAATATTTCTAAAATTTAGGATATATGAAGCACAATGCCCCCATAAGAAGGCATGACATGCTCCCATCTTGATAAAAAAAGTTTCAAAGTATAAATTTAAGATATTATTTATCTAATAAATTGCACATATATTTTACAACTTATAAATGATTCATTTTTCTAGGATAGGCAAAATACAATGATACTTATAATTTGATATAAAACACATTGATGTTTTTTCAAAAAAATAATTAAGTGATGCATTTCACCTATAAATATGTATCAAATAGAATCAATAGATATGTCAAAGTGTATGAAAGACTATTTTGACACACTAAAATGCATTGAAGTGACTTAGTAAATATGTTGGAAGGTATTCAATTAATTTCACACATAGAAAGGTACCAAACAAGACATAAAATAATATACTCTCTTAGCAATATTTTTTTTAAAGAATATTTTAACATTTAATACAATACAACACCACAATGTGTTATGATGGATGGGACATGATATGAAAATTTTTGATAATTTTTTTTAAAACAATATTTGAAATATTCCTTTGATACTTTTTAAAAATATTCTACTTAACTAGTGTGCTAACTCATATGCATAAACACTTTATAAATTTTGATTATCATTGTATTTATTAACATTATAATCATTGAATAATTTTGGAATTCTTCTCAAGTGTCCTCACTAGCATACCGTATGAAGGATGGTATGTGTTTAGGCATAGGTGTTTTATTTTATGACATTTAAAGGTAATGACATTGACACAAGCAAGAGAGTAAAATATAAACAAAACAAGCAACAAGAAGGATTGAAGACCCATGATGATGGAACCTTGATATGTAGAATATTCCTATAAGACAAAGAGGAAAAAGAATAATGTGACTCAATAGTAAAAAGAGCATGGTGTCTATTAATGAGAGAAGATATAGCATGCAATAACAGCTAAACCATCCAAATGACAAATATCATCAAGGGATGAAAGGATATATTATCACTTATTGGAAAAGAAAATATGTCATGTAATGGATATGAATATTTAGATATAGATTAAATTACCATAGATGCAACAAGGGCAAATATGATGAAATATTGACCATCCAACCAATATACATAGATACACAAGAAATAATAAAGGTACAAGATCAAAATAATAAAGAATCACCTTTCCAATAATGAGCATGATAGACTCAGGAATCCAAAGTTGCCTAGGATCATATTCCACCCTTATACTCTTCCTAAAAATTTCAAGGATAGAAAGTATTTATTTTGATATATAGGAAAAACTCCCTAGTCATGTTGATCACTATGCCATGGCTGATTTTGTGGCTTGATCTACTAGAACCACTTGTGTAGTGGAAATACAACCCAAAGCAAATTAGAAGATTTTGACATAAATATTCAAGATATGAACAAAAGGTATAAAAAAGATCAATTAATAGAGTTGCATACACCACATTTATATGATGAAATTGCCATTAAAAGAGATATTGGCATTAAAGCAAAATATATTTGATAGAAGAATGACATAAGAATATAAACACATGATTCAGAGCATGCCAATCAAAATAGATAGGCAAAGACAAAATAAAAATCCAAAAGCATAGATAAAAAAGACTCTAAGCATAAAAGTATTTGACATGCATAATTTTAGTAGGATCCTCTAACTATATACCATCCATGGTTTTTAATTTTATTATAATGAACCTATATATTGTTTTTATGGTATAATGACCCAACCATTAATGAAAGATTTGTTCTTAATGTTTCTTATGTATGTTGTGAAGCTTCAAAATATCTAACATTATAGACATGGCTTCTAACTTGTTATATTGCTTGGCAACATGATCTTTATAAAAATTATTGGAGATCATGAACGTGTTGAAAGTGTACTCTAACTTGTTGCCAAGACCAACATTGTATGATGTAATCTTGTATAGGCCTACGAGCACTCATTGTAAAAATTTATTTAATTTATTGTATTATTTTATTATGTAATCCCTATGAGACAATATTAACCTTTTTATGGTTCAACCCACCTTATAACTTGTAATTAACCTAAATCCCTCTTGTTATTTTGGCTTAGGTTAACATAATTTATGTAACTAGGGCTTTGGTATTGGTATAAATACCCCTGCTACTCCATCCATTGTTTTGGAGTGTTTCTTTTTCAATTGGTTATATGGGATTGAAACAACTCCACATGTATTACATCATCACCATATAGTGGTATTACAACAAAGCTTGAATACTATCATCTATCACTTGGCAATATTTAAACCTTGGTCTCCTCATTAAATGATGAGTAATCTAACCGATTGAGCTAATGCCACTTGATTATTGTTTTGGAGTGTTGTTATCCTTATCCACAAATATTATAATGATTATTTACGATGCTAAAGGGTACTCATAGTTTCTATATCTCTCACATTCCATTTTTTCCTTTTTATGTTTTTTACATTAGATTTGAGTGAATATATTGTTTCTATTCATTTTTGGAAATAGACATGAATTCCAACATAATATTAGAGTAGGTATGGAGCTGCCTCAATTAGTCACAAAAAAATATCATTTGGAGCCTTTGACCTTTCTTCTAAATTTTAGGATGCTTTTCTCCTTGAATTATCATAAGCCATTTCCACATAATAGGCAAACAAGAGTTTTTACCCTATTTTGCATTATCCATATTTCTAAAATTATTAGATAAAATATTCCTTATTTCTTCCAAAAAGTGGTTCAAAATTCTAAATTGGAGAGACATGCTACTAAAATTCCTCAAAAAAAAACAAATGCTTAGATTATAGAAAAATATTAATTTATGTAACTAAGGTTTTGGTATTGGTATAAATATATTCCACCACTTCATATATTGTATCAGAGTGTTGTGACCCTTATCCATAGATAATAAAATTATTATTTAAGGTGATCAAGGGTACTCATAATTTCCATATCTCTTGCTTTCATTTTTTGTCCCTTTTATGTTTGTTGTATAAGGTTTGAGTGAATAGAATGTTTATATTCATTTTATAGAAATAGATATGAATTCCAACATGGTATTAGAGTGGGTGTGGAGCTACCTCACTTGGTCACAAAGAAATACTATTTGGAGCCTTTGAATTTTCCTTAGAATTCTAGGATGATTTTATCCTTGAAGTATAATAAGACATTTCTACGTAAGAGGCAAAAAGGAGATTTTACCCTATTTTTCATTATCCATATTTCTAAAAGTATTAGAGAAAATATTCGTTGGTTCTTCCAAAAAATGGTTCAAAAATTCAAATTGGAGATATTAAGGTCTCATGTTGCTAAAATTCCTCAAAAACCCAAATTCTTGGATTATAGAAAAAGGTTAACGTAGTTTATATAACTAGGGTTTTGGTATTGGTATAAATAATCCCCACCACTCCATCCATTGTATCAAAGTGTTGTGACCCTTATCCACAGATAAAACAATGATTATTTATGGTTCTCAAGAGTAATCATAATTTCTCTCACTTTCCTTTTTGTCCCTTTTATGCTTTTTGTATAATATTTAAGTGAATATAATGCTTCTATTCATTTTTTAGAAATAGATGTGAATTCCAACATGGTATCAATGTGGTTATGGAGTTTCCTCACTTGGTTACAAAGTAGTGTCATTTGGAGCCTTTCATCTTTTTTCCAAATTCTAGGATGATTTTCTCCTTGAAGTATCATAAGTCAATTCCACATAAGAGGTAAAAAAGAAATTTTACCCTATTTTTCATTATCCATATTTCAAAAATTATTAGATAAAATATTCCTTGTTTCTTACAAAAATGGTTTAGAATTTTAAATTGGAGAGGTTGTGACCTCATGTTGCTAAAATTCCTTAAAAACACAAATGCTTGGGTTATAGAAAAGGGTCAATTTGTGCAACTAGGGTTTAGTATTGGTATAAATAATCCGCATCGCTCTATCCATTATATAAGAGTGTTGTGACCCTTATGCAAAAATAATACAATGATTATTAATGGTGCTCAAAGGTACTCATAATTTATGTCTCTCACTTTCCTCTTTTGTTCTTTTTATGTTTTTTTATAATTTTTGAGTGAATAGATTGCTTCTATTCTTTTTATAGAAATAAATGTGAATTCCAACATGGTATTAGAACGGATATGGATCTGTCTTACTTGGTCACAATGAAATTTCTTGGAGCCTTTGATCTTTCTTCTAAATTCTATGATGATTTTCTCCTTGAAGTATTATAAGCTATTTCCACATAAGAGGTAAAAAAGAACTTTTTATCTTATTTTTACTATCCATATTTCTAAATGTGTTAGAGAAAATTTTCCATGTTTCTTCCAAAAATGCTTCATAATTCCAAATTGGAGAGACTATGGTCTCATGCTGCTAAAATACTTTAAAAAACACAAATGCTTGGATTATAAAAAGAATCTAAATGTTCGGACTCCATCCTAACACTATGATGTAATAACCCTTGCTTAACGTGGGGGACCCCATGATAATGTTTTGTAATGATATTATGTAATATTTTGTAATAGTTTGTGGCACTAGAAGTGCCTAGACAAGTGGCACCATTTTATGTAATTGTTATCAAGAATGTAATTGTTTTGTTTGGTAGAATATTCTATCTTAGGTGGCATTTTGCACGTAAGCCAACCTTGGGCATTAGCTATGTTAGAGTTACTATGTTAGTAACTATGATTATTACCTCATTTGGGTAATTTTTAATATTCACCTACGTAGATTTTATTTACCGCATGGTAAAAATTAGCTTGTTACTTTTTACCACTAGTATTTACTTTTACTAGTTACCTAGGATAGTTCTTTGGTTTACCGATATTTGTTTGGTTGGCTGATATTATGGATGGTAGGTTAGTCTACATAGTTAATTTGATTACATTTTTCCTACTTTGTCCTATATATTTTTTCATATCAATATTTTGCTAAGGTTTACGTTCATACTTTCATGGTATCAAAGCATAATTTTTTGGGCATGCAATTGACAAGGTACCTTCAGAGCAGGAGAAGGTGATATTTTGTTGCTCCTGCACTGCACCACATGGGCACAAATTGCAATATGGGAGCCCCCTTGTACAGGACATGATTCTCAAGGTATAATTCTTTAACATCACTTCAACATGGATCCCAAGGCATAGAATTTTGACTCTATCTCTTTCTACACAAAATTTCATGTGATTCTGTGGCACTGGTGAATTTTTGATTGGCAAGGCACAGAATATTTGTTGGTGGAATTCAATTTATTTTTCCATGAAATTTTAAGCCTCTCTGCACGATTATGTCAGCAACTGACAGCCCGCAGACCTATCAGTGTTGACAATGTGCAGATCGGTAGTCCTGTCTTCGAGGTCTGACATAGTAGCAGAGCCCACTAAGGCAAAACCTAGTGACCTTCGACAACGGTATATCCCACCTGACATCCAATTTGATCAATGATCCCTCGACATAGATCTTATTGTTGGTGAATTCGCTCGACACAATACAGATCAACGACTACTTGCTAACAGTTGCACGAAATCTCACACGGGATCTCAAGGGTACGGATGATTGATCTCTGATAGTACTTATGGGCATGAATCTTGAGGTCACATATGACTAATCTCTGACTATTGCTATCATGGCACATGGACCGAGGAAGCAGAGCCAATGAGGGCTACAGACTTCTGATAAAATTTGACATGGTGTGGGCATGACTCTCGAGGGTTGACTGTGGTGGTGACCTGGTGAGGAGCTGACGTGGCCTTGTTGTCATGACCATCTATGTTTGGCTATCTCGCGAGCTGATGTGGTGAACATCTGGTTTCCCACATGGCAACCTCCTATTCATCATTTCTAGGCAAAAAAATAAGTGGTAGTGATTGTGCGAAGGCAATCACTATTAAAGGGGTGTTTATTTTTATTTCCCCTTTGACGCTTTACAGCGTCGATGTGGGATAATAATCCCAAAGATTTAAAAAAAAAAATTACCACATTCTCAAATAAATCGAAGGCTTTGGACCTTCATTCTCATCCAACGGTCTAGCCGATTGGTTAATTGGGTCGTACAAAGGCTCTTACCGCAGGGTCAAAGGTTCGACTCCTAGGAGTGACTACTATTTTTTACCACAAGGAGCCAACGATGATGGTATAAGGTAAAAAAAAAAATTGTTATTTTTTAGTTTTTTGGTATTTTTTTATTAATAATTTAATAAATTTTGTTTTAAATCATATTTTTGAAAAATTATAATGATTTTTAACCAAATTATTTTTATTATTAATTCAATTAATGCTAAAATTAATTAGAAAATTGCATTAAAATAGAAAATTAAAAGGGCTATTTTTTTGTTGCAACTACAAAATTAAGTGTTTTTCTTAGTTTTCTCCTTCAAAGGGGATAAATAGACAAGAAAGCAATACACTAATCTGTTGCATTTTTTAGAGTTTCATTAAAACTTTGCTCCCATATTTTTTTCTTCTAATCCTTTGATTGGAGAGCACAAGTTAAACATCTCATGAAGACAAAGCCTTGGATCAAGAAATATCTTCATCGTCAAAGAATTATAAGAAAGAGGAATGAACTTCGACGATAAACAACAAGATCTCATTTTCATCGTATGCTTCGAGAGCATCGAAGAAGTTTACCTCATGTCAACACTTACACTGATACTTGTAAGGGCTTGTGTTGAAGTTATGGTCCTATGAGGATTCTAGAACCTTTCAATTCTAACATCCCTCCCATTTTTGAGTGTTGAAGACCTAGGGTCCACTAAAACCAAGTCATGTGTCGACTGGTTCTTGAAGCCTTTCAAACATGGTTCGTGTGTCAAATTGTCTTGGAAGGAGTGCTAATTTTGTTAATTTTGTAAATCAAGGGGGAAGACAAGACATTGTACTTATTTGAAAAATTGTAACACAAAAGTGAGGAGCACTTTAAAACAAAATCAAACTTGTTAAATTTATAAAACAAAAAGAAAAGGCAATTTGTTTTATGCCACATTCTTTTCAAATTTGGAAAACAAGAGGAGACAAAATATATATTTGCACAACACAAATATAAATTTTGTTGCAAAAACTAAAAGGTGAATTTTTTATTTTACTCGACACCTTCATTGGCAAATTAGGTGTATTTTCGGTTGCATACAACACCTATGTAATAAGAATTTTGAGGGCATTTTTGTTTGATTATTGCATTAGTTTTTTTTTGCAATTATAAGTCATAAAATCAAGAACACTCAAACCCCAAAATTTCACAATAAATTTGTGTCAACCATTGCATAATTTTAAAGCCAATTACACTTGATATTCTCTCCTAAAAACAAAAACCCCTAATTCACTCTTATTTTTTTGGATTAATTTCCTCAAACTGATTATTCCTCTTCAAGAGGATTTTCAGGAAGGTGCCATTAAATATATTTTTGAGTGAATTATCTTTCATCTCTTATTTGTTTGGCTTAATCCTCAAACTGATTATTTTTCTTCAAGAGGATTTTTAGGCAGGTGCCATTAAATATCACTTAAGAGTGAAAGAAATATCATCTTAGTATAAAATCTAGGACCTTCATCATGGCACTTATAAAATACCTAAATGATACACAATTGCTTAAAGGTCCTAACTATTCAACATGGAAAACTAAGATGAAATCCATCCTGACTGTAGAGGAAATGTGGGATTTACTTGATGGCACTGAATCAAGACCCGCATCACTAGGAGCAGATCAAAAAGCATGGGATAAAAAGAACAATCATCTTCTTATGTTAATACTCCTAGAAACTACTGATGAGATTCAAACTCACATAAGTGAAGCTAAAAATGGTAAATATCCATGGGATGCACTTAGTACCATTTTTGAAGGCAAGAATCAATCAACTATTCTAAACCTTTAAACACAACTTCATACACTCCATATGAAGTCAAGAAAATCAGTAGAACTCTTCCTCTGCGGAGTGTCAGAACTGAAGTCTAAGCTCAATGCTTTAGGAGCTAAAGTAGAAGACACTATTTTGACTTCAATAATATTGAGGGATCTTCCTAAATCCTATAAAATTTTGATTACATCCCTTAATGTATCACAAATATCAGTCACCTTTATGGAGTTAGTTAATTTGCTTTAAACATATGAAGCAAATCAACTCCAAAGTGATGAAGTGTCAAACAATGCACTTTACTCAAACAATTAGGGTGATAAGAAGAAATGAAACTTTCAAAAGGGAGGATCATCTTCAAAAGGTAAGGGAAATAAAACTCAAAAGAGGTTTTGCTCACATTGTAAAAAGGATAACCATGACACCAATAGGTGTTGGTTTAAAACAAGCATAACAAGAAAAGAAAAGGCACATCACAGAAGCAACATAAAGGTAATATTGCTAGTGAAGTTTCTAATTTTGATTATGATTCTGGTTCATAAAAAGCACATAGAGTGCTCTTGGCTAAGACAATATTGTAGAGGGAAAGCAAATTTGTCACCTTAAGCAAGCACCATTTCCTCTCTCTTTTTTAGGCTTCATAAATAGCATAAGTTTTTGTTTGAAGTACTAGCAATAAAGGGGTGATTGTACCTCTTTTAGGCTTCATAAATAGCAAACTCTCATTGTTTGAAGTACTTGTAACAAAATGAGGGAATTTTCTGGTGAAAAATTTGCCTAGGAGGTAATATTTGTACAATCCTTCACAAAGCTTCTTGAGTTGCACATATTTTGCAATTAAGAGGGGGATCAATATTTATTTTCTTACTTCACACAATTTTTTTGTAAAAAGGGAATAAGACTTATAAAGGTGCATTTTTGGCAGTGACCGACACCTTAGTCACACTTCTTTCATAAATTTCATTACATGTTTTTGCAAAAAGGAGGGAAACTTATAAGGGTGAATTTTCAGCAACGACCAACACCTTAGCTACCTTATCAAAACTTTTGCAAAATCATATTGTAACCGAATGAACCTCGTATGAAGTGATCTACCTACACCTAGCGATTGCAATGGCTACTTATGCATGCAATCTGGTTGGATGACAAGATTATAATAAGGACATTCATTGATGTGAAGACAAAGTGAGAAATGGCCCATTTTTTTCTTATAAGCAACCAGAGCACTTTGATAGAGCAAGAACCAACAATTCAACATATTTTTCAATGTATTGGGATAGTTATATACATTACCCAAATAATGTAATAAGGGGGGATGTTAGAGTTACTATGTTAGTAACTATGATTATTACCTCATTTAGGTAATTTGTAATATTCACCTAGGTAGATTTTATTTACCGCATGGTAAAAAGTAGCTTGTTACTTTTTACCACTAGTATTTACTTTTACTAGTTACCTAGGATAGTTCTTTGGTTTACCGACATTTGTTTGGTCGGTTGATATTATGGACGGTAGGTTAGTCTACGTAGTCATTTTGATTATATTTTCCCTACTTTGTCCTATATATTTTTTCATATCAATATATTTGCTAAGGTTTGCGCTCCTACTTTCAAGCTAGTGTGATGAAGTATTTAAAATTGTGTGGGGAATAAATGAATGTATATTTTTTCACAATTGAATAAAAGTATTGAAGGATGTTGCCCCCTCGAAGAGGCCTGTAATTTTGTGTTGTGTTGTGAGATTGTTATATTTATGCATTTATATTTCATATTGTAATATCTTGTTTTTTATGAAATTTTACTTTTATTGCAATATTTATGTGAATGTGTTTATTTTAATTAAAAGGTTCCTAAAAAGTGGTATCAAAGAACTTTCCAAGACCATGTTATATTGTGATTGCAATAGTTCCTTCCATTATAATTGTTAGGTATAATTTTTTTGTGTTTTCATTTTTTTCCAGTTTTCTTATTTAAAAAGAAAATTTCTAGCCTTTGTTTCCTATACTAGTTTATTAGGTTAGAAACCTTGTGTTGGGGGTTTTAAAATATCATGAAGGATTTGTCATTATGGCTAGGCTATATTGCTCGTAAAACATCTAGTGAAGTGAGTGGTGATAATGCTCCAATACCTAGGCCTCAAACAACACCCATATATGGAATTGAGCTCCCATGTATCTTGGGTATATCTAGAAACCCCCTAGGATTAGAAGCAACCTTTAGCCCTAGGAAAATTTTTGGCCTTGTATTCTCCATAGTACATTGGACATAGCATCTAGGAAGATCACCCTTCCATACTGCCAGAGAGGCGGGTAGTGTGTTCAAGGGTATGCATGGAATCCTCCTTGAGTAGTGGCCTAATATTGATTCGAGCACTATTGTTTATCACTGTGGTATAACATAGGGCTTATGGAAAGTACGTACACCTTGTATTAGAGTGCCATATTTCTATGAATGTTAAACTTGCAACCAAAAAATCCTACCATAAAAATTGAGCATTCATGGGGAGTCTTCACTATCTCCAAATTATTACATGATACAAATAAAAAAAATTGACGACAAACATAATAGTAAAGACAAGTTCTACAAGTATAGTTAGTAATAGTCAAGTATGAATTCATTTAGAGTCTGTAAAAATCAAGATAGATTCTACCAGCGTCAGTAATAATTGCTTGTGACATTAAAAAATTATAATAGACAAGGATTTTGTCAATGATAGAGTTAGTCCAGACAGTCATCAAAAAATAGTGAGCTACAGTGTTAGTGATAAAACATGTATGATAGAATAGTTTTAGTAATAGATAGTGCAAAGTCTCATAAGGGACTGTGTGACAAAAAATCAAATTTTTTAGTGAACCAAGACTCCAAATGTAAATATTGTTAAACTATATGTTGTTCCTTTTGATCTTGTAGCAATGAAACTATGGTAGTAAGGTTTTCCACATCCTTGTTGGAATTTCTAGAACTACCAGTTTGTCTTTTCTCTCGATGTCTAGCTTTAGCTTCTTCCTTCCTATCTTGCCTTAGATTCCTATAATATCCTCTTCTTCCTCTCCTCAATACAGGTTCTATTCTTCCAAGCCATTAAAGGAGTTGAGTTAGGTTATAATTTCCTCCAAATTATACTTCTAACTTTAGTTAGTTTCATCATTCCCATGAACTAACTTAGATCATTGTTATTCACCTGAGAATTATCATGGTCACACTTGCCTCATTGCAAGGTGTCATTCTCGATAAGAGACTACACTCTCTAGAATTTTTATTCCTTAGTTTGGCTGGTCCCAACGGTGTGCAATACCCATTGTATCCCAAATAGATTTAAGGTCCCTAGAGGAGTAAGTCTCCCTAAAGTTACATATCAATTCAAGGATTACCCTAGGTTCTCTCCATGGAAGCTTCTAGTCGTATGACCTAGAGCTCTGATACCAACTATAGCAACCCAACTAAACCAACTTGTTGTTGTCGTCATACAACGTACCCTAAATTTGGGGACCCACTTAAATTTTTTATTTTAATGTGACTTTTGTTTATATTGAGTGTTTTGTTGGTTAATTTATACCAAATAATTTTGTAGGGTTGATTACAAATTTAAATTGCATATCAAGGTTTCACAGTCTTTAGATAGATTTTAGGGCAAGATGTCATAAAGAGGTCAATAAAATTCCAACGGTTTCCATTATCATAATTTTATCATTGAATAATGTTTGTGATATCATGTATTTATTCTCATGTTTTCCTTTACTAGGAAAATCACACTATTTTCGAAAACCGTGTTAGCTTACACATTAATAAAAATAAATAAATAAATAATAAAATATTATAATAAAAATATAAATATAAAATAGCAAGGTAATTACTACATTGAATAATTTCCACATTGTGGAATTATCACGTTAAATAATTTCCATATTGTATAAAGGTCCACTTTGTAGTCAATAACGTTTCCACTTCATGGATTTTTATAAAGCAATATGGATTTGTGTTTTTTATAAAGTAATTTTAAAATTAAAATGTCAAACTAATTTTTGTGTTCATGTGGCCAAATTATCAAAAGATGATGGTCTAATTTTTGAGGCGAACCTCGATCCAACCAACCAATGAAAGCAGTGCCAAAGCATGGTCAATGTAGGAGCATGGTTTTTGAGGATCGACATGGGCATCATTTCCAAGGAGCTACCAAGTGGTGTAGCTAAGTGAGTCCACAATGGATTTTGTATGGTGAAAACTCATCATTTGGATTAGTGCCCACCCATGTTGATAAACCATCCACCATGTTTTTGCTGGATGCATATGGGACTAAACTGTCATTAGGAGCTTTTGAAGAACCCTCTATACGGGTTATGTTCATATACTATGAATAATGTTAATGCTCCATATTGTTTGCATTTGGTAGCAGGACATTTATTGGGCCGAACATGGGCAAGGAGGAGTCCTCGGTGCACCACTTATTATTTATAAGCCAATACAATGGATATAATTGTCATAGAGCTTATTTATTCGATCAATGAAAGTCTCGTAAGAGTCATGTAATAGTGATATGTAGTTGGTAGAACATCATCATCAATTTGATGGATGAAGGATTTGATTTTCTGTTGATGCAAATCGAAGAAGGTTCAATACCCAACATTTGGTGGAATTTTCCAGCACGATAATATGATAAGTTTTGCATAGTTGCAATCAGTTCAAAAATAATTACATGGCACACCTTATCTATTGCATTCATAGTCCATGTAGTAGGAGGGCTAGTTAATTACCAAACACAAGACTTGAGTATGGTAGAATAGAAGCACGCTATGCATCTCAAGGAAAAAGGATTCTACAGCAAGTGCAGTCACATAATGAGCTTGAGACAATAATAGAGGATGTTGAGGAAAGGAACAGTCTTCAAGAAGAGGTGTTTGATCATATACTATAGTGCACACAGCAGGCCATCATTGTACCACCATCTATTGGCTTGGCCATACAAACAAAGCCTAGAGTTTGGGAGCATGTTCATGTCAACATCCAGGGCCCTTCATTGAAAATATTACTGTACAAAAATACCTATTAATCAAAGAGTGCCTTATGAATTAAGAGTGGGCCAAGGATGACTATGCATTGGAACTCGATTTTGAGTCATTCAATATATCATTTTCTTGTATGACAAGGCCCTCATCTATCGGTAGTGGAGTTCAATTTTGAGTAGAAATTAATATGATGGATAGCAAGATATCAGAACAACGATGACAACGACGGTATGAATCGAGTATTGGTGCAGCTATAATTTATCTTTTCTCTAAACATGGAGTAAAGTTAACATTGCCTATAGTGCAAACAAGGCCGAACAATCCCTGTGTGATGTACGTCCATTGTGATATGATAAAAGAGCATGGCAGGTGCATCGTGTTCCTTTAAAATTATTCATAACAGTATAAGTGTAAGGCCAAGGTGGATTCTCTTCTCAACAGTATAATAAAATTAAAATATACCACCCAAAATATTTGTGATATAGCAGAGTATGTACTGTATCTAGAAAGAAGCAAAATACGTCAACGGTCATAAGCGATAGACAGTGGATTCACCATTATAAACCATGACTAGGGCCTTTACTGAAGAAGAGGTATTAAAATGAAATGAAAGCCTACATCCTCTTGTGGTTCCCAAGTACCCATGCTCCATCTCCTAAGTATTTTTGTTCCAATATAGTTTGGTATTATTTTAATGAAGTGTCATCCATGAGTCTTATAAGAATATTTGTGAGGTTCATAAAATTGTTGAGCAAGGTGCAGCAAAAGCAGTGCAAAAGGATTGTAATTTTTGTCAACACAGACAGAGTGATGCAGTTGAAGCGGTTCAGAGGTCGGTCGGATCAAGTGCGAGAAAATCTCAAGAAAAACAGAAGGGGACCCGAGATCCAGAAATTTGCAGAAAAAGACAAGGAAGAAAATTGTCGCGATATCGCGACATGGTTCCTGTCGCGATTTCGCGACATACCAAAGGAGAGAGAAAATCCATAAGAAAATGTCACGATTTCACGACATATCCGAGGAGAGAGAAAAAGCACGCCAAAATGTCACGATTTCGCGACATGTCTGAGGAGAGAGAAGATGCAAGTAAGATTGTCGCGATTTCGCGACATGTCTGAGGAGAGAGAAGATGCAAGTAAGATTGTCGCGATTTCGCGACATGGCTGAGGAGAGAGAAAGTGCATTGAAAAATGTCGCGATTTCGCGACATATCGGAGGAGAGAGAATGTGCAAGGAAAAATGTCACGATTTCGCGACATGCTGGAAGGAACGAAGCCAAATCGAGAAAGCGTCACGATTTCGCGACAAGTTTGAAGCAAAGGCACCAAGGATGAAAAATGTCGCGATTTCGCGACACATCGGAGGAGAGAGAAAGTTGATGAAGAAGTTGTAGCGATTTCGCTACATGTCTGAGTTTCACCAGCATAAGCAAAGAAAAAGCCCAAGTAAGAAAAGCGTAGCGATTTCGCTACATGGTCAAAGTGCAAGGCAGAAAGATGTAGCGATTTCGCTACAGGTTGAAAGTGCAAGATAAAATGGTGTAGCGATTTCGCTACAAGTTGAAAGTGCAAGGTAAATTGGTGTAGCGATTTCGCTACAAGTTGAAAGTGCATAGTGCAGAGGTGTAGCGATTTCGCTACAGGCTGAAAGTGCATAATGCGAAGGTGTAGCGATTTTGCTACAGGTTAGAAACACATGTTGGAAAGGTGTAGCGATATCGCTACACGTTGGAGTTTCAATAGCAAGCAAAAAAAAAAATTCTAAGGCAACAATGATGTAGCGATTTCGCTACATGTAAGGTTTTCAGTGCATGGAGTAAAAATTGTACGGATGCCAGAAGCGTCGCGATTTCGCGACAGGGTGAACGAAAAGCCGTTGCAAGCCGAAAACGTCACGATTTCGCGACATCTATGAAGATGACGTCAGCAAAACCAAAATGTGTCACGATTTCGTGACAGGGTGAACGAAGAGCCATTGCAAGCCGGAAACGTCACGATTTCGCGACATCTATGAAGATGACGTCAGCAAAACCAAAATGTGTCACGATTTCACGACAGGATGAACGAAGAGCCATTGCAAGCCGAAAACGTCGCGATTTCGTGACATCTTTGAAGATGACGTCAGCAAGTCAAAAAATGTCGCGATATCGCGACAAGTTGCTGGAAAAGCCGTTGCAAGCCGAAAGCGTCGCGATTTCGCGACACCTTAGCGGATGACGTCAGCAAGACAGAAAATGTCACGATTTCGTGACATGTTTCCAGAGAAGCCTCATGAAGCCAGAAACGTCGCGATTTCGCGACATCTTAGAGGATGACGTCAGCAATACCAAAAATGTCGCGATATCGCGACAAGTTGCCAGAGAAGCCTCAGGAAGCCGACAGTGTCGCGATATCGCGACAAAGTTGAGGATGACGTCAGCAAAGCGGAAAACGTCACGATATCACGACAGGTAATGTTTTGGCGAGAAAAAGTCAAAGACACATGCATTGTGACAGGTGTCAAAAGGCGCCAGTTACGAAAAGTTAACCAGAATATCAAGATCTACAGTTAACTGGAGTTACAAGTGATAGTTCCAAGACAGTGCATTTAAGAAAAGAACGGTTGTTGCAGGGCCGTGATACAGCATGACTGGGAAAGGTGGCAGTTACATGGGGAAGCTACGGAACTAAACTTTAAAGATAGAACAGCTATCACAGGGATGAGTATACCGAGAATCACGTTTAAAGAGAAATTAATTAACGGGTTGCGTATATCAAGAAGTCACAGTCGCGCGCAGAAGTAAAAGGTAGCACGAGAATTCAAAAGAGAAGAAAGAAGAATAACAGAGCGCCGAGATACGCAAAAGCTGTCAAGATACGCAGAAAAAGGCTGTCAGAAAAGGCCGTCAGAATGTACAGAGAAGAATGTCAAAACTAGACTAGAAAGAAAGCGGCTAAATGGCAGAACGTGTCAGAGAGGGTTTGACACATTGTTCGTAGCCGAAGATGCATGAAAAGTTGGAGGGAAAGTTGAACCGTTCGAAATCGAGCCGTTCGAAGAAATCAAGCATAAAAGGATCGAGTTGGCATAGTGACAAGGTTACTACGATTGTGTTTTTATTGTGAATTTTAAAAGGTCTCAGTAAGTAAGGGTGCTGTAAGAAAACAACCTTGGATAAAAACCTGCAATTCCATTGAAAATTCAAGAGAGAGGTTTTAGATTTGAAAAGAAGATATTGAGTCTCTAACAATTCTCTCTATGCTTACGTGAGATTTTTGAATGTGCTATAGACCGATAAGGGTCTTGCAAAAGAGAAGGCATTTTTATGTCCATTTTATCTTGCAAAATAGAAATCCAAGTTGGTGCTTGGATAAAGGGGTTGGTGCTCCTATCTATTGCAACGAGATAAATCGGGGGTTGGTGCTCCTTCCGGTGGGTCCTTGGTAAACAATTGTAAATATTGAATCCTTGCAAAGGCTGGATTTGGATTGAAGTCCAAACGAGTCATTCTTTGAGGAGTAGCCACATCGGTGAACCTCGTAAAATTCTGTGTTGTGTGATGCTCTTGTGTGATACTTGCATTATCTAGTTTCAAGCTTGCATCATTAGTTTTAAAAGTTGCAGATTTAAGTTTTTAAAGTAGTTACACTGATTCACCCCCCCCTCTCAGTGTCATTGTGAGAATATCAATTGGTATCAGAGCCAGGCACTGCATAAGCTTAATCACCTAAGGTGTTCTTGGGAAATATATAATGGCCGGTGGTGAAGGTTTTTCTTCCAACAAAGCTCCTCTGTTCGATGGAACAAACTATTCTTTCTGGAGGCTCAGAATGCAGACCTATCTCTATGCATTGGGTTATGACATTTGGGAATCTGTTGAAAATGGATACACCACTCCCACTGTTCCTCCAACAGATGCGGCTGAAAAGAAAAAGTTTGAGAACAACTCGAAAGCCAAGAATGCTATTATGTGTGGATTGGTCGACAGTGAGTTGATACGCATCATGAACTGCAAATCTGCTAAAGACATATGGGACAAACTACAAAGCATTCATGAAGGAGACAGACAAAATCAAGGAAGCTAAGCTGCAAACACATCGTGCCCAGTTCGAAGCATTAAAGATGACCGATGATGAGAACATAGAAGCTTACATGTTGAGAGTAAACGAAATCATCAATGCAATAAGAGGACTGGGGGAAGAAATGGAAGATGTTGTTGTTGTGAAGAAGGTCGCGAGAACTCTCAACAAAAGGTTTGATGCAAAGGTTTACGCCATAGAAGAAGCAAAAGATTTAAATTTTTTTAGTATGGATGAAATGCATGGTTCTCTAACGGCTTATGAAATGAGGATTGGACAAACTAAGCCCTACGACAGAGAAGCGACCTTCCAAGCACGAGAAAAATGTAAAATCTAAACAAGAGTCGAGAGGAAGAAGAATCTCGAGATGAAAATGAAGCAAACTTTGTTAGGAAATTAGTAAAGGGAAAAGGAAAGTACGAGAGGTAAGTTGTCGTTCAAATGTTTTAAGCTGTGGAGGCATCGGGCACTTTGCGACAAAATGCCCAATGAAGGAGAAAAATAAAAATGATGAAGGAACATATCCGAAAGAAATGTACTGGAAAAAGAAACCGCAGTTTAGAAAAAGAAGCTTCAAGAAGAAGAGTTTCATTTCCCAGAATATCGATTCTTACGAAGACGAGTTCCGGTGAGGAATCGAGAAGAAGAAAGCTGGTGAAGCCCTATTCATGGCTTTTGAAGAACAAACAAGCGAGGAAACACAGGAGTGTGAAGAAAAATTAGAAGATGAGGTTGAGATAGATCCGGAAGGTGAGTTAATTGTCTGCTCTTGAAGAGTTAAGTGCGAGAAAGGAAAAGAAATAAAAATATTACAAGAAAATTTGAGGAGGCCAACAATGTAATAATAAGTTTGAAAGTACAAACTGAAGAATACAAGAAAAGGTCTGAAGATGTTGAAGCTCAGTTGACCGTGAAAATAAATGAGAGCAATAAACTGGAAGAGGAAATAGTTGGATTAAGGCTGCAGCTAGAAGAAATGAATTGAAAACTGAGATGTCATCAAAAATTTGAAGACAGTTTTGAGAAACTGAACAAAATGTTGAATAATCAAAGGCCCACTGGTATCAAGTTTGGCTTGGGCTTTGATGAAGGAGAAACCTCAAAGGACTCAAAGGTCTGTAATAGTAGATCCAGTAAATAATAAAGACAAGATTAGAGTTGATCAAGATAAACCGTATCATGCAAAAGAAAACAACAAATCCAAGCTCGAAAGGAGTGCTGCAAATGATGGATTCACCAAAGTCTCTCATCAAAGAAGAAGAAGACCCATGGCTCCTACCTCCACATGGCAACATCCATTTCCCGGTACACTCGTTCCTTTTATGGTTATTGTTTTAAGTGCAATGCATATGGTCATAAAATTTCTAGTTGTAGATATAATATAGAACAAAGAAATTTCACTAGCAGAAATAATTTTTCACCTCCGATAGATTATGTTTGTAGAATGTTATAACTGCCATAACTTCGGCCATATTGCAAGGAATTGTCGTAGCTCTTTTGCAGGAAATAAATACCAGGGAAGAAAGTTTCGATCAACTGGATCAACACAGAACAGAAAATTTCCCGAAAAACTGTCACAGCACAATGAAAGGGAGAAGGTGAAGAAAGTAACCAGATCTGCTGTCAAAACTCAGTGGAAAGAAAAGGGACAACCGAAGAAAGACAAAGAATCCCTGATCGTTCAAACAGCTCTCAAAGCACAGAATAAATCTGCTCCCTGGATTCTAGACAGGTGGATGCTCCGATCACATGACGGGAGACAAACGAAGTTTGATAAGCTGCAAGACATACGAAGGTGGTTCTGTGAAATTCGAAAACAATGATGGAGCAAAGATAGTGGGTAAAGGATCAGTTAAGTTAAGTGACGGTAAAATCAACTCTAAGGAAGTTCTTTTTGTGGTAGGACTGAAACATAACCTACTGAGTGTAAGTCGATTTGTGACGAGAGGTCATGAAGTAATTTTCAAGAAGGAGGGTCTGTGAAGTAAGAAAGACAACAAATGGAAAGTTAATAGCCACTGGATGGAGAACTTCGGAAATTTGTATACTCTCTCGGAGACTTCGGAGGGAGCTTGCTTGGTTGGACAGGAAGAAGAAAAGCTGGTTGTGGCATAAAAGACTCGGTCACATAAGCTTTGATAATCTGGTAAAAATCAGCTCGAAAAGAGCGATAAGAGACATACCCACTATTGGCAAACCATCAAACAACATTTGTGAGTCATGCCAAAAGGGGAAGCAAACCAGATCTACCTTCAAAGCAAAAGAGTACTTCACAAGCAAGCCATTAGAACCGATTCACACTGATTTGTGTGGTCCCATGAGGACAGAAAGCATAAATGGATACAAATATTTTATGTTGTGTATTGATGATTTTTCCGAATGACATGGGTACTCTTTACGAAACAGAAGTCGAAGCCTTTGAGATGTTTAAAACCTTCAAAAATCTTGTTGAAAATCAATCCGGAAAAAGAATTAAATGTTTGAGATCTGATAGAGGAGGAGAGTTTATTTCAAATGAGTTTGCTGAATTACGTGAAAAACATGGAATAAGAAGACAGTTCTCAGCAGCAAGAACACCTCAACGAGAATGGAGTAGTTGAAAGAAAGAACAGAACTGTGCAGGAAATGGCAAGAACCATGTTAAGAGAGAGCAAAATTGCTGACAGATTACGGAAAGAGGCGGTTCATCACTGCGGTCTACATTCAGAATAGATGTATGTTGAGGCCGCATGAAAACAAAACACCATATGAACTGTGGTTTGGCAAAAAGGCTACAACAAAGTACTTCAAAGTGTTCGGCAGCAAGTGTTACATTAAAAGAACTGAAAGCAATCTTGGCAAGTTTGAAGACAGAGTCGATGAAGGAATATTCCTTGGGTACTCAACTAAAAGCAAATCCTATACATGCTACAACAAAAGACTTAAGAAAATAGTGGAGAGTGCGGATGTGAAGGTTGATGAAGGTGGGAAACAAGAAATCAGCAATAATGAAAACTACCCAACCTATGAAGAATTTATTGAAGAAGATGAAGATCAAGAAAAATAAGAGAGACAGAAATCAGATTCAGAGGACTTAGAAAGAGATGAAAATAGAAAATACGGAACGAGCGAGTTGGCGAGAAAAATCATCCCAAAGAAGCAGATTATTGGGGACCCTACGGTTGGCATTCGGACAAGAAGAAGAGTAGTAAATAACTATTCTCTGTTATCCGGTATTGAGCCCAAGAATATTATTGAAGCAAGCACGGATGAAAGTCTGGATGGAAGCGATAAATGAAGAACTAGATCAAATTGAGAAAAACAAAACACGGGAATTAGTACCAAGGCACTGAAAATAAAAACATAATTGGTACTAAATGGATATTTAGAAACAAATTGAATGAAGATGGACAGGTGGTAAGGAATAAAGCAAGATTAGTCTGTAAGGGATATGCCCAAGTTGAGGGGATTGATTTTGAAGAAACTTTTGCACCCGTGGCCAGACTTGAAGCAATAAGACTATTTTTGGCTTTAGTTGTTCATAAGAACTTCAAGGTTTATCAGATGGATGTAAAATCAGCATTTTTGAATGGAAATCTTGAAGAAGAAGTATATATTGAACAGCTTGATGGTTTTCAACTTTGTGATAATCCTGACTTTGTTTGCAAGCTGAAGAAAGCATTGTATGGCTTGAAACAAGCACCTAGAGCTTGGTATGCAAGGTTGGACAACTATCTCACTAAGCAAGGATTCAAGAAAGGTATGGTGGATAGCAATTTATATGTGAAAACTAAAAATGGCAATTTCATTGTTCTAGTTGTTTATGTAGATGATATAATTTTTGGGAGTAGCAATGATGAATCATGCAAAGACATAGCAAACAAAATGCAAAAAGAGTTTGAAATGTCTATGATAGGTGAACTTTCATATTTCCTTGGATTACAAGTTAATCAAACTGAAAAGGGGATCTTTATTTCTCAAATTAAATATGTGAAAGAAATGCTGAAAAAGTTCACTATGGAAGATAGTAAGCCAGTGAGCACCCCCATGACAACAAGCTGCAAGTTGAGCAAGGATGATAAATCTCCGGATGTTGATCAAACAATGTACGAGATCAATGATTGGGAGCTCTTTGTGTTTGATGACCACTAGACCGGATATCTTACAAGTTGTTTGCATGGTTGCAAGATTTCAGGCTAGCCCAAAAGAGACTCATGTGACAGCAGTGAAAAGGATTTTTAGGTATCTCAAAGGTACTATGGAGTATGGGCTGTGGTATCCAAAAGGAAAAGACTTCACTCTCTTTGCATACTCTGATGCTTGATTGGGCGGGATGCATTGATGACGAGAAAAAGCACAAGTGGAGGAGCATTCTTTCTTGGAGACAAATTGGTTGCATGGCACGGTAAGAAGCAAGAATCAGTCTCTTTATCCACAGTCGAGGCCGAATACATTGCAGCTACTACATGCTGTACACAAATACTATGGATGAGACAAACATTGAAAGATCTAGGTATTCACTTCAATGAGCCCATTTCAGTCAAATGTGACAACACTAGTGCAATCAACATTTCAAAGAATCCGGTCATGCATTCCCGCACCAAGCATATTGCAATCCGGTATCACTTCTTGAAGGATAAGGTTGCGAGAAGGAGAGGTTAGATTGGAGTTTGTTCCCACTACAGAGCAAGTAGCAGACATATTCACCAAACCTTTACCAAAGGAAGTATTTGAATACCTTCGGAAAAAGTTGGGAGTAGTCACACTTCCCAAGCACTGACTAGCTATGGGAAATACATTCTCAGGGGGAGCATTCAAGTTATTTATGCTTGAGAATGTTGTGCATAGACTCAGGGGGAGTCTGCAGCAGCCCTTTGGCATTATTGGCAAAGGGGGAGAAGAATTTGAGCAAGGCTACAAAGTGTTGCCAACAATTCCAAAGGGGGAGATTGTTGAGCAAGGTGCAGCAAAAGCAGTGCAAAAGGATTGTAATTGTTGTCAACACAGACGAGTGATGCGGTTGAAGCGGTTCGGAGGTCAGTCAGATCAAGTGCAGAAAATCTCAAGAAAAACAGAAGGGACCCAGATCCAAAAATTTGCAGAAAAAGACAAGGAAGAAAACTGTCGCGATATCGCGACATGGTTCCTGTCGCGATTTCGCGACATACCGGAGGAGAGAGAAAATCCATAAGAAAATGTCACGATTTCGCGACATATCCGAGGAGAGAGAAAAAGCATGCCAAAATGTCACGATTTCGCGACATGTCTGAGGAGAGAGAAGATGCAAGTAAGATTGTCGTGATTTCGTGACATGTCTGAGGAGAGAGAAGATGCAAGTAAGATTGTCGCGATTTCGCGACATGGTGAGAGAGAGAAAGTGCATTGAAAAATGGTCACGATTTCGTGACATATCGGAGGAGAGAGAATGTGCAAGGAAAAATGTCACGATTTCGCGACATGCTTGGAAGGAACGAAGCCAAATCGAGAAACTGTCGCGATTTCGCGACAAGTTTGAAGCAAAGGCACCAAGGATGAAAAATGTCACGATTTCGTGACACATCGGAGGAGAGAGAAAGTTGATGAAGAAGTTGTAGCGATTTCGCTACATGTCTGAGTTTCGCCAGCATAAGCAAAGAAAAAGCACCAAGTAAGAAAAGCGTAGCGATTTCGCTACATGGTCAAAGTGCAAGGCAGAAAGATGTAGCGATTTCGCTACAGGTTGAAAGTGCAAGATAAAATGGTGTAGCGATTTCGCTACAAGTTGAAAGTGCAAGGTAATTTGGTGTAGCGATTTCGCTACAGGCTGAAAGTTCATAGAGCAGAGGTGTAGCGATTTCGCTACAGGCTGGAAGTGCATAATGCGAAGGTGTAGCGATTTCGCTACAGGTTAGAAACAAATGTTGGAAAGGTGTAGCGATATCGCTACACGTTGGAGTTTCAATAGCAAGCAAAAAAAAAAAATTCTAAGGCAAAAATGATGTAGCGATTTCGCTACATGTAAGGTTTTTTGCGGCTGTATGGAGTAAAAATTGTACGGATGCCAGAAGCGTCGCGATTTCGCGACAGGGTGAATGAAAAGCCGTTGCAAGCCGAAAACGTCGTGATTTCGCGACATCTATGAAGATGACGTCAGCAAAACCAAAATGTGTCGCGATTTCATGACAGGGTGAACGAAGAGCCATTGCAAGCCGAAAATGTCACGATTTCGCGACATCTATGAAGATGACGTCAGCAAAACCAAAATGTGTCGCGATTTCGCGACAGGATGAACGAAGAGCCATTGCAAGCCAAAAATGTCGCGATTTCGCGACATCTTTGAAGATGACGTCAGCAAGTCAAAAAATGTCGCGATATCGCGACAAGTTGCTAGAAAAGCCGTTGCAAGCCGGAAGCGTCGCGATTTCGTGACACCTTAGCGGATGACGTCAGCAAGACAGAAAATGTCGCGATTTCGTGACATGTTTCCAGAGAAGCCTCATGAAGCCAAAAATGTCACGATTTCGCGACATCTTAGAGGATGACGTCAGCAATACCAAAAATGTCGCGATATCGCGACAAGTTGCCAGAGAAGCCTCAGGAAGCCGAAAGTGTCGCGATATCGCGACAAAGTTGAGGATGACGTCAGCAAAGCGAAAAACGTCGCGATATCATGACAGGTAATGTTTTGGCGGGAAAAATTCAAAGACACATGCATTGTGACAGGTGTCAAAAGGCGCCAGTTACGAAAAGTTAACCAGAATATCAAGATCTGCAATTAACTGGAGTTACAAGTGAGAGTTCCAAGACATGTGCATTTAAGAAAAGAACGGCTATTGCAGGGCCGTGATACAGCATGACTGGGAAAGGTGGCAGTTACATGGGAAGCTACGGAACTAAACTTTAAAGACAGAACAGCTGTCACAGGGATGAGTATACCGAGAATCACGTTTAAAGAGAAATTAATTAACAGGTTGCGTATATCAAGAAATCATAGTCGCGTGCAGAAGTAAAAGGTAGCACAGAATTCAAAAGAGAAGAAAGAAGAATAACAGAGCGCCGAGATACGCAAAAAGCCTGTCAAGATACGCAGAAAAAGGTTGTCAGAAAAGGCCGTCAGAATGTACAGAGAAGAATGTCAGAACTGGACAGAAAGAAAGCGGCTAAATGGCAGAACGTGTCAGAGAGGGTTTGACACATTGTTCGTAGCCGAAGATGCATGAAAAGTTGGAGGGAAAGTTGAACCGTTCGAAATCGAGCCGTTCGAAGAAATCAAGCATAAAAGGATCGAGTTGGCATAGTGACAAGGTTACTGCGACTGTGTTTTTATTGTGAATTTTAAAAGGTCTCAGTAAGTAAGGGTGCTGTAAGAAAACAGCCTTGGATAAAAACCTGCAATTCCATTGAAAATTCAAGAGAGAGGTTTTAGATTTGAAAAGAAGATATTGAGTCTCTAACAATTCTCTCTATGCTTACGTGAGATTTTTGTATGTGCTATAGACCGATAAGGGTCTTGCAAAAGAGAAGGCATTTTTATGTCCATTTATCTTAGCAAAATAGAAATCCAAGTTGGTGCTTGGATAAAGGGGTTGGTGCTCCTATCTGTTGCAGCGAGATAAATCGGGGGTTGGTGCTCCTTCCGGTGGGTCCTTGGTAAACAATTGTAAATATTGAATCCTTGCAAAGACTGGATTTGGATTGAAGTCCAAACAGTCATTCTTTGAGGAGTAGCCACATCGGTGAACCTCGTAAAATTCTGTGTTGTGTGATGCTCTTGTGTGATACTTGCATTATCTAGTTTCAAGCTTGCATCATTAGTTTTAAAAGTTGCAGATTTAAGTTTTTAAAGTAGTTACACTGATTCACCCCCCCCTCTCAGTGTCATTGTGAGAATATCAAAAATTACAAAGGCTAGACGCACAACATTTATGTTATGGAGAAAGCATCATGAAAAAAGGTGTTACCGAATGAAATGAAGAGCTTGGCAATTACAAGTTGAAGAGAAAGAAGATGAAATGTGAATGCATGATTGGAAAAGGAAGCATTACGAAACCAAATGAGCGGAAAGCAAATGAAGAGTTGTTTCAAAATTTTAACTGCCCATTCAAATTCATGAAAACGGGTCGAAGATTTTTGGCAGCGAATGCATGTTGGAAATTTTTTTTTTTAAGAAGCATCTCCTCCCAATTTGTTGGACTGCACCAATTTTCACCATTGTAATTAGTTGAAGCAATGTATTCTACAAGTATATTCATTTAAAATCTTTCATGTTGGTAATATATTGGAATTTTTTAATAAGTTTTATGCATGCGGATTGTAAAAGTTTTATTTTAATATATTGTGTTTTTTTCCTTAGAATATTGCATCACATTAATATTGGACTATGTGAAGACAAGTCAGATTAATGTTGGTTTAGTGTAGGGTATTCATTTATGCCAATTATGGTCAAACTTTTAAAAAATTTAGTGACTTGTTCCTTTATTTTATTTGCTCAAACCCTAGCCTTTTACATATTTTTTAATTGCATCAAATACAAAATACAAAAAATTAAAAATTAAAACCCCGAAAATAAATATATTGATTTCAAAATTAAAATTAAAATTCTCATTTTATGCAAGTTCACATTTTTAATGAAAATTTGAGTTTTAAACTTTGCACATTTTTCCAAATAATCAAATTAATTTCACCTGGAAGATGTTCCTAATGATGCACCGAAGGATGAAGCAAAGGCTACCATGTTGGAAACCGTTGCCACTTCTGCGATGCTTACTAAAATTCCTCTCTAAGAAAGGATGGGGTTTCACCTGTTGCTGGTTTCTTTTCGTTCCTTCGGTCTGAAGTATTTGGTCTAGTTGTGTCCTGCAGGCTTCATTAATGTTTATTTTTGCTCGTTTCTGTTCAAGGTTGATTACTTTTTGATTTAGCAGGATTACTACCTCTCTTTTGTGTTCCTTTATGTTCTCTTCTTGGGTTCCTCTTCTTGTCTCACTGTTGTACAAGGCGTTAGGGTGCCTTTCAAATGCCCTCTTTTGATAAATAAAAAATTTTAACTTACCAAAAAAAAATAATAATTTCATTTTATGAAAAGTGAAATTTCAATAAATTTCAAATTTTCAATAAATTGAATAATTTATATGATATTCAAAGTTACATTGCAAAGTTAGATTTAGTCATTCCATTTTTATTTTCAATCAAATCTTAATAATCAAAGATAAAATTGGCGTAACAAAAGAAGATAAAATTTGGTTAACAAAAGAAGATAAAATTTAGTTAACAATCAAAGATAAAACTTGTTTAACAATCGAAGATAAAACTTATTTAACAATTGAAGATAAAATTTGATTAACAATTTGAGATAAAATCAATTAAAATCAAAATTTCAAAGATTCAAATCAAATATTTATCAAATTTCGAAGGTTGTTAGTTGGTCAATAATTTCATTTTATTCACAAATTCCATGAACAAAAAAAATCATTGCAAATCAAATCAATACCAAAACAAACCCCTTATTAACAGGTATATGCAACATTGAGGTATCCAATTAAATTTTAGCATTTCACATTTTTCACTAAGCATTGCAAGCAAGTTTAACACATTAAACAGAACCTTGGGGAAATTACAAATATTTTCTTGCAATAAAGGATATCCAGGAAGAATCTTGATTGTGAGTATAATTTTATAATTGGACAAAAATATCACTCAATAGAATTGGTGCTAGAAGGAGGGCCTACTCCAAAGGTAATTGATTCGATTTAAGAAGTTCTTTGTAAGTTGCTCACATTTATTGTTGGAAATTCTCTAACTCATGATGTATTGATTCTAACCTTTTATAGATTGAGAATTTTTCTTATTGTTATGGTTTAATTGATGTATTATTAATTAACACTTGTTTTTATTATCAGAACTGGAATCGAAATCCATAATCACAAGATCTAAGGCTTATGAAGAGACTATTTTCCATAGCATTTCTCCTACAATAAGGATCAGAAGGTCTAAGAGTCAAACTATTGTTATTCTACCCAATAGTGATTCATCTCTACCCATCATCCCATTTATTACTCCACTAGTAATTTCAATGGCACAAGTAGGAATTACCTAAATATAAAAATGATATAATTAGAATTGTTGAAGAGCATATTCAAGCTTACAAATATGCAAATATTAGACTACAATTTGAACATGAGTATGTTGCTTCTAGAATGTTTCCACTTACTCTAGATGAAATGGTATATGATTGGTACATTATTTTACCTACCAATTCCATTATATCTTGGGCTCAGTTGAAAATTTCTTTCGTGAATCAATTTAGGCTATCCATAGATCCGACTATAATTTATCATCAATTTGCTTCAACTAGAAGAGAGCCTAATGAACCTTTGAGATTGTTCAATACTCATTTCCATAAGTTGTATAACACGTTGGTTTTTCCTTATACTCTTCAAGAATTTGTGGCCATACAGATGTACTTTAGGGTCTTGGACCTTTTAACATCTATGTTTGTAAGGAGAGCTCCTCAAATCACTACCCTTCCCATGGCATACAATGAGGCTTTGTAGAACAACAGTTGATACCACAAGATTTTGGGATAGGATAGTTGCCTTCCATAGGATAGCTAGGTTCCTATAATCAAGTGCCTATGATCAATCAATATTTGTCTCAATAAATACCTATGTTGAATGCCATGTCATTCAACAATTTCAATTTGCCATACAATCCACCTATCACGCCCACTTATCCTACCACTCTGCTATATTTATAAAATCAATTCACCACTCATAAAATGGTTGAAACAAATGCTTAAACTATACCTACATTATTTAATACAACACCCACTCCAAATGCTTCAACATTTCATTAAAACAACACAACATTTCCATAGGTTGTCCAAAATCAAAGTTTGCCAAGTTTTCTAAATCCCATGGCCACTACAAGTAACACAACCAATCAAACTGCCGTAGGATAAAATAATGAACCTAATTCTCAGGTAAACGATCTACAAAGGATTATTCAAAACTAAATAGTGACATGGTTCAAATACAAAAACAATTACCTCAAAATTCTTATCAAAATAGAAATTTTAGTTTTCAAAGAAAACAATGGAGTACTCATCTGAACAATGGAGGAGTAACTAGTCCCATGCTTAATCAAAACAATGTTACCACTAGTTCCAATCAAACCAACACAATTGTTTATATTTCAGAGTTGGCTTTAAATAATTGGTGTAGGGTACATTTTATGGCCCAACACAATGATAATGAGTGTCTTGAATTCAAAATAGCACTGGATATTCTAAAAAAAGATATGGATAACATAGAAATTATTTTAGATGAAGATCCTTCCCAACAGGCTAGCACTAGCAAAGGGGAAGAATCAGTACTAGTTTTTGAAACATTTGAATCAGCTAAAGAATATGAAGAATGGTATGATGGGTCTATAGAAGAGGAAATTCAAACCTTAAGGCAATTAAAAAGGGGAATCATAATTACAAGCATAGGAGTAATATTAAAGCTCCTTTTACTTCTACTCCCGCAAATAACACCATCATTCCTTCTAACAAACGGTCTAGTAACAATCCTATGCCTCTATCTAAATTTGATATGCCTCAACCACCACATGATAAAATTGCTTATAATATTATGGAGGATCTAAAGAAAACAAAAGTGAATATATCTTTATTTGATGTTGCTAAGTTGACTAATCAACAAGAACTTTTGGTGCAGGATTTTGGTAATCAAAGAAAAAATGAAGCTCCAAAAGTTGTGGATGTACAATTTACTTCATGAAGGGACAAAGGAGAAGCTCCTCCCTTTATTTTGACCATGAGAATTGTAGGTAGAAATTTGCATAATTATCTTGTTGATTGAGGAGCATTTGGCAATGTCAAAAATTGGGTTTGAAACCCGTACCTTCTAACAGAATAGATGTTCAATTGGATAAATTTGAAGTTCATGTGGTTGGAATGTTTAAGAATGTTCACATATAGCTAGCCTCAGAACCTAGGATACAATAATATATTGATATACATGTTGTAGACATACCTAGTAAGTATAGAATTTTGTTGAGTAGAAATTGGTCGAGGAACTTAAACGAATATATGGCCACCAATTTTTCACATATGTGGCTACCATGGAAGGGTGTTGCTAATCAAATCATAATTGAAAGAGAACCTATACTCAAGGATTCGATCACTGAATATAAAAAAACCAATGAAATTAATTACAATGAGTTTGAGTTAGGTGTCTACACTTTAGAAATAAAATTGGATGTAGGTGAGTCTAAAAATGAAATACCATCTATTAATTCAGTTAAGGATGAAAATCTTGTTTGGATGATTAAATTTGATGGATCTAAATCCAACCAAGGTAGTGGAGCTGGTGTGGAATTTATTAGTCCTAAAGGTAAGTCATCTCTGGCGGCTTATAGATTATAATTTTCTTGCACTTGTAATATTGTAGAATATGAGGCCTTAATATTCGATTTGCAGTTAGCCTTAAAGAAAATTATCAAATATTTAAAAGTGCTAGGATATTCAGAATTGGTTGTTAAATAGGTGAAATACCAATACACATGTCATGATAAAAGGCTAATTCATTACAAAAATAAAGTTAGGGATTTTATTGATGAGTTCCATGCTTTCAATATTTCATTGATTTCTAGGGAGAACAATCAAATCATTGATTCTTTAGTTGTCACAACAGGCACTCTTAATCCTATTGATAATAGGAGGCTAAATAATTTTTCAATTGATTTGATACTCTATCCTTCTATACCTGACAATGTGAAAACTTTACAGGTATTTGAAAGCGACAAGTGTATTTTTTTATTTTATAACTAATTTAGGCATTTTTTAAAATCAAGTGATCGATGAGGATGAGAGATTGCAAGAAGATGACAACGAGGATTATGAGGTAACAAAGAAAATCAATGTGATTCCTAAAGGTATAGTTTCTCTCAAAAAACTTTTTGATATGGATTATAAAAGCAAAAGTTGTAATAAAGCCTCACCCTCATAGGATGCTTATAATTCTATTGATCTTGGGATTAGTAAAGACCTTCATAATGTACTCATAGGAAAGTCTTGCACTCATCATGAGCAAGAAGGAATAATTCAGGCTTTGAAATATTACGTTGATGTAATAGCATGGAGTTATGAGAATTTAAAGACTTATAATGAAAATATCATAACACATACTATTCTTTTAAAGCCAGATTCCAAATCATTTAGATAAAAACAAATACCAGTTAACCCATTTCTAGAGCCTCTTATACAAAATGAGGTTAAGAAATTATTGGATGCTAATATTATCTTTCCAATCAAACACTCTACATGGGTAGCAAACATTGTACCAATTAGGAAGAAAACAAGTGAAATACATTTGTGTATTGATTTTAGGAATCTCAATAAGGATTCATAAAAATATAACTATCCTTTGCCTTCTATTAAACAAAATTTTCAAATGGTTAATGGTTCTGAGATGATGTCTTTTCTTAATGATTATTCTGGATATAACAAAATTTTTATTGACCGAAAAGATAGAATAAAAACTGCTTTTACCACGAAGTGGGGTAACTTGATTACAGAAGAATACCTTTTGGATTGGTTAATGTAGGTGCCACATTTCAGAGAGCCATGGATTTGCATTTAGATATTTGATAGGTAAATGCATAGTAATTTATGTTGATGAAATTCTTGTTTTCTCAAAGAATAGATCTAACCACGTTAATGATTTGAGAAAATTTCTTCAAAGGTGTAGAGAACATGGCATTTCCCTAAATCCTAAAAAGTGCATTTTTGGAGTAACTGTTGACAATATTGTCACATTCCACCAAGGGGCAGAAAAATTAGAACTTTGTATGATATTTGTTTTGGTTGAAAGTTTTCTTTGTTTATAAGTTATAGCAATTTTGTTTTCCCTATCGCCCCCTGGTGGACAAATGAAAAGAAAAGGACTTCGGGCCCGAAGCGCTTCAAATCATCACTTTGGGCAAGAAGTTGGCCGAAGATACAAAGATAACGCTTCGCACCCGAAACATTTTTGACAGCCGCTTCGGGCGAAAGTTTTGCGAAGCGGCATCCAAACAACTTCGCCGAGGAAGAAAAGATAGGCCGAATCAGCTAAGGCAAGGAAATTACTTCGGGCCCGAAGTATTTCTAAAATCCACTTCGGCCAGTTTTCACCCGAAGCAGTAGAGGTCGAGAAAGTGTTTCGACCGAAACTCTCCCGAACCACCTTTTCAAAAGAAGATCGGCCCGAAGCATTTTTCCCGACCCGTCAGCGAAGCGATTTTGTCGGCGAAGCAGCGAAGGATAGAAGGAGATCGGCTTCGGCACCCCTCACCCCCGAAGTAATTTTGCGAAGTGAAAATCAGCGAGGCGCTTCCCAGGAATGCTTCCCAAGTTGGGCATTTCTCGAGGCAATCAGAGAGCCTCATAAATGCATATTTTCTTGCCCGATAAGCCCGCTGCTCATTTTTGGCAATTGGATGCGAAGTATCAGTCCGAGAAAGAGAGCCCGGCAAGCATGGCCGCCACTCGAGCACCGCACCTGCAATCCGAGGACACCCAGGTGGCTCATTTAATGCATCTTTCCCCGGTTGACTCGGTCACCATTACTAGTTTTGGTAGCCGATTTGAGAGATCATCCGCAGCAGCAGCGAGGAGCCGATTTCTCAGGGCCCGAGGGCGTACTCCGCCATTTTGTAATAATGATTCAGAGGGCCGGGTCCTCTATAAAAACCCAGGCTTTGCAATGTAAAAGGGGGGGAACTTTCTGCTAGAAAGTTGTTGTAACTTGATGTCCTGCGTCTAATACTAAAGATCTTTTATGCTCCATTTCTCTCTTTTATGCTGCCTTCTGTGCTTAATTCTTTTGTCTGTCTGCATTCGTATACTGAGACTCTAAATCCTGAATCCGGTGTGCGATTGAGGACTGTACCCTAAAATTCGCCCTGAAGGATACATAGGAGAGGAAAAACGTCCCTGTTGCTTTCTTTTATGCTGCCTGGTGGATCGAGGTTTTTGTTATTCCCTCGCCTCAATCGCTATTACTCTGAACCCTGAATTTTAGCGAGAGAGAGAGGAGAACCCTGCGAACCCATCCAGAGGATACATAGGAAGGTCGACACTGCATTTCATTCGTCTATTCTTGGTGTTCTTTGCTGCTATTCAAGTTATTAGTGAGTGATCGTGCTTCCTATTCTTCCCCACCTTGAATCATCAATCTCTAACCCTTACCCCTTTTTATTTCTTTCTCTAACCCGAACTCCTTTTATCTCTTTCCTGCACTCTTATCTCAACCCCAAAAGTAGATTAGTATAGGAGCCGGCCTTTCTCCGAAGATTGGCACGAGGGGCATCTCTTCCTCTCGGCCTTTCAATGTTGGTCGTAGGTCCAGGGCGCGCAAACCCACCGAAAGTCCTTTCCTATGCGGATTTGATGACCAACAGTTTTTGGCACACCCGGTGGGACTCAAAGTCCCATATTTGAGAAAATTTCTAACCCGTCTTCACCGGAGCCAGTAGTTCTAACAAGTCCCCGGTGAGACCCGGTCAGTCTCATCCCCTGAGTAGTAGTGAGAATCGATGCTCTCATTACTAAGAGACTCTTAGCATCTGGCGACTCTGTTTTACCCGAGAATCTTTAAGTCGTAAAGACCAGTACCAAAGCTTGTGCCTTCATGCAAACAAGATGGAGAGTTAGGAATAGAGGAGAGGAAACCAATTTCTTTGAGCTTGATATTGACGCCTCTGGGGAACGCTCTAGGCTAGTTACCCCCGAATATCTCTTACGCGGGACATCCTCGCAAGAGGCTGCTGTTGACGAGCAAGGCCTAACTTTCGATAGCACAATAGCTAGTTTTCCTCCGAATCCTCCCAATTCACCGAAGCATCCTAGTGCCTCCATTCCCTTTGGCCTTCCGACGAGTAACCCAAGAGGGACTTCGGGGACTTCTGTTCCACAGAACCCAGGCACAAGTATGGCACAACAACAACAACAACAATAGCAAATGCAGCAACAACCGCCACCCAGATTATTTCCAGCATGGAATTCTTCGTCACCGTTGAATCTTGCGGGCCAAGGGCAAGTTCCACCTGCTGCAATCAAAAAGCTCTCGACGTTCGACGAAATCGGGAAGACTGCTCTGGAGCATATCCAGGACATCATTTCCCTGGTGGCAATCCATGATATCACAGAAGAGCGAGTGATGGTGAAGCTCCTAGTTCTCTCCCTTAGAGGAAAACTCCTCTATTGGTACAGATCTCTGCCATCCGACACTATTACGGGATGGGACCAGTTAGCCGGGCAATTGATGCAAGGCTTCAACGAGTCCGCCGATCCAACTTCTCTTCTACAGCAATTCACTTCAATCCAAAGACATCCACAAGAAGAGATTGTAGACTTCAATGTTAGGTTCGCTCGAACCTGGCAAAGAGTCCCAGTTGGACTTCACCCAACTGACGAAGCCACGGCATACTACTTCCTTCGGGCCTTCAACCCTGATATCGGTCTTATGATAAGGTACTCCAATGTCAATACTTTTCCAGAGTTGTATGGGTTGGCCAAGAAAGCAGAAATGGACCTCATAGCCATGGGTAAACTCCCTCAAAGAATGCCAATGCCCATACTCCCCGAGTTCCTTCAAGCCCAGTATGCGAGCGCAGTCGCTCCATAGATTTTTGCACTCCCTGCATATCCGATCTCATCCTGGAACCCGAATCCTGTTGTGTCGCAGATCACTGCTCCACAGATACATTTCCCCACACTTTCAACTACGCCACCCACTATCACTCCAACATTTTTGATGTTGCCAGCACCCCTCCAACATCCTGCCCTGCCTTCGATACCGACTATGGCTTCTTTACCATCAGTTCCCAAGGTCGATGATATGCAAGCCAAGATATTGCAAGAAATGCAATCGTTAAATGCCACGGTGCAGACCTTGTCCAACGACATGACCGTTGTCAAGAAGAAGCAAGTGCAACAAGAGTTTCTACCAAGAAGGTCTTATCCCACATCGGCACTTACCAAAGATCAAGCGGTCCATCAAGGAAAAGCTTCGACAAGAAATGTTGCGATAGAAGAAGTCCCAAGCACTTTCGATCATGTATACTGGTGCTCTACATGTAATGATCCTCATGAGGAAAATACATGCATGTTGCATCAACACTACATGCAGACGCTAACAAGCAGTAGTCAAGGTGGTCAAGTCAACGTCATCAGACAATTGGATCAGAACTTGTCCATCGGCGAGGAAGAGCCAGTCGCGGTCCTTACCAGGGGAGGTAAAAGATCGATAGAGGTAGATGCTACTCAGATGGCTCCCTTGAAGGTACATGCTCGATTTGAAAAGGGACAAACATCCTCTTCGGCCCCGAGCGAAGCTCCTCCGCCAGCTCCAATCAAAGAAAAGGCCCAAAAGGCCACTGTCGAACCACCTCAGGTGGAGACCAAAGAATAGGCTAAGGAGAAGCTCAAGTTTCCCTCGCTCACCAAGCGACAAAGGGTCGAAGCGACAGAGCAATATCACACCAAGTACGAACCAAGAAAGGAACCTGAGGTGCATAGCTCCCCAGCCTACAACATTGTAGAAGAATTGAAGAGAATTTCGGCCAAAATTAGCTTGTATGATGCTCTGCAGCTTCCTGGACAAGTGGACCTGTTGCAAGAATCCTTGAAGAGGATTAATACAAAGAAGGCAGAACCACCCGCCCTAGTGCAGACCCTGTCCACGTCCATCATGAGAAAAAATAGACCACCACCGTTCTACCTATCCTTACAAATGGAAGGATATATCGTGCATAACTGTATGATAGACTCTGGAGCTACGACGACAGTAATGCCGAAGGCGGTATGCGAGGAGATAGGCATGGAATACACACGAAGTAGTCATGGAGTCCTCCAGTTGGATGGTATCCCAGTAAAGACTGTGGGTGTCATTAAAGACATTCCTATTCGGCTACATAAGACACCTCAAATCGTAGTCATACAAGAGGTGGTAGTCGTGGACCTTGAGCCTTACTTCGGCATGTGCCTGTCGAGGGAATTCACGGCAAAGCTGGGTGGATATCTGTCCATGGACTACACTCATCTGGAGATCCCCTTCAAAGGGAAGAAGGTGAAGATCTATAACGAAAAACCTTCTACGTTCCTGGTTTAGAAGGTGTCCGAAGAAGAGAGCAGTGGCCCTGTGCATACGATTGTGGAGGAGTTAGAACCAGTGGATTTGGTCCAGGAATCCCTCGCACAGTTGTGTTGTGAAGATGAATTTTCATTGGCAGATTTCAATGCCATGATAGAGACTGAGGTGGGATGCTACACCATCGCCAAGTTCGAGAAACCAGCTAAAATGGAAGGAAAGGTTTCTGCTCAAGAAGGACTATGGAAGTTGTTCTTCGACGGTGCCCGATGCAAGAACGGCATCGGGGCAGGAATCCTTCTGATTTTGCCGTCCGATGAGCAAAAGGAATATTGCTACCGATTGACATGGAGCTGCACCAACAATGCAGCAGAATATGAAGCCTTGTGCTTAGGACTCAAGAAAGTCGACAAGTTAGGCATAAGGCATCTTCAAATCTTCGAAGATTCCGAACTAGTTTGCAACCAGGTCACCAACAGATGCTCTTCAAAGAAGCACTATCTTAAATCATACCGCAATAGGGTATGGGACCTGTTTGACCAGTTTGAATCTCTCAATCTATAGTCTATTCCACGAGAAAAGAATCGACACGCAGATGTCTTAGCATCCATCGCAGCCCGATATTCTCTAGTGGATGATATGGTGCATAAGCCAAAGGCTGTAAGGATGATCTATAGACCCTCTGTCCCCGACAGAGATTTACACTGGCAAGTTTTTGACAACGACGAACAGATCATCAATTTCATGATCCAAGAAGCCGCTATAGTCGAAGACCGAAGCCCTGATGAGGAAGAATATGAAGGATTGGTCCAGTTGAAGAACAACCACGTTCCCAAGGGATTGATCATGCTTGAGAGCCTTTTCGATCAAAATGATCGATCGCTCTCTCACAGGATCCAGATCAGTGCACAACAATATCAAGATTTAGAACTGGAACCTGGGAAAGTAATAAAGGTCGGGACCGATTGTACTTCAAAAGAAAAAGAGCGGATCCGATGTTTGTGTAAAAGGTACCCAGATATCGTGGCTTGGTCTTATCATGACCTCAAGGGATATGATCGGTAGCTGATCCAACATACAATCGAATTACAAGAAGGGGCCAAACCTTTTCGACAGAAGCAAAGGTCGGTCAATCCAAAGATCGAGGTCCTGATGAAGGCCGAACTGTTAAAAATGCTCGAAGCAAAGATCATTTATCCTATCAAGCATTCTTCCTGGGTAGCAAACTTGGTCCTTGTCAGAAAAAAGAATGGAGACATCCGGTTATGCGTGGACTTCCACAACCTGAATCATGCTTCCCTCAAGGACCACTATCCTCTCCCACAGATCGATCAGATCTTGCATTCGATGGCTGGAGCTCAACGATTCTCCCTGCTCGACGGTTTCTTTGGATATAATCAAATCTGGGTCAGGGACGAAGACCAGCATAAGACCGCGTTCACAACCAAGTGGGGCACATTCGCCTACCAGCGGATGCCTTTTGGCCTCTCGAATGCGGGAGCTACTTTCCAGAGGGCGATGGACCTTGCTTTTGGTGAGCTTCTGAACAAGGTTATTGTTATCTATTTGGATGACATGACCGTCTTCTCCCGAAGGAGGGAGAACCACCCAGATCATCTTCAACAAATTTTTGAAAAATGTCGAGAATTTGGCATCTCAATCAATCCAAAGAAGTCAATCTTTGCAGTCAGCGAAGGAAAGCTGCTAGGACACGCAATTTTGGAAAAGGGTCTCACCATGGATCCTGACAGAGCCGAAGCTCTGATGAAGCTCCCAATCCCAGCAGATAAAAAGAGCCTTCAATATTTCTTCGGTCAGATTAACTTCGTAAGGAAGTTTGTCCCAGACTTCGCCCAGGTCATTAAGCCGATGTCTGAGCTTTTAAAGAAGGGCACAGAATTTGTCTGGATAGAAGAGAGGAGGAAAGCATTCAAAGAAATCAAGGCCCGAATTGTTTAGGCACCAGTCTTGATCAACCCCGACTACAGCTGAGATTTTATCCTGTATGCAATAGGAGAACCTGAAAGCTACGCCGCGGTCTTGACGCAAAAGGGGGAAGATGGAGAGGAACGTCCCATCGCGTTCCTTAGCCAAATAATCAATCCCCATGAAGAAAAGTACAATTTCATCGAGCGTCAAGTGCATGCAGTTATGAAGTCTCTCAGGAAATTCAAACAGTTCATTTCTCAAAGTCGAACCACAGTCTTCGTCATCCACCCCGATGTGCGTAGTTTTATTATTCAAGGGGAACTGGGAAGCAAGAGAGCTGGTTGGGTAAGCAAAATTCAAGAGTTCGATATTGAGATCAAGCCCACCAAGCTAGTTCGCGGTCGTGCACTATGTCAAGAGCTGGCGAAGAGCGCGACGGCTGAAATGACAGACTGTCAGTCGAACGACTTGTCAACAGGAGAATGCCTCGCTAATCAAGAAGAGGCCAAGAAATATTGGGTCGGTGAGATAGTGGAATATTTCAACACCGGAAAATGCCCCTCGCATCTGAATGCTTCACAACGAAGACATTTCAGGATGCGGTCCGCCCGATACACTATGCGCCCAGAAGGCCTATTTTTTAGGAACATTGACGGCGTCCTCCTCAGATGCATAAAAGATGATGATAAGAGGAGAATCCTGGGTGAATTTCATTCAGGACTATCTGGAGGGCACTTTTCTGGAAGAGCGACGATGCTAAAAATAATCAAGGTGGGTTACTATTGGCCCACCCTCTTTGTCGATGCCTTCTCCGTTTGTCGAAGGTGCGAGCAATGCCAGAGATTCATCGGTCGAAGCAGAAATGCTTCGATGCCACTCCGACCGATACAAGTGGAAGCTCCCTTTCAGCAATGGGGACTTGATTTCGTAGGGGCCATATCGCCAAACTCCTCCACTGGGCACAAATTCATTCTGACTGTGACTGATTACTTCACCAGGTGGGCCGAGGCAGTCCCCACAAAACACGTCGATCAAGACACCGTGGTCACCTTCCTGGAAGGATTGATTACCCGCTTCGGCATCCCCGAAGCAATTATTACAGATAATGGTCCCGGTTTCATAGGCGCAAAAATCAATGAGTTCCTATACAAGTATGGGATATATCACAAGGTGTCTTCCAACTATTACCCCCAGGGCAATGGATTAGCAGAATCCACCAACAAAACCCTGTTGAGGATTCTGAGAAAGTTGATCGATCAAAACAAGAGAACTTGGCACCTCCTTCTGGATCGGGCCTTGTGGGCCGATCGGGTTTCTATCAAAAGGTCAATCAAGACTTTGCCTTATGCTCTGGTCTACGGCAAGGAGGCCATCCTGCCCACTCACATCGAGATCCCTGCATTACAGCTGCTAGAAGAAGATGAAGCTAACCCGATGGAAGAACGCCTGGTTCAGCTGCTACAACTAGAAGAGGAACATGAAAAGGCCTACCAGAACTTTGCACGACATGCTGAGGTCACCCGAGAATGGTTCAAAAGGAAATCATCCGATCGCACATTCAAAGCAGGAGACCTGGTATGGAGGTGGGATTCATGGAAGGCCAAGCCTGGGAATCATGACAAAATGGATGCGTTCTGGGACGGACCATTTGAAATAGTGAAAGTAAATTCGGCCAATTCCTTCATCCTCAAGGATGCGAATGGCCAAGTTTTACCAATCTCAGTCAATGGTCTTCACCTGAAGGCCTTCAATCACTGAGGTATGTACAGCTTCAAAAAAAAAAAAAATCTTGCTTTGTATATATTTTGTATATAGGATTTCAATGCTTTGTATATACTCTGTTCAAAAGATCGCGAAGAGCAAGTGCCGCTTCAACCGCAAAAGCTAGATTCCTGGCTTCGGCTTCACAAAGCGTGATCGAAATCACCTTCGAGGGGTTTCGGTCCGAAGTAGCCGATGAAAGGAGGTTCGCCGTGAAGCAGTTCATCCTTGTAGAACCAAACCACATGCAGATCAAGGACGTGCAAAATGCTTCGCTAAAGAAATGTGCCGAAGACATTTTCCAAAGTAATTCTTGGCGAAGCCCTCCTCAATGAAATGGGTTTCGGTCGGCGGTATTCATGAACCGAAGCAACAGCGTAGCAAAGGGGAACTTCGGGCCCGAAATGAAGAAAATCAGCCCAAAGAAGAGCTTCGCGATGAAGTATTTTTGCCAAACCCCGCTTCGGGGTGAACACATTTAATATGTACCCCGAGGAACATGCCGACAATAGCCTCAAAAGGGGACCAAAATAGACAAACCCAATGCAAAAGAGGTGGCACTCATCCCAAGGCAGTTCGTCAACCCAAAAGCCATGCTAAAACACCAGGTGGCAGTGATCCGCGCTCTCAATACAAAACCAAACTGCCAAATTGCATGGCCCCGCGTACGACGCCGCCATATAGCCAATCAGATGCCGTAGCGACACTTTCAGGCCAGGCCAACGAAGTAACTACGGTGGTTGCCATAAATTCCGAAGGTTGCCCTCCGAAACTATAAAATGCAGATGCCCGTTAAAGAGCAAACCATTTGCAAGTGTGAGGGTCGAGCCTGCATTCTGTCACCTCGAAGAGCCTCTGCATCAAGGGTTCCATAGTTCACTATGATTACCACGTCCTTTGTTTTGCGGTGCTGAACTCTTCCACATCACAAGTTATTCTGCTGCAATCGCTCACAATGGTAAGGAAGAACCCCACACGAAAGGGAAAAGAACCAGAGACGACGACTCCAGAGAAGGCGAGTGCCGTGGAAGAAAAGAAACAGATGCCCAGGAGGGTCAATCCTCCCCCACGCACAAGAAAACAAGTGGTTGAAGAAAGGGAAGAATCCGATGACGAGCCCAGCATAGAACCACCTGTCGATAAGTGGGCAAAAATCAGAGACCCAGAGCTCTCAAGAACCATGGCCGAGCTTCGGTATACCATCGATTTCATGAAAAGTAGGCTCTCAACAGAGAACAAGAGGGCCATGGCGTATTATTCCCACATATACTGGTATCTGGTCTTTCCTACACATCACTGCCCCGAGCTCATATACGCCATTGCTCAGAACTATCAGCCACAAACCAGGCAGGTGTTGGATGCCTCGGGTAAAAAATTGTTTTCCATTCTGCCGGAGGATGTGCAGGCGGCATTCGCACCGCAGCAAAGGCCACCAAAAGGCTATACCATTCGCAAGGTCAGCCTGAGCGAACAAATGGATAAGTTCACCGCTAATCCCTTCATTCTGAGTTTTTTGCGTGAAAGCCTCAAAAGCGGACTTCCTTCCGATAAGCGACCCCAGATGCCCCTGCCCCTGGAGGCCTTTAAGAACACAGACATATTCTCTATCATTGCATGGGTAGGGGGCTTGTCAAGCGATACTTTGGTATGCCCATGGCAGGTGTCGCTAGCCGAATGCATTTCCAGAGGAGAGTTCTACGCTCCCGACGCTTCACGGTCGAACACCAACCCAGTTTTCTTCGATTGGGCAGAATGGGTGGCCCAAAATCTGCATATGCGGTTGTCATCCATAAAGGAAGCTAGCAAGGAGCCTCACTTCCAGCCTTGTTCCTTCTTGGTTTGGCTCTTCTTCTTTCATGTACATAAAGCCCTTCCCCATTATGATGTTTCACCAGTCGACAAGGATGGGATTCCTTTGCCTGTATATCAATGGACCCGACTCTTGCTGAGGTCAGAGTCCTATTACCCCTTCAATCAGCAGTTTTTGGGACCTGCAATGCACATTCTGACAGGATCTAGCCCTCGGGTGCCTCTCGGCCTTAGAGATAAAGTGGTACTAGAGAGAAAATGGGATGTATTCCAATTGACACAAGGGCTTGTGATCCGCATTTTTGGCTTCACAGGGAAGCCCTTCTTGCTCCCCTTTTTCCCTTTGGAGTACCAATTTGCCCTGGAAGTTGCTCGACAAAGTGATGCGACCGACGAAACCTACGGCCACGGGCGGAAGTGGGCACACACTTGCGACTTCCCCTTCAAGATGGGAGTTATTGAAGTCTTTGCCCTGAAGTAGAACATATACCTGGAGGAGAAGCTCGCTGATTTTGGTCTGCTCCAAATACCACAGAGGTGGCTCTACGACCCATTGGGGGTGATGAGAGATCATTTGAAAAGCAAGAACTTCCATGCCTGTCCTCGCCCCAAAATCTTGGAGCAGAGGAATAACCCCAACGGCACGGACCTGGAGTGGCACTTAGAGGAGATGAGGACTTTGCCTCCTTGGCATGACTTCTATCCTATGGAGGTCGATTTCGACCTAGACCAGTACCCATTCCCAACTCCCGACTCCACTTTCTGGAGAAAAGCAAGGGACGATTTAAAAGAGGAGTTGAAGGACCGGGACGAGGAGCAGTTAAGAGAATGGTGGATTATGAGAGTCCATCGCCGAAAGATGAATTCTTACGGGCTTCTAACAATGGACAGGGAATTCGCAATTGTGTATCAGACCAACATTGGGTCTTGGAAACCCTTGTCCTTCGCCGATTTCGTTCCATCGGCCACTCCAAGTCCAGATGAAGGCCTCGAAAGAACTGATAATGTCCCCAAAGAAAAAGCAGCCAGGGCCACGCCTAAAGCTTTACCACAGAGTCCATCCAAATATCTCGAGACGACGATAGAGGAATCAGAGCACCCCCTCGAGAGGAGGAAAAGAAAGGAGCGAGAACCTACCCAAGCACCCCCAAACTTCCCAAAATGACCACGTACAGGCATGCCTAGCGCCCCTACCGAAAGATCAGTATCGGGTTCGGTCGAAGTAAACAACGAAGGAACTCCACCAAGTGCCGAAGCGATCCCAAATGTAGATGTCATCGACATGGAAGAACTCATGGAGGTCGTGGAAGCTGAGAGTACCAAGGCCTAGAAGGAACAAACACCAATCACCCAAGAAATCACCATGGCCGCTTTGCTAGGAGGGCACGCAGGTACGTTTTCTTCATCCTATGCTCTAGTTGCTCGTAAGTCTACCCCGACCCTGGCCAAAAGCTCTCACCAGTCCACCCTGCCTCCACAAGGTCAGTCACCTTCTCACGTCGTGTCCCTAACTACTCCCCCCGAGTCTTTCGGCCAGGACAAACCTGTCGAGGCCACTTCGCCCAGCCATACCACCAATCCTCCAGTCATCGACCAGGGCGAAGCCAATAGCCCAATGCCGAACCCCGAGGTCCATTCCTCCATTGTACATAATGTACTCCCACTCGCCGAAGCCCCTATCACCCCTGTTGTCGAACCTTCGGGTGAGGCTATCCCCTTCAACTCCTTATATTTGTTCAATCCCTCGGCCCTAGACCCAGCCGCATTCGACTCCGAGCTGTCCTCAATACGGGAGTCCCCCTTGGCCAAAAAACTCCTCCAAGCCCGACAGAACACAGAAAGAATGTTGAAAGAGGCAAGAAAGAAGAGAGGGCGTTCGCTCGCTCAAGTTGAGAAATGTGTCGTCTTCGACTTCGAGGCGGGAAAGATGCATAAAGTAAAGAAGATACCCAAAGTCCAGAAGCCCCTGGATGAAATGACTCCAGTAGACTATGAATATCAAGATAAAGAAAAGGACCTGGAGCATCTGAACGTGGACAAGGAATCCGCCTCTATGCACATTGGAATCGAGACCTTCAAGGCGCACGCCAACATTGCCAACAAGCGCAGGTTCGAAGCCGAGAGTGCTAACATCAAGCTGGAGGAGGAGCTAGCAAGGACTCGCTCCAAATTGGCAGAGGCCGAGGGGCAGTGCAAACTGATGCGAAAAGAAACACACGCCCTAAAGCTGCAGATAGCACAGCTGGAATGCACAGCTGAGAATCAGGCACAAAGGCAGATCAAAAATGATTTGAGGGTCAAGGAGCTTGAAAGTAGGATCTTGCAAGCTCAGATCTAGCTGCACGAGAAGGAGGGCCTAGGGCTATTTGATAGGAGCAAAATCAAAGAGATTCGCTCATGTCTGCTCAAGAATTTTAGGTCTCGGGCTGCCAGTGCTCTTTCAATTTTAGTTTACACCGTAGAAGCCCAGAGTGCTGCCGTCGAAGGAGGACCAATCATCGAAGAAGTCATTCAGAATGTCAGAGCCCGACTCAAGCTGGCCCTGAAAGTCCAAGATGCAGGGTATCAAGATTTGAAGCTCGCAGCAATGAGTCGGACAACAAGGGATTGGTCAACGGCCCAGGACACAGTTCGCGCCTTTTTCTCCATAGCCAAGAAGGCTCAAAAGGCAAAAATCCTACTGGACGCATTCGAAAGTGAGAGGCGCACGTCAATGGGCTACTTCGAGGACCTCGTCACCTTAGGCTTCCCGAGCTTCACGGATGATGATGGAAAGCCCTTAGCCAAGGAAGAAATCATGCCGAAGTGGCAGCAGTTTGAAGACAACGTCTCGGAGATAGACGAGTGGGCCGAACCTATAACAGAGAAGTAGGTTGCTGATTACATACTAAAATACTATAGAATCGCCGCTTCCCTAAATGATCTGTATACCAGGTCCCAGCATGCAAAAATTGGGCAGATCGATAGGTTTCGCGCCTTGGTCAAATCTCTGGGAGATCAGGAGCTGTTCACAAAAAGGGTCTGGTCTCAGATTCGTCGAACCTTGAAGAACATCCACGTCTGCCTGGCCCCATTGCCAACGGCCGAAGACGTAGCAGAAGCAATGGCGACAGGAGAGGAAGAAGCAGAAGCAGGAGAAGAGGAGGAAGAAGGACAAGCTGTGGAAGCATCCCCAGAAAAGGAACAAGGAGAAGGGTCTGGAGGTAACTCTGGCCCAATGGATGAAAGCTGAGGGTTCTACCACCGAGACGAGCTCGTTGCCCCATGAGCCACCAAGAATGTTGACAATATTGTCACATTCCACCAAGGGGCAGAAAAATTAGAACTTTGTATGATATTTGTTTTGGTTGAAAGTTTTCTTTGTTTATAAGTTATAGCAATTTTGTTTTCCCTATCGCCCCCTGGTGGACAAATGAAAAGAAAAGGACTTCGGGCCCGAAGCGCTTCAAATCATCACTTCGGGCAAGAAGTTGGCCGAAGATACAAAGATAACGCTTCGCACCCGAAACATTTTTGACAACCGCTTCGGGCGAAAGTTTTGCGAAGCGACATCCAAACAACTTCGTCGAGGAAGAAAAGATAGGCCGAATCAGCTAAGGCAAGGAAATTACTTCGGGCCCGAAGTATTTCTAAAATCCACTTCGGCCAGTTTTCACCCGAAGCAGTAGAGGTCGAGAAAGTGTTTCGGTCGAAACTCTCCCGAACCACCTTTTTAAAAGAAGATCGGCCCGAAGCGTTTTTCCCGACCCGTCAACGAAGCGATTTTGCCGACGAAGCAACGAAGGATAGAAGGAGATCGGCTTCGGCACCCCTCACCCCCGAAGTAATTTTGCGAAGCGAAAATCAGTGAGGCGCTTCCCAGGAATGCTTCCCAAGTTGGGCATTTCTCGAGGCAATCAGAGAGCCTCATAAATGCATATTTTCTTGCCCGATAAGCCCGCTGCTCATTTTTGGCAATTGGATGCGAAGTATCAGTCCGAGAAAGAGAGCCCGACAAGCATGGCCGCCACTCGAGCATCGCACCTGCAATCCGAGGACACCCAGGTGGCTCATTTAATGCATCTTTCCCCGGTTGACTCGGTCACCATTACTAGTTTTGGTAGCCGATTTGAGAGATCATCCGCAGCAGCAGCGAGGAGCCGATTTCTCAGGGCCCGAGGGCGTACTCCGCCATTTTGTAATAATGATTCAAAGGGTCGGGTCCTCTATAAAAACCTAGGCTTTGCAATGTAAAATGGGGGGGAACTTTTTGCTAGAAAGCTGCTGTAACTTGATGTCCTGCGTCTAATACTAAAGATCTTTTATGCTCCATTTCTCTCTTTTATGCTACCTTCTGTGCTTAATTCTTTTGTCTGTCTGCATTCGTATACTGAGACTCTGAATCCCGAATCCGGTGTGCGATTGAGGACTGTACCCTAAAATTCACCCTGAAGGATACATAGGAGAGGAAAAATGTCCCTGTTGCTTTCTTTTATGCTGCCTGGTGGATCGAGGTTTCTGTTATTCCCTCGCCTCAATCGTTGTTACTCTGAACCCTGAATTTCAGCGAGAGAGAGAGGAGAACCCTGCGAACCCGTCCAGAGGATACATAGGAAGGTCGGCACTGCGTTTCATTCGTCTATTCTTGGTGTTCTTTGCTGCTATTCGAGTTATTAGTGAGTGATCATGCTTCCTGTTCTTCCCCACCTTGAATCATCAATCTCTAACCCTTACCCCTTTTTATTTCTTTCTCTAACCCGAACTCCTTTTATCTCTTTCCTGCACTCTTATCTCAACCCCAAAAGTAGATTAGTATAGGAGCCGGCCTTTCTCCGAAGATTGGCACGAGGGGCATCTCTTCCTCTCGGCCTTTCAATGTTGGTCGTAGGTCCAGGGCACGCAAACCCACCGAAAGTCCTTTCCTATGTGGATTTGATGACCAATAGTAACTAAAGGTAAACTTTTAGGCCATGTCATCTAGAAAGACATAATTTCCATAGATATTGAAATAATCGAAGCCATCCAGAAAATCCCTTTTCTTAGTAGCAAAAAAGAATTACGATCATTTTTTGGGAAAATCAATTTTGTCAGGAAATTTATTTTAGGTTTGCCAAAATAGTCAAGCCATTAAATGATATGTTGAAAAATGATGCTAACTTTAATTGGACTGGTGAAGCTAAAGCAGCTTTTTAGGATGTTAAAAATGCGATATCTTCTACACCTATGCTTGTGATTCCTAATTGCAAAAAACCTTTTTATATTTATTCATTTTCTTTTGAGCATTCTTTTGCTAGTGTATTAACTCAAAAGAATAAAGATAATTATAAAAATCCTATTGCTTTCTTGAGTTCACCACTAAAATATGCATAGTTGAAATACACTATTCAAAATAAACAAGTATATTATCAGAATTTGCACAAGGAATTAAATATTGCATTGTATTGGATTAGAATATATACATGCGAGAGTTGGTTTAGGAGGTTTACAAACCACCTGAACTACCCACCAATCGGATACATGCTTAGGTGCCTATTTTACCTAATGTAATAAAACTATGCTCTATTCTAACATCCTCCCTTATTACATTATTGGAAAATACAAAGAGCATTGGGAAATAATTCAAATTTGACACGTGCAAGTGCCTTGGTGAAAATATCTACAACTTGCTCATCAATGTAAATGTATTGAAGTTGTATATGGTGCTTTAGAACTTCATCTCAAATAAAATGACATTGAGTATCAATGTGTTTGGTGTACTCATGAAAGACTGGATTCTTGACAAGATTCAAAACATCTTGATTGTCACAAAACAACTGAAGAGTAAGATTCCTTGGAAGACCCATATTTTTAAGAATGTGACTTAACATGTAATAACCCAAGTCATACCACTTGGTTTCATGTATCGAGAAATAAAAAAAAATTCACTTTCCATGTCAATTTTCAATTTCCATGCCAGCCATTTAATCTTAACATCTAGATAAACATGTTTTAATATTTAACAATTGCCATTCTACTATAGCTAGAATAATCGTGAAGATGAGATTGGACAGATCCTAGCTTTAGTTGCCCTATCATACTTTCCACTCCTACCCGAGTACCCAAGTATTGGCAGGGGTTTTCCTACTCTAGGGCCCATATCACCTAGTTCTTGAATGCTTAATTTTCCCATATCTACTACGAGATATTAGCGTATGCATGTTGGGGCTTATGACAATTCACTTCCCTAAATTGCATCATGAGTTCTTCTTGCCATGATAACACTCCAGAAGTCTCATTTATGCATAAGCCCATATCATTATGCAAATTTCTATGAAACTTCCTACCTAGGTTCTCGATGGGTTAGTCAAATATTTATGCCCATATCATAAATATTTCTTTTCTCCTCTTGTTCTAGAGTTCAAATTAACCAAAACAGATTGAGAGCTCCGCTCCTCGTCCAAGGCTATAAAAATATGAATGTCTTCCCACATTCATGGTATATAAGTTGCATCCCCACAACCTTTAGGATAATCTCGTTGTCTACCCACAACTATTATCCTTTTAAAATTATAATCCACCCCCCTATGTTTACCTTTAGAATAATTTTAATCCTAATTTAAATGATAAAATCTATTGTGTATCTTAACTACGATTTTAGAGTAATTTTGACATAAAATTGCTAAACTAAATTTATAAAACAAAAACAATTTAGTTTATTACATGCTATATTCTACATAAAGTAAATATGAAAACAACTAAATTAAAGTACATTTCTAATCATTATAATTCTATCTCTTATCCAACCAACAATTGATTTAAAATTAATCAAATTATTTTTCAAAAAATGAACTTATTTAAATCTAATCTCTTCACCATTTGTTTAAGAGGTTATTGAAACCCACTATCGACTACGTAATATAAGAAAAACCATTTTCTTTTTCCCATACAATCAATCCTTATATAATTATTTTATACTTCTTAAAGACAAAAATTTCTTCATTGGAAATCATCAATCTCTCTCTATGTTAAACGAAGTATAACTTATCACATTATCATAAACCATAAATTAGCAATACTTAAAATTGTAGAGCATTTATTTCAGGAGTAAGCTACAACTTCTTTCTTAAGACCCTCGTTGTTTTGATGTTCAAAAAGTTACCTCTTTAGGTCTTTATCTTTTACACAGCAAAGATAGTCTAGCTATAAAATTTTCGAGTATGAAACAAATGTAATTGGGCTTTTCACTTAATATACACATAGTTTGAAAAATAGTTTCACGAATTCCTCTTTAATAAAAAATACATTTTTTTGTTTAAAAAGTCCTTCTAGTTATCACGAAGGAACTATAACTTCGGCAGATGGAAATAAGGCTTATGTTTTTATCTTGAGCATTCACATATTCATTATATTTTTCAAAATCCTTATGACGGATTTAAGTTATTCTTTTGTTTCTTTTCAATACATTTATGTTTTTCCCTCTAGAAATATTTTGAACTATTGTTCCTTTATATTTCAATTGGTAAATGCAGTTGGTGCTTGATCTACTCAACCATAACTCAAGGTAGCTTACAGTGTTACACTGAAGTCATAGCTTTCAATTCTTCATATGTCCCAACTGGTAAATCATGAGTTCAAAACTCATTCTTTATCTATACAACTCTCAAGTTGTTTAAGAGTTCTGGCTAGGAAAGGTCTTGATGGCGGTAATATTTCCAAGACCTGTTCAGTCTTATTAAACTTTATATTTTATACATGAAATACATTGTCTAAATCCTGGCATAACACTCACAGCTTATATTGCCCCCTAAGTTCAAACTCTATTCAAAATTTACTACGAAATAGATAACACACAGCACAATGTTTATATTTTTATTGCAAATCAATATTTAATGGTCCACTAAACATTTTAAAGGAGAAATACATTTTAAAGGAAAAACTAAGCTATCTTTTAATTTTCTCATCAGTCATACAACTATCAAAAGAAAAGAAATACATTTTTATAGAAAATTCTAGAGCATGCAAGCTTACCGTCAGTCATACAACTATCATAAGAAAAGAAATGCATTTCTATGGACAATTCTAGATCATGCAAGCTTCTAAAACATTTTTGGAATGATTTATACACAAATGTTTCGTTTCCTAATTCAAATAGAGAATAACAAGATTAACATTTAGTTCATTTCATCCTTCATTTATTTATTATTCAAATCAAATATTGCATAATCTTTACAATTCATTTCCTTTGCAGCGAATTGAGTTTGACAAGAATTTTGATAAAATAATTTCCGTACTTCAAAAAAATATCTTTGGCAAATATACGAGCCATATACAAATTATTACAACAGTTTTCAATGGTCAAGTTTGGCTGTAAAACTCGTGGTATCTCAGAGATAAACTTTCAATGAAACAGTTCTCTAAATCCAGGTTGTAGTTAGATGGGATTTTCATGGTTCTTTTATAAACGTATACATGCAAATGGATACACTTCAACCATCATTTCTTTTGGTTTTTCATTCTTCACCAATGCTTTAAAGGAACAAACATCTTGCTCTATCAATGTAAAATTTCAAACTTGAACTCAGCTTCGTTTTGCATGAACCAAAAATGAACAAGTAATATTTCCAAAAGGACTCAGCAATCCAGGGTCATAGTGGTCAACTAAAGAATGAATGCACTCTAAAACTATCATGCACCCAAGTTCTACAATGCAGTCTAAATTTCAGATTTCGTTTCCATAAACACAGCAAGAGAAATTATAGAATCTAATACCATATTCATAAATATTTCTTTAAAAACATTTAACACACATATTATGGCATTTATACCAAGCTTAAATAATGAAACACATACAATTCAAATAGGAAATCAGGCAATAGTTTTTCTTCTTCTCCCAAGCTTCTTCTTCCTTTCTTCTTCGCTGTAACTTCCCACTCTCGCCTTCACTACCATCTCCGCCACACTTTCCCCCACACCTTCATATTTCTCCTCCCTTAATGTTCATCCCACATGCTAATCATGGTAGATACTTGCCAAGTGGTAAGTCACGCCTCCTTGCATGCCGCAAATATAATTTGAAATAATAATTTCCTTCATATCGGCAATGGAACAGATATTACTTTTATTGTTAGTTTTTATTCTATATTTTAGTTTACCATTGGAATATCCACATTCCTATATTTTGTATATAAATATTTATTATATATATTTATATATTTAGATTATTTCTTTTTTTTTAATTATTTTTATTATTATTTATAGTGTGGGCATTGTTATTAATAATAATATAATTATGCTTCTTGCTTATTATATATTTCTAAATTTTTATTAGTAAACAAACAACCTAGAATGCATGTATATGACATGCAACTACATGGACCACTGGTGAACACTGCCTATAGGACACATTGATCCATAAAATGGCAAATACATCGCCGCTCATCATATCCCTAGAATTACCTTGAGCCGATTATCCTTTTCGTAGAAGAAATCCCAACTCCAAGCTATAAACAATACTTGTATCTGCATCCACATTGACATTAGCAGTACCTTGCTCTTAAGAGAAAAATAGACAAAATAAATAGTGCAACAACTGGGTTGTTACATACTCACCCTCTAAGATTAAATATAGTCCTTGTGTTTGCAAATCTTCCCTTCTTTTAAAAATTGGTTATGAGGTAAGCTATCTTGGATAAGTCCTTGACAAAATGTGTATAATATCCAACCATTCCCATGAAACTCTGCACTTTAGAGACATTTTTTGGAGCAGGCCATCCAATGATAGCCTCTATTTTCTTCGGATCTACAGACACCCCTTCAGCAAAAATCACATGTCCTAAATATTGTATTTGAGGAGTATAAAATTCATACTTGGATAGTATTCCATATAACTGATTTTGCCTTAGCACTTTGATAACAACCCTCATATGTTGATCGTTCTCATCGCTATTTTTTGAATATATCAGTATATCATCCAAGAATATCAATACAAACCAATCCAGTTGTTCTCGAAATACATTGTTCATGAGGTTCATAAATGTTGTTGGGGCATTAGTTAATCTAAAAGGTACGAATATGAATTCATAATACCCATATCTGGTGCGAAAATTTGTTTTATGGTTATCCTCCTCTCGAATTCTTAATTGATGGTAACCAGATCTCAAGTCAATTTTTGAGAAAATGGTAGCTCCTTTTAATTGATAAAAAATATTATCTATTATGGGTAAAGAATATTTATTCTTGACAGTCATTTTATTCAACATCTTATAGTCAATACAAAGTATTAAGGTTCCATATTTCTTTTTCACAAATAGAACAGGTGCTCCCCATGGTGAAACACCTGGCTTAATATGCCCCTTTTCTAGCAGGTCTTGAAGCTGATTTTTAAGCTCTTGCAATTAAATAGTTGTCATTCTGTATGGTGCTTGAGCTATAGGTGCAGCTCCAAGAAGTAACTCTATTGAGAAATCAAATTCCCTTTTGGGTGGTAGTCCAGGTAAATTCTCATGAAAAACATCCTGGAAATCATTTAACACTAAATAGGTTTGGAAATAGCTTACTTCCGACGCTACTTTTTTATTAAGTTTAACTAAAAACACCTTGATTCTTTTCTTGATAGCCTTTTTGACTTGCATTTTTGTCAAAATATGAGGTTCTACTAACTTACGTTCACAGAAAATTCGAATCCTCTGATTGGAACTGTCAGTAAACTCTATCCACCTTTCTTCAAAATTTAATAATACCTTATGAGCCTTGATCCATTCTATTCCTAAAATTATGTCAAAAGTATGTAAGGGTGTTACATAAAGTTACCATATAGTTTTTACCTAAGGTAAAATTATCTGAGGATCAAACATACATTGTTCTACTGTATAAGTATACCCAGAGCCATACTCAACCTTCCACCCATTAGCCATAAATCCAGGTTTTTCTAGTATGTCTCTTAATAAACTAGGTGAAATAAAATTGTCAGTAGCTCCTAAATCAATTAAAATTCTTACATTCTTGTCATAAATCTTGCCAATTAACAAAAAAAGTGGGGCTTGGCCACTAAGTTTTGGATTACCTATTGGAGCATAGATTTTATGGATTGGCTCTATTGGATCTTGCCTCTTGTCAGCTCTCATAGAGCATTTGGTAGTATAATGCGACTGTTGACATATCCAACATCCAGTTCGGGGTGTCTTTTCCCTCTTTTCCCATTGTTACCACCTTGTACATTATCTTTAGCTCTCTGTTCAAACTTGTTGAAATTTCCTTTAAACTGGTCTCCCCATTTGTATTTATTCCTATTTCCCTAGAATCTACTCTTGTCTTTTTCATTTCTATATTTTTTTCATATCGACCCTTATTTCCCTTGTTCTTTTCCCATCTTTGTGGTCCATCACTCTTTTTCTTTGACAGTTCTTCCCTGTCGAAATTTTTTTGATAATAAGTCTTTTTGACCTTATGGTTTTCTTCACACTACTTTGCCAAATACCAGGCAGCTCTTAAGGATGTTGGCTTAAGCATTAGTTGTAGGTCACTATATTTCGGATGAAGACCTAATAGAAATTTTTGGACCTTGACTTCAATTATTTGCTCATATTGTAGCACGTATTTCAGTAACTAGACAAACCGTTGGTAATACTCGATGACTGTCATATTTCCTTGAGTTAGTTTGGCAAACTCTATAGTTCTCTCCAGGTAAAATTGGGAAGATAAATATATTTCTTTAAATACAGTCACAAAGTCCTCCTAGGGCACATCTACAAATTCTACATTGTGTGTTTTTTTTAAGTGTCCCACCAGTCTGCAGCAACTCTTATCAAGCGAAAGACTTCATACAAAGTTTTGGACTTGGAGGATAAATTTCTGACAATAAAGTATGCTTCCAAGCTATTCAGCCACCTTTCAGCTTCTTCACCATTTTCTTTGTCATAAAATTTAGCTATATCAAATTTTTGCATATCTTTATCGATTTCAGACCCAACTTGCCTTCTTCCAGGGTCTACAGATGTTTCTTCCCCAGCGACCATTGTTTATTTTCTCTTTGACAAATTTTCAATTATCTTTTGATGTTGTGTAATCATATCTTTTTGTTGGTTTAACTGGAACTTTTATTTTTCCATGTGTTCTAACATATGTGCCTTTTGCTGAGCCATATGCTCCAGCATCTAAACCTTTTGTTGATCCATCTGTTCTCTCTGCTGACTTATTTGCTCTCATTAATTGGAGCATTCGAGTCATCTTATCATCCTTGGTCATAGGTTCATTTTTCCTCCTTGTTACCCTAGGGGGTTTGACTGTTTCCTCAGTAGCACTTGTCCTTACTACCTTTCTAAGGACTCTTCTTGGATTCTCGGTCAGCCTCTCCCACTAAGCCGTTGTTATCAGTATTTTTGAGGAACTAGCTCCTTGTCCAGAAGCCATTGCCTGTTAGCAAAGAAGAGCTTTGTTAATCTTCTTTTAATTTTACTTATGTAATCTATTTGTTATAAACTAATGGTTTTATTATCTAAGAATTCACATTGCTATGATACCAATTGTAATAACCCAAGTCATACCACTTGGTTTTATGTATCGAGAAATAAAAAAAAATCACTTTCCATGTCAATTTTCAATTTCCATGCCAGCCATTTAATCTTAACATCTAGATAAACATGCTTTAATCTTTCACGATTGCCATTATGCTGTAGCCAGAATAATCGCGAAGATGAGATTGGCTAGATCCCAGCTTGAGTTGCCTTATCATACTTTCCACTCCTACCCAAGTACCCAAGTATTGGCAGGGGTTTTCCTACTCTAGGGCCCATATCACCTAGAGCTTGAACGCTTAATTTCCCCATATCTACTACGAGATATTAGCGTATGCATGTTGGGGCTGATGACAATTCACTTCCCTGAATTGCATCATGAGTTCATCTTGCCATGATAACACTCCAAAAGTCTCATTTCTACATAAGCCCATATCATTATGCAGATTCCCATGAAACTTCCTGCCCAGGTTCTAGATGGGTTAGTCAAAGATTTATGCCCATATCATAAATCTTTCTTTTCTCCTCATGTTTCGGAGTTCGACTTAACCAAAATGGATTGAGAGCTCCGCTCCTCATCCAAGGCTGGAAAAATATGAATGTCTTCCCACATTCATGGTATATAGGTTGCCTACCCACAACCTTCAGGATAATCTCGTTGTCTACCCACAACTATTATCCTTTTAAAATTATAATCCACACCCCTATGTTTACCTTTAGAATAAGTTTAAACCTAATTTAAATGATAAAATCTATTGTGTATCTTAACTACGATTTTAGAGTAATTTTGACATAAAATTGCTAAACTAACTTTATAAAACTAAAACAATTTAGTTTATTACATGCTATATTCTACATAAAGTAAATATGACAACAACTAAATTAAAGTACATTTCTAATCATTATAATTCTAACTTTTATCCAACCAACAATCGATTTAAAATTAATCAAATTATTTTTCAAAAAGGAAACTTATTTAACTCTAATCTCTTCACCATCTGTTTAAGAGGCTATTGAAACCCACTATCGACTACGTAATATAAGCAAAACCATTTTCTTTTTCCCATACAAACAATCCTTATATAATTCTTTTACACTTCTTAAAGACAATAATTTCTTCATTGGAAATCATCAATCTCTCTCTATGTTAAACGAAGTATAACTTATCACATTATCATAAACCACAAATTAGCAATACTTAAAATTGCAGAGCATTTATTTCAGGAGTAAGCTACGACTTCTTTCTTAAGACCCTCATTGTTTTGATGTTCAAAAAGTTACCTCTTCAGGTCTTCATATTTTACACAACAAAGATAGTCTAGCTATAAAATTTTTGGGTATGAAACGAATGTAATTGGGCTTTTCACTTAATATACACATAGTTTGAAAAACTGTTTCACGAATCCCTCTTTAATAAAAATTACATTTTTTTTAAAAGTCCTTCTAGTTATCACAAAGGAACTATAACTTCGGAAAATGGAAATAAGGCTTATGTTTTTGTCTTGAGCATCCACATATTCGTTATATTTTTCCAAAATCCTTATGATGGATTTAAGTGTTTATTTTCAACACATTTATGTTTTTCCCTCTAGAAATATTTTGAACTATTGTTCCTTTATATTTCAATTGGTAAATGCAGTTGGTGCTTGATCTACTCAACCATAACTCAAGGTAGCTTACAGTGTTACACTGAAGTCATAGCTTTCAATTCTTCATATGTCCCAACCGACAAATCATGAGTTCAAAACTCATTCTTTATCTATACAACTCTCAAGTTGTTTAAGAGTTCTGGCTAGGAAAGGTCTTGATGGCGGTAATATTTCCAAGACCTATTCAGTCTTCTTAAACTTTATATTTTATACATGAAAAATATTATCTAAATCCTAGCACAACACTCATGACTTTTATTGCCTCCTAAGTTCAAACTCTATTCACAATTTACTACGAAACAGATAACACACAACACAATGTTTGTATTTTTATTGCAAATCAATCTTCAATGGTCCACTAAACATTTTAAAGGAGAAATACATTTTAAAGGAAATCCTAAGCTATCTTATAATTTTGAGACATGCAATCTTTTAAAATATTTATTATCTTTTTATTTTTTGATGATTTACACAAATGTTTCGTTTCCTAATTCAAATAGGGAATAACAAGATTAACATTCAATTCATTTTGTCCTTCATTTCTTTATTATTCAAATCAAATATTGCATAATATTTACAATTCATTTCCTCTACAGCGAATTGAGTTTAACAAGAATTTTGATAAAATAATTTCCATACTTCAAAAAACGTCTTCGGAAAATATACGAGCCATATACAAATTATTACAACAGTTTTCAATGGTCAAGTTTAGCTGTAAAACTCATGGTATCCAAAGACAAACTTCCAATGAAACAGTTCTCTCAATCCAGGCTTTAGTTGGATGGGATTTTCATGGTTCTTTTATAAACATATACATGCAAATGAATACACTTCAACCATCATTTCTTTTGGTTTTTCGTTCTTCACCAATGCTTTAAAGGAACAAACATCTTGCTCTATCAACGTAAAATTTCAAACTTGAACTCAGCTTCACTTTGCACGAACCAGAAATGAGCAAGCAATGTTTCCAAAAGGACTCGGCAATCCAGGGTCAAAGCGGTCAACTAAAGAATGAATGCACTCTAAAACTATCATGCACCCAAGTTCTACAATGCAGTCTAAATTTCAGATTTCGTTTCCATAAACACAACAAGAGAAAGTATACAATCTAATACCAGATTCATAAATTTTTCTTTAAAAACATTTAACACACATATTATGGCATTTAGACCAAGCTTAAAGAATGAAACACATACAATTCAAACAGGAAATCAGGTTGTAGTTTTTCTTCTTCTCCCAAGCTTCTTCTTCCTTTCTTCTTCGCTGTAACTTCCCACTCTCGCCTTCACTACCGTCTCCGCCACCCTTTTCCACACACCACTCCCTTTGTCCCTTCTCCTCCCTTAATGTTCATCCCGCATGCTAATCATGGCGGAGACTTGCCAAGTGGTAAGTCACGCCTCCTTGCATGCCGCAAACATAATTTGAAATTATAATTTCCTTCATATCGACAATGGAACAAATATTACTTTTATTGTTAGTTTTTATTCTATATTTTAGTTTACCATTGGGATATCCACATTCCTATGTTTTGTATTATAAATATTTATTATATATATATATATATATATATATTTTTATTTCTTTTTAATTATTTTCATTATTATTTATAGTGTGGGCATTGTTATTAATAATAATATCATTATGATTCTTGCTTATTATATATTTCTAAATTTTTATTAGTAAACAAACAACCTAGAATGCATCTATATGACATGCAACTACATGGACCGTTGGTGGGCATTGCCTCTAGGACACACTGATCCATAAAATGGTGAATACACCACCGCTCATCATATCCCTGGACTTACCTTGAGCCGATTATCCTTTTCGTAGAAGAAATCCCAGCTCCAAGCTATAAATAATACCTGTACCTGCATCCACATTGACATTAGCAGTACCTTACCCTTAAGAGAAAAATAGACAAAATAAATAGTGCAACAACTGGGTTGTTACATACTCACCCCCTAAGATTAAACACAGTCCCTGTGTTTGCAAATCTTAGACATCATCAATCATAATTTTGATCTATACATAGCAATGAGCATAACCAAAATTCATCATCCAAATTTCTTTTGAATCTTTCACAAATCCTCTTTTACTTATCACTGATTACAAGCAGTATAAAATTTTATCAAATAACAAAATGCATACATCAGTTTCTTTTGCTCATAACAAAAAAAAAATATGACATAGTGTTTTATCATGGTTCAAACAAAAATGGAAACTATCTTTTCATCAAGTCCACATCTTCCCATGTGGCGTTGTTTTCAGAATACTGGTCCCATTGGACCCTACATTGATTAATATTCCTTTTTCGTAGTTGCTTTGTATGGAAGCCAAGTATCCTAACTGGGCGCACCTCAATGCGCATGGGATCTGTCATCTGCAAGTGATCAACATTCAAAATATGAGAAGGATCTGATAGATATTTCTTAAGGAGAGACACATGGAAAGTATCATGGATTTTGGACAGATTTGGGGGTAAAGCTAATTTGTAGGCTACTGGGCCAATTTTATCAGTGATGGTAAATGGTCCTACAAATATTGGACTAAGTTTGGAGGATTTGATAGAGCTCTTGGTGGGTTTAACTCTTAGGAAAACTTTGTCTCCCACAACGAATTCCCTAGGAGTTCATTTCAGATCAGCATAACTCTTTTGTCGGTCAGAGGCCTCCTTGAGCCTAACCCAAATTTCCTTTAACTGTTCTTCCATCTCCTTCAACATTTTTGGTCTGATCATTACTCGATCTTTTGGATTGCCCCAAGATAAAGGTGTCCTGCACCTTCTTCCATATAAAGCTTCAAAAGGTGCCATTTTTAGTGAAGCATTATACCCATTGTTGTAGGTAAATTCTACCAGATACAGATAATCTTCCCATTTGGTCTGATGATCCATGCAATACATTCACAACATATCCTCCAGAACTTGGTTAACCCTTTCAGTTTGTCCATCAGTTTCAAGATGATATGCGGTACTGATGTTAAGTTTTATACCCCAAGCCTGATGCAATGCTTGCCAAAACTCAGATGTAAATCGAGAATCCCTATCTGATATAATGGTTTTAGGAAAACCATGTAGCCGTACCACTTCCCTGGAAAATTTTTGGGCTACAGCAGGCGCTCCATCCTTTATATTTCTAGGTATAAAATGTGCTACCTTAGTCAACTTGTCAACCACTACCAGGATAGCATCATGCTGAAAGCGATTTTTAGGCAACCCGACTATGAAATCCATAGTTACCACTTGCCATTTATACTCCAGAATTGCATGTGATTGCAAACGTCCTGTGGGATGCAAATGTTCCGCCTTAACTTTTTGACACTCTAAGCATTTTGCTACAAATTCAGCAACATCCCTTTTCATTCCTGGCCAGTAATAATCTCTTCTAAGATTTTCATACATCTTTACATACCCAGGATGGGCGAAATATGGAGTATAATGTGCTTCTTGCAATATTTTAATTTTAAGGTTTTGATCATCAGGTACCACCATCCGATTTCAGAAAAATAGAGTATTCTCTTTGATTTGAAATTCCTTGGCTTTTTCAGATCCTTCCTGTACCATCTTACAACATGTTTGAGAGAATTCATCCTAAAGTTGCAGGGTTCTTATCTGTTCGACTAAATCAAATTGACATTGAGACATAGCAGAAATGTGCCTTCTTCTACTCAGTGCATCGACAAGCTTATTTTCTTTTCCTTTAATGTACTCAATGTTAAAGTCATATTCTACCAAAAATTCCATCCAGCGCCTCTGTCTGGCATTGAGCATTGGTTGGGTAAAGATGTATCTCAGGATTTGATGATCGGTTCGCAACTCAAAGGGTTTACCCAATAAATAATGATGCCACATCTTGAGAGCATGCACCACTGCTGCTAATTCCAGGTCATGGGTGGTGTAGTTCATATCATGTTTCTTAAGTTTTTAGGACTCATAGGCTATTACCTCGTCCTCCTAGATGAGTATGCCTCCTAATACCTCAATAGAAGCATTGGTGCAAATAGTAAATGGAAAATTTGGATCTGGTATTCTGAGAATTGGCGTTGTAGTTAACTTTTCTTTGAGTGTTTTAAAAGCCTCCTCACACCGTTCTGTCCATTTAAAAACTTTTCCCTTTTTTTGCAAATTGGTTATGGGGTAAGCTATCTTGGAGAAGTCCTTGACAAAACGTCGATAATATCCAGCCATTCCCATGAAACTCCACACTTCAGAGACATTTGTTGGAGCAGGCCATCCAATGATAGCCTCTATTTTCTTTGGATCTACAGACACCCCTTCAACAGAAATCACATGTCCTAAATATTGTACTTGAGGAGTATAAAATTCACACTTGGATAGTTTTCCATATAACTGATTTTGCCTTAGAACTTCGAGAACAACCCTCATATGTTGATCGTGCTCATCCCTATTTTTTGAATATATCAATATATCATCCAGGAATATCAATACAAACCGATCCAGTTGTTCCCGAAAGACATTGTTCATGAGGTTCATAAATGTTGTTGGGGCATTAGTTAATCTGAAAGGTAGGACTATGAATTCATAATGCCCATATCTGGTGTGAAAAGTTGTTTTATGGGTATCCTCCTCTCGAATTCTTAACTGATGGTAACCAGATCTCAGGTCAATTTTTGAGAAGATGGTAGCTCCTTTTAATTGATCAAAAAGATCATCTATTCTGGGTAAAGAATATTTATTCTTGACAGTCATTTTATTCAACATCCTATAGTCAATACAGAGTCTTAAGGTTCCATATTTCTTTTTCACAAACAGAATAGGTGCTCCCCATGGTGAAACACTTGGCTTAATATGTCCCTTTTCTAGCAGGTCTTGAAGTTGAGTTTTAAGCTCTTGCAATTCAATAGTTGTCATTTTGTATGGTGCTCGAGCTATAGGTGCAGCTCCAGGGAGTAACTCTATTGAGAAATCAAATTCCCTTTTGGGTGGTAGTCTAGGTAAATTCTCAGGAAAAACATCTCGAAAATCATTTAACACTGGATAGGTCTAGAAATAGCTTGCTTTCGACTCTACTTCTTTTTTATTAAGTTTAACTACAAACACCCTACTTCTTTTCCTGATAGCCTTTTTGACTTGCATTGTTGTCAAAATATGAGGTTCTACTAACTTACGTTCACAACAAATTCGAATCCTCTTTTGGAATCGTCAGTGAACTCCATCCACCTTTCTTCAAAATTTAATAATGCCTTATGAGCCTTGAGCCAGTCTATTCCTAAAATTATGTCAAAAGTATGTAAGGGTGCTACATAAAGTTGCCATATGGTTTTTCCCTAAGGTAAAATTATCTGAGGATCAAACAGACATTGTTCTACTGTATAAGTTTACCTAGAGCCATACTCAACCTTCCACCCATTAGCCATAAATCCAGGTTTTTTCGGTATGTCTCTCAATAAATTAGGTGAAATAAAACTGTCAGTAGCTCTTGAATCAATTAAAATTTTTACATTCTTGTCATAAATTTTACCAATTAACAAAAAAGGTAGGGCTTGGCCACTAAGTTTTGGATTACCTATTGCAGCATAGATTTTATGGGTTGGCTCTGCTGGCTCTTGCCTCTTGTCAGCTCTCATAGGGCATTTTTCAGCATAATGCAGCTGTTGACATATCCAACATCCAGTTCGGGGTGCCTTTTCCCTCTTTTCCCCATTTTTACCACCTTGTGCATTATCTTTAGCTCTCTGTTCAAACTTGTTGAAATTTCCTTTAAACTAGTCTCCCCGGTTGCCTTGATTCCTATTTCCTTGGAATCTATTCTTGCCCTTGTCATTTCTATTTTTGTTTTCATATCGACCCTTATTTCCCTTGTTCTTTTCCCATCTGGCTGGTCCATCATTCTTTTTCTTTGACAGTTCCTCCCTGTCAGAGGTTTTCTGGTAATAAGCCTTTTTGGCCTTATGGTTTTCTTCACACTGCTTTGCCAAATCCCAGGCAGCTGTTAAGGATGCGGGCTTAAGCATGAGTAGTAGGTCACTATATTTCGGATGGAGACCTAATAGAAATTTTTGGACCTTGACTTCGGTTCTTTGCTCATATTTCGACATGTATTTTAGTAACTGGACAAACCGTTGGTAATACTCGATGACTGTCATATTTCCTTGAGTCAGTTTGGCAAACTCTACAGTTGTCTCCAGGTAAAATTGGGGAGATAAATATATTTATTTAAATATAGTCACAAAGTCCTCCCAGGGCACATCTGCAACTTCTACATTGTGTGTTTTTCTATAAGTGTCCCACCAGTCTGCAACAACTCCTATCAAATGGAAGACTGCATAAGAAGTTTTAGACTTGGAGGACAAAGTTCTGACAACAAAGTAGGCTTCCAAGCTATTCAGCCACCTTTCAACTTCTTCACCATTTCCTTTGCCATAAAATTTAGCTATATCAAATTTTTGCATATCTTTATCGAGTTCAGACCCAACTTGCCTTCTTCTAGGGTCTACAGATGTTTCTTCCCCAGTGACCATCATTTCTTTTCCCTTTGAAAAATTTTCAATTATCTTTTGTTGTTGTGTAATCATATCTTGTTGTTGGGTTAACTGGAACTTTTGTTGTTCCATGTGTTCTAGCATCTGTGCCTTTTGTTGAGCCATATGCTCCAGCATCTGAACCTTTTGCTGATCCATCTGTTCTCTCTGCTGACTCATTTGCTCTTGCATTAATTGGAGCATTCGAGTCACCTTATCATCCTTGGCCATAGGCTCCTTTTCCCTCCTTGTTACCCGAGGGGGTTCCACTGTTTCCTCAGTAGCACTTGTCCTTACTACCTTTCTAAGGACTCTTCTTGGATTCTCGGTCAGCCTCTCCCGTTGAGCCACTGTTATCAGTATTTTTGAGGAACTAGCTCCTTGTCCGAAAGCCATTGCCTGTTAGCAGAGAAGAGCTTTGTTAATCTTCTTTTAATTTTATTTATGTAATCTATTTGTTATAAACTAATGGTTTTATTATCTAAGAATTCACGTTGCTCTGATACCAACTGTAATAACCCAAGTCATACCACTTGGTTTCATGTATCGAGAAATAAAAAAAATTCACTTTCCATGTCAATTTTCAATTTCCATGCCAGCCATTTAATATTAACATCTAGATAAACATGCTTTAATATTTCATGATTGCCATTCTACTACAGCCAAAATAATCACGAAGATGAGATTGGCCAGATCCCAGCTTGAGTTGCCTTATCATACTTTCCACTCCTACCCGAGTACCCAAGTATTGGCAGGGGTTTTCCTACTCTAGGGCCCATATCACCTAGAGCTTGAACGCTTAATTTCCCCATATCTACTATGAGATATTAGCGTATGCATGTTGGGGCTGATGACAATTCACTTCCCTGAATTGCATCATGAGTTCATCTTGCCATGATAACACTCCAGAAGTCTCATTTCTGCATAAGCCCATATCATTATGCATATTCCCATGAAACTTCCTGCCCAGGTTCTAGATGGGTTAGTCAAATATTTATGCCCATATCATAAATATTTCTTTTCTCCTCGTGTTTCGGAGTTCGACTTAACCAAAATGGATTGAGAGCTCCGCTCCTCATCCAAGGCTGGAAAAATATGAATGTCTTCCCACATTCATGGTATATAAGTTGCCCGCCCACAACCTTCAGGATAATCTCGTTGTCTACCCACAACTATTATCCTTTTAAAATTATAATCCACACCCCTATGTTTACCTTTAGAATAAGTTTAAACCTAATTTAAATGATAAAATCTATTGTGTATCTTAACTACGATTTTAGAGTAATTTTGACATAAAATTGCTAAACTAACTTTATAAAACTAAAACAATTTAGTTTATTACATGCTATATTCTACATAAAGTAAATATGACAACAACTAAATTAAAGTACATTTCTAATCATTATAATTCTAACTTTTATCCAACCAACAATCGATTTAAAATTAATCAAATTATTTTTCAAAAAGGAAACTTATTTAACTCTAATCTCTTCACCATCTGTTTAAGAGGCTATTGAAACCCACTATCGACTACGTAATATAAGCAAAACCATTTTCTTTTTCCCATACAAACAATCCTTATATAATTCTTTTACACTTCTTAAAGACAATAATTTCTTCATTGGAAATCATCAATCTCTCTCTATGTTAAACGAAGTATAACTTATCACATTATCATAAACCACAAATTAGCAATACTTAAAATTGCAGAGCATTTATTTCAGGAGTAAGCTACGACTTCTTTCTTAAGACCCTCATTGTTTTGATGTTCAAAAAGTTACCTCTTCAGGTCTTCATCTTTTACACAGCAAAGATAGTCTAGCTATAAAATTTCTGGGTATGAAACGAATGTAATTGGGCTTTTCACTTAATATACACATAGTTTGAAAAATTGTTTCACGAATCCCTCTTTAATAAAAATTACATTTTTTTTTAAAGTCCTTCTAGTTATCACGAAGGAACTATAACTTCGGCAAATGGAAATAAGGCTTATGTTTTTGTCTTGAGCATCCACATATTCGTTATATTTTTCCAAAATCCTTATGACGGATTTAAGTGTTTCTTTTGTTTCTTTTCAACACATTTACGTTTTTCCCTCTAGAAATATTTTGAACTATTGTTCCTTTATATTTCAATTGGTAAATGCAGTTGGTGCTTGATCTACTCAACCATAACTCAAGGTAGCTTACAGTGTTACACTGAAGTCATAGCTTTCAATTCTTCATATGTCCCAACCGACAAATCATGAGTTCAAAACTCATTCTTTATCTATACAACTCTCAAGTTGTTTAAGAGTTCTGGCTAGGAAAGGTCTTGATGGCGGTAATATTTCCAAGACCTGTTCAGTCTTCTTAAACTTTATGTTTTATACAAGAAAAACATTGTCTAAATCCTGGCACAACACTCACGACTTTTATTGCCTCCTAAGTTCAAACTCTATTCAAAATTTACTACGAAACAGATAACACACAACACAATGTTTGTATTTTTATTGCAAATCAATATTCAATGGTCCACTAAATATTTTAAAGGAGAAATACGTTTTAAAGGAAAGCCTAAGCTATGTTATAATTTCCCCGTCAGTCATACAACTATCAAAAGAAAAGAAATACATTTCTATAGACAATTCTGGAGCATGCAAGCTTTTAAAACATTTTTATCTCTTTATTTTTTGGAATGATTTATACACAAATGTTTCATTTCCTAATTCAAACAAGGAATAACAAGATTAACATTCAGTTCATTTCATCCTTCATTCCTTTATTATTCAAATCAAAGATTGCATAATCTTTACAATTCATTTCCTCTACAGTGAATTGAGTTTAACAAGAATTTTGATAAAATAATTTCCATACTTAAAAAAAAACGTCTTCGGCAAATCTACGAGCCATATACAAATTATTACAACAGTTTTCAATGGTCAAGTTTGGCTGTAAAACTCATGGTATCTCAGAGACAAACTTCCAATGAAACAGTTCTCTAAATCCAGGCTTTAGTTGGATGGGATTTTCATGGTTCTTTTATAAACATATACATGCAAATGAATACACTTCAACCATCATTTCTTCTGGTTTTCGTTCTTCACCAATGCTTTAAAGGAACAAACATCTTGCTCTATCAACGTAAAATTTCAAACTTGAACTCAACTTCGCTTTGCACGAACCAAGAATGAGCAAGCAATGTTTCCAAAAGGACTCGACAATCCAGGGTCAGAGCGGTCAACTAAAGAATGAATGCACTCTAAAACTATCATGCACCCAAGTTCTACAATGCAGTCTAAATTTCAGATTTCGTTTCCATAAACACAACAAGAGAAAGTATACAATCTAATACCAGATTCATAAATTTTTCTTTAAAAATATTTAACACACATATTATGGCATTTAGACCAAGCTTAAAGAATGAAACACATACAATTCAAACAAGAAATCAGGCTGTAGTTTTTCTTCTTCTCCCAAGCTTCTTCTTCCTTTCTTCTTCGCTGTAACTTCCCACTCTCGCCTTCACTACCATCTCCGCCACCCTTTCCCACACACCACTACCTTCCTCTTTCTCCTCCCTTAATGTTCATCCCACATGCTAATCATGGCGGAGACTTGCCAAGTGGTAAGTCACGCCTCCTTGCATGCCGCAAACATAATTTGAAATTATAATTTCCTTCATATCGACAATGGAACAAATATTACTTTTATTGTTAGTTTTTATTCTATATTTTAGTTTACCATTGGGATATCCACATTCCTATGTTTTGTATTATAAATATTTATTATATATATATATATATATATATATATATATTTTTTATTAATTATTTTCATTATTATTTATAGTGTGGGCATTGTTATTAATAATAATATCATTATGATTCTTGCTTATTATATATTTCTAAATTTTTATTAGTAAACAAACAACCTAGAATGCATCTATATGACATGCAACTACATGGACCGCTGGTGGGCACTGCCTCTAGGACACACTGATCCATAAAATGGTGAATACACCACCGCTCATCATATCCCTGGACTTACCTTGAGCCGATTATCCTTTTCGTAGAAGAAATCCCAGCTCCAAGCTATAAACAATACCTGTACTTGCATCCACATTGACATTAGCAGTACCTTGCCCTTAAGAGAAAAATAGATAAAATAAATAGTGCAACAACTGGGTTGTTACATAACCACATTATCTCACAGACTGCTTCACTGGCTGCGTGATATTCTGCCTCTATAGAAGATAAAGCAACCACATGTTTCTTCTTACTGTACCATGAGACAGATCCAGATCTAAGATGGAAAATATATCCATAAGTTGACTTACGATCATCAATGGATCCGGCATAATTTGAGTCTTGTTTGACATTTTGAGTCAAAGTTGTCATTGATGTCAAGGAACGAAGTTGTCATTGATGTCAGCGAACAAAGTTATCAGTGATGTCAAGGAATAAGCTACCATTGATGTCAAAAGGTCAAGAGGAACAATGCAAAGGTTAAAGGCAAAAGAGCTTCATAATATTTTTAATATTATGTGGAAGCATAAGTTAAGAGGGTTTTCATTAAAACCATGGTTGAGCAAAAATAAAAGGTTCATAAAAACCCAAGGAAGCCCAAGGAGGTTTTAATATTTATTTTATAAAATATTTAAATTCAAATTGAATTTAAATTTTATAAATAAATATTATTTATACAAAGTGGTAAAATCAAAGAAGGCTTTGATAAAGCCAAAAGGATTTAAAAGTTAATTTATAAAATTTAAATTCTAAAGAATTTAAATAATTTATAAATTAATTATTCAAATTTAAAAGGCGTCGATGTTCAAAATTAAAGGAGGAAATTAGTATATATACTATATACCTTAGTGGCATTTAAATTATCCTTTATTTGAAAAGAATAAAGTGTGCAATTGTTGTTGTGAGAATTCGTGCGAGGAAGAAGACAAACACCTTGTCTTAAGCACCAGTGAAAGGGTTAAGATTGTTGTGGGCTAAACCGTCATATTCATCAAGGCAGTGTGGCCTAGTGGCAAGTGGACGAAGTGCTAAGGCATTTGTGGGTGGAGTGATCCGTGATCGATTCATGATGGTAGCGTTTGGTGTGTGTGTTTTGAAGCGTCGAGGAAGCGACGCGTGATTTTTTATTTTGGTGCATGTGGAGAGGAATATAGAGCACGTTGTGCTCTTGCTCTCCAAATGAGCACCTAGCTCATGCGGTGGTTGGAGCCATGGCTAGGGCACTGGTAGAGGCGGTGTCATGAGTTCGAGTCCCACCAAGGCAAAGGTAATAAAATTTTTAATATGTGTTGTGATGCCTAAGGTTTTGACATAAGGTCCTAGGGAGTTAAAAGGGTTAGTTAAAAAGGTTTTTAATTAATCATTATTTTTGGTTAATTGGAGGAATAAGGAGTTGGCTTTATTTTTAAATAAAGTATTTTTGACATGTTGGTTTATTGAAGATTTATAGTGTTGAGAGGACTTCTTGCCATTGAGTTATTTTGAAAAGGAGATTGTATTGACATTATTTCTGGTATTAAATATTATTTTAATTGGGAGATTATAAGGTGTATTTGGTCAATCATTTTTGTATATGTTGATGGATGCTTTCTTTAAGATGGAGTGATAAGGTGTATGTGTGCTTTGATATTTGCATTGTATCTTTGAGATAGTTTATCATCCTCTAACTCCTTTGAGCTTGGCAAAGAAGTATTTGTGGTTGTGGCAGATATTTGAGGTTCCTTCATCATCAAGAAAAAGGTATGAGCATATTCTTCCATAGTTGAGTTGATTGGTTGGTTTTCTGGAAAATAAGTTTGGAGTGAAAAGGACTTGATTAGGGTTTCCTTATTGAATGTGTTGAGTTAATGCTTCAAGGTTTTCTAGAATAAAGAGTTGTAGTTAAAACCTTGTTTTATAAGCATTGTTGTTGAAGCCATTGGTTGTGTGAAGAACTTGAACTAGGGTTTGAAAAGAACATGAGTATCATTGTTATGTGAGATTGTTTTATAAGCATTGTTGTTGAAGCCATTTGGTTGAGTAAAGAACTTGAACTAGGGTTTGAAAAGAACATGAGTATCATTGTTATGTGAGAGTGGTTGATAAGCATTGTTGGAAACATTTTGAGTAAAGGATCATATGCTTGGACTAGGGTTTGTAAGCAAGGATTGTTTCATTGAGTGATTGGTTGAGTAGAGTTGGTTGAGCCTAGCCAAGTGGATGTGTGAAGTGATTGTTCAAGTTCCATAAAACAAACTATTCTATATTCTAAATTGATTTGAGGAAGTGATTGAGTATTGAGTTGAAGCATATTGAGTCTCTAACAATTCTTTGTATGTTTTTGAAAGAGTGATTGAAAGTGATTGAGTATTGAGTTGAAGCATATTGAGTCTCTAACAATTCTTTGTATGTTTCTAAAAGAGTGATTGAAAGTGATTGAGTATTGTGATGAGTATAGAGCATATTGAGTCTCTAAAAATTCTCTTTATGTTTCTATGAGATTGAACAAGTTCTAGTGTGGACTTGTTGAGAATATTTGAGGTAAGTCTTTGAGAAGACTTGTGAACATATTTGGGTAAGCTTTTGTGAAATCTTACAATACAGATTGAGAGCAGATTTGGATAAGTTCTTGTGAGAACTTATTGAGCAGATTGGAAAAGTTCTAGAGAGGACTTGAGGACATATTGGTGTGAGCTTTTGTGGAAGCTTACAAAGCAGATTTGAGACAAGTCTTTGAGAAGACTTGAGAGCAGAGTTGATTGATTGATTTGTTCAAACCTTGAGTTAAGGTTTGGGGAAGATCTAGCAGAGTTGATTTGAGATTGAGTCAAGCTTTGAGTTAAGGCTTGAGGATAGATATTGAGGATAGATTTGTGCTAGATCGAAGGACTATGTTTAGTGCAGATTCGAGGATAGAGTTTGGTGCATATTTGAGGATAGATTTGTACCAAATCAGATATAGAGATTGAGGATATATTTGTGCTAGACCGAAGGACTATGTTTAGTGCAGATTTGAGATAGAGATTTGGAGGTGACAGAGTTGAGGATAGAGATCTCTACCCAAAGCAGGGAAGATAAGTGTCTTCTATGGATAGAGTTCCATTTGCTAAGGGCAATGGAGGTAGAGGTCTTCTAGAGGATCACCATCCAGAGCAGATATTAGGAGATTGGTGTCTCCTGTGGATAGAGATCCATGAACTTGATTTAGGGGATTGGTATCTCCTTTGGATAGAGGTCCATAAATATTGTAATAGGGAAAGGATTCCCAAGAGATTTATTGAGAAAATTTTAGTGAAATATTTTCTCTGTGGAGTAGCCCACATTGGGTGAACCACGTAAATTGTGGTGTCTCTATTGTGTGTGGTGATTTATGCATTGCTTTGATTACTGCTATTGATATTTCTATCTATACATTGCATAATATTGATTGGGAAAGAAAAGTAAAAAGTGGTCTTATACTGTTCACCCCCCTCTCAGTATAAGTTTGTGTTCTTCAAGTCTATGTATCCTTGTAAGAAGAACTTATCATTCTTCTTGTACTCCAGTCCATAGTCTATACTACCATGAACATAATGAAGAACTCTCTTTGCTACTTTCCAGTGACTCACATTAGGTTCCTACATGAACCTTGAAAGATAGCCCACAGCAAAACTAAGATCTGGCATGGTATTTTAAATGTTGACCATTGATAGGAATTGAAAAATTTGTAACATTCTGAGTTTTCCTAAGTCCTTGCTCCATTAGAGTGGCTTTAGAATTACAGTTAGTCATTCGATATTTTTTGACTAATGTCTTGGCATAATTCTTTTGTGTTACTTGGATATGATATTTTTTTTTGAGTCACTTCCAAACCAAGACAATAGTGAAGAAGTCTTAGATCTATCATTTCAAAATATTATTTCAAATCATCTTTCACTGCATCAATAATTTTCTCTGAACTCCTTGTTATCATCAGATCATCTACATATAATACCAAAATCACTATATCAGAACCATTGTTCTTAATATAGATATTTGCATTTGAAGGACTTCTTTTGAATCCATGTTGCATTAGGTGATTGTCTATCTTGATGTACCAAGATCGAGGAGCTTGTTTGATCCCATACAAGTATTTTATTAACTTGCAAACTTTCTATTCTTGCCCTTCAACCATGAATCCTTATGGTTGGGTCATTAACACTTCTTCTTGTAGGTCACCATTCAAGAAGGCACTTTTAACATGCATCTGATGTAACTTCCATCCAAACTGAGTTGTCATGGCACAAAGTACTTGAATGGTAGTCATATTTGCAGTAGGGGTAAAAGTATCTTCATAGTCTATGCCTTATTATTTAGCATAGCCCTTTGCAACAAGATGGGCTTTATGCTTATTAATAGTACCATATGCCTTATACTTCACTTTCAACACCCATTTACATCCAATGGGCTTCTTTCCTATAGGAAGTTTAACTAGCATCCATGTATGATTATTCATGAGGGATGTATGTTCTACTTCCATAGCAGCCTTCCACTAAGGCTCACTAAGTGCATCTTGAACTATTACAAGTTCATTTGCATCCAATGTTGTCATATAAACTCATTCATCATCATCCACATTTGTTTCTCTATCTTCCTCTGCATCTACAAATAGTTCATAAAACTATTGGTAAAGTTTGTCAACCTCTGAAGATGATGCCTCTGCTCTTCTCTATTGTGTCATACTCTAAGTGCAAGGTCAATCTTGAGTTATATCTAGAAGTGAATTCAACTTGGAATCTCACAATGTACTAGTATACCACTTTGGAACCTTCTTCTTTGGGGGAGTACTTTCTTTCTTAGGTTATTCTTCTTCTTCAAGGTATACATCTGTAGATGTGATATCAGATATGGAAGCTTCATCAAATACCATACCTCTACTCCTGTGTGTTTTCTTAGTTATTGGATCTATCAATCGATATCATTTTGAATGCTCATCGTAACCAAGAAAAATGTTTTTTAGGGTTTTCTCATCTAATTTCTTCCACTTTTGTTTTGGTATGTGCATGAAAGATTTACATCAAAAAACCATTATATGACAAATGAAGGGTTTCCTACCATTCCATGCTTATTATGGGGTCTTGCCCTATAGAGCCTTTGTGGGAGCTCTATTTAGGAGATACATTGTTGTGTTCACTGCTTCTACCTAAAAATGATGCTCAAGATATGCTCCTGAAATCATACAGCGATTCATTTTCATGATGGAACGGTTCCTCCTCTCAGCAACTCCATTTGGCAAGGGAGTATAAGTTGTAGTTATCTTTCGCTTAATACCATGTTCTTTCAAAAATGATGAAAATTTATTGGAGGTATATTCCCCCCTTGATCTAAGTGGAGGGTCTTGATGAAACACCCTGACTCATTTTCAACAAGCTTCTTGAACTACTGAAAGTACAAAAATGTCTCATACTTCAATTGAAGAAAGAAAACCCACATCTTCCATGAGTTATCGTCAACAAACAACTAAAAATACCTCTTTCCACCATAGTTTGGCATAGGACCGCACATATCAGTATGTACCAACTCTAATGGTTTCTTATCTCTTGAAGAGCTAGCTTCAAAAGGTACTCGGTGTTGCTTCCCTGCTAAGAAATCTGAGCAAACTGGTAATGTGGATGAAAGGTTGGAAAGTCCTTTTACCATCTCATATTTTCTCAACTCGAGCAAATATCCTGAATTTAGATGCTCATATCTCTTGCGCCACAGAGAAGTAGCCTCCTTTGTAGTTGTTGCCAAGGCAACATGAGGCATTGAAATGACATCTAAAATGAACAAGCCATGCTTGTATGATCCGATTGCTACATGTTTTCCTTTTCTGGTTATAAAACATCTCTTTTTTCCTTTTGCAACACGAAACACAACATCCATATCTTGATCCAACATCTAAGGGATTGACAACAAATTATTAGCCAATCTGGGAACATAGAGTACCTTTTGAATCTGGCATTTGCCATCTAGAAGAGTGATAGAAACATCACCTTCACCCATCACTTTGTAGACTTGATTGTCAACAATTTTTACTGGCTTACCTCCTTTATCCTCAAATATTTAAAACCATGATTTATCGTCAGTCATGTGCTTACTAGCACCTGAATCAATATACCATACAACATCTATCTGTGGAGATGAAGTATGAGTTATAAGCATCTTGTGTGCTCTATTGAGCAAGGTGCAGCAAAAGTATTGTCATTGTTGTCAACACAAACAGATAGATCAGTTGATGCAGTTGATGCAATGGACAGGAGTTCAGAGGTCAGTCAGAACATGTACAGTGAATTTCCAAGAAGACAGAAGTGGCCCAGATTCAGAAAATCAAAGAAAAAGACAAGTAAGAAAACTGTCGCGATATCGCGACATGTTTTCTGTCATGATTTCACGACATCTCGAAGGAGAGAGAAAATGCTGTCAAAATTGTCACGATTTCGCGACATCTCGAAGGAGAGAGAAAATGCGGTCAAAATTGTCATGATTTCATGACATATCGGAGGAGAGAGAAAATGTTGGCAAAACTGTCATGATTTCATGACATGTTGGAGGCAAAGAAGCCAAGTTGAAAAACTATCATGATTTCATGACATGTTGTCAGAGAAGAAGGCAAGTAGAAAAACTGTCATGATTTCGTGACATGTTGGAAGCAAAGAAGGCAAGTAAGAAAACTGTCACGATTTCGTGACATGTTTGGAAAGAAGGCGCAAGCAAAGAAAACTGTCACGATTTCATGACATGTTTGGAGAGAAGGCACAGGCAAAGAAAACTGTCATGATTTCATGATAGGTTCGAAGAGAAAGCGCCAAGGAGAGAAAGTGTCATGATTTCATGACAGGATCGAAGAGAAAGCGCCAAGGAGAGAAAGTGTCATGATTTCATGACAGGTTCGAAGAGAAAGCGCCAAGGAGAGAAAGTGTCATGATTTCATGATAGGTTCGAAGAGAAAGCGCCAAGGAGAGAAAGTGTCATGATTTCATGACAGGTTCAAAGAGAAAGCGCCAAGGAGAGAAAGTGTCATGATTTCATGATAGGTTCGAAGAGAAAGCTCCAAGGAGAAAAAGTGTCATGATTTCATGACAGGTTCGAAGAGAAAGTGCCAAGGAGGAAAAGTGTCATGATTTCGTGACATGTTCTATTTTCACGGGCCAAAGACAGAAAAGGCAAAAGGCAGTGAATGTGTCATGATTTTGTGACATGTGTTTTCATGGGCCAAAGATAGAAAAGGTGCAAGGCAACGAATGTGTCACGATTTTGTGACATGTGTTTTCATGGGCCAAAGACAGAAAAGGCACAAGGCAGCGAAAGTGTCACGATTTCGTGACATGTTCCGTTTTCACGGCGAAAGGCAGAGAAGTGCAAGGAAGCGAAAAGTGTCATGATTTCGTGACATGTCTGGTTTTCGTGGGTGCAAGACAAGAGGTGAACAAGGAGGCAAAAAATGTCATGATTTCATGACATGTTGAGTTTTCATGGATAAAGGGCGAGAAGAGCATAAAGAGACAGAAGTGTCACGATTTCGTGACAGGTCGCAACAGCACGATCACTGACAGTTAACTGAAGCAGAACAACAGTTAAAGGGGTAGTTGTAGAGGAAAAGCATGCAGCCAAAATAAGAAGAGTTAACTGGAGTCAATGCGACAGTTATAGGAGCAATTACAAAAGAAAAGCATGCAGCTATTTTAAGAACAATCGAAGAAGAAGAAATCGAACAGTCGCATAAATAGAATCAAAAAATGCATGCATGCATAGAAAAGAAGATGAACAGTCATGGTAGAGGTATATGTTGCATGTAACGTGTTTAACGAAATGCCCACTCTATAAATACAAAAGGAGTTACATAAAGAAGAAGTTACAGTTGACAAGTGGCAGAAGAGAATATTAAAGGAACAGTTACGGGTTGCATGCGTAAATATGGAAGTTAAAAATAGAGACTAATATGATATAAAAGCAGGTCTACATGAAGAATAAGGGTGCTGCTGTATGTGAGAAATTGCTGTGTAAAGAGGGTTAGAAGAGGGCCGAGAGAGAAATAAGCAGAGCCGTGAGAGAGTGCAGAGTTTGATTAATTGCAGACCAGTCAGGGTCGTGTAAACAACGAAGGCATTTTTATGTCATTAAGATAATTCAGAATTGCAGTCCAAGTTGGTGCTTGGCATTAGGGGTTGGTGCTCCTATCTTTTGAAGCAGAAAAATAAGGGGTTGGTGCTCCTTCCAGTGGGTGCTGGTAAAGTGTTTGTAAAATTGGTGTTTTGCAAAGGCTGGATTTGGATTGGAGTCCAAGCAGTCATTTTTGAGGAGTAGCCAAATTGGTGAACCTCGTTACATTGTGTGTTGTGGTGTGCTCTCTTGTGAAAATTGCTTTACCTATTTTTAAGTTCTCTTTGCTTCAGCATTAAGTGTTGTAGATTTGAATTTTAATAGCTACACTGATTCACCCCCCTCTCAGTGTCATTGTGAGAATATCAATTGGTATCAGAGCAAGGTTCTTGAACAAAGCTTAATCAGCTAAGGTGATCTTGGAAGGAACACAATGGCAGGTAATGAAGGATTCTCATCAAACAAAGCTCCTTTGTTCAATGGAACTAATTACTCATTCTGGAGACTCAGGATGCAGACATATCTGAGTGCGTTAGGATACGACATTTGGGAGTCAGTAGAAAGTGGATACACAGTACCCGCTACTCCTCCAACAGATACTGCTGAGAAGAAGAAGTTTGAGAATAACTCCAAAGCATAGAATGCCATAATGTGTGGGCTAGTAGACAGTGAACTGATAAGGATCATGAGCTATAAATCAGCAAAAGACATGTGGGACAAACTGAAGAGCATCCATGAAGGAGACAACAAGATCAAGGAAGCCAAGCTGCAAACTCATCGAGCTCAGTTCGAAGCATTACAAATGAATGACGATGAGAACATAGAGGCCTATATGCTGAGAGTCAATGGAATCATTAATGCAATCAGAGGACTCGACAAAAAAATCGAAGATGCGGTTGTCATGAAAAAGGTACTTAGAACTCTTCACAAAAGATTTAATTCTAAAGTTTCTGCAATAGAAGAGGCTAAAGATCTAAATAATTTTAGCATGGATGAGATGCATGGTTCTTTGACTGCATACAAAATGAGAATAGGACAAACTAAGCCCATAGACAGAGAAGCTACTTTTAAAGCACACAAGAATACAAAAGCTGAACAAGAATCTGAGGATGAAGAGACATCGGATGAAACGAAAGCCAACTTTGTTCGAAAACTTACAAAGGGAAAAGGAAAATATAGAGGAAAGTTACCATTTAAGTGTTTCAATTATGGAGGGGTCGGTCACTTTGCAGCTAAGTGTCCAATGAATGAGAAAACCAAAAGTGATGAAGGGTCACACCAAGAAAGAAGTGACTGGAAGAAGAAACCAAATTTTAGGAAAAGCAATTTCAAAAAGAAAAGTTTCATATCCAAGAATGTCAGCTCTTCTGAAGATAGCTCAGGTGAAGATTCTGAAGAAGAAACAGGTGAAGCTCTGTTCATGGCATTTGAAGAAGCAAAAATAGAAGAAAAATAGGAAGGTGATACAAAAAGTAAGGATGAGGCTGAAGTTTATCTGGAAGGAGAGTTGGTTGCTGCACTTAAAGAGTTGAATACAGAAAGGAAAAAGAATAAAAAGGTCTCAAGAAAGCTAGAGGATGTGAATGACATAATAAGCAGTTTGAAAGTACAGATAGAAGAATTTAAGAAAATGTCTGAAGAACTCGAAGTTCAATTAACCATGAAAATAGATGAGTGCTGCAAACTGGAAGAAGAGATTGTTGTCTTAAGAATGCGGCTAGAAGAAAAGAATCAAAAATTAAGTTGCTATCACAAACTTGAAGGAAGTTCTGCAAAGCTTGAAAAGATTATAAATAGTCAGAGGACTACGGGCATCAAATTTGGCTTGGGCTTTGTCGAAGGAGAATCGTCAAGTGGATCAAAGGCCATAACAGTAGAACAAGTAAAGAAAGAAGATAAGATCAAGGTTGATCAAGGAAAAATGAATCAGGCAAAAGAAAGCAACAAGTGCCGTGCACGAGAAGAGTGCTGACAATGAGGGATTCATAAAAGTCACACATCAAAGGAGAAGAAAATTTGTGGCTCCTACTACAAAATGGCAAAGACCAATTCCCAGGTTCAATCATTCCTTTTCTGGTTATTGTTTTAAATGCAATGCTTACGGTCATAAGATTTCAGACTCGCATTCATAATATAGGACAAAGAAATTTCACCAAGTAGAAATGTCTTTTCACCCTTGATGGATTATGCAGTAGAATGCTATAACCGTCATAACTTTGGACACATTGCAAGAAACTCGTAGAAGCACATATGCAAGCAAACAGATATCAGGGAAGAAGAACTCAACCAAACAGTTTAAGGCAAAATAGAAAATTCCTAGAAAAACATGCACAGGCTACTGACAAAGAAAAGTCTAAACAAGTAACCAAAACTATAGCCAAACCAGAGTGGAAAGAAAAGGAGCTACCCAAGGAAGAAAAGGAATCCTTGATTGTTCAGACAACTTTCAAAGCATAGAACAAATCTGCACCATGGATATTGGATAGTGGGTGCTCCAGTCACATGACAGGAGATAAACAAAAATTTGAAAAATTATAGAAATATGAAGGGGGCTCTGTAAAGTTTGGAAATAATGATGGAGCCAAGATAGTTGGCAAAGGATCAGTCAAGATAAGTGATGGACAGATCAATTCCAAAGAAGTTCTGTTTGTGATTGGTTTGAAGCACAACTTACTGAGCGTAAGTCAAATCTATGACAGAGGTCATGAAGTCATCTTTAAGAAGCAGGGCTATGAAGTCAGAAAAGCACATAGTGGGAAGCTGATAGCTACTGGATTAAGGACTTCTGGAAATCTATATACTCTCTCAAAAACTTTAGAAGGAGCATGCTTGATTGGACAGGAAGATGAAAATTGGTTGTGGCACAAGAGGCTCGATCATATTAGCTTTGACAATCTGGTAAAAATAAGTTCAAAAAGGGCAGTAAGAGATATACCCACCATTGGCAAACTAGTAAATAGCATCTGTGCTTCATGCCAAAAAGGGAAGCAAACTAGAGCCACATTCAAATCAAAGGAATACTTCACCAGTAAGCCTTTAGATCTAATACATACTGATTTGTGTGGACCCATGAGAACACAAAGCATAAATGGTGACAAATACTTTATGTTGTTCATAGATGACTACTCCAGGATGACATGGGTACTATTTTTAAAGCTTAAATCAGATGCCTTTGAGATGTTCAAGATTTTTAAAAAATAGGTTGAGAATCAAACTGGAAAAAGAATTAAATGCCTAAGATCAGATAGAGGAGGAGAATTTATCTCAGAAGAATTTGTAGAATACTATCAAAAATATGGGATCAAAAGACAGTTTTCAGCAGCAAGAACACCTCAGCAGAATGGTGTTGTAGAAAGGAAGAATAGGACAATGCAAGAAATGGCACGGACAATGTTGGCTGAGAACAAAATAGCTGATAGATTTTGGAAAGAGGCAGTCCATACTACGGTTTACATCCAAAATAGGTGCATGCTAAGGACGCATGAAAGCAAAACACCGTATGAGCTATGGTTCGACAGAAAGGCAACAACAAGATATTTCAAAGTGTTCGGCAGCAAGTGCTACATCAAACGAACTGAAGATAATCTCGATAAATTTGAAGATAGAGCTGACGAAGGTATTTTTCTTGGTTACTCAACAAAAAGCAAAGCCTACACATGTTACAACAAGAGGCTAAAGAAAATTGTGGAGAGTGCAGATGTTAAAGTTGATGAAGGTAGAGATCGAGAAACAACTTATCAAGAAAACTACCCTATTTATGAAGAAGTCATTGAAGGAGATGAAGAAATGGAAATAGAAGAGAATCAAAAAATTGACCTAACTTGATTTAAGAATTGACTCGAAGAAGAAGAAAACAAAAAATTCAAAACAGGTAACTGGCAAAAAAATCATCCCAGAGAACAGATTATTGGGGACCCAACAGTTGGTATTCAGACTAGAAGAGCAGGAGTACGGAACTACTCTCTATTATCCAGCATTGAGCCCAAAAATGTTGTTGAAGCAAGCATAGATGAAAGTTGGATGAAAGCAATTAATGAAGAACTAGATCAGATTGAGAAAAACAAAACCTGGGAGTTAGTACCAAGGCCGACAAATAAAAATGTAATCGGTACTAAATGGATTTTTCAAAATAAATTGAACGAAGATGGACAGGTTGTAAGAAATAAAGCAAGACTGGTCTGTAAAGGCTATGCACAGGTTGAAGGTATTGATTTTGAGGAAACCTTTGCACCATCAGCCAGACTAGAGGCAATCAGAATGTTTCTAGCTTTAGCAGTTCATAAAAATTTCAAGGTATATCAAATGGACGTAAAATCAGCATTTTTGAATGGAAAACTGGAAGAAGAGGTTTACATTGAGCAGCCAGATGGTTTCCAACTCGGTGATAATCCCAACTTTGTTTGCAAGTTGAGGAAAGCTTTGTATGGTTTAAAACAGGCACCCAGAGCATGGTATGCAAGGTTGGATAACTATCTGATTCAACAGGGGTTCAAGAAAGGTTTGGTGGACAGCAATCTGTATGTCAAAATAGAGAATGGCCATCTTATTGTCCTTGTTGTTTATGTAGATGATATCATTTTTGGTAGCAGCAATGATAAGTCCTGTAGTGACATAGCAAATAAAATGAAGAAAGAATTTGAGATGTCTATGATTGGTGAACTTTCTTATTTTCTCGAACTGCAAGTCAATCAAAGTGAAAAGGGCATTTTTATTTCTCAAGTTAAATATGTGAAAGAAATGTTGAAAAAGTTCACAATGGAGGAAAGTAAACCTGTTAGCACTCCCATGACAACAGGTTGCAAGTTGAGCAAGGATGACAAATCTCCAGATGTAGATCAAACCATGTACAGATCTATGATTGGAAGTCTATTGTATTTGATAGCTACCAGACCAGATATCTTACAGGCAGTATGCATGGTGGCAAGATTTCAGGCTAGTCCCAAAGAGACTCATGTGACAGTCGTGAAGAGGATTTTTAGGTACCTCAAGGGTACTATGGAGTATGGGTTATGGTACCCAAAAGGTAAGGACTTCACTCTTATTGCATATTCTGATGCAGATTGGGCAGGATGTATTGATGACAGAAAGAGTACCAGTGGAGGAGCATTTTATCTTGGAGACAGGCTGGTAGCATGGCACAACAAGAAACAAGAATCAGTCTCTCTATCCACAGCAGAGGCAGAATACATTGCAGCAACAACATGTTGTACACAGATATTATGGATGAGACAAACCCTGAAAGATCTTGGTATTCACTTCAAAGAGCCAATTTCAGTTAAATGTGACAACACCAGTGCTATAAACATATCAAAGAATCCGGTTATGCATTCTCGAACCAAACATATTGCAATCCGGTATCACTTCTTGAAGGATAAAGTTGCAGAAGGTGAGGTCAAATTGGATTTTGTTCCGACTACAGAGCAAGTAGCAGATATATTCACAAAACCATTGCCAAAGGAAGTTTTTGAGTACCTTCGGAGTAAGTTGGGAGTAGTCACATTTCCCAAGAACTGACTATCAATTGGGATCACATTCTCAGGGGGGAGCATTTATGCCTATGTTTATAGTTTTGCTCATATTCATGATTTTTGCTAACTATAACAATGTGTATCTGGAGAATGTTGTGCATAGACTCGGGGGAGTCTGCAGTAGCCCTTTGGTATTATTGTCAAAGGGGGAGAAGAATTCCAGGAGAGTGCATGAGTGTTGCCAACAATTCCAAAGGGGGAGATTGTTGAGCAAGGTGCAGCAAAAGTATTGTCATTGTTGTCAACACAAACAGATAGATCAGTTGATGCAGTTGATGCAGTGGATAGGAGTTCAGAGGTCAATCAGAACATGTACAGTGAATTTCCAAGAAGACAAAAGTGGCCCAGATTCAAAAAATCAAAGAAAAAGACAAGTAAGAAAATTGTCGCGATATCGCGACATGTTTTTTGTCATGATTTCGTGACATCTCGGAGGAGAGAGAAAATGTTGTCAAAATTGTCATGATTTCGTGACATCTCGAAGGAGAGAGAAAATGCGGTCAAAATTGTCATGATTTCGTGACATATCGAAGGAGAGAGAAAATGTTGGCAAAACTGTCATGATTTCGTGACATGTTGGAGGCAAAGAAGCCAAGTTGAAAAACTGTCATGATTTCGTGACATGTTGTCAGAGAAGAAGGCAAGTAGAAAAACTGTCATGATTTCGTGACATGTTGGAAGCAAAGAAGGCAAGTAAGAAAACTATCATGATTTCATGACATGTTTGGAAAGAAGGCGCAAGCAAAGAAAACTGTCATGATTTCATGACATGTTTGGAGAGAAGGCACAGGCAAAGAAAACTGTCATGATTTCATGACAGGTTCGAAGAGAAAGCGCCAAGGAGAGAAAGTGTCACGATTTCATGACAGGTTCGAAGAGAAAGTGCCAAGGAGAGAAAGTGTCATGATTTCATGACAGGTTCGAAGAGAAAGTGCCAAGGAGAGAAAGTGTCATGATTTCGTGACAGGTTCGAAGAGAAAGCGCCAAGGAGAGAAAGTGTCACGATTTCATAGGTTCGAAGAGAAAGCGCCAAGGAGAGAAAGTGTCATGATTTCATGACAGGTTCGAAGAGAAAGCTCCAAGGAGAAAAAGTGTCATGATTTCATGACAGGTTTGAAGAGAAAGCGCCAAGGAGGAAAAGTGTCACGATTTCATGACATGTTCCATTTTCGTGGGCCAAAGATAGAAAAGGCAAAAGGCAGCGAATGTGTCATGATTTTATGACATGTGTTTTCATGGGCCAAAGATAGAAAAGGCAAAAGGCAGTGAATGTGTCATGATTTCATGACATGTTGTGTTTTCATGGGCCAAAGATAGAAAAGGCACAAGGTAGCGAAAGTGTCACGATTTCGTGACATGTTCCATTTTCACGGGCGAAAGGCAGAGAAGTGCAAGGAAGCAAAAAGTGTCACGATTTCGTGACATGTCTGGTTTTCATGGGTGCAAGACAAGAGGTGAACAAGGAGGCAAAAAATGTCATGATTTCGTGACATGTTGAGTTTTCACGGATAAAGGGCGAGAAGAGCATAAAGAGACAGAAGTGTCACGATTTCACGACAGGTCGCAACAACACGATCACTGACAGTTAACTGAAGCAGAACAACAGTTAAAGGGGCAGTTGTAGAGGAAAAGCATGCAGCCAAAATAAGAAGAGTTAACTGGAGTCAATGCGACAGTTACAGGAGCAATTACAAAAGAAAAGCATGCAGCTATTTTAAGAACAATCGAAGAAGAAGAAATCGAACAATCGCATAAATAGAATCAAAAAATGCATGCATGCACAGAAAAGAAGACGAACAATCATGGTAGAGGTATATGTTGCATGTAACGTGTTTAACGAAATGCCCACTCTATAAATACAAAAGGAGTTACATAAAGAAGAAGTTACAGTTGACAAGTGGCAGAAGAGAATATTAAAGGAACAGTTACGGGTTGCATGCGTAAATATGGAAGTTAAAAATAGAGACTAATATGATATAAAAGCAGGTCTGCGTGAAGAATAAGGTTGTTGTCGTATGTGAGAAATTGCTGTGTAAAGAGGGTTAGAAGAGGGCCGAGAGAGAAATAAGCAGAGCCGTGAGAGAGTGCAGAGTTTGATTAATTGCAGACCAGTCAGGGTCGTGTAAACAACGAAGGCATTTTTATGTCATTAAGATAATTCAGAATTGCAGTCCAAGTTGGTGCTTGGCATTAGGGGTTGGTGCTCCTATCTGTTGAAGCAGAAAAATAAGGGGTTGGTGCTCCTTCCAGTGGGTGTTGGTAAAGTGTTTGTAAAATTGGTGTTTTGCAAAGGCTGGATTTGGATTGGAGTCCAAGCAGTCATTTTTGAGGAGTAGCCAAATTGGTGAACCTCGTTACATTGTGTGTTGTGGTGTGCTCTCTTGTGAAAATTGCTTTACCTATTTTTAAGTTCTCTTTGCTTCAGCATTAAGTGTTGTAGATTTGAATTTTAATAGCTACACTGATTCACCCCCCCTCTCAGTTTCATTGTGAGAATATCATGCTCTCTCATATTCTGATTTTGAGTCTGATTATGTAGAATCTGAGTCTGAATTTGATTCGACATAAGCAACATGCCCCTTGGGTTGCTTATTCTTTTTTTGTGGTTTGTATTTCCCTTTTTTCTTCTTCGTATGATCTTGATCATTTTGTTTCTTTTTCTTAAACCAACACCTATTGGTGTCATGGTTATTCATATCACAAATCTTACAATATTGTTTGTCATTTTGTTGATGTTGTTTCCCTTTTTCCTTTTATGAAGATCCTTATTTGTGAAACTGGCCTTATTTCTTACCCCTTTGTTTGGCGTAAAGGGCATTATCTGGTGCATCATCTTTCTAAAACTAATTTGCCTCCTCATTTTGAAGGAAATTCACCAATTCCACAAAATATACTTGTCATACAGATACATTAAGAGAGGTTATCAACACCTTATAGGACTCGAGCAATGCTCTCAAGATGATAGAGGTCAAGAGAGTATCATCCATTGGTTGTCCCATAGTATTCAATTTGGTTTTCAATTATACCACTCTGCATAGGAATATATCAATGGTCTCACTAGAGTTCATACTGAGTGTATGAAGTTGATTTTGAAGGTGTAGAATAGTGGACCGATTCTTACCTTCATAAATAGTAATCAAAGCATCCCAAGCTTCCTTACTAGTTTTGGCATCACAGATATGAGGTTGGATCTCATCTGTAGTAGAAAGTAGTATAAACATGAGATATCTTTTTTCTTTCTTATCAAACTCTTCTTGATCTGCTCTTGTTGCTGTAGGGCATTTTGTAGTGCCAGTAACTACATCCCAAAAATCTTCCACTTGAAGAATAGCACACATCTTATTCATCCATGGTGTGAAGTTAGAACCTTTCAGCAACTGTGAATCTAACAGATATTTGTGAATAGAGGCCATTGTAAATGTTTCTTATAACAATTTTTCTTCCCCCCTGTGTCTTAGAATTTTTCAAAACAAAAATGTTGGAGATCCCCATTTTTGTTGCAAAATAAACAAGGATGAAAAAATTGTTGCTCGTTTGTGACAAAAAAATACCCCTGGGTGCAGAAAAAATGACCCTCTTGGGTCAAAAATAGGTGAGGCAAAAGATGCCAAAAATTGCAAAAATTGACAAAAAATTATCAAAAAATGGTCAATTTCTTGCTGGCATCAATAGTTTCTTGTTGAGCATCAAAAAAAAAAATCGGGCATCAAAAGGTGCTCATAGGGCATCAATATAGTTTGTCAGGTGTCAAATGGCACTCACAGGGCATCAATATGGTTTGTCAGACATCAAATGGTGCTCATAGGGCATCAAAAGGATCCACGGTGCGTCAAAATTTCCATCAAGAATATTTAGAAACCCTCCGTAGGATTCGAACAACAGACCTCGTTTGAAGTAATGAACACCACTAACTAGTTGCGCTAGCAGAAGCGCTGGGAATAAGAAACCAATGCCTTGTCCTTATACTGAAGGCTCTAAATGATTTTGTTTAAATAGTGGGATTAGTCCCACATGCATCAAGCAGATGCATTACGAGCCTTTAAATGGAGAAAGGCTTGTAGTGGAAGGTGACTACCTTTGATCGATCACCCTTCCCCAGCCATTTATCACCTACAACATGGAACAATACCATGTCCAACCCTGCGATGCCACATCATAGCCTCTAACTCACATGTTAGTCCATGTATCTTTCTTGGTCCCACTACGATGTCATAGTCTCAGTTCATGTATTAGTGTCCATGTGTCTGTCTTGGTTCCACTGCCACATCACAGTCTCAGTTTGTGTGTCAGTGTCTACGTGTCTGTATTGGTCCCACTGCTACATAATAGTCTCATTCTACATGTCAATGTCCATGTGTCTACATAAGGCTGGTCTGGATATTGGTTCGCATGTTAGATTCCTATCATGTGCAATCAAAACAAAACTCCAAGAAGTGAGCCCAACTTGGGCTTCACTGTTTGCCTATCTGCATCCTCTGCATTCCACCTACGCCCTCGAGTTCTGCAATATCGTCAGGTCCTCGGGTGGTGTGGGGAAAAAAATAGTCACGTTGGTAAATGTGCTCAACCCGTTCTTGCCCCAAATTTTCATGCCTCCTCGCCTATGCCTAGTGTTATACCCTTCACTACCTTATCGATCACTCTGATACCATATCAAAATTTGCACAAGGAATTAAATATTGCATTGAATTGGATCAGAATATATACATACGGGAGTTGGTTGAGGTGGTTTAAAAACCACCCGAACTACCCACTAATCGGAGAGGTGCTTAGGCACCTATTTTACCTAATGTAATAAAACTATGCTCTATTCTAAAATATATGCTCTTTTAAAAATTGTGAAGAAGATTAGACATTACATTCTGCACAGTAGAATTTTTGTAATAGTACCCGATCCAACTGTTAAAACAATGTTGATGTAGAATGAACTAGGAGAAAGAAGAGGCAAATAGCTGGCTAGTTTGTAGGATTTTTATTTAGAGATCCATCCAATGAAGCTTGTGAGAGGACAATGTTTGACAAAGTCTCTAGTTGAAATTGATCCTCAAATCGTGTGTCATCAATACACTATGAAAAGCATCACCATAGATGAATGGTATAATGACATTGTATTTTATTTTGAATGGTAAGTACCCTGATCACTTTAATGCTACACAAAGAAGAGAACTTTGATTGAAAAGCTTTAATTTTATGATTAAATTTGGTGTGTTATACAAAATAAATCACGAAGGAATTTTCCTTAGATGTTTGAGTAAGGATGAGGCTATGCAAATTCTTAAGGATTTTCATGGTAAGTATGGAACTAGGCATGGATCATCTAATGCCACAGTACGCCATACTTTGAGATATATCTACCGTTGACCCCACATTTTCAAATATGCCCATGCCCATGTTTATTCTTGCCATACATGTCAGATTGCCATTAACAAATAATGAAATGTCGCCATGCCTTTACAACCCGTATTTGAGGCTATATATTTTGTGCAATGGGGTTTAGATTTTATAGGAGTTATAAACTTAAACTCTTCACCTAGCCATAAATACATTTTAACTACCATTAACTATTGTACCATATGGATTGAAGCCATTCCCATAAAGAACTATACTTTTGAAGTAGTTATTCAATTTCTAGAAGAATACATTGTTACTAGATTTGGTATGACATATTCTATTGTTTATGATAATGGTTTTGTGTTCACTTCACTTTAGTTTAATGAATTGTGTTACAACAATAAGGTAAGTATACATTTTTCTTCAAATTATTATCCACAAGGTAATGGTTTAGCAAAATCTATTAATAAGAACTTATTATCGATCATTAAGAAATTGTTGTAAATTAATCCTAGAGACTAGCATAACAAGTTAAAATATGCTTTGTGGGTAGATAGAACTAGATCAAAAGGGTCAATTGGTACTTCTCCTTATCATTTAGTTTATGGTCAAGAGCCAATTTTTCCTGCTAACTTGAAATTGCAGACTCTTCAGTTTATGAAATATTATCTTGAAACTGATGATAAAACAGAGGTAATATTTACTCACTTAATGAGTCTAGATGAAAAGAGGGAATATGCCTTATAGCATTTTAGTAAGCATTAGGAGGTTATAAAAATATGGCTTTATAAGAGAGCCAAGGTCAAAGCCTTTAGGATTGCTAATTTTATTTTGTTGTGGGATAAGGCACACAAAAATAAGGGTGATCATGATAAATTTAACAAACTTTGGTTGGGCCCCTACCAAATTTCTAAGGTTCTTGGGGAAAATGCTTTTAGATTGTAGAATTTAAGTGGAGAGAATATTCATTTGCCTATGAATAGGAATTTCTTAAAGCATTATTTCCATCCTTGAGAAAGAAATCATAATCATCACTTGTATATATTCATCTCTTGTACATAGTCGTTGGTTTTGAAATTTTTGCTTGTATGTAGCTTTGGTGTTTTGTTTGGATTTGTGCTTGTGCATAGTTCGTGTGTGTATGTACCATTTGGATGTAATCATAAATTTTTGGTTTGTTTTAAGTTTTCATGTTTGAAATTTTTTTTATGCTTTTGCCTTTCAATAAGGCAAGTTCATGCCAGATTTTGGGTTTTGGTTCGTGTTCCCATCTTGCTCCTTCAATTTTACAACATGTTTTGGTTTTTGTTTTTATATTGTGGTATAGATGTGTGGTTGTGATAAAATTTTATCACTTTTTTGGAAGTATTTCTTAGTCATGAAGATGGATAACTTGTTTGAAATTAGGTGAAATTGAAGTTAGTTAAATTGGATTGTTTAGTAGTTATTCTGGAATTGTGGATTAAAATAGTGGATGTTTAAGTAACACAAAAATCTTCACATGTAAAATCACATTTAAAGGATATTTTTGACTCTTGAAGAATGAAATCATTCTGGTTTTTTTATTGGGTGAAATTTTGTATAGACTCTGTCTTAAGCCTTAGATGATCTCTAACCCAAGATGCGCATATGATATTTGCAAAGCAATCAAATGCTTATAAAAAAATGCAAATCAATCAAATACTTGGGTGGTTCATATAATATCTACCAAGGCTATAGACACCTGGCTAGCAGTAGAGCAAGGTCTAGAAGAGATCAAGGTCATCTCCACCGAAGCGATGGATGCTTGACTGGCAGTGGAGCAATGAAGAGGTAAATTTTTATGAGTAACATTTTTCATAGCCTAATTGTAAAACAAATGAGAAAATTCTGATGAATTCAATGATAGAGAAATAATTCACAAAACATACACTATGCTAAAGCAAATGAAGTGTTTACATTCAATTGAAGTTATTGAACCCCATATTTCTTGGATATTACTAGATTTAAATTTTTCTAATTTTGGTTTTCTTGATTTTAGACTGGGTTCTTCATATGAAATGCTTATGAGCATTTCCCAAAAGAGTCGTCATTTATTGTTGCCATCGTACAACATACCCCAAATTTGTGGGCCCATTTAAATTTTTGATTTTAATGTGACTTTTGTTTACATTAAGTGTTTTGTTGTTTAATTTATACCAATCAATTTTGTAGGATTGATTACAAAGTTAAATTGCATGTTAAGGTTTCACAGTCTTTAGATAGAGTTTAGGACAAGATATCATAAAGAGGTCAATAAAAGTCCAAGGGTTTTCCATTATCATAATTTTATCATTGAATAATTTTTGTGATCTCACGTATTTGTTCTCATGTTTTTCCTTACTAGGAAAATCACACCATTTTTTAGTACCATGTTAGCTTACACATTAATAAATAAATAAATAAATAAATAATCATATTTGTAGCGCAATTGGAGAAGGTAAGCCTGGACCTGCTGAATAGGAGGTCCACAATTCAAATATCTGTGATGTAAAAGGGGACACAAAGGTTGTGTTAAATTCCCTATTGATAAGCATAGCTCTCAGATTTACGAGGGATCATTTTTGGGAGGAGACTACTCAGCCTTGTGCATTGGTTGTAGGGGTTTCTCACACTAACCTAAAATTTAAGTTCATCTTTCTAGCGCAAGTAGAGAAGGTAAGCTTGGCTCTGTTGAATAGGAGATCCACAACTCAAAGCTCTATGATGCAAAGGGGGACACAAGTACTGTGTGTTAAATTCCCTATTGATAAGCATAGCTCTCGAATTTATGAGGGGTCATGGTTGGGAGAAGACTGCTCAGCCTTGTGCATTGATCGTATGGGTTTCTCACCAAGGAAATTAATACATTGAATAATTTCCACATCATGGAAATTATCATGTTAGATAATCCCCACAATGTATAAAGGTCCACTTTGGATTCAATAATGTTTCCACTTCATGGATTTTTTATAAAGCAATATGGATTTGTGTTTTTATAAAGTAATTTTAAAATTAAAATGACGAACTAATTTTGGTGTTCATGTGGCAAAATTATCAAAATATGATGGCCTAATTTTTGAGGTAAACCTCAATTTGACCAGCCAGCGGATGCAGCGTCGAAGCACGATCAATGCAGGAACATGATTTTTGAGGGTCGATACGGGCACGATTTCCAAAGAGCTACCAAGTGGCATAGCTAAGCAAGTCTGAGGTGGATTTTTCATGATGAACAACTCATCATTTGGATTAGTGTATGCCCGTGTTGATAAACCATCCACCATGTTGTTGCCAGATGCATATGGGACTAAACTGCTAGTAAGAGCTTTTGAATAACCCTCTATACAGACTATGTTCATAGACTATGAGCAACATCGGTGCTTCATACTATTTGCATTTGGTAGCAGGACATTTACTAGGACAAACATAGGTGAGGAGGAGTCCTCGATGCACCACTTATTATTTTCAAGCCAAGATGATGGATATAATTATCTCAGAGCTTTTTTATTTGGTCAATGCGAGTCTCTTAAGAGCCATGTAACAGTGATATGCAGCTGGTAGAATGTCATCATCAATTTTATGGATGAAGTATTTTGCTTTTTTGCCCATGCAAATCGAATAAGGGTCAATACCCAACATTTGGTGGAATTTCCCAGCATGGTAATATGACAAGTTTTGCATAGTTGCGAGCAATTCAAAAATTATTATAGGACATGCCTCATCAATTACATTCATAGTCCATGTGGTAGGAGGGCTAGTTAATTACCAAACACAAGACTGGAGTATGGCAAAATAGAAGCACGCTATGCATCCCAAGGCAAAAGGATTTTACAGCAAGTGTAGTTACATAATGAGATTGAGATAATAATAGAGGATACTAAGGAAAGGAGCAGTCTTCAGGAAGGGGTTTTGGTCATATTGTACAGTAAACACAGTATGCCATCGTTGTGCCACCATCTATTGGCTTGGTCATACAAACAAAGCCTGGAGTTTGAGAGCATGTTTGTGTCAACGTATTGAGACCTTCAATGAAAATATTACTGTACTAGAATACCTGCAACTCAAAGAGTGCATTATGAATGAAGAGTGGGCTAAGGATAACTATGCATTGGAACTCAATTTTGATTCGTTCAATGTATCATTTCCTCGTATGACAAGGCCCTCATCTATCGATAGTGGAGTTAAATTTTGATTAGACATTAATACAATAAGTAGCAAGACATGAGAACAATAGTGACAACAATAGTATGAATCGGGTATTGGTAGGGCTATGATTTATCTTTTATCTAAACATAGAGTAAGGTTAACATTATCGATGTTGCAGACAAGGTCAGACAAACCTTGTGCAATGTACATCCATTGTGACATGATAAAATAGCATGGAAGGTGCATCGTGTTCCTTGAAAAGTATTTAGAAGAGTATAAATGTAAGGCCAAGGTGGATTCTCTTCTCAACAATGTAACAAAATTAAAGGATATCACCCAAAATGTTGATGATATAGCAGAGGTCGTATTGTATCTAGCAAGAAGCAAAATATGTCAGCGGTCATAAGTAAGTGGTAGACGGTGGATTCACCATTATAAACCATGACTAGGACCTTTACTAAAGAAGAGGTATTAAAATGAAATGAAAGCCTACATTCTTTTGTGGTTACCAAGTACCCACACTCCATCTCCTAGGGATGTCGGTTTCAATATATCTTGGTCTTATTTTAATGAAGTGTTGTCCACAAGTCTTATAAGAATATTTGTGAGGTTCATAAAATTACAAATACTAGATGCACAACATTTATGTTATGGTGAAAGCATAATGAAAAAAATTGCATTACCAAAGGAAATGGAGAGCATGGCAATTACAAGTCAAAGAGAAAGAATATAAAGGCGAATGTGTGATTGGAAAATGAAGCGTTAGGAAACTAAACGAGTGGAAAGAAAATGAAGAGTTGTTTCAAAATTTTAAATTCCCATTCAAACTCACAAAAATGGATCGAAGAGTTTTTGCAGCGAATGCATGTTGGAAGTTAATTTTTTTTGAAGAAGCATCTCCTCCCAAGTTGTTGGACTGCACCAAATTTTACCATTGTAATTTGTTGAAACAAGGTATTCTGCAAGTGTATTCATTTAAAAATCTTTCATGTTGGCAATATATTGGAAATTTTTAATAAGTTTTATGCATGCGGATGGTAAACTTTTTTTTTAATATATTGTATTTTTTCCCTTAGAAGATTGCATCACATTAATATTGGACTGCATGAAGACAAGTTGGATTAATGTTGGTTTAGTGCAGGATATTCACTTATGCCAATTTGGGTCAAAATTTTAAAAGTTTCAATGACTTGCTCCTTTATTTTATTTTCTCTAACCCTAGCCTTTTACATTTTTTTAATTGCATCAAATACAAAATACAAAAAATTAAAAATTAAAACCCCAAAAAGAAATATGGCAATTTCAAAATTCAAATTCAAATTCTCATTTTACGCAAGTTCACATTTTTAATGAAAGTTTGAGTTTTTAAACTTTGCACATTTTTCCAAATAATCAAATTAATTTCATTTTATGAAAATTGAAATTTCAATAAATTTCAATTTTTCATTAAATTGAATAATTCATATGATATTCCAAAGTTACATTGCAAAGTTAGATTTAGTCATTTCATTTTTATTTGAAGCAAATCTTAAAAATCGAAGATAAAATTGGCCAAACAAAAGAAGATAAAATTTGGTTAACAAAAGAAGATAAAAAATTTTTAACAAAAGAAGATAAAATTTGGTTAACAAAAGAAGATAAAATTTGGTTAACAATCAAATATTAAATTTGTTTAACAATCGAAGATAAAACTACCCAGGTGTTTTAGGTGATTTGGAGAGGAGATGGCAATCCTCCAAGGGAGGTCCCAGGTTCGAATCTCCACCCTACCAAAAAAGTTGAATTGGGTACCCAAAATCCAATTGATAATGTTGGTGCAGACAGGGTCGGTTGTGACTCTCGGGTGACTTTGACAGTGTAGAACCCCCTAGTCATGGTCTCTCAGACCAAGGTAGCCTGCAAGGGGTTTTTCACTTTAAAAAACCTAGTTTTTTAGGTAAGTTGGAGAAGCGAGAGCTATCCTCCAAGGGAGGTCCCAGGTTCGAATATCCACCCTACCAAAAAGTTGAATTGGGTACCCAAAATCCAATTGATAATGTTGGTGTGAGTAGGGCTAGGCGCGACTTCCAGGTGACTTTTATGGTGTAGAACCCCCTGGTTGTGGTCTCTCATACCAAGGCAGCCCCTCAAGGGGTTTTCGCTTAAATAAAGAAAAAAAAATCAAAGATAAAACTTGTTTAACAATCGAAGATAAAACTTGTTTAACAATCGAAGATAAAATTTGATTAACAATTTGAGATAAAATCAATAAAAATCAAATTTTCAAAGATTCAAAAAAAATATTTATCAAAGTTCGAAGGTTGTTAGTTGGTTAATAATTTTATTTTTTCACAAATTCCATGAACAACAAACATCATTACAAATAAAACTAATACCAAAATAGGCCCCTTGTTAACAAGTATATGCAACACTGAGCTATCCAATTAAATTTTAGCATTTCATATTTTTCACTAAGCATCACAAGAAAGTTTAACACATTAAACAAAACCTTGGGAAAATTACAAATATTTCCTTGCAATAGAGGATATCCGGGCAAAATCCTGACTGTGAGTATATTTTTGTAATTGGACAAAAATATCACTCAACACAACCCAAGAGAGATTTTTTTAATAAGGTTTTTGAAGATGTCCCAATGTTTTTATTTTCTCATATTAACAAGGCATAACCATGTTTGAGTTATTGTCGTTGTAGATGACACTCAAGTGAAGAGGAGTGGTCAACATCCCATAATGTTTGGGGTTCATATTTCTAAACCTCCCCAGTTAGAAAGAATACCTTTAATGGTCCTTCCACATTTATTACACCCTCCCCGAATGCAAGACATTTTGACCATAGTGTAGAGATTATCCCTTTTAAGTAATTTTAAAAAAAAGGGGATGGTGTTTTCTTAACCCTACATAAGTCTATCTATATATGATTTCTCTATCATTATGCCTTAGTTCTTAGTTACCACACCTCTATGGTGTGGTAACTAAGGATATTACCACTCCTTCTGATAATAAACATGGCAATCCGATCCTCACTGTTCAAGGTGTCATCACCATATTGATTTATGAATGATTCCTAGTCCTCACTACTAGGAATTATAGTCCAAGCCTCCCCACTTAGGACCTCTCAAAAGCCTCACCACTTTGGGTACACCCAAGCCTCACCGTTCAAGGTGTCATTTATGATAACCTAGGTGTTGCCTCACTATAACTTCTCCCAAGACTTTGAGGTTCATCTTATTTAAGGGATCTAACATGGCTACTAAATTTATGCCCTACCAAGATACTGTTTCAAACCATGAGTGTGACATTTTAATCATAGCTCTCTCATAAAGGAAATGAAATACTACTTTAAACATCTTAACATAATAATTCAAATGCTTCCTTTTACACTTTTAGTATATATTTTTCATTTCCTTTGTAACAACAATTTAAAGAATATACAAGAGGAACAATTATAAATCAAATTACCCATGTGTTGTAGGTTAGTTGGAGAGGAGAGGGCAATCCTCCAAGGGAGGTCCCAGGTTCAAATCTCCACCCTACCAAAAAGCTAAATTGGGTATCTAAAATCCAATTGATAATGTTGGTGCGGGTAGGGTCGGGTGCGACCCCCGGGTGACTTTTACGGTGTAGAACCCCCTGTTCGTGGTCTCTCAGACCAAAGCCGCTCTGCAAGGGGTTTTTTGCTTTTAAAAAAAAAATTATAAATCAAATTAATAAATTACTATAATAAGCATGAGTTTCTCCATAACCACAAATTACAATACACCTTTCTTATTTATATAATTCATAATTAACAATCTCTTAAATAGAGAGCTTCTATACAAATAAGTTATTACATTTCAATTGCCATAGTAATACAAATGTATATTCTATACTTCCCTTAGCATCAAATCTGTTGTTTTTCTTTCCAAATCATAATTATTACGAAGAAGGGATCAAGACAACCCCCTTTGAAATGCATATGCAACCTACATGCTCATGCAATCCTCACACTAACATGCAAGTTTATCAATACAATTTTCCACACACATTAATGGAGATAATCCCATGCTTCTCTCCAAAATGGACTAGATCTCATAGCCTCATCCATGTTTATGTCCATTAATATAACCTTAAATAAGAAAAAACCATTCCATACATTTTTTTAAAAGTAAAGCTGTACACATATTTTAAGCCTGAATATATATTCCCCTTATTTTATTTCCACAACATCATAATTTAAATACCTCACTTTAACATTTTAGGTTCATCCATTTAACAAAGATTTTATTCTATAAATTTATTTATTTAATATATCCCTTTATCTTTTAACCATAACCAACTTTGTTTCAATTCACAAATAAGAACATAGACGAACTATTTTTATCTCTCTAGCCTATTCTGCACATGGCTCCCAAAACTATTTTATAACCATACAACAATGTATATAACCTAGAGTTATATACCCAAAATTTATAGGTTTACATTCAAGAATGGTCAACTTTGTCTTTGTTACATACCAAGAAAATACTGGGTGCATTATTATCAAATTTAACCCTTAGTTGTGCACATAACTACATATCACGAAAGATTTTATAACCCATGTTTAATTGTTTTGGATACTAGTTTCTCATACGGAAAAAGCCTTCTAAAATATTCTATAGATTTAAACTTCCTAAGGTTTAATAAATTCTAGAAGAATACATTTCATAGGCAGCAAAGCAACATTTCACATCAATTTAGTGTTTTAATGACTCACAAGGAAGAAAGAGCAGTGGCCCCTCACAATTTATTTCTTTGTATTAACTTGTTATTTCATAACTAACGTCTACGTGCTAAGAGTAACTCTATTAGGGTTCACTATTTTTTATCCATCAAAGCATAGAGGAGTATACCCATAGATGGAGATTTTTAAGCCATGAAAAAAACAACATATAAAATTTATAAACACATAGATGATATATAAAACAAAAAAAGCTTACATAGTTAATTTTTTAATCCCTCTGCTCATTTATTGATGTTTTTCCATATTACTATAGTGCTCATAACCTCCTTTCCTTTTCCTCCATTTTTTAATCTCGAATTGCAGTCTTTTATTCCTATTTTCCTCTCCTCTTTTCCCTTTTCATTCTCTTTCAAGAATGGATATTCAAAGAAGAAGGAAAACAAAACTGATTCTTGTAACTTCTTTTCTAACTATCAAAATATAACCCTAATTATTTTTTTAAATGCTCATGCACAATTTTAAAAGGGTGAATACTTAGTTTCTCATGCCCCCCATCCTATTATTGGCAATTGAATCATTAGAGATCCCATTTTAATCTTTCTCTAATGTTAGTAGGGAAAACATAGTATAGAAATTAAATTAATTATTTACCGAACTAAACTTAATCATCATCAAGTGTTAATATTGATTAATTAACATCGATATTGAGTATTAATAATTCCTCTATAACTATTAATACTCTTTTGATTAATCTTTTATCCAACATAGTCCATACCTTATATAAGTATGTCTATATTAGATATTCATAAATTAAATGCATGATATTACCTTTGTCCTTAAGCAACAATATTTATGATGATATTCATGTCATCACCTAACTATTAAAAATTGCTCCTTTGCTCAAGCAATCTCCCAACCAATGGTGTAATTATAACCAAACACAGTTACGAAATACAACTACATGAGGATACTTAGTTACCCTGGAGTTGTCTATGAATATATCATTTTCCATAATTTCTCTTTTAGGTCTCTCTTTTGCAATGGTTATCCCATACCAATCCACCCATGAGAGTACCTAGTCCTACAACCATAGATTCCATCAGTAGTACCAAATTCTAGCATAATATAAACAAAGTATAAAATACAATTAACCACAAAAAAATAGTAAGCATTATATGTTCAGTCATCAAAACATAATCAAATCTCAATAATAAGTCCTATCAAGGAGGTCTGTGACAACTGGCTTCAGTATCAAGGTCAATTTCTCTATGATCTAAATCTTATTTTCCTACACTTAATCTCTATTAATGTCAAGGTGACTTGGTTGTCCTTGATGCCTTGAAATTTTCTTAATGTCAAGGGTTAGGAATGACCTTAAATTTTCTCTTGATGTCAAGGTGACTCTAAATGTCCCTACATCTTTTGTCAAGGTGGCATTGAATGTCCCTATTGTAACCAAAAAAAATTGAGCAATGAAATATATAAAACACAGAGAGAAAAATTGCCAAAATTATTTTTCTTTATTGATTTTGATACAATTTGTTACAAGAATGAATTTTGGATTGCCCCAAGTATGTTTGGGACAATGTTACAATGCTCTCTCGCTCTATATTGATGCAAATGAATGAAAACTAATGGAAATGTATCTTCCAACACTTTCATAGGGGCACATGCTCTTCGTTCTTCCAGCCACAATCCAAGATGAGTGGGCTTTGGTATCCGGCAAGGGACCACTCCAACTTCAGTAGCTTATCCAAAGTACCTGTCACCTGCACACAATCAAACAGGCAAAGGGATTAGTAGCACCTATATATTTGAGCAATAATATTAATGCATGCATAAAACCCTAAGCAGATAATTATGTGAAACAAATGATAGAACAAATCAACAAATAAAGCCTTGCTAATCAAGTGAATTATGTTACGGATCTTTGATGTGCGTGTGATTTCATGCTCAGGATTGTGGAACTATGGACACGCGATAGGTAACTGGAAACTATGGATCTACGATTGTGAAACCGCAGACATGCATTTTTTACTATGGAACCACGAACGGGTAGTTTCGACTGAAGAATAGGTCACCTCGAGATTCGAACCAATGATCATAATAAAGCTCGTGCTTCACAATTTCTTGTTGGTCTAAGTCAATTTTGACAGCCTGTCGGTATGCAAATTCAGCTCCCTTTTCTTGGTGGACTAATGGTGCCTTTATAGGCCTCTTGGGGTTTTGGAGGGAAATGGGAGGTGGCAAGCCCAACTTGCCAAGTGGTAAATCTGGACTGCAAGGTGGAAGGGGGCAGTTGTAGTGAGTCACCCAGTGTGCCTCAGTTAACTGGGGTGATGTGGCTTCAAGTGGAGTGGGATGTGGGATGTGGGATGTTGTTTTATGTGAAGGGACAAGGGGACAACAACAAATGAGTTGTGGCATGGGTGTTGAGAATTTGTCTCATGTGCAAAGACAAGGGGGACAGGGGTGGGTAAGATGTGGTAGGGGTGTTGGATGAAGTGTCTAGGACACATGTCCAATGGGTAGACAGGGTATCCTAGAGTGATTTTCTAGATTTAATAAATTAGGAAAATAGGATAATATGTAGGATTTTATATCCCTAAGTTTAGACTTAGGCATATAATTTTATTATGTAGGATTTGATGGTGGGGTGGCAGATGTGGTTTTGAAGGTGTTGGATTTTAGTGTCTACAGTTGCCCCTTTTTGTACTGCGTTGTGTACAACACAATGTAGTGCAAAAACCAATGACATCTAACTTTATTGGATGGATGGACTCACTCTCTTTTGGTGTGGCAAGATAGATGACTATTGTAAATAAATTTTAGTTTACATGTTTACCCCCTCAATTTGCGAGTGGGTAACAATTGAGATCCAATGGCCAATTGATAGTGTTATTTTTTATGTCACTCAGAGTTAATTAAGTCATTTTGCAGAATATTGTTTGGTTTTTCTGACATGCATGAAATGAAGTAAAAAGGAACCAATCATCCTAGTTGCTTGTCCTAGTGACTATTAGCAATTCCATTGTGCATTTGTTTGATTTGATCTTATCGTGTTTTGTAACCCCGCGGAGTAGGCTTCATTTAACCTTGGATTCTGCCTTGTTATTTTCTTGATTTTTTTTTGTATTTGAAAACGCGGTTGTGCATTCCTAAAACTGCGGGTTTGCGGTTTTGATGCGCTTTCACAGTTTAGCTTCAAACTGTGGGTTTGCATTTTTGCACGATCCAAAAAATGCAGACACGCATTTTTCACCGCAAAATACGGCTATAAATAGGCATGTGTCTGTCATTTTCATTCATTACCAGTTGTCATTTGTTGATCTGGTGTGAGTGATGAGTGAGATGGAGATCGACGAGGGTAGTGGCGATGGAGGTGGCAGTGGTTGTGTCTCGGCTGGAGCAAAATGCGGTGGTCGGTTTACCGAGGTAGGTGGTCCTTTGCTTGTAGTTAGTTTCTTTTGTTTGTGTTTGTAGATGTATATTTGTTGGTTTTTTTATTTTTTATTTATTTTATTTTAAAATAACTGGGGCTGATAATGAATTTGTTTTATTTTATTTGTTTTGTTATGTTTTTTTTCTTCTTTGTTTTTGTTTTTGTATTTTTTATTTTTTTATTGCCAGTTTATTACCTAGTGTTAGGTAATATTTTGTTGAATTTTTTTTTTTTTTTTTTGTTTATTGCCAGTTTATTACCTAGGGTTAGGTAATATTTTGTTGATTGATTTTTTTTTTCCAGTTTATTACCTAGGGTTAGGTAATATTTTGCTGGTTGATTTTTTTTTTTTTTTTTTAATTGCTTGTTTATTACCTAGGGTTAGGTAATATTTTGTTGGTTTTTTTTGTTTGTTTTTGTTTATTGCCAGTTTATTACCTAGGATTAGGTAATATTTTGTTGGTTTTTTTTTTTTATTATTGCTAAATATTACCTAAGGTTAGGTAATATTTTGTTGATTTTGTTTGTTTGTTTGTTTTTGTTTATTGTTAGTTTATTACCTAGGGTTAGGTAATATTTTGTTGATTGATTTTTTTTGTTTGTTTTTTGTTTGATTTTGTTTATTGTCAGTTTATTACCTAGGGTTAGGTAATATTTTGTTGATTGATTTTGTTTGTTTTTTGTTTATTTTTGTTTATTGCCACTTTATTACCTAGGGTTTGGTAATATTTTGTTGAGTTTTTTTTTTTATTGCTTTTGTTCTAATATTTGTTATTTTGTTTTCAATTTCAGGTTAGGCTCCTTAATGCCCGAAATTGGTGGCCTCACACTATTTGTAAAGTGTGCAAGGCCCTTACAGACACTGATTGGATGTTCCTAGAGACCATTATTCTTGATGGTTGTGGGCGATTGAGCACCATTCGATCCAATCAGGATTTGTTCTAATATAGCCTATATGATGACATGAATGATGTTTTTGTAATCTTTTATAGCTCAGCGTAGTTGACCATTACTTGTTCACTATTGCAATTGGGGGTATCCAACTTGATGACTCTTCGTGATTGATGTATGGTGGGTGTATGTATTTGATAATGTAAGAACATGTGACAATGATATGGTAGTTGGCATGGTTTTTGATATAAACATTGGAGGATTTTCAAAGACTCAAAAAATCTAGTGATGTCAACCATTTTCTTGATGTTCGTATAACCTTCTTTAGGACCAAGGTGTGTGCAAGTGGAGTTTTTTATTTTGAATCTTTGGTTTGGGAATGGCCCTAAGCAATCAAGAACCAGTTGTTGAGCAAGGTGCAGCGACAGTATTGTCATTGTTGTCAACACACTCAGATGGACAGGTTGATGCAATGGACAATTTTTTGGAGTATGTACAATGATTTTCAATGCTTATGAGTATGTTTTTGATGTTTGGGTGAAGTTGTTACAGGTTGTTCGTGCAAATTTGCAAAAGTTGAAAAAATCATCAAGAAATTATCAAAAAAATGCAAAAGTCATCATGGGTATAGTTGGATAGGATGGATCAGTTTGGAACATGCCAGCATGTCAAGAAACAATCTATAATAGCATTGGAGGTGTCATCACAGTGTTTGGATTGATCGGTGACGTTTTCGGTATCTTGGCGGATGATTTGGCAAGTGGTTGTACAGGCCAAAAAAGGGTAGTTTTATCAGAAGCACTGCAAGCAAACCGAGAATAATTTGATAGCAAAATTTGAACTGGAGATGGTTGTTATCTTCAAGAACATTTCTTCAAAATTTCCACCAAAATGGAGAAATGAGGCGAATGTTACAAGTGTTGTAAGACTATCACAAAAACGTTATTTTTGGAAAAAGTGTGTCAGTAGCAGTTTTTGTGGAGGTGGTACAGGTGAATCATAAGGATTTATATAGTGATATTTATACTGGATGTATTCAACATTGCAAATATTCTACCTTTCAAATTTTAGAGAAAAAAGAGTTACGAGGTGAGAGTTATGATTGTTGCAAAAACGGTATAGGTCACTTTTATGTCAATTTGTTCCACTTGTGCAAAATCCTTCAGTTGGCCGTTTTGACCATGCAGAGTCGCCAGAGTTTCGGTTTCAGTGTTGTTACACCTTCAAGGCATAAAATAGAGCATCTTTAATTTTTGGTTTTTGGTGTCACGTGGCTCCAAAGTAATAGAACGAGTAAGGTGTCAATTCTTTGCATGTGACGTGTTTGACGAAATGCCTTCTCAAAATAAAAAATAAAAAAATTATATTGTTTTAAGAAGCTTCATTAAAGAAAATAATTTTAAAATTGAAAAGGTAAAAAGAATGCAAGTGTGTGCTTTTTAAGTGACAAGGGATTTTATTGAAATGTGGGGACTTTATTTTGTGAAGAGAGGTGTGTGGAGAAAAATAAAGAGTGAAAATCCGTGATTTTTGGAGAGTGGTGAAAAACATCACTTCAGTATTTTGGGCATAACTTTCTCATATGATAAAAATTTTGGCTAAAAAATTTAGAGGAGTTTGCAGACAAAGTGCTGCACAATACCCAAAAAGCGTTTAGAAATTGGCAAAACGAGCTAAGAGAACAATTAATTTTTTTTTTAGAAGAGAAGATTCAAATTCTAAGTAATGTAGAGAGAGGGATGTTATACTGGGTGAAATAGAAAGTTTTAGATTTTGAGCTTACAAACCATAGAGGGTTTTGGTTTCAGTGAAGACATTCATATATGTCATTTTATTATCAATATCAAAATCAAGTGGGTGCTTGGTAGAGGGTTTGGTGCTCCTTTCTGTTGGTGCAGATAAATCAGGGGTTGGTGCTCCTTTTTGTTGGTGCAAATATATCAGGGGTTGGTGCTCCTTCCAATGAGTGCTGGTAAATTGATTGTAAAGTTGGTGCTTTACAAAGGCTAGATTTTTATGGGAGTCCAAACAGTCATTTTCGAGGATGTAGACAAATCGGTGAACCTCGGTACATCTTGTGTTGTGTGATGTTCTCTTGTTATACTTGCTTTATTTGGTTTTATGTTTTCATTGTTTTCGCTTTGAGTGTTGAAGATTTAAGTTTTAAAGAGCTACACTGATTCACCCCCCCTCTTAGTGTCATTGTGAGACTAACACCAGTGCATGTGTGTGTGAAGTTCATTAACTCATGATGAGTAAAATTGGACGGTACCTATATAGGTTTACCAATTAGTTAGCTTGTCCGTATGTGCGGTCAAAAGTCTTTCTTTTGGGAAAGAGACGTGTCGCCCTACATGAGTTTACTCCACTACCAATCAAGTGTCTATAGTTCTGGTGGAGGTTCGCTCCATAGTCCAATGACTTGATATTTGAGCTTTGGGGATGACTACATAACTTTCTAAGGGGAATGTAGTATGATCCTTCTTGCTTTTCTGATCTGTGGTGTGTGTATAGAATTTATCATGATAGAGTTTAGGAAATCGGATTCTCAACCAGAGTGTGATGAGAATGTGATCATATCCTTACTGTTCTACCTTTAATTTAAATGTTTTGATTGTTTTGATGGTGGTGAAAACCACTATTTTTATTTTGGACTATGTTGTGTAATGAGACAAGTGGGGAATATTACCTTTTCACTTCAAGGTTGTACTCAATTTGGCGTTATATTTTCTTACTCAAAATGCTTTTAAATTTGTAAAGTGTTTTTTGTTCAAGATTGCTTTGGGATCAATCTACCATACTCAAGACTTTCTTAATGTGACATAAGTACTTTGGTCATAAAGAAAATTGGACATATTATAAATTTTGGTTCTTCACTAGACATTGTTGAGTGACTGAAATTTTGATTTATGATATAGGAAAATATGTGTGGATATGACTTTTTTTGACTTGTGAAGAGTCTTATTTGGGTATCCCCAATTCTTTGGAACTTGTTTTTACTTGGTTGTATCATCACCACTATGAAATATCATTGAACATTGGATGGGATGGATGCAATTATGTGATTAGTCTAATGCTGCTATATGCTTGTGATATGCCTATTTAATGCACAAATTTTGTTTTTTTTTTTGTAACATGCAAATGCAATATGCTAAATGTTAGTAATGACATATCTATTTACAATGTAACTGATATTGAAAATAAAAATTATTTTCTTTTCTTTTTTTTCTTATTTTTTTTTGTTTTTAGCCATGTACATATATATACATATATTGCAAGTCATTTCATGCATAAAATACCTTTAGGTGCATTATGTTTAGTGGTTCTAGCTCCAATTCTCCTTCGAAGTTGGAAATTCTATAAGTTCCTTGTCCCAACTTATGCTTTACAATGTACGGGCCTAACCAATTAGCCATAAATTTGTCTCTCAAGTGTGGAAATGCATTGGTATTTTGTTGATTTTCTTTGAGCACTAGGTCCCCCACTTGGAATTTGTGAGGATGGACTTTTGTGTTGTAAGCATGTTTGACTCTATCTTGATAAACTCGTAAATGCTCTAGAGCATTTATAGGTTTTTAATCAATAAGTGTCAATTGGTCAAGACATGCTTTTCTAGTTGTTTCATCATCCATGAATTCCTATAATGTGATTTGCAAGGAAGGTATCTCGAGCTCTAAAGGTAATATAGCTTCAACACCATAAACTAGTGAAAATGGTGTCGCTCCTATTGGCATTCTGATGCTTGTTTCATAAGCCCATAATGCCAAAGTAAGTTGAGTATGTCAATCTCAATGATTTTATTTGACCAATTTCTTGAGAATGGGTACCATTGTTTTGTTGGTTGCTTTAGCTTACCCATTTGCTTATGGGTAATAAGGTGTGGAGAAACTGTGTTGAATTTTGAATTTGTTGCACAATGCTCTAACATATTTATTCTTAAATGACTTCCCATTATCAAAAATTATTTTTGAGGGTATTCCAAAATGACAGATAATATGCTGAAGTATAAACTCCGTTATTCGAGGTCTAGTCGTAGTGGTCATTGGAATTGCTTCCACCCATTTTGTGAAGTATTTTGTCGTAGTTATGATAAATTTATGTTGTCCTAATGAAGCAGGTGATATTTTACCAATCAAATTGAGACCCCATTATGAAAAGGGCCAAAAACTTTGAATGGGTTGTAAAGCGTGGGATGGTACATGAGTCAAATTTGCATGATATTGGTACTTTTGACACTTTTTGATATATTTGCAATAGTTATTTTCCATGGTCGGCCAACAGTATCCCATACGCAGTATTCTCTTTTCAATGGCCATTCCACTAAAGTGGCCACCACAAGTACCATTGTGGGCTTCTATTATTGCTCGTTCTACTTCAATCGAATCTAAACATCGTAATAATATTCCATCATACCCATGTTTGTGTAACACATCCTCTAGAAAAGTAAAACAAATTGCTTTTTGTTTGAATGTTCATTTTGTAGTTCATGTCATTTCTAGTGGGAGTATTCCAGACTTGAGAAAGTCTCTTATCTCATCAAGGTAAGAATTGTAAGGTTCAGCATGTATCAAACAAACATTCTTCTCACCTGAAGGTTCTGCTTTTTGAATTGATGATTTTGACATTGTTGTTATGATTAGTGGTTGTACTTCTCCATGCTCATTATTAGGGATGAGAGATCCCAAATAAGCCATTGCATCCACAAATCTATTTGTGAACCAGGGTAAGTTACTAATTTCATACCAGTCAAACTATTCTAGCAACTTTATTGCTACTTCATGGTATTGCTTTAAAACTGGTTCTTTACATTGGTATTCCCATTTAACTTGATATACAACTAGTTGAGAATCATCAAAAATGCTTATTATTTTTATGCCCATTACTATAGCTGATTGAAGACCTAATATTAAGGCTTCATATTCTACATTATTATTGGTACATGTGAAGTTGAGTTTGAATGATAAAGGAATTGGCAATCCTTCAGGTGTATAAAATACGACTCCCGCACCTTGTCCTTTATCGCATTTAGACCCAAGTAACATGGTCATGTCTGCTTCTTCCTCAGGAGAAACTAATTCTTCTTGTTCTATGATAGAGAATACTAAATCATATGGAAGCTCAATGATTAATGGTTTGTCATTATGTAGTAGAGCTTCATCTAGTTGATCAGCTATCACCTGACCTTTTATGGATTTTTGACTTACAAATTTGAGATCAAATTTGGTTAGAAGCATTATCCATTTAGCAGTACGGGTGTTGTTGTATGTGCGAGTCATCATGTATCACAGAGGATTTTCTCTAGCTATGACATAGGTAGTATTGCTTAGCATGTAATATCTAAGTTTTTTAGTGGCAAAAACCACTGCTAAGCATAACTATTCGACATAATCATATCTCATTTCATAACTTACCAGTGTTTGGCTAATATAGTAAATTTTTTGCTCCTTATGTTTTTTGTTCTTTTGTGCAAGCATAGTCCCTAGTGTAAAATATGTTGCATAAATGTATAGGTGAAAAGGGATTCCTGTTTGAGGTAGTGTAAGAACTAGTGGTGATGTCAGATACTTCTTTATGTCATCAAATGCCTCTTAACATTCAGTTGTCCATTAAAATATCACTCCCTTTTGTAATAGGTGATTGAAATGCTTGCATTTATCTAAGAGTTGTGTGATGAATCGTCTGATAGATTGGATATTTCCTTGTAAACTACGCAACTCTTTCAATGTTTTGGGAGGTGGCATTTCTAATATTGCTTTTACCTTACCTGGATCCACTTCAATGCCTCGCTTGGAGACTATGAATCCTAGAATTTTTCTTGATGTGACTCCGAATACACACTTCTTAGGATTTAACCTTACTTTGTGTTCTATCAATCGATCAAACGCTTTTTCTAGTACATCGATGTGCTCAAGACGTGTCTTAGATTTAGCAATCAAGTCATCTACATAATACTCGATGATATTATGCATATAATCATGAAATATGTACATCATAGCTCATTGGTATGTAGCTCCTACATTTTTTAGTCCAAACGGCATCACTCTATAATAGAATGTCCCCCAGGGTGTTGTAAATGATGTCTTGTGTTGATCTTCTAGATTAATTCAAATTTGGTTGTATCTCGAGAAACCATCCATTAAGGAAAGCATTTCATGACCAGCGTAGGAATCTACTAGTTGATCGATATTAGGCAAAGGAAAATTATCTTTGGGACACGCTTTGTTTAAGTCTCAAAAATTAGTGCATACACATATCCCTCCATTCGGTTTGGGAATGGGTACCATATTTGAAAACCATTTTGGGTAATCAATTGGTACTATGAAGTGTACATCCAACAACTTTTGCAGCTCTTCTTTTACAATTAATGCGACTGTTGGATGGACTTTCCTAAGCTTCTACTTGAATGGCTTTGCATCATGTGCCAATGTTAGGTTGTGGACTAGCAGTTATGGATCTAAGCTATGCATGTCTTTATATGACCATGCGAACACTTCTTTATATTTTATTAACATGTTTATTATGTGTTCTTTCTCCTCTACGGATAAATATTTTGCAATTTTGAAAATTTGGGGATTGTCCGCATCTTGACTAAAGTTCATATCTATAGATTCTTCAATTAGCATGTGAGAACCTTCTTCTAGTTGATGTGGAGTTGGGATGAGGTAAATATCATCCGCCACATTTTCAAATGTATTTGGGATTTCCCCCTCTATTTCAGTTTGAAAAACTAAATTATTTAATGATGAATGTTGCTATGAAATATACGTGTTTGAAGAATGCAGCAATTCTTCGGATAGGATAAATTTGGTAATGGATTGAGGGGATGAGATCTTGTCCATGGAGATGAGGCTAGTGTTGATATGGATCGGCTTTGTCTCATCATATGGATTGCAGAGTGGGGTGAGCAAATCAACAAAAATTATGTTGACTTGATGGAAATGAGATGGTTGTGATTTGAGATGCAATCGCTCATCCTCTCTAGGTTGCAACTGACCTAATCTGTGTGATTGACAGTGTTGCAGGAGCGGCCAAGGTGGTGGAGGAGGTTTTGGTTTAGGACTTTCATGCTTTTTGTTTAGCTAAAAGAGAGTTTGATTTATTGGAAACTTCTTTTGGTACCAGTCATTCCTCCGAATAGATTTTGCATGTACTAACTCCTCTCTAGGTTCTACTTCTTGATTATGTTGTTCGTGATGCGCTTCTGCTTGTAGTATTCTTCTAGCTTACATTTCATGCTCATGATTTAGAAATATTATTTCTGTCTCGTCTTCATAATCGTCATCACTTATACAAAAACCATTAACATTCACATGAGGTTCCAGAATAAGTTGTGTTTAATCTGGTCTAAGATCGGCCATTTCTAGTGGATCCTCGTATCTTGGTTCTTGTTGCAAGGCTTGTTTCGAGAAAGTTCTAAATACATGAGGGTAAAAATTATTTATTAGGTACTCATCATTTATATCATCATCCTCATCATTAGGTTCATCCTCCTTGTCATTTTTTTCTTCTTCATATTCGTACTCAATATCTAATTCTTGGAGTATTTGGCTTAGTGAAGAGCTTGTGATGGAAGGTTTGTAACCTAGACCTGAGCGGTCATTTGGCTCTTTATATTCTAGTTCAATAATGCATTGAGGACCTTGTTCATGTCGTCCAAATCCATATCCTTTCCAATTAACCCTCTGAAAATATCTCACTATAAATGATGGGTTAGATAAAAAATCAATGTTCTCATTAAACTCTTTTACATTATCCTCCTCTAGAGGAGATGGACCTAATGAAGATTAAACTCCCCCATATATGAAATTTATTGCATTTTATGGGGAATACATTTTGTATATTTCACCTATGGCTAAAGGTGGATCGTAGGGGCGGCCGTAATCCTTGACTGGTTCAATAGGTGGTGTAACCATAACTCTTTCAATAATGTACTCACCAATACCTGGATTGGTGAGGTGTACTGCAACTCGAAAGGTTGAGAGGATAATGGCTCGATGGATGAAGAGGGTTATTCTGAGTTAGTTTATGGTGCTAATGGTGGTGGTGGACTTTCTCTAATAGGTGGTCCTATTTGTGAGACTACGGGCTGTGACAATTACGGTTTATTGATGGATAGATTGGGTTGTGCTATGAATATGAATGGTTGTGTTGGATCTATAAGTGTGCTAGATGGAGTTGGTTGTTGGTTGGTATGATGGTTTGGTGTGATTGAAAAGTGATATGCAATGTTCGAAGGCTGAATTTAGCTGATGCTTTTGGATGCAAAAGTTGGGTCAACTATAGGCAATTCCTCTTGAATGGGTACTTTTGATGAATTATTACCAGATGGAATAGTCCTAATGGTTAATGTTTGAATAGTTAGATGTGTTGATGGAAGCAAGGGCTCATACATATTTGAAATCAAGTTGTAGTACTTGAAAGGTTTTGTGTCAGCTGGTATACAATGTACTTTTCCTTCATGTACATATTTTAAGCATTGATGCAATGTTGAAGGCACACACTTCATTTCCCTAATCCAAGGGCATCCAAGAAGTATATTATATTGCATTTCTCATTCCAAAATGTAAAAGATAACATGTATTGTTTTCACCCCCACGGTGACGGGAAGAACAACATTCTCCACAATTGAGCATAAAGCATCATTAAAATCCCTAAGAGTGAAGTTTGAAGTTATGATGTGGGATGATGGGATGTTGAGCTTTTTCATTGCAGGTGTGGTTATGAGGTTGATGGAGGAACCCATATCAATGAGCACTCTGTTGAATGGCTTCCTGTCGATGTGAGATATTATGTGCAGTGGTGGATCAGGTGAATCTATCAAAATTTACTTTTCCTCAAAGTCATAGAATACTATCAAGGGTTCCATGCACTTTTGCACACTCCCCACAAAGGAATTGAATACATTAGGGTCTTTCGATTGTACTTGTATAGACTTTAATATTTCCATCAATGCTTCCTAGTGGGATGTTGATTGTTGTATTAGCTCATATATTGATAGCTTTACTGAAGCTATTTTTAAACTTTGTGTTAACTAGCTATTTAAGGTGAAAACTGGGTGATTATGGAAAGGTGGATGTGGAATTCTTGGTCCAAGTTGTATGGGAACATTTGTGGGTTGTTTTGGTGGAGCCTATGTTGTACGATTAGCTTACCTCTATTCTTGGGTAACTATACTGATAGCTCCTACAAAACCTTGTGGCAATTGAGACACATAATTAACCTGGTTAGGAGGAACTGTAGAGGTTGATGCTCCTGTAGGTTGTTTATTTGCCTCTTGATGTGGCAAAGGTATCTGATAGATGCCTATGTTTTGGTTGTTTTGGGCTAGTGGATTGTCAACCTTTATTGTACCCACTTCTAATAAATCTTGCACAATTCCTTTGAAACCATGACAACCTTAGATATCATGTCCTCTTTGTCTATGATAGATGCAAAAGAGGTGTTCTTTGTAACATTTTATTTTTAGTTTATTAGGATCTTTAGGTTTAATTTCTGGCAATGTAAAAAGTTTTGTCGCATACAACTTTTGGAAAACTAATGAATATGGCTCTTGTACTAGTGTGTAATTTCTTTTTGGTTTAAAATGATGTTGTTGCCTTTTGGCAGGTTGTGTCTGATTTTGTGCCTGCTGTGGGGGTGGAACCTCTTGATGATTAAATTGTTGCGGTTGTTGTTATTGTTGGGGTTTTTGTATTTGTGCTTGGGTTGGTTGATTTAACTGTGGTTGGCCCAAAACTATCAGGTTAACCTGTACGGTCTTAGATTAACCATGGTTATTCCCTTTTTTATTTTTATTATACCACTCTTTCTTTTTAAGCTTTATCTCACCTTCATAAATTTTGATCTCTTCTATTAGCTTTGCTTGAGCGAGCGCCTCATCGAATGTCCTGTATTGATGTAGCTATAATAATGAATAGATGGGTCTACCAAAACTCTTTGTGAAAATTCATATTATCTCTGGCATAGGAAGGAAAAAGGGTAACTTGATCGTGATTGATCTCCACCTATTTCCAAAGTCATAGATTGATTCATCGTCATATTATTTTAGACAAATCAAATCAGTCAATGTGGTTTGTTTTCTGACATTCAGGGTGAATCTTTCCAAGAACTGATCCACTAGTTGTTCAAAAGTAAAAACACTTTGATGTGGTAGGTGGTTGTACCAGTCTTGGGCTTCTTCCCCTAGTTTCTGAGGAAATGTATGTAATATAAATGCATCATTGCTTTTGATTCTGAAGCATGCATTCATAAATCTAGTTATATATTCACAGGGATCCTCTTCCCCCTTAAATTCAAGCTTAGGTATTTAAAAATTTGTTGGATATGGCAGCTTAGGGATCGAAGCATGAATAGGATGATTGAGAAGTTTCCTTAAAGTTGGTTTTTGGTATTGCAAACCTACAGTTAGCATGGCAAGACTATCAATCTGACTCTGTACAAACTGGTATCTAGGGTCATCCATAGGACTGACACTTAAATGTACTTGATGTTGCTGGTAATGTGGTGGATTGTATGTAGGCTACGGGTGATAGGGTATGGTTGGATGAAAGGTGTTATGGTAAGGATGTTGATGGATGTTATGATAGGGATGGGGTGATGGAGGAATGATGGTATGCTGACCTACTATATTAGAATATGTATGTGGAGGTTGGTTCTAAACTATAGTGGTGGATGGAGGGCGATTATCCAAGATGGATCTTGGATAAAGGTATTTGTTTGGTGAGATGGAGGTGGGAAGTTGTGCTCAATCCCTTGTAAATGTTGGTTGGGGTCAGGATCTATGCTATGATTAGCATTATCCAAAATCATTTGTTGTAGCTGTAAGAAATCTTGTTTCATAGCAATTACATTTAAAGTAGGGATCGCCACCTATAATGTGGTAGGTTGGGTTGGTTGTGGAATGACCACGGTAGTGGAAGTGAGTGGGGTTAAGTAGCAAAGGGTATTGCCACTGATTGTGGTATGATATGAGATGTAGAACCTATGAGGGTAGTGGGTTGAGTGGATGTTAGAGTTTGTGAAACAACAAGAATTATTTCATACAAGGGATTAGTGGAAATTGTGAGTTGTTGAGGTAATGTGTGGGGTGGTTGGTTGGATGATGATGGTTGGTTATCCAGTGCTACAGCGGCCAACTCAAAAAGAGGATTTGTAAAAACTTGTTTCGACTATTGTGGGTAAGTATATGTGGGCTCTTGTTGTAATGATGGTACAACATGGGATAGGATGGATAGTGGTGGTAATGATGGGAAGACCATTCCAATTGCATTCAAGTACATTCTAAAAGTATCCATGTTGAACATGGTGACATGACTATCTACCACTATAGGAGGTTCACCCTAGGTGTCTCAGGTATAGCTATGTGAGTAGCCCTATGCATAATGTCTGTGTTCATATTAGGGTATTACTAGAAGACCCTACATTAATAATTTAGGATATAGAAGAGGTCATGCCTACTTGTCCTACCACCGAAGTATGAGGGACATTTCCAGACTGAGAGGCCATGGGGGAAGACCACTGACTTTGGTTTGACACTAGTTTCTTAGCTTGACTACGAGTCACTACCATACGCTACTATGTGGCACAATGCCAAGTGTGACTATCTATGTAAATAAAATGATAGTACGATGCAATACAACATGCAAAGCAAACAAACACACAAAATTTTTGGTGCTATATTTTCGTTAGGTTTTTTTTTTAAATCATTTTAAAAATGAAAAGACATGTGCTCGATGTTTTACCCTATATGAATCTAGGATTTCACCTATATACTGACAACTCGACAACCTGGCTATGAACTCCATGTCATGTAATCCCACCTATAATGTGTCGTAATGAAGTCCACACATGGCCAAGGAGCACAGGTCCTACCAGTTCACCTGCAGTCTACAATACACTTCTTCGAAGAGAAATACATGCTATAACCCACAGGCTATGATGGATATTGGAACTGGCCTTGGCCAAAATTAGGGTATAATTTTGGTGGTTTTGTGATGAAATCCAAACCCATCTATGATGAAATCCAACTATTTTCCAATGTTTAAGTGCAAGTGTGTGATGGTTTGTTTAGTTATTGTGGTATGCAAAACTATTATGCAATTTTGTTTCAATGCCTAAATGCAAAAAAATAGAAAGCAAAAATATAGTAGATAGTAGGTCAAGGGAAAAATACCACTTTCAAGTAAGCTTTTAGGCTAAATCCTACTTTACAGGCCCAACCATAGGTGGGCGGTTGGTTCTGGTAAACCATGGATACGCGATTTGCCAACCGTGTGTCTGCATTTGGGAAACCCCAACCTCGAATGCGTGGGTCCTTTCTGTCAGTATGATAGGGCCGAGACAAACTTGAACCTAAAAATATAGTGTATGGGTTATTCCTAACCCGACACGTGCAATATGGTTTTTTTTTACCTACTGTGTAGATGCAGTTCCTTTTTTTATGTATTAATGGATGTAAGACTTAAGCTAATTGATCATATCCTAAGACCTATATGTAGACAAGGGCAAATAGGACTGCACTATCTATCTTACCCTAAATGCATCTAGTTAATAACAATAAGAAAAATAAATAAATGCAGAGAAAAGAGCAATAAGTGATAGGTACAGTCATGTGATCCTTCACCGCTCCCTCCAGCTATCAACCGTCGGCCCGTGTTTCCATAGACAGTAACCACGCATTTGTGTTTCATTAGAATAGAAACTATGAGTCTGCATTTCCTCAAAATAAAAACCATGAGTCTGTGTTTCCTCATAACAAGAACCGTGTTTCTACATTTCCACAGTAAACAATTCGGGCGCAGGATCTTCCAAATTTATCGATCTAAAATTAGATTTATGTGCACCTCGAATTCTTGAAACTTGTAAGTGCAAACAAAAATCAGCAAGTAAATTTAAAAAATCAAGGCAAACAAAATAGGACCTTTAGGGGGTCCCATCGTGATCACCATTTTTGTAACCAAAAAAACTGAGCAATGAAATATATAAAACACAGAGAGAGAAAAATTGCCAAAATTGCTTTTCTTTATTGATTTTGATACAATTTGTTACAAGAATGAATTTTGGATTGCCCCAAGTATGTTTGGGACAATGTTACAATGCTCTCTTGCTCTATATTGATGTAAATGAATGAAAACTGATGGAAAGGTATCTTCCAACGCTTTCATAGGGGCACGTGCTCTTTGTTCTTCTAGCCACAATCCAAGATGAGTGGGCTTTGGTATCCGATAAGGGACCACTCCAGCTTCAGCAGCTTATCCAAAGTACATGTCACCTACACACATTCAAACCAACAAAGGGATTAGTAGCACCTGTATATTTGAGCAATAATATTAATGCATGCATAAAACCCTAAGTAGATAATTATGTGAAACAAATAATAGAATAAATCAACAAATAAAGCCTTGCTAATCAAGTGAATTCTGTTACAGATATCTAAGGTGCATGTAATTTTGTTCTCATGATTGTGGAACCGTGGACACATGATAGGGAACTAGAAATCATGGATCTATGGTTGTGAAACCATGGACGTGCATTTTTGAATGTGGAACCATAGACGAGCTATTTTGGCTGAAGAATAGGTTGCCTCAAGATTCAAACTAATGGTTAGAACAAATATCACGCTTTGCAATTTCTTGTTGGTCTAAGTCAATTTTGGTAGCCTGTTGGTATGCAAAAATTCAGCTCCCTTTTCTTGGTGGACTAATGGTGCCTTTATAGGCCTCTTGGGTTTTTGGATGGAAATGGGAGGTGGCAAGCCCAACTTGCCAAGTGGAAAATTTGGACTGCAAGGTGGAAGGGGGTAGTTGTAGTGAGTCACCCAGTGTGCCTCAGTTAATTGGGGTGATGTGGCTTCAAGTGGAGTGGGATGTGGGATGTTGTTTTATGTGAAGGGACAAGGGGACAACAACAAATGAGTTGTGGCATGGGTGTTGGGAATCGGTATCATGTGCAAGGACAAGGGGTATAGGAGTGGGTAATATGTGGTAGGGGTGTTGGATGAAGTGTCTAGAAAACATGTCCAATGGGTAGACAGGGTATCCTAGGGTAATTTTCTAGATTTAATAAATTAGAAAAATAGGATAATGTGCAAGATTTTATATCCCTATGTTTATACTTAGGCATATAATTTTATTATGTAGGATTTTATGGTGGGGTGGTAGATGTGGTTTCAAAGGTGTTGGATTTCAGTGTCTACACCTATATCTTCTATCAACTTTCTATGTCAAGGGATATCTACATTCCTGATTCCACTATCTATGTCAAGGGTTGGATATGTCCCTGAATGATAAACTATCTCAAATTTGATTTGTATTCCAACATATCTGAGTCTTGGTCTTCACTAGTCATTCTTCAATCGTGGAAATACTCTAGTCTATATACTCACTATGATAATTGAGCCCTGGTCTTCACTAGTTATTATTCAACTATGGAAATACTCTAGTCTATCTACTCACTATGACCTTACAATAGAATCTAATTTACACTACCTTCAAAGTGGACAAACTCTTAATCAAATTTATCAAACTAGACTAAATCAATTTTTGTAAGTACCTAGATTAACTCTATCAACCTAGGCAAATTGTAGCTCTGATACCACTAATCGTTTTTTAAGCCTTAATACTACAAAAAATATCACAGTTTAAAAATAATAGGATCGGATATAATATAGCCATAATACTATAATGTCAAGATAACAATGTGAGTAGAGTAATACGATTAAAATGATATGTATATCAAGGCTAATAATATATCAAATAATTGTTAGCTTTTGATGCTATAAACTTAAATAAAAATAACCAAAAGATCTAAAATAAAGTTGCATGATGAAATATAAGATAATGGTAATATTATAAACATATAAAACTCATAAATAACTTTTGTAATAACTCAAAATATCCACTAATAAATGCTCATGAAAATAGTATTCTCATATTGAATAAAGATCTCCAATACACCATACTTCCACACACTCTCACTCTAAATTATGTACCACGCACACAGACATATGTCTAATGGAATATGACTCTTCATATGGAGTACTCTTGGCCTTCACTCTTCTTGAGACTCTTCATCTTCCTGCTCTATGGACTCATGTGCACATGGACTATAATGAACATTTGCATTACCAAAACACTTTTCACCTAATCTAAATATGTACCCAAGGTGGTACATTAGCATGTACCAAATAATGTAATATACTCTAATACCCCTTGTATTACATTATTTTGAGTCTTCAATATAGATCTTCATCTTCAGTCTTCAATCTATCTCTTTACGATCAATTCCTGAACTTGCACAAAATGGTTCCTATTTAACCTTTTTGATGTGACTCCTATTCTTCTTTTTCTTTCTTTGCTTTTGTATCTTCATTGATGATTCTCCTTCTAAGAATTGTGTTAGCAAATCATCACAATAATACACCTTTGATTTATGTCTTGGATTCTTCAAATAAGTATCTTCTTTTGATTCAGTCTTCATTTTTTCTTTCTTAATCTGACTTCTTTTCCTATTTTTTTCTTCTTCCTTATTGTACTTTTACTAGTGATGCATCTTCAATGTGGTGATTTAGTGTATCATCATAATATTATTGACCTAAATTAAGTACTTCATTACTAGTGTGTTCATCTTTCTTTTGTTTCATCCTTTTGAAGAAAGCATAACTATGTTTTGATCATTCCACCAAGTCTTGAAAATAACTTCATGAAGATAACCAATCAATGTCATCAAAAAAAATATTTTGCTTCCTTGACAAACAAAGCAAATTTTTCTTTTAAACTAGTAGGCAAATATTTGTATCCATCAAAAGTATCTATCAAGTTTTGTGAATAAAACTTCAGTTCATGAAGTAGTTCTTTATCATTTTTATTAAATTCATTCTTCACTATTTCATCCATGATTCTTTTAACTTTGAATAATGAATCTTTCAAATTTCAATCCTTTGAGGTTGACTACCTTATGTCTCTCTAGTGTTGTAATTGAAATATAAAATCTCTTATGTTATAACCTTATATCTCCAAATATTGAATATTTTGAATATATTAATCAACTTTGATGAAATATTTTCAACTTCTAAATTTTGAGTTGAATTTGAGTATATGATCATATACTAACTTTCAATTCTTCAAATCTTGTAGTATATCTTGTATTTCCTAATGTTTGGATGATAATATTAATATAATCTTCAATTTCTATTCTTCAAGACAAATATCTTATTTCTCCCAATATATGAATAACAATCAATAATTTTGATAATGCTTTCAATTCTTCAAATCTTTTGGTTAAATTCTTTTTATCTCCCAAATTTCATTAATATAATTTCTCAATTCTAAATTTCCCAAAATCTAATTTGATGTTGAAATCCTTATAGCTCTCAAATAAAAAAATTAGAAATTCTATGATATTTGCAAGTTTTGTGTCCCTAATTTGATGTTGAACTCCTTATTTCTTCAAAATTATCAATTTGTAAATATTTCAAATGCTTTATCAGACTCAAATAATCAAATTACAAAACTTCAATTTGATTTCTCAAATCTTCAAATCAATTTTCATATTATTCATAAATATTTTTAAATAGCAATAATAAAATTTCTATTATTTGTTTTTCACTCATAAACCTTATATCTCCAATAAAATTAATCAATCAATGTAAAAAACTTATAAATCAACTTCAATATTTCATAAATTATAAAATATTCCTTATTACTCCAATCCTTTGTAAAAATCAAATAGTAAACTTGATAATTTGTTTCAAAAATATGGATGTGTGCTATTCTAGACAAAATACTATTTCTTCACTGTTGAATAGTCAATAGTATTTCTTGCTGCAAGGTGCTCTCTTGATTCTGCAACCCAAAATTTGTTCCAAATGATTTATCCCTGTGCTAATTTTATCCCATGCAATAAATGATGATTCCAAAATGCTTTGACTCCTTTAAAAGATATTTGGTGCTCTTTTATTTCAAGTGCTAAGTGGCACATAAATGTTTTTCCTCTTCTACAATGTTCTTTGGTGCTCTAAGTTGTTGTCCTTCCCATAACACTTGGTTGGAAATATTTTCAAACTCTAGTAGGTTACATTCAATGATTATGTAACATCTTGGGTGTTACATTCCTTGCAATACCAAGTGGTAAACAAACTCTACACCTCCTCAAATGAGCACTCTTTCTTTTGATAATTCTCCACTTAGAGTTATATTTTCCTGATTTGAACTCTAAAATATGGTGCTAAAAAAACTTGAATTAATTCAACATTTTCATAAAAATAAAATACTCTTTTATGCACCTAATTTCAAAACTTTTTGGTCTTCTTTTGTATCTTACCTCTTTTCCTTTCTTTCTACTTAAACTTGTTGTTCTAGACCTTCAAATTTGCAACTTTGGCTTGCTGCCCAAAATTTTGAAATTTGCATCTTTAATTCCTTTTACTTTGTTGCTCCAAAATCTCTGAAACTTGAAGCTCTTAGCTCTACTTCAAATATTTTCTCAAGCTCTAAAACTTGCAACACCAAATGACATCGAGTGTGCAGAATTTTAACTGTCCAAAAAATTATCTCTAACTCCTTTTAAAATGTTGCATAATAACTCTAAAATTTGTAGTTATTCTCTTCTTCAAAATACTACCCAAATTGTTGTCTTCTTGCTATCCAAAAACCTGCAATTTGTAGCTTCAATTTCTGCTAAATATTTCTTTGTTTTGCTGTCCAAAGCTCTCTCAAATTCACCTCAAAATTATTCAAATAGTATCTCTACTATCTCCCTCTAATGGTGCCCAAAATTTATCCAATTTGATGTCATAGTTTTTTGTCAAGCCTTCCTTCAATTGGCTATTCAAGGGCTCTTCAAAAACTACCCAAATCTTCTCTAATTTGCAGCTCTATGTCACCTTCAATTTTATGTCTTGTGACTCTTCAACTTCTGTCATGAAAATCAGAAATATTCTCCTCCATAAATCAGCCTTCAAATTCTTAATGGTTGTCTTCAAATTTCTCAAATTGGTGGTCTCTTCTATATTATTTCTCCTCCTTAGCTCTCACTAAATTCTATCTTCAAATATGGCCTCTTTGTTGGCCTCTTCTTCAATAATCTAAATGTCTTCAAGTCTTCAAAACTACTTTCTCAAATTTGTCAAACTTCTTACTAAAAATATTCTCCTTAAATCAGTTTTACAAATCCTTTTGGGCTTGTTGTTAATTGATAACAAATTTTCTAATTTTGATGTGATCTCGTATTTTTAGGAGCTTCTGCTTCTTGCAATATTATTCCTCAAACTTTCTTCAAATATTCTCCAATGGCCACTCCTTCAACTTATTCAATAGGGTTTCTCTAGCCTTATTCTTTCTCCTTTCAAATTTTCTTAAGACCTCTTCTCTTAGGTCTTCAAATTCTTCAACTCTTCAATTGGACCTTTTATTAGTCCTCTATCTTCTTTCTCAAATCTTCAATGGGGACCTCTTTTCTCAGGTCTCCTCCTTCTCAATATTCAATGGGGATTCTCTAGCTTATTTTTTTAATATTCAATCTGTAGCCTTCAATATTTAATGGGGACCTCTTTCTTAGGTCTCCTTAATATTCAATCTCAACTCTCTTGCTATAACTCAAAAAATTAATCCCAGCAATCAAATATATCCAAAATTCTAGAAATATAAAATCAATAAACTTCACTAGTTGTTCTTCAAACTAGTGGAAAAGAAATTTTTGTTGAGTCCTAGTCTTCACGAGTTTTTCTACAACTCTGTGGAAATACTAGCCAAATTAAAACTTTAAAATTCTACAAATGAAATATCCCTATCTCCTCTCAATCTCTCTTGTGGCTCTAATACTTGTTGGTGATGGGTTTGTCTAACAAAAAGGATTGTGCACCCACAAGCCTCTACCAATATTGAATGGCCATAGGATTAGTGTAGCACCCTAAAAATAACTCATTATAATTTACACTAAATACAAACAACTTGTAAAAATAAGCCTCTAGTTGGTTGCCTCGATTTTTGTGCCCTCCTTATGAAATTGAACAATCTAGACAAGATCGTATGATATGATATTGGATCGTACGATATGATCTTGAATTGTACAATATGATCCTTGATCGTATGCATACGATTTTTATCAAAACCAAAATTCTTAACTTAGCAAAGCGACAAATTTAGTTTTAACGATTTTTGTCTCTATCTGTGCAACTATGTGACAGTTGCGAGATCGAATTTGTCCGATCAAACCCAGATTGGAAGGAGTTGTAACCAAGTTATTTTCAGCCCATTTTGGTTGATTTGATCAGCCTATTTAACCAGACAATCCTCCCCCTAATTTCCCCTGGTGAAATTTACATCTTGAATTTATTTTCACATTCGAATCATAGAATTTTTGCATTAGGCATAGGCACTTTCTATTTTGTGTAGGATTGGAAGGATTTGATCAGCAATCAGATGATATAATTTTACATCAGAAGCATACGATCTTTCTCAAACCGTATGATCTTACTTTGAGATCACTTGGGGGTAATCCCGAGTATTGGTTTGTATGTTTCAACTTTTTTTTGTGTAGATCTGTCATTCTAGCTATCATTTTTAGCATTTAGAATCTAAAATTCAATCATTTACATTCGGGAGTTCACCGATTTCACATATAATTACATATTGCATATATTTTAGGTATTTATCTATTATTTATATTTAAATATAGCATTCAATAGCCAACATTAAACCTCATTCATGCTTAAATGAACAATAAAATATCTTGTTTTTCTATTTTCTGCACTCTACCCATGAAATTGCAAATTTTAATCAAGATCGGACTGATCGATCTCTGATCATACAGTATGATCTTGAATCGTATTCGTATGATATTGCTCTGTTCGTATAATTTTGTTACGTTGCATACAATCTAGATTGCATTAAAAAATTAGAACCTTCATTGAACTTCCAGAATATAGGTCAGAGTTTTTATTAATTTCTAAGCATTGCATTATCCATCTTAATTCTATTTTCTATTTTTTTTTGTCTACATGTGAATCAAAATTGTATTTAGGTTAGCATAGTTTCATATTGGCCAAACTAGGTGATTGTAAGAATTTAAAAGGAACACATCAAAACAAACTCCAAAACCTAGGCATGGAAACTGCCATAAAATGTTTCCTGGTGAACCCTAAACAATTCATCAAAAAATCACCATAAGAAGGTATGATCAAATACCTCTCTTTCGAGGTGTAGACCTATTATTCCCACATTCCCCTTCTAGGTGTGGATCCATTAGCCTGAAGGAAAGGAGTGTGCAAATTTTAGACCTACATTCTTTGGTGAACCCGACATGAAAACATTAGGCATCTTTCTTATTTATAAAACAAAAACAAAAACCAAAAAAATTAACAAAATCATTAAGTTATATTTGCACATTTTAGTGAATTTCATAGATGGTAGATTACAACATAAGGAGATATGTCTGAATTGATGTAAGAATATTATTATCAACCCAAGAATTTTCTTCATTAGGTAGTGTGCCATACCCTGATATTTGGAGAAGATTAGAAATTATAAGGATTAAAGAACCCGAACTTAAGAAAATCATAAGATTTGACTTGTCTAGAATCCTGGATCCCGATAGTGCACCTTTCTACTTTAACCTTCAAATATCATGTGATAGGTGGATAGCAGATAAGAGAGTTATCATTTCCCCAAGCCTTTACTCCTTTGAAGATTATCTTGAGAATGCAATAACGGTACATAAGTTTTTATCACACGTGGAAAACCAAGAAGTTGTCTTAGATGATAAGAGAAGATATAATAAAGTTCCTAGGGCTGTGATTTATCGAGAATATTGCCATGAATTGTACTTTTATATGTCAAAATTTGAAGTTGATTGCATCACTATATCTCATTTCATAAAATTCTTAAAAGCCAACTTTCAGTTTGAATAAGAACACTATATGACCCCTGAGGAATTGGAACCTATTAATGACATCTATAGGCTTTTCCAAGAAAATTAAAGTATAATATACATAATATTATAATTTTTATTTGGTTTATTGTATTGTTTGCAATTCAAAAACTACTAAAAATCTAAAATTATAATATAATATATTAGTTAGGTATATATAACATATATACCCCAAGCATTAAGCACATATATATAATTATATATATCTGCAAGATAAAATATTTTAAGTAAAATGCCTAAATTAAGAAGTGGAAAACAAGTAGAACATGAACATATAGGAGAACAAGATCAAGAAAATCTTGAATATGAAGTTCGAATTGAAGATTATGTATCATCAAAATCAGATGAGGAAAACCATGATAAAGAAGAAGTCTTCTATCATAGGCCTCAAGTAGATGAAGAATGTGGTCTTAAATTCATTTCCACACAATATTTCACCAAGTTTCTAAAATACAATATAGATGTCATTAACCATGTCATACAAATAGAAACTCAACTCCCTATGGGAGATTATTCAATGGAGGCTTCCATAGAGGCTTCTCTCCGATTGAATGGAAATCCATTAACATACATGAACAAAAATAAAAATCAAGTTGGCATGCCTCAAAATGTAAACCAAAATTTGAATCAAAATATAGCACAACCACCACCAGTAACAACTTCAAATTCCCAACAAAAACAACTAGTTGTTGCTTCACAAAAGGTAGCTCAAAGAATTAAGAATATACATAAATTTAGTTAGAATCAGCAAAGGGTTCAACAAAACAAAATTTCTTATCAGCTTCATAATACTCCTCCTAGTAACACTTTACATAACAGTGTTTCAGTCAGAAATTATTATACAACAACACCAACTTCTTATCAAGGACACAACACTATGATGCAACAAAATCAATTTGGTGGACAACAACAAGGACTGGAAGTCATGGTTAAATAGTTAGCTTCAAGACTAGATCAAATGGACCCCTACCATCCATCTTACAGTTATAGAGAGATGTGTAGCCAACCCTTGGATCCTATTGTGGTTGCCCAACCATACCCTAAGCATTTTCCTATGCTTGTCCTACCGATATATAAGGGAACCGAAGATCCTATTGAGCATCTTCGCATGTTTAGGATAGCATGTCATGATATTTCTCATGATGACTTGTTAAATATGTTCCCTAAAAGTCTCGGAGGTATGGCTTTAGAGTGGTATTATCAGTTACCTACAAACTCTTTAAGGAATTTTGAGGAAACAGTAGAGATTTTCATCCACCAATTTAGTGCTTACATAGAAAGACATGTGACTATTAAAGATTTGTATAATTTGAAGCAAGGAAAATATGAGAGTTTTTCTGAATTCTTGACTAAGTGGAGACAACTCTTAGGCAAATTACATTTTGCTTTACCTCATCATGAAATGTTGGATATATTTATTGGTAATCTGCAAGAACAACTATCTTATGAAATCTCTACTGCTACAGTAACCACCTTTGATCAAGCCATTGATTTAGCAAGAAGGGTAGAAGAAGCCCTTATTAGAAGAGGTCAATTTAAGAAGAAATATGAAGATAAAGCTTCTAAAAATCAATACAAAAATAAAAAAGTAGTGGGTGACGGAGTTACTGATAGTAGGAATACTCCAATTGTTAATGTTGTAGAAACCTTTAAGAAATTTTTATTGAAATTTCTTGATAATCCACCAAGAGAATTCACAAGATTAAATCAACCCTTAAAAATGATTTTACCTCGATTATTGGAATAATTCTTGGTGTGGTTGCCTGAAATAAGACTACCAGACACTACTACAGTTGGATATAGGGCTGATTTACATTGTGATTTCCATAAAGTAGATGGACATTCTATAAATTCTTGTAAAAGGTTAAAGCATGTGATACAAGACTTGATCGACAAAGGAAGAATGGAAGTTCAAAAATTTCCTGCAAACAATAATACTCAAAAACCAACAAATCAAAATGCAAATCAAAACCTAGATATCTTTCAACATCCTTTACCTAAGCATGGTAAAGAAGCAGTAAACCAATTAGATCATCATAATGTTCCTCATCCAACTCGATATGTGGGAACCATCGGTAGCTTCTTACCACAACAAGATTTGCAAACATCTTTATCTGTGGTCACAACTAGACCAATACAATATTTTCAATCATCTTAAGAGGATACTAAAAGTGATGTAGAAAGCATCACCAAAAGTGAAACTGAAAGTGAACTAGAGTATACCTCAAATAGTTTTGAGTATAAATCGGATCAAGTCAGTCCTATAATAGATTTATCAGTTCCATAAATACCATTTCCAAGAAGAATAACTACTAGACCATCATCTCAACAATGGCTTTCAAATGAACAAGTAGAAAATACTATACCCTCTTTTGGTAATCCTCAACATGGTAACATTGCGGGTACCATTGGGGTTGTCACAAGACAACAAGCACAAGTTCAAAATTCTCAACCACAAATCCAAAATGAAAAATTAGCTCCTTTTGTATTAAGAACTCCCACTAAGGGAAGTAATGTGTTAGGGTCACAAGAGAGCTCCATATGATATTAATGAACAATTAGCTACCATCACAGTGAGAATTTCTCTTTTGGATATTTTAAGAACTTCCTCTATACATAGGGAAGAATTAATGAGAACTTTAAGCAAGATGATGGTACCTGAAGATATTGAGCCTAATGTTGTGGTGAATGTTGTGACTTTGGATGAAGCAAATTTCATAGATTTTCATGACAAAGATATCCCTCCTCAAAGCATGTATAGAGATAATCCTTTATACATTACAACATTGATCGGAGATGTAGGAGTCAAAAGAGTTCTAATTGATAATGGATCATCTTTAAATATATGCACATATGATTTCTTCCAAATATTTGGATTTAAAAATAATATATGAAAAGTACTAAAATGATTATTAAAGCATTTAATTATGAAACTTAAGAAACATGTGGAGTAATTACAGTTCCATTGCAATTTGGCCCAAGAATTTTGGATACAACTATGTTTTTTTTACCTTTTTTTGCATCGTACAACATTCTTCTAGGTCGACCTTGGATCAATGCAATGAGAGCAGTACCTTCCACATTACATCAATGTGTCAAATTTGAGTTTAAAAATCAATTAGTCACTATCCATGGTGATCCCAGACCATTTGATGTGTGTTGTAGCAGAGCCTATAGGGGTTCTGTTTTGTCCTGCTATGACTTATGCTCATCCTAGTCCACCTTCATCATCAAGACCTTCTAAATATAAATCATCATCACCTTCTAAACCCATATCATCAAAAGCATGACCTAAATCACCAGCAAATTCTAAATAATATTTAGAACCATATCCAATCCATTTCCTAAATCTACAGTATCAGATCCACTTCTTGAGTCTACAATGTTTAAATTTACAGCATCTAAATAATCAGTTGAGGAAGATATTCCATCTACTTCATAGGCTCTTTTGGATGAAGTATTATCGAAATTATCTTCAGTGCTTGCAAATACAGAAGAAGTTAATTTTGCTACCCAAGATTCCTTGGTGTTATCTAAGTTACCTCCATCTCCCCGAACCTTAGGCTTGCCAAAGAAGGGAAGCATTTGCCATATTGGGAGTAGTGCCTTTGTGTATGCGGGGTATGATTGGGGTAAAATTTCTAGTTGTAAAAGTTACAATTGATCAAGATGGATTTCTAAGTGTTATTTTTTTGATGGATATATAAAATTAAAACCAATGATGTGTAATATGGGTTATAGAGGTAAAGGTTTAGGACCTCATGAAAATGGTATGAAAGAACCTTTAGAAGTTGTATATTGTCTTACCCAATGTGGTCTTGGCTATATTTCCATAAAAATAGAACCATTCCCATATGAATATGATGATCACCTTATAACGTATCAAGAGTATATGGAACAGAAAGAGTTCTTTAAAAAGGTTCATACTTGCAATATGTTGACTGTAGCTTATCTGGAAATGATTGCTTCTCCGGATGAATGTGTAGAAGGTGATATTTTTCATGATATATCCCTTGATGAATTTTTGAGGAATAAATTCTTCTTTTATGGATCTATGCCATGTATAGCTCATGTTGAAACAACCTCAAGAAGAACTAGCAAAATGCACATTAGAAAAATTACAAGAAATGGGTGTATCACCTGCACCACCCAACTTTGAAAGAGATTTAAATATTATTGTTGGAGATACTTTAAAAGTTAATATTGGAACAGAAGAGAACCCTCGCCTAGTCAAAATTGGATCAGAACTAAGTAAAGAAAAACAAAATTTATATATTGAATTTCTCACAGAATATGTTGATGTTTTTGCTTGGACATACGTAGATATGCCAGGCCTAGATTCTTTTGTGGTTATGCACCATCTAAACCTGTAAATCAAAAACTTAGAAAAATGCATCCTAAAGTAGCACTACTAGTTAAAAGTGAATTGGAAAAGCTTCTGAATGTAACTTTTATACAAGCTATTGACTATGCCGAGTGGATATCAAACATTGTTCCAGTGACTAAGAAAGAAGCTACTAATATTAGGGTTTGCACTGATTTTAGAGATATAAATGTTGCATGCCCTAAGGATGATTTTCCCCTCCCTAATATGGATCAGATCATAGATTTCACAGTAGGGAGTGGGATGCTATCCCTCATGGATGGTTTTTCAGGATACAACCAAATCAAAATAGCTCCTGAAGACCAATCTAAAATAGCCTTTATTACCCCTTGGGGGATATTTTGTTGGAAAGTAATGCCCTTTGGGCTAAAAAATGCAGGAGCAACATATCAAAGAGCTATGACTTACATCTTTCATGATATGATGTATGATATTTTGCATGATTATGTACATGATATTATAGCTTATTTAGCAAAAGAAGATGACCACATTAATTATTTAAGAAAAGTGTTTGATAGATTAAGAGAAAATATGATACATTTAAATCCAAATAAATGTGTGTTTGAAGTTTAATAAGGAAAATTATTGGGGGTTATTGTTTCTATGCATGGTGTAGAAGTAGATCCTCTAAAAATTAAAGCTATCATTGATATGCCACCTCCAAAGAATATATCAGAGTTAAGAAGTTTACAAGGAAAACTTCAATCTATCTGTCGCTTCATCGATAAATTTGCAGATAAAATAGGACCTTTTCTTAAATTACTTAAGAATAATACTCCCTTAAATTGGGATAAATAATTTCAAGAAGATTTTGACAATATTAAACAGTATCTACTTACTCATCCAGTGCTTGTTCCCCCTAGACCAGATCATATGTTTATTTTGTATATTTTTGCTTTGTAACTTGCATTAGGAGCTATGTTCTCAAATTGATGATGAAAAGAAAGAATGAGCCACATACTACATAAGTAGAACTTTAATAAGTTATGAAACTCAATATACTCCATTAGAAAACTTTGTATAGTAGTTGTGTTTTCTATGCAAAAGTTGCGTCATTACATGCTTAGTCAGAAGACATATGTTATTGCTAAGTTTGATCCATTAAGGTACTTTATGAGTAGACCTTACTTATAAGGATGCACAGCTAAGTGATTTCTTGCTCTTAGTGAATTTGAACTCACATTCATCAGCCAAAAATCTATTAAAGTCCAAGTTATAGCTAATCAATTAGCTGATGCACCTTTAGAATCTACTCATCATATGAATATTGAATTTTGTGATGAGTGCCTTAATCTAGGAGAAGATCATTCTAAGAAATGGTCTTCGTATTTTGATGGATCTAAATGTATGAGTGGTGCAGGTTTCGGTATCATATTAAAATATCCCCAAAAGCACCTTATTCCTTTATCTTTTAAATTACAATTTGCTTGTACTAATAATACTATAGAGTATGAGGCTCTAATCCTTGGGTTACGGGCTGCTTTAGCTTTAAAAATTAAAATTTTATTAGTTTTTGGAGATTCTCATCTTGTGATAAACCAAATCAATGAATTTTATCAAACATGAGATGAGAAAATTCATCCTTATAAAGAATATGTCCTTAATTTTATATCATTGTTTTAAAAAAGTAACTTTAGAAGCTATTCCTAGAACTAGCAACCGTGATACCTATGCTATGGTTGCGGTTGCTTCTTTGTTGCCTTCGGAGTTGGATGATGAATATGCTACTATCATTATTCACAAACTCCAAGAACTTGCCTCTTATAATTCATTTTTATAACCATTAGATGTGTTTTTTATTAATGAAATTACCCCAGAACCTTGGTATACAGATGTCTTTAATTTTCTCAAAAGTGGAACCTTCCCAAAAATATTAGATGGAAACCAGCGTAGGTTATTACGTAGGTGAGTCGTTTGCTTTGTAATTATTGGTAATACCTTATATAGAAGATCTTTTGAAGGTATTATATTAAGATGACTCAACCTAGAAGAGTCTAATAAAGCCTTAAGTGAAGCCCATGATGGATCTTATAAAGGACACTTCAGTGGAAGTGTCATTGCCAAAAAGCTTCTTAGAATGGGATATTTTTGGTCTTCCATGGAAAAATATGCTAATGATTATGTGCATCATTGTGATAAGAATCAAAATAATGTTGACCTTATCCATGATCCTACTCAGGAACTTCAAGCTATATCCTCTCAGGCCTTCTCTAAATGGGGTTTAGACATTATTGGTAAAATCAATCCTATTTCATCTTATGGTCATAAGTTCATAATAACAGCAACAGAATATTTTACAAAATGGGTTGAAGCTATACCTTTAGCTTCTTACATAGGAATTCAAGTTTCTAAATTCATTTTCAAACAAATCATTTGTTGATTTGGAATTCCATCTAATCTCGTCTCTAATAATGAAACATGTTTCAAGAACAAATATGTTAAGAAATTATGTCAAAAATATAAAATCCAACATAGATGGTCCACTCCTTATTATCCATAAGGTAATAGCCAAGCTGAAGCATCAAATAAAACCTTAATAAAAATCCTAAAAATATTAGTTAATAAATCTGGTCTTGACTAGCATATACAATTATATCCTACCTTGTGGGCATATCGAACTAGTGTTTGTACTCCTATTGGTGCTTCACCTTTTGTCTTGGTTTATGGTGTTGAAGCAGTTTTTCCATTTGAATTAGAAGTTTCTTCTTTAACTCTTTTTCTTCAAGATACTAAAGTAGGATATGAATATCGCGCTGGCATATTTAGTCAGCTGGAACTTCTATATGAAAAGCACATCCATGCTTTAGAGCATCTACGTGCCTACCAAGACAAACTCAAAATATCATATGCAAAGAAAGTTCATAGTTGATCCTTTGAAGTTGGATATTTAGTCTTAAAATAAAATAAAAAAATACTAATGCAAGAAAAGATCTAAAAGGAAAATTTCAACCTAATTGAATTGGGCCATATGTCATCACTGCTAAGTTTGGATCAGGTGCATATAGATTGGCTTTCTTGGATGGGAAAGATCTCAAGGAACCCATGAATATCATGCATTTGAAACGATATTATGCATAAAATCAAAATTTTCATCTCTGTACATAATTGTAAATAAATTTCTTCATCATTTTTTACTCTCATATGATAAAAATAACAAAAAATGAACCCCAATTTGTGTGACTAAAGGGAAAATGAAGGAATAAAAGACATGCAAACAAAATAGAAGTCTAAAATGAAAAAAAGAAAAATTTAGGAAGGCGCTCTGCTAGGGTTTGCTTGCGAGAAAACCTAGTTTCGTCATGTTGCAGGGGGGGCCGGGTTAGGGCGAGGCGGCGCTTGGGCGGGTTGGCTGCTATGGTGGACGTCTGCTGCATCGACGGGCTTCGGTGTGGGGTGGATGCTAGGCGGGGTGGTTCCTGTTCTGGCTAGTGGCTGTGCGGTTGGGGGTGCTGTGCTGGCTGTCTTCTTTGGCTGCTATGCGGAGTGCTTCTGTGGGTGCTGGTAGCTGTTCATCATTGGTCCCCGTTTAGGCTGGACCCTGGGTGGGTTGCTGGCATGCGGGATGGCCCCTGGACGAGGTGGTTCCCGTGTGGGTTGGCTCCTGGGTGGGCTAGTCCCTGGGCTGGGTGGATCCTGTGTGTTTGGGCCCCGTTGCGGGGTGGTTCTTGTCCCTCTTCCCCTTCCCCTGCCCCCCTCCCCGGGCACTCTCTTGCCTTGCTTTTCTATATCTCGTGTTTTCTCAGGGTTCCCATTGCTTGGTTTGCTTTTGCTTGGCAGGGTCCACGGTTTTTGGGCCCAAGTTCCTTGGTTTGGCGGGTTTTCAGCTTGCCCAGGGGCGGCTGCTAAAAGAGGGTTGGTTCTGGTTTCCTGGTTGCCGCTTGGGGATCTTCATGTGCTATTTCTTGGCCTCGAGGGGGGCCTATTCCCGCATATGAGGCCCTTCCTCAGTTGCTCCAGGTTGCCTTTGCCTTCGGGATCTCCGTGTAGATCTGGGGTTTGTCTGGTCTTGAGGTGGACCCTCGGTTTCTGTAGTCTGCCCTTTGGGCCCTGGGGGGGCCAAACCTGCAGCTATGTCTCCTAGGCTTCTGTCTCCTCCAGGCATGGTTGGGGTTGGTTGTTCTCTTGCTGGTCATTTCAGTGGTCTTCCACTGCTCTCGTCTTGGCCAAGGTTCCCTTTCCAGCCCCGGGCGCTCGTGGGACAGCTTCCCTGTCCCTCCCTTGTTTTTTGCTTCCCAGCTCCGGGCCTCCTGTTGGGCAGGGGTTTGTTCCTTTGGCAGATTTCTCGCTGAGCAGGATCCTTCTCTTCCAGCTACTGCTGGTTTCCTTGCTGAGCGGGTTGTTCTGCTCCTACTATTTTTTCCCGCGGGGCGGGTTTTCCAATCCTGCTGGTTTTCCCGTCGGGCGAGATTTTTCAATTATGCCGGTTTAGGGTTTGCTCCTTTTCCTACTAGTTGGGATTTTTCAAATAATTTTGTTTTTTCCCTGAGACGGGATTTTAGGGTTTACTATTTTTTCCCGCTAAGACGGGATTTGTCAACTTCATCCCTTTTTCGGATTTTCTCACTGGGTGGGATCTGTCCTAGGGTTTGTTTTTGAACCTAGGTTTGATATTTTGACCTGTTGTAAAAAGGTTTTGGGATCCTTTCAAAACCTGCTAAAAAAAGGAAACAAAAAAAAAAAAAGGCCCCGGGCCCCGGACTCCTGCCCTGGGATTAGATTCAGGCGGTGGTACTTCCTTTAGCTTCGGATTTTTCTGTAAATAAGGTTTTGGGTCCCTTCTCAAAAAACCCGCTGTAAATATAATGCTACTTATCAAAAAAAAATAACAAAAAATAAAAAATAAAAAACATATGAAAATTTCCCAAAATATTTCAAATTTGTTTTGCATCAATGTGAGTTATCTTCCAAAAATCCAAGTTATATTTTATTGTATTTCAGATAAGTTCAAAAGTTGTATTTAACCATGCACTTAATTTACATATTTAATAAATTTGATTTCATCACTTTGATTATAAATCTCTCTTGTATTGAAATGCACTATTACTTCATCTAATGAATTTTGAGTTTTAGAAAATGATCTTGCTACTTCTTGAACCAAAAACACATTCTCACATCTTAAATATGATTTGTTGCAAAATTCGAAAACGATACTACATAGTAGTCTTAGTTCCATACGCAAAAAGTCTCCCTTGCTATCCTATTATGTGCATGGTCTAGAATACTAGGAATTGGCAAAAGGAAAAGCTTCCCCCCTACCCAAATAAAATACCTTGCCCCACATCTAATCTGGGCAAGTATCCCAAGAAAAAGAAAAAATAAAAAGAAAATAAAAATAAAAATTAATAAAATCCCCTTGTTTATCAATCAGTTAGAAATACCTACTCCATAATTTGAATAAAAGAAAGGGGTAGTGTGCTTGAATCCCTAGAATTCCTTAGTTATTTGAAAACCATGAGGTAAGCCCCATAACAGGTGGTTTGTGCCCAACCCGCTTGACCTTGGGTAATCCCTTTCACGTGGCGACATGTCTGTCACATTAGCGACCTTATTTTGTATAGACCAATGTCCTCTTGTGGATTAGCTAGCTTTTGGTAACTTGACTTACATAGTGGTTCAGTACACTGGCATGCACAATATCATGGTTAACGAACCTTTCACTCACACACACATTGGTTCATTCAAGTTTGCTCATATCACTACCTCACTCAAAATTAGTAAAATAATTTCACAAGCACACATATTTTTATCCTTGAGAGATTTTGTATCATTATGTCAAATCAAGATGGATAATGAATTCACTTATCACACACTGGTTCTTGACACACTTGAATTTATCTTCAAAATAAGCTAAAATATTTCTTTAAAATTTGTTAGATAAAATTTTATCAACATCCATTTCCTCATAGATTGTTCCAAAAGAACTTGTAACACCAAATTATTTATTGTATTTTGACTTCGCGATGATGGTATAATTCCTAGTAATTTTTTTCTCAAAAAAAATCACACTAGGAATTATATGCCTAGTGCAAGTCATATTTTTCAATTTTAAAGTTTTAATTATTTTATATAGCACAAATAATTCATTATATATATTTCACTCTGACTTCACGATGATGGTATAATTCCTAGAAATTATCCTTTTTCAAAAATTTCACACTAGGAATTCTATGCCTAGTGCAAGTCAGTTTCTCAAATTTTAAAGCCTAAACCATCCCATATTAATCTTCTTAAATATATGATACAAATTATTTGTTTATATCAACTTATATCTTCAAAATAAATAGCTTTTCATTATCATGCATTGCATTTTGACTTCGCGATGATGGTATAATTCCTAGAAATTATCCTTCTCAAAATTCACACTACGAAATTCATGCCTAGCACAAGTCATCCTCCTCAAATTTTTATGCTTAAATTGCAACCAATAAACTTATCAAAATATTTCTTAAAAAAATCAAATCATCTCAAAACCAAACATCACCATAAGCCTCAAGATTATACTTAAGCAACACAAAAACTTTTCTCTTATTAGCAATACAAACCTTCCTCACAATAGGATTTGATTCATGACCTAGCGAGCATCGATCTCCACCAATGGTCATATAACATCACAACATCCTCCAAGGAATATTTCTAATATATTTTATTTCATTATTTTCCAACAACATATGTTCACAACATATTTTTCAAAAAATATCTTTCAAACAACACATTTACCAAAACTCAAGCCAATTTTTATTTTAAGCATGATCAAAATACTTCGATTAAAAACATGATTATGAGAAATTGAAACAATTCCAATCACATATAATCAAGTCATATAAAATTACATAAGACAAGAAGGTTAATATATATATATATATATATATATATATATATATATATATATATATATATCTCGAAAATCCATGTACAAAATAGAGATAGACTGGTATACCACAATCCTCAAAACTTGGCATACTCAGCAAATAAAGATATAATACAAAAATATGTCTACATGAGTCCACCCTAGACTCCTCTCGAGCCTCTAGAGCTCGTCACATCATCCTCTCTACTAGAGGGTGGTGGTAGTGGACGAAACTATCCTCCTACTATTGTCGTCCTAGAAGAAGTCACCCTAGTAGTAGAGCGAAATGAAGATCCTATGCGAATAGGACTCGTAATCTCAGAAGGCATAGCCTATCTCTGCTCCAAAGGAACTGCTAAGAAGTATAAAGTCTGGTAAAATGTGGTATGTTGTATAGACCTCACCAGATCATCCCCCCTATTGCTACTCCTCGACTATGTAGTCTGAGAAGGCATAGGTGCTGTAGCTACATCTCTCTGTCCTACCTGAGCCCTAGCCTTTGCCAGCTCTATCTCTAAAGCCCAAATTCTAGATCTCAAGCCCACCTCTTGTGCCTCTAAGGTCTCAATCCTAGTATTCTAGGTGGTAATATCCACACTCAACCTAGTGACCTCTTCCTCGAGGTCTCCTGTCCTAATGCTCTCCCATACCTCTAGAATCCTCTTACCCTTCTCGGGTGAGACAAGTCCCTCCTCCTACTAAGGAGATCCTCTCTCTACCTACTAAGGAGAGGCTCTCCCCTCCTACTGAGGTAACTCTCTCCTCTCCTCCCAATGTATCCTCCCTAGTCGGTCATGTCTCCTCTGAGACATGTGACCACCTCTAGTGTGAGGTCCATCTAGGGGGTACCTATATCCTCCGCTACTGCTGACTAACCAGATGCATTGCCTGCTATATAGCACACTGTGATCGAGTCAATATAGATGGATAGACCCCACCATACCACTGGTGGTACTTGTCTGTCAAACCAACATCATCCCCATATACCACATGTACAAGTGCATCATCTAGTGCAGGATCCAAAAATGTAGTCATACTCGGTACACCATGAATGGTGAAGTGGTCCCAGTCACCCAAGGGTATGTAATATCTCCCCACTTAGGTAGGTCCTATTTTAGCCCAAACTATCATTGCACCCGATCAAAATGGTGCAACTCTACCTCTCCCTAGCCCAATCATAGCCATATGATTCGCTTTATGTGAGCCAACTCAAAATCATCCTCATCCCACCCTGGTAGACCCCTCTAAGGTCTCCATATGATATCCTATGGTTGTAGCTCACCTATGATTCACCTCATCAAATCGAGGCCAACTCGTCCCCTACACCATCTCAATAGTGGCCAATAGAAGATCATGGGCCTATCATCCTCTACCTTGGGCTGACCATCTACAGCTCGAATCAGAGGAATTCATGCAAGTCATCGGATAGCAATGTACTCCCAACACCACACCTATAGGAAGGAAGTCAAAATCAGCCCCTTTCCACCCTTGTAGACTACCTATTGTAGGAATCGATATAGTCTACAAAGAAAGAAAGTTCCCCAAGCAAAGTGCACCTCTTGGTCGCGCATATCACACACCACTTCTGTCGAAGTCCAAGGAAAATATTGTCCACTAATATGGCTCACTAGTAAGCCACCCACAACGCCACTCAATAAAACTGTTAGCTAGGAGATACCCTCTACCTCCCCTAGTCTATAAATCACCACCCCATCCTTCTTCAAAAAGAAGCCAGGGTCTCCAGTCAGTCTCCTCAATATCTGGCCCTAGTTTCTAGAAGTAGTAATGTGGGTTCCCCTCAGTGGTATCTGAATAATCCTCTAGAAATCCTCTAAAGTGGGAGTCATCTCCCCTATGGGCAATCTAAAGCAGGACGACTCTAGATACCATATTTCCACCAGAGCTGTCAATACCCTCATATCTATAGGAATATGTGGCATCTCCGCCACATGTCTCAAACCCACATCCTCTAAGTAGTTTCTCTCACCCTTTGTGAGAGCACCCAAATTTATCCTGAGTGTAGAATTTATCCACTCTCAGTTCTTTAATTTTGCCATCTATCAATGAAAATAAAGTAATAATTTTTTGTCAGTAAATAGTATTAAAATAGTCAAAATCATAATTTTTTTTCAAAATCATAGCATTTTGCGCAAAATCGTAATATTTTGTGCAAAATTGTACTAAATTGTCAATATCATAATAAAAATGTCATAATTTGTCAAAATCCTACTAAAACATCAAAATTGTAACAAATTTAGTGATATCGTATCGATACGATATCGGCTAATCGTATCAATTTCAATCAATATTGTACCATACGATATTGCGAAATCGATATGATTTTGCAAAATTGTTATGATTTTTTGAAATCGTTATGATTTTGCATTTAGGGCTACGCACGACAGTCGTGCCCTAAAAATCTAAATTTAAGATTAAAATTCAACAAAAACAAGAAAGATCTAAACTAAATAAGTGATAAATTCATACCTGGAGTGACCCATCACCAGCTCGGACCAAATCCACGCGATGTGGAGCATCTGCCATGTTTTTCTCCAAAACTCTGAAATGGTAAAGAGTAAAATAAAAATGAATTAGTTTTATATTTTTCTTTTTACTATTTATTCATTCACCCACATTTTTTTTTATTTTTTACCCAGATATCATTAGTAGCATACCTTAAAACAACTTACATAAAAACTTGAAATCATCAACGAAATTTGCAATAAATTTTAGCTTTCTCATAAAGCGTGTCGTACTTTTCTTTAACGTATTTTCTTTTGAAATTGTGCTAAAGAGGGGAAAAATGTAGCACCTTAAAAATGACTCATTATAATTTGCACTAAAGACAAACAACTTGTAAAAATGAGCCTCTAGCTAGTTGTCTCAATTTTCGTGCCCTCCTAGCAAAATCGAACAATTTGGACAAGATCGTATGATACGATCCTAGATCGTACAATACGATCTTGAATCATATGATATGATCCCTAGTTGTATGCATACGATTTTACTCAAAACCAAAATACTCAACTTAAGCAAGGCGACAAATTTAGTTTTAACGGTTTTTGTCTCTAACTGTGCAACTATGCGACGGTTGCGCGATCGGATTCGTCCGATCAAACCCAGATTGGAAAGAGTTGTAACCAAGTTATTTTCAACCCATTTTGGTTGACTTGATCAGCCTATTTAACCAGACACTCCTCCCCTTTAATTTTCCTTGTCGTAATTTGCATCTTGCCTTTATTTTTGTATTTGAATCATAGAATTTATGCATTAGGCCTAGGTGCTTTCTGTTCTATGCAGGACCATAAGGATACGATCAGTAATAGGATAATATGATTTTGCATCGAAAGCATATGATCTTTCTCATACCATACAATCTTGCTCTGATATCACTTTGGGGTAATCCCGAGTGCTGGTTTGTATGTTTCAAATCTGTTTTGTGTAGATATGTCATTCTAGATATCACTTTCAGCATTTAGAATCTAGAATTAAAGCATTTACATTCGTGAGTTCATCGATTTTGCATCTAATTGCATATTGCATATATTTTTAGGCATTTATCTATTATTAATATTTAAATATATCATTCAATAGCCGACATTAAACCTCATTCATGCTTAAAAGAACAATAGAATCTCTTATTTTTTTTTTTTCTGCACTCTACCCATGAAATTGTAGATTTTAGTCAAGATCGGACTGATTGATCTCTGATCGGACGGTATGATCTTGAATCGTATTCATACAATCTTACTTTGTTCATACAATTGTGCTTTACTGCATATGATTTGGATTGCATTCAAAAATCAGAACCTTCATCGAACTTCCAGAGTATAGGTCAGAGTTTTTATTACTTTCTAAGCATTGCATTATCCATATTAATCTTATTTTCTATTGTTTACTATCTACATGTGAATCAAAATTACATTTAGGTTAGCATAGTTGTATATTTGCCAAACTAGGTGATTGCAAAAATTTAAAAGGAACACATCAAAACGAACTCCAAAACCTAGGCGTGGAAACTGCCATAAAATGTTTCCTGGTGAACCCTAAATAATTTGTTTAAAAATCACCATAAGAAGGTATGGTCAAATACCTTTGTTTCGAGGTGTAGACCTATTATTCCCATATTCCCCTTATAGGCATGGATCCATTAGCCTGAAGGAAATGAGTGTGTGAATTTTAGACCTACAATTAGTAATCCTGGGACCAATCTCCGAAGTAGGTTGGTTTCTTGTGAATTCTAACTAGATGTTTGGGGGAAAAGGGAGAAGGAAAAGAAAATGAAAATATAAAGCTAAAAATCATAATGGTACAAATCCAATCACATTAAGATACATTCCTAATAATTCTAAAACACAATATGCAATACTCATAGACTACCCAACAGATTAGCCATTGATTTCATTAATCATCTACTGCACACAGCTCTACTGAGAATTCCATAATTAAAGAATAAATAGCATAAAATATAGATACTATAATTAAAGCCAATTCATTCATTTAACTTTAACAAAAATAATAAACAAAGCAAAATTTATACATACATGAAAATAATTGAAGACTAGATAATAATCCACTTATATTGCAATGCAAATCAAACTATACATGTAGGTTGTAATGACTAGAGAGCCAACACTAAAAATGCATTACAAACATGTATATATAGCTCTCAGGGAGCGGTTGCAACAAGTTAATCAATGCTTCATTAATGGGGAATGGTAATATTAGTGTCCAGTTGGTTCATATGATTTTTTTGTAACTCCTCTACTACAGATGAAATATTCTCTGTTGCATCCGAACAGGTCCTGCCAACTACCTTTACTTGAGCCTTTCCTTCACAATTAATGAGCTTGATGTTGCTATCACCTAGACATGTTTATCCAGGAACTAAGGTAGTTGCATAACATAAATTCTTTAGCTACCATCTAACGTGCCTAATATGGTCAGGCATTAAAATTGCTTATCTACTCAAACCTTTAATACAATGCTCTAACATTGTTGGCAGGAAATAAATGTTGAATCTATGAAGCTTCTTCTTTGTAGTCGTACCTTCATACATTTGTGCTCACATGGGACAGAACTTTAGGTTGAATGGATACTATGATCCTATCCCAATATTTCATCCAATCATTCACTATTTTGGGATGGGAAAATGGGATCCCTTGATGCCCCTAAATTTTCCCATTTATCTGCCAAGCCTAGTGCTTGATCAAATTAGGCTGAAACTTTAGGATCGCCTTCTTTTGAATCTGCCTCTGGGTTTTTTGTTCATGTGGGTTTATTATTGGGTGGCAATTCAAGATCGCTTTATCTTCCATCATCTTCTTAAACTTTTGTCTGGTTCAAGCTGCCTATGGGTGAACTTTTGGGAACACCCGCTATAATTTTATAACCCATTTTTCCTCCTGGTGAACCTTTTAGCTTACCTTATTTCATATGATAATTTGGGAAAAGTGGACTGCTTAGAATTGATCCATTTCTCTGTACAACTCTTAACTTAGCTATTTTTTCAAATTAGCCCTCCTCCCAAACCTTTCCCTCCTTCAGGTAATAAGTGGGTGCAGAAAATTCACCCACAATACCATTGTTAGCTTTTGGTGCTATAAACTTAAAGAAAAATAACTATAAGATCTAAAATAAAATTGTAGGATGAAATATAAGATAACAGGAATATTCTAAACATATAAAACTCATAAATAACTTTTGCAACAACTCATAAAATAGCCACTAATAAATTCCCATGAAATAGTATTCTCATATAGAATAAAGATCTTGAATATACCATACCTTCACACACTTTCATTCTACATTATGTCTCACACACACACACACATAAGCATATATATAATGGAATGTGACTCTTCATATGGAGTACTCTTGGCCTTCATTCTTCTTGAGACTCTTCATCTTCCTACTCTATGGACTCATGTGCACATGGACTATTATGCACATTTACATTACCAAAATACTTTGCACACTCTAATCTAAGACACTCCTAATATAAATATGTACCCAAGGTGGTACATTAGCATGTACCAAATAATGTAATATACTCTAACAATAACATTCAATAATAAACAACAATATGAATGTAAATAGCCTCAATCATACATGTATCAAGCATGTAGAACAACTTACAATATTAATTGCTAAAAATATATGTAATCTTTATTACTCCACTTTCTCTTACAAAAACTTGCTCTTTACTCTGTAATGTGATGTCTTATGATATCTCATATTTGATAATATTCTATTGAGTACTATATAGCCATAGTAGAATAACTCTTTGAATACTTGACTATTCCTTTCCATATTCCAAGTCTCATAAATCTTGGCTTATCTACTTGACACTTGCATACTTGATGAACACTTGACTCTATAATGTATGCACACTTATACATGACTCTTGCCCCTCACTTTTTATACTCTAATCTAAGAAACCGGTGCACATATTTACATTATATATTGCCACTCTTACATACAAGACACTTGTGCACATAAAATCAACTTACACTTGCACACTCGCTCACGTGACACTTGTGCATTTCCTGCACATTACAACTTTACATGGCACTTGTGCATATCCTGCACATTCACTCTTACATAAAAGGAAATATTACTCACACTCTAAACTATGACTCAACCCTAATCTATTATTTACAAATGTACTATGAAGGTACCATGGGGGTATATTAGCATGTACCAAATAATATAATATACTCCAACAAAAGGTTCCCTTAGACACTAAAAAATAAATAATAGTCTACAACTATTGATAAAATGGTTGGACAAGATGGGGTATAAATAACCATAATACAAGTTATTTATAGTTAAGGTTAAGAACCAACCTAATGGATAATAATTTAATAACACAAAAAATAATCTATTAAGATGCTCATTTGGACCATAGGATAATATAAAATTGATAAATACAAGGTATTATATGGTTTAAAGTGAATATTAACACCATTGAATTCGACAAGACTCGAGCTCCTCCAATGAATGGGACACAAATAATCGATAGGAGCATAATACCAACACTGTTAGAAAAATATTTATCCCTAATGATAATGGATAGTGATGAGGCCTAGATAAGTCTCATTTATAGCATGTTTTAAATAGTTAAAACTGCCTAAAACTCTTGTGAATTATCTTATATTCTAGTTAAGTTGATTTAATATGTTGTGTATTAATTGTTTGCATGATTGAAGTGTTAAGGACATTATATTTTGATTTTTAACAGTTCTTGTATAGTTTTATGTTATCTTGTCATGCTTAGGTTGACAGCAGCACTTCACTAGTCTTATTTTGATGATCATTAAACATTAGTTTCTCTAAATTTAAAAAATAGTACAAAGACTTATTACTGTGCAGTAGAAAACTGGTTTTTCCATATAAATTCCAGCCAGCTGCCAATGAATGGCAAGGCATGAAATTCACATCCAAGGAAGAATGAAGACTATTGAAATCTGATCTTGAGGGCTAATCCACCTGATAAATGCAGCCAAAACCATTTGGATTCAACACAGTTGGTCATTCTAAAGATCTTCGGAATGAACACAGTGTCTTCGAAATGAACACAATGTCTTCGGAATGAACATAGTTTCTTCGGAATGAGAATAGAAAGCACTTTTTGACTTGTTGACTGACTTTTTGCAGTGGAAAATGGGATAAGAAGGTTGAGAAATTTAAGGGAAAATATCTCCCATCTAACTTTGTCGTCCTTGCCATCCAAAGCCACCATTTATGGAAAAGATCAAATTGATCCTCTTCTAGGATAAACCCAAGAAATTCTGCAGGATATCAAGAACAGCATATTTTATGTTTGTAAATATATTTTAGGCATCTATAAAATATAGCTCCCATATAGGTTGAGCTATTATATTATATAGAGGAAATAGAAAATAAATAGGGAGATAATAGAATAGTGATTTCAGACCTGTAACAGATTTTAGCAGAATTTTAATTATGTTTCTGAAGCAATAAAAGTGCAGTTTCATTCCATTTATTTTGTTATGTCTGAGTGTGAGTAAGACTTAAAGAAGAATTCAAACCTTCTTTTGAGAAAGGATGCTAGCCACTTCCAAACCTAGGAGGAGGACTGACAGACAGGTTTTATTCTGATTTTGTTGCAGCAGAATAAGTTGTGAACTTGTCATTTTCATTATTTTGCACAGCTAACATTCCTAGTTGTTTAATTCTTGTTCATAATGTTTTCGTGATATGATTAATGGTAGATCTAGTTATTCTTTTCATTCCCAGCAACTTTTCAATTCACTGCAAATTTCCATTTCCAGCAATTTACAAGTTTTCTGTAATTTCCTGCATTCTTGTTTTTGTTGTCAAAACCACCGCACGGAAGATTGACGACCTTCACATTACAGATCATTGACAGGATCTAGTTTTTATTCTTCATTTTAATTATTGCAAGATTAAATAGATTTTCAATTCTGCAACTATAACTAGAGTTTCAATTTTGCAATTTAATTAGATTTCATTCTTGCAACTGTAACTAGGGTTTCATTTCTGCAATTAGCAACTAGTTTTCATTCTTACAAATAGATTAAAGCTCAATTTATGCAATTTATGGGTAGAAGTGACACAAAACCCCCACACAATCAATTCCACCAATAAGACCTACTGCTTCCAAATGAATTGAACTACAACCCTGCTTGAACTTTCTCTCGTAAATAGCCTTGGACACTACCCTGGATTGACAAATTCATTGAGAATTAATGATGTGCTTAACAACAGCCCATCAAATAGTAAATTCAAGATCCAAAGAGAAATGACATAATGAAATGCAATAATGTGTTATGTGATTCAAAGACCAGATTGTATGTTGAGATGTTTCAAATGGTGGTTGGACTCGGTACAAAATGAAATTCAAACAATAAAACCGTATCTAAATAAAAACTAATAAAATAATCATTTAGTGATCATTTGCACAATACTTTATCGAGATAATGTATCTTCTCCATTAAACGTGCTAAAACATGCTAGGGTTTACTAATGTGTCATTGGAAACTCTAAACAACATCAATGGTATACGATCACAACTTAAACTAGTGTTTGCATAAATAATTATCGAGTATAGGTTTAATACAATATAGGTTTAATTTTTATGCATAATCATGCTTCACATATTTTATTTTCATCAATAAAATATAGGTTTAATATTTATTAGTCTAGTTTTGACCTACAAACACAATGAAATGACAATATCAATTAATGAATGGTATAACAAAGTGGATGACACAAAACAGGGAGGCATGTTCTCTAACCATTGGTTTCCATGACATTATCCATTAGAAATAATTAGGTTAGTCTACCATTGTCACATATTAGGAGTTTGAGGCTCTCCAACATATACAAAGTAAATATTAATTATTTTTTTTAATGATACACAGCCTTTGTCAATAATATGAGAAAATGCTTAAAAATGTTTTAGTAGTCTGCAAATATCAATATTATTCAGTTCTCTAAATTTTAGAATAAGTATAACATCCTCATATATAGTATTCCTTAATAAGTGATTATATAGGATTTTTAATAAAGTTTGAGTAAATTACAACATACAAAATGTTGAGTGGATTCAAAAATTTTGCAAGTAAATCCATCTAAGCTTGATATTTTGTAATTATAAATTTTAGTTAAAGTACGATAAAACTAATAAATAAAGAGTTTATTGCAATACTGTAATCACAATTTTGAAAATTTTCTTAGGATAATATCTTGACAAACCTATAAGGATGATTTTAAATTAAGTAAAATCTTGGAATAAAATTATGATATATACCTAGGGATATGTTATTGTATGGATAGTTGACATGGGCCACACATAATCTAAGGTCTATTAGTGGAATACTATATTATAATAATGAGTTATCTAGGATTAGGGGTATATCCTCCCTAAAATAGCATTAGATTATGATTATAAAGAAGGGATCTTGTAATTGCAAGAACCATAAGTCATATCAATTGTTCTTGTAATTATCTTTCTCATGGAGTGGCCCTCTCATCGTGGAAGATCTCATGGAGTTATTCCTTCTGTAAGGAGTATTGTTGGTGTTTCCCTACCTTAAGGGTATTATCTATCTCTATATATTTGTGGATTATTTATTTATGGTTGATCTTGTTGAGAATATTATATTATCTGGTACCTTGCAAGTATCTTGTAAATACTTTGTTTCTAGGAGTCTTGTAAATATTTGACATTTAGTATTAATTAGATATTTATTATTATTATAAGGTCAATAAATATATTTCTCCTATGATAAATATGAAGAGTTATATATCCTAAGTTTGAGGAGATGAATATTTATTTGAAGATGAAATGTCAAGAGACTCCATGCAAAGACATTATGTAGGGATTGCAAGGTATATTAAATGTATTGAACTGTAGTACATCATTTGTGTTGTAAGTAACTACTATCATCTTCTAAATAGAAATATTATTCATTTGGAATATGGCTTGAGTGAATGAATTGTGTTCTTGTGTCAGATATTGTCTTTAATATTGTGAGATCATTTCTTGATATATTATGAGAAAATTTTAACCTCATTTGTGTTTCATAATTAAATTGTAGCTCATTTGCAAACATTAGTATCAAAGCATAACTTTAATATTCTATCCATACATTTTTATTCTCCATATAGTTTTTCCATCCCTATTATTTAATATTTTGGGTCTACTACTATCCATTCTTCTATTCTATCATTAACATCTCCAAAAACCATAGAGTCTATCTTAGCACCAATGACATTATTTCTATGAATCTCATGAACCATGCTTGTATAGAAGAGAATTTTATTTATGAGAAGTAGTGTCAATATTTGTCTTTTAGATTTGTTCACCCTGGTGTTTTTCTTTTATAACCACATGTGAAGGATGCTCACGTTATTCTAATATGATGTTTGGTTAAATCTATAACAAATTACTTGACTTTATTTTGTATTCCAAATTGCCATAGTGTCATTCCTAGTAAAGCCTAATCCATTTGTGTGAGAAGCAAAGGTCACAAAATTTCAAATTGTCATAGAGGTCTCCTAAGTTAAACCTAGGACATGTGCATGAGAAGTAAAGGTAAAAAATAAGGTGTCCAATCTTATTATAAATTTTCCAAAGCATCCCAAAATAGTCTTTGAAATGAATGCAAACGTGGATGAATAAATAATAAAAGGGTGAAAAAACAATGAATTGCAAGCAAGAATTTCTAGTCATAGAATTAGAGCATCATAGATAGTAATGTCAAGGTTGTAGAAACATTAATTGTAAGAATACCAATCTTTTGAAACAATAGTTGGAAAGCATAGTGAGGTATTTTTAATATCCCATGCACATTTTTTTATGAGCACTAAGGTTTAATATTTAGAAATAATTAAGCATCAAATTTGAATATTTAATATTTGAAAATAACTAAGAGAAAAGTATTGCAATCAAGTGGCATTAGCTCAACTGGTTAGATTCCTCAATATTTAAAAGAGAAGACCAAGGTTCAAATCTTGCCAAGAGATACATGGATACTATCCAATATTTGCTACAATACCACTATGTGGTGATGATATAATACGAGTGGTACCCGCATATAACCAATTAAAAAAAAATTAAAGTATTGCATATTTTAAAAAATATATTTTGAAAATTGAAGTTTACAAGGAAAGAAAATTGGAAATGAATATAAATTCAAAGCAACATATGACACAAAGATAGAAAATTAAAAGGAAGATTGACATTATTTTATTGAAAACAAAGAAGAAAAAATAATTGTTTGCCTTAGAAAATGAAATTGAAGAATATTTGAAAAATAATAAGATGATATTATAACAAGAATTCAAGGGAGAAAGGAAAAGGACAAATTAAAAGGAGATTTATGCAAAATATTTTTTCTTGAAATTTCTTAAAATTAAAGGGATTTAAAAGGACATATTAGCTTGCTCTTCAAGAAGGAAAATTCATCCAAAGAATTTAAAAAATGTATATATTGAAGTCCATTTGATTTGCAAAGGAGTTTTTTTAGAAGGAACATTGTTGAAGAAATATTTTCAAAGTAGAGACATTGAAGGAAAGTTCAAATATAAGGACGAATTATTGAGAATGTTCCATAAGGTATGAACTATTTCTACCTCAAATTACTTTCTCCAAAGATTGTTGGAACATTAAATGAAAATTAGAGAGTAAAAAGGTTTTCTACTTGATGATTTAGAGAATTTTTTAAATTTTCCATTCTCCCATAATTAAAGCAAATTGCAAAACAAATTAGAAGATTTGAAGTGAACATTAGTTCCTTAAAGATCATTTAAGGAATTCTACATTTTTTTGAAGGATTGGAAAAACAATTGAAAATTATTTTTTTGTTTACAAGGAATCATAATTATATCTTCATCAAAAAAACCTCTCACAAAGTCTCATTTGTTTGAAGAACCAAATTTTATTAGAAGAGGGTCTCAAAAACAAAGGAAATTTTGTCACAAAGAAGAACATGTTCAATTGGGTCAAACCACCACATTCTTTCAATAGAAAAATGGGAAATTAAATTTAGAAAAAAATTTGAAATGGCACATGGTATAGGAAAGTCAGAGGATAATTGTTGGTATATTGATTTAGAAGCAAGTAATTACATGATTAGCAATCTGCATTGGTTTGATTCTCTTCAAGTAAAACAAAGTATACCTATCAAAATTGTAGATGATAAAATCTATCAAGTCTAGGGAGTAGGCAATGTTTCACTCAACCTACCTTTTCTTGAATGCACACTAGAAAATATACTTTATGTGCCTAGATTAGCCAATAACTCTATATCAATGTCAAAATTATTGTATAAAGGTAGAAAAATTCAATTCAAGGTGGTCAATGGAAGTAATAAATAATTCATTAAAAGACAAAGAGAGCTCAAAGCCTTTGGTTCTTTTAAAAATTACATATTTGCTCTAGATATGATAACACTCTCTCATAAACAGTTAAATCAGCTTTCATCATGAGAGAAATATCAATCACAAGTGCAATATCAAAGAAGAGGAAAAAATCATCAAAGAAACACTATTGAACACATGGCTTCCATGGTTAAAAAACAAATCAAGTTTTTATGGTAACAAAAGATAGCTCAAAGCAATACCTCAAAGAAATTAAAAATACATTATAGATAGATCTATCCACACTTGATCACTTATAAGCATAATGTAAAATATAAGAAATTAAAAAATTTAATCATGATGAAAGATAAAAAGAACTGACACATATCATAGGATAGATATGAATTGTGACTTGAAGCCCAAAATGATAGATGTAAACTGTACAAATAGTGTTTTAATGACCATTGATGCTCTTTGTCAAAGGAATAATGCAAATTGTGATGCAAGTAGAGATCCTTCACAAAATATATATGTTAATGACTTGAGAAATACACTTAAAAAATTTGGTACAAAAAATATTTTAAAGGATGATTGCATCATAAAAATAAAGAATGATTATGACAAAAAAAACATAGCACTAGATGGATTTCTTTTAGAAAATTATGATTTTATGCTTTCTAAGTTTGATTGTGATAGTTTCAAATGTGCTCATGGAAATGCTTGTACTAAAAATATTTGCTTTGATTGTGCAGAGTGTGTTGGTCAAAATAGAGGTCTAATTGTTAGAGTTGATGATAATGATAGTTCATTTTTTGATAATGAACACTTAGATATTGCAAGAATTGTTGATGAAGACAAGGATAGTTCTAGATTTTTTAATAGATATTCTATTGATAAATTTTTAAGATAGATTGTAACAAAGATAGTTGTGTTGATAAAAATTTGTATAATGAAGAATTTGGTAATTTTGAAAGGTATAGAATTGGTTCAAAATGGTTGAGAAGAATGCTATATGATTTGGAAATAAATAAGCAAGATATTAAAGAGGTCACAACACAAAAAATAAGGCCGAAATATGAAGGCCTCATATTTATAAGACAATCTAATTTTGTGACAATAAATACTAATACATATTTTGTAACAAGGAATGTTGTGATAGGTAACATTGAATGTGTAACAAGAAACAATGAAGCCAAAATTATTATAGGAACCAATTATATATATTGTGATAGATATTCACACATGGAAGATAATTATTTGGAAAAATCTAGAACCAAAAAGCAAGAGCCAAATTTAGTACCAGAGTAGAGCTGGAGAGCCAAAACCAGAGTCATAGATGGACATCATACCAAATAATGTACTATGGGGGTGTTGGAGAATATTACATTATTTGGTACCTTGCACGTATCTTGTAAATGCTTTGTAAATACTTATTGTCTATGAGTCTAATAAATATTTGGCATTTAGTAATCATTAGATGTTTGTCATTATTAGAAGGTTAAGAAATATATTTCTCCTATGATAAATACGAAGATATATCTCCCAAGAGTATGAGGAGATGAAGAGTTAGTTGAATATGAAATGTCAAGAGACTCCATGCAAAGGATTTATGTAGGGATTGCAAGGTAGATTGAATGTATTGAATTGCAATACATCAATTGTACTATAAGGAACTACTATCATTTTTTGAATAGAGAGAGTTTGTTCATTTGGAATATGTCTTGAATTTATGAATTGTGTTCTTGTGTGAGATATTCTCTTTAATATTATGATATCATTACTTGATATATTGTAAGAAGTTCTTGACCTCATATCCAAGTTTCATAATTAAATTCTAGCTCATTTACAAACATATACAATTGATATTTATGCATATTGGATGTTGATTTACATTTTAAAGCATCAAGGTTCTTAGAATATGGTATTAGAGTAATGATGTTGGCAAAGTGAGGATTATTTTCAATTTTACAAAGTTTTTATAAAAGAAAGAGAAAAAGGGTGGGGATTGTTTCTAGATTTGAAAATATTCTATAAAAAATGAAGATTGTTTTTAATTTATAAAGTTTTCATAAAATTGAGGAATATTTTCAGGTTTACAATCTCCATAAAAATAGAAAATATCAAATTTTATAGGATACATATCTTTGCATAGAAGCGCCATATTCATATGATTATTGATACATTGTGTGGATATGAAACTACTCTTCTCAATCCAAATATACTAGAATGGGTGCACACACTAACTTTTTCTCTAATTCTTCAAAGACTTTTTTATGCTCCTTTGTCCATCTAAAAGGAATAGTCTTGTGCATCAACGGATCCAAGGGTTGGGATACTTGTGCAAAATTTTTAATAAATATTCTATAATAACCAACACGTTTTAAAAATAACTTCAATAATATTACATTATATGGTTTTTGTATAGCCAACACGACTTGTATTTTATCCAAGTTGGTCCTTGATCCTTCTTTGCATACTACATGCCCCAAAAATTTTCCATATGGAACCAAAAACTTGCATTTTTTGTGTTTAATGCTAATCAAGAATCTCTACAGAACTTCATACATTCCCTTCAATTGCTTTAAGTGTTCTTCCTTTTTACCATAAAGTGACCAATCATCCAAAAAACCTTCAATTTTCCAGTGGATATTTGCTCGAAAATATACAATTTTGTTCTTTAAAATGTAGCTAGGGCATTACATAAACCAAATGACATCTGACCACCACAAAATTGGTCTTCAACTTATCCTCTTTAGCAATTTTTTTGTAGTTGTAACCAAATAATCCATCAAAAAAGGAATAGATCTCATGCCCAACTACTTCTAGTATTGAATCAGGGAATGGGATCGGGAAGGGGTAACCACATTCAAAATTCAAAAATCTACATAGATTCAAATTCGGTTTACTTCTTTCTTCAATGTTATTGTTATTGGAGAGACCCACTCACTCACGATGACCTTCAAGATGATTTTTGCATCCAACATCTTTTGTATTTTTATGTTCATCAATGTTGCATATTTTGGGTTCATGCGCTATGGTATTCTTCATATTGGTTATGCTCTTGGAATCAATGGAATATTTTGTATGCACAACTTAGGTGGAATTCCCTTCAAATCCTTGTATGTCCATGCAAAAATATATTTATATTGCATGCAAATTTTGAAAGCAAAAACTTTTAGTACTAGATCCCAATTGTCTCCACAATGAATAGTCTTTATCTCATTTCCTTCATCAAGGTTTATTTCCACCATCTATGGTCCTTTGTACTTGATGGTGTTTGCTTTAGTTGTCGTCTTGATTACATCGATTAGATGTGCTAGTTTTTCGTCAATCACCACTTCTCCAACCATGTACTCCACAATATTTTTGGAAATGCCCACTTTTATTTTTCTTCTTTTGGTGCCGATTTTTTCCATTTGTTTCTATCATATGTGGCATTCTTCTATTTTTTCTTGTGCTCATCATGTTTTGCATGAATACATAGACATTTGGGTTTAAGAGTTTTATAATCCCCCATATTTCAATGGAAGAGTCTATTATCTGAATGTGCATCATCTTTTGAACATTCTTGTAACTTGAGTACTCCATTTGGATTTTGACCCTCATCATCATTGGATGATGAAGTACTTGACTCATCAAATATTTTTATATCCTAACTCATGGATTGGTTTTTTAGGTTTATCATATACTTGTATTATCCCTTTTTAAATGTAAGATGATCTTTTTACCAATTATTATTTACTTTATCCATGTGCAACCACCCATATCCAAGTAATGCATAATATATTGGCTTTTGCATAATAATTACAACAAAATCCATAATAAAATCTTGGTCCACAATCCTTACTTTTTGAGCTGCCAACACTCCCTTTATTTTATCCATATTGGTCTACACCATATAGTCAAAAATTTTGAGATCACAAAAAGGGTGCTCCAATATTCTTCCATGTCTTTTTAGGCATAGCATTCACAATTGAGTCACCATCTATTATCACCTATGTTAACTTATGGTTCAATATTTCCATATGAATTAAGGTTGGTTTCTTTCCCACTTCTATCATTAACACAATGAGTTAATCGTTGACACTTCTTGAGGTGTTGGTGTCTTCACAACATCCTTTTTCTTAATTGTCTCTATTACTGATGCAAAATATTAGGTATTGCATCCATTAAACTAGACACTTTTACCTCCACTTGCATGTTTAGTACTTGTGGATATTTTTTATCATCATCCACACACACTTTGTTTGCAAGTGCAAACGGTAGCATTAGAGGCTCAAACAGTTAGGTGTGGAGGAGGTCATATACTTTTTATCTAGGTATGATAGGATGGAACCTCAAACCCTAAAGCTGAATTAAATATAGTGGAAACAAAAAAATGGTTAAGTATAAACGTTGTCAAAATTTTTGCCCCCTTAGCAAAAATGAATAAGTACAAAAAACCCATCAATCGACAAAAAACAAAGTAAAAAATCTAAGTCAAGAGGCTACCAAAAAAATGGTATTGAACCAAGGAGCATATGGATACATGATATCCATCGCCCAAGAGCTTGTAAGAGTAAAGGGAGCTAAAATTTAGCCAAGTCTAGGACCCGTTGAAAGATATGTACCCAACTCAGCAATGGATAGGAACATAAAACCCGTCATCCAATGGAAAGTTGTAAAATTATCCAGGTATCAAAACCATCAAATATTTTACACCTTTAAGAGTAGTTGGTGAGTACCAGATCTCTATCGCCTGGTTGGAGTAGGAGTAAAAATTAGCTAAGTCAGGAAGCTATCATAATTCCTATATCCAGTCTAGTAGTGGATGGGTACCAAAGACCCATTAACTGATAGACAACAAAGAAAAAATTACTCTAAGTATGGATTTCATTAGATATTATGTACTTGGTCACGTAGCAAAGAGGTACCAGAAGTCTATCACCCAACATTAGAAGGAAGGCAAAAAATGGAGAAAGAATCACCAAGTGTTGGAGGCATCAGAGAATTTGTACCCAACCACATAGAGGATGTGTCACAAAATTCCATCACTGGATAGTGAGATGAGAAAAGGAGTATAGAAAATTTGGCTAAGTCCCAAGATTATCGAAAAATTTCCCCTCGTAGTAAATAAGTGAAGGTACAAAAAACCCGTCACGCATCATGGAAGTGTTGAAAACAAATATAAAATTTTTGTACCAAGATAAGCAAAGATAAGTTCCAAATATTTCATCACTCGACAACCCACAAAAGTAAAAAAGTTTTATTTTACCAAGTATCTGAGCTATCGAAATAATGGTACTGTTGGCAGTTTTGTCACTTTGCCACATTGATATTTTGCTAAAAAAAAATTGTTATAAAACTAAGAAGCGTGGTGAATGCCTCTATTTTGTTATAATTATTATTTTGGTTTTACACTTCTTTTTTAAAAATTTATGGATATTGTGTTGGAAAAATAAAATTAATTGTCATGGGTAACATGAAATAGAGGAATGAGGCATAAATATTTTTAAGGAGACAAGGTTTTGGAATGAATTAGTTTAAATTAAAAGCACCTACAAGTAAAGAGGGGCGAAAATCATTTTACCCCTGAGGAGTGAAATGCAATCAAAAAAATGGTTTCGCCCCAAGAAAAAATTAAAGTCGCCTACAAAGTGGCTATGGCAAAAGAGGAGCACAAGAAAGGTATTTTCGTCTGAGATCATTATAAAAGGTGGTTTCACCCCAAGTGAGGGGTGAAATTCCTTTTGCCCCTCCTTGAGGCGAAACATCAGTTTCAAAGCGCTTGGAGCAAGTTAAGGCATGAAAGTAAGTCAAAGGAAAAGGTCAAAGGTGGTTTCGCCCCAAAGGAGGGGTGAAAATCCTTTCCGCCCCTCTTTGGGGCGAATGTAATTGTTTTAATGTAAAGTGGGCCACGTCAGCGGAAAAGGGTTGAAAATTCAAAAGGCCTTTCACCCCAAGTGAGGGGTAAAACTCCTTTTCGCCCCTCCTTGGGACGAAAATAATATTAAAGACATTTTCAAAGATTGAAGGAGTGGATTGGCACCATGGGTCCCATTCAGCAATTACACCTACGTTTTAGGAAAAGCAAAGAAAAAAGGTTCAATGAGGGAACGTGGTCAAAGTCAATGTCACACCCATCCAGGGGCGAAATGCCTTTGCGCCTCCCATGTAGGCAAAATCCCATTTTCAAATAGAATTAAGGCGAGACTATTTTAAGGCGCATCCATTAAAAATAGTCAAAGTCAAATGCACCTCCTAAGGAGGTGAAACTCCTTTTTGCCCTCCTTTGGGGTGACATCAATTTGTTTCACCCATATTCAAATGTAAAGTATATTTCTTTACTTCTGATGATGAAATTAAAATACGAGTGCACTCTGAATATAATCAATGATGAGACAGATGCTCTAGAAAAAAAGATAACATGTTTTGGACATAAGGAAAATAATGAAGGGACAATGTTTCGGGTGAACCGTCTGAACATCCACAACAAACATGAAGAGGTCATTTCGCCCATCAATGGCCTGAAATGACCTGTCACTCCATTCCTTGGGTGAAATTGATTTTCAACAGTTATGTTTGGAAAATTCTATGTCAAAAGCATCATTTTTTACAAATTCTCTTGGGAAAGACCTAGGGACGATGTCCTTTTATTTTTGAAGCAAAGCAAGCTGCGATTCTAGGATTACTGCTTGAAAATTGTAGGATTAAATACCGAAGGGTGATTTTGGTCATTTTCAAGATGTCATCCACTGACTTCACCAATATTTGGTGGACTTTATTTGCAAGGGTGAGATTTCGAGATGATATGATAACCGAAGGTCAACCACTAGGTTATATTTTTCTATAATAGTTTTGATGTGTCCCAATGCACCGACGCCTGAAGCAAATTTCCAAGGTACAATCTTGCTGATTTCCCAGGTTTCTCTCCATCAAATCTAGATCATTGCTCCCAAAGGAAGGTTTTTCAAGGAGGAAATTACTCCCACTAGTTTTTGATCTATCAGCATTTTGTTTTTATATGTATTAAATGAAAGAGGTGCAATCCTCTATAAATACTAAGCATTTCTATGTAACAAAGGAGGATGACATTCTATCAGAAGAGACTTTCATTCTCTACATCAATTAAAGGACTCAACTCTGGTTCTTGTAGTAGTTTTATGTGTGATCATTTTCTACCTTCTTCATTTCTTCTAAATTCGTGATTCTTGCTAGGTAAAATTGAATTTTGTGTCTTTGGATTTAATCCCTAGTGAGAAACTGAATACTGAAATGATGTTTTGGAAATTATCTCCATAAACTACAAATGGTTTCTATGCTTTCCCTTTAATTACTTGTTGTAAAAATGTAAGTTGATTTTGTTGTTAGTTTATCCCCATCCTACATTATTGGCTTATAGCCATATTTCCCTTTCTTTCTATCATTTCCCATTCCTTTCCTGTTACTCTAAGCTTATACCTAGTGTAGGATTAGTAAGGGAGCCAACCCTCTCTGGAGATTGGTCCAAAGGACATTTCTCAGTCCTTCGGCCTTTCAATGTTGGTCGGGTCTAGGGCACACAAACGAATGTTTTGTAGTTAGGCAGATTCATGACCAACAGTTTTTGGCATGCCCAATGGGACTCTCAAAAGGTTCCACTTTCAATAGTATTGAGGTTTGATGTTCACCTTTGTACTGTATGATTAGAACATCTGGCGACTCAGCTCTACCCAAAAGCCTTCGAATGTGAAGTGAGTGAAAGCTTTCTTCATGATCACAAGATCAAAGGCCAAAAATCTAGAAGATCCCATTGAGTTTTATGAACTTGACACCCAAGTGCTAGGAGAACACCCTAGGTTAATCACTCCAGCTATCCCATCAAGTGTAACATCTTCATAGTTAGCTGGTGTGTTCTCTATTCCTTCGAGTCCTGCTAGCACAACCACCAGTTTTCCACCTCCTCAACCACACACACCAATCCACATGGCTCAAAATCCACCACCATAGCCACCAAGGTAGTTTCCAGCATGGAACCACTTTGAACCTCTAAATCTGCAAGCTCAAAACCCGATCCCACAAGTGGTGATGAAGGCTTTGCCAACCTACGATGGTACGAGAAAGACGACTTATGAGCATGTTCAAGATGTAGCTACTTTGGCAACAATCCATGGCATCACAGATGAGGATATAATGGTAAGATTACTTGTTCTCTCTCTCAGAGGTAAATTGCTTTACTGGTACCGATCATTACAACCTGCCACCATCACCACCTAGGACCAGTTGGCAAAATTGTTGATCAAAGGTTTCAATGAACAAGTGGATCCATTCTCCCTGCTACATTAGTTTACTACCATTTAAAGGCATCCATAGGAAGAAATCATGGACTTCAATGTCAGGTTCACCCAAACTTGGCATAGAGTTCTTGATGGTCTCCGATCAACTCTCGAACAAGCAACCTTTTACTACCTCTGAGCTTTCAATTCTGACATCAGTATGGCCATCCGATAGTCTAATATCAATACATTCCCTGATCTATATTCTGCTGCACAAAAGGCTAAAGCTAATCTAATTACTATTGGTAAACTTCCACCAAAAATGGCCATGCCTATTTTCCCCAACCTTCCATAGTATTTTTATGCTAATGCATCTTCTCAGCCTTTGCCAATGTCACCCATGTATCCAATCCCTTCATGGAATTTGAGTACATCCCAAACCATGATGATAGTTTCTATCCCTCAACTCCCTGCTCTAACCATTCTATAGTTACCAACTCCAATTCCATTCCTAACACTACCATCTCTACCTTTTCCATTACCATTACCATCTCCCCCAACACCCTCAAACCTTGATCCACAAGATAAGGTGTTGAAGGAGTTGCAGTCCATGAACTCAGCCATAAGAGTGATGGGTAATGAAATCATGGTGATCAAAAGAAAGTAAGCTAAAAAATATTTCTAGCCTAGGAGGTTTCAACCACCATTGATCACCAGGGAGCAAGGAGCTTCGACTAGAAAAGTTTCGAAGAGAAATCCAATGGTGCTAACAAATGAAGAGGTTGGTACATCTAATAAAGCATACTGGTGCTCCACGTGTAATGATCCACATGGCGAGGAAACTTGCATGGTTCATCTGAACTACGTGCAAACATTGGTAGAAAGTGCTTCCACTGGTCAAGTCAACATGATCATAGAAGTAGATCACAATTTCATGGTCCCTTCTGAAGAGCAAGTTTTAGTTCTCACAAGAGCTAGAAGGAAGCCTGTTACTATAGACCCAACTGAGTTGGAGCCTCTGAAGGTACCTGTTGACTCAAAGGTGCAAAATGAGAAGAAACAAGTGCAAGCAAAGGTAGCTATTCCAGCACCCAAGCTAGATGCACCTATCCTACTGAAAGATATTTTGCCTCAATGAGCAAGAGAGAAAGTGCAAGAAAAGGCTTCAACTTCTCAGACAAAAGCTAAAATAGAAGAGCAAGCCAGGGAAAAGCTTAAATACCCATCCCTAAAAAAGCATCAGAGGGTGGAGACCACACAATAGTACTGAAGTAGATATGAGGTGGCCAATGAAGGAAAAGAATCATGGGCATCCACATACAATATCATTGAGGAATTAAAAAGAATCCAACCAAGGTGAGTCTCTACGATGCACTACAATTACCTGGACAAGTGGACTTGTTGCAAGAATCACTAAAATTTGTGAAAGACAAGGGGAAGAATCTGACTCAAATAGTGTTGGCTCAAACATTGATAACTTCTACCACTAGAAAGAATAGACCTCCCCCTTTCTACTTGTCCCTTAGGATGGAAGGTTGGATTGTGCACAATTGCATGATTGACTTAGGTGTTGCAATGATTGTCATGCCAAAGGCAATATGTGATGTTATGGGTATGGAATATACAAGAAGCAGCCCTGGCATTTTGTAGTTAGATGGAACCCCCATAAGGATAGTAGGGGTCATCAAGGATATCCCCATTGTATTGCACAAAATGCCTTAGATAACTATGATCCAAGAAGTGGTCATGGTCGACCTAGAGCCTTACTTCAGCATGTGCCTATCACGAGAGTTTACTGCTAAGTTGGGAGGCTACCTTTCTCTTGACTATTCTCATTTAGAAATTCTTGTCAAGGGGAGGAGAATCTGAATTTATAATGAGAAGCCTTCAACTTATCACATAGAAAATATTGAAGAAGAAGATGCACCCATGAATTCTATCAATTTGATGATTGAAGAATTGGAAGAATTAGACCTGATGGAGGAGACTTTGGATGAGCTCCGAACAGAAGATGAATTTTTAATGCTCGATTTTAATGCCATGATGGAAACCAAAATTGGTTGCTACACCATCACTAAACCTAAAAAAGTTGAAGCAAAAGTGATTGATGATGAAGGTCCTACTTTGGATCAATTATGGAAGTTGTACTTTGATGGTGCAAGGTGTAAGAATGGTGTAGGAGCTAGAATTGTCCTCATTTCTCCTTCTGGCATACAAAAAATATACTCTTACCGGTTGACTTGGAGTTGCACGAACAATGTCACCGAATACGAAGCACTCTGTTTGGGTTTGAAAAAAGTAGAAAATCTTGGGATCAAGCAACTGCAGATCTTTGGAGATTTTGAGCTAATCATCAACCAGGTAACTAGTAAGTGTGTTTCCAAGCAACATTACTTGAAAGCATACCAAAATAAGGTATGGGACCTTTTTGAATCTTACACAACATTGAATATCCAAGAAATATCATGGGAGCAAAACAAGCATGTTGATCTCTTAGCATCCCTTGGCGCTAATTTTTCCCTAGTGGAGCATGTGGTGAGAAAGCCCAAGACTATGAAGCTGATATACAGACCTTCAATCCCTGATAAAAATACCTTCTAGCAAGTGTTTGACAATGATGAGCAGATTGTGAATTTTTTGGTAAGAGAAGCTAGTACTGTGGAAGAGAGAACACTTGATGAGGAGGAGGTCGAAGGGTTAATCCAACTAAGGAATAATCACATCCCAAAAGGATTGATTACGCTTGAGAACCTCTTTGATCAGAATGATAGAGCAAAAAAGTGTAGGATCAAAGTGGATGAGAAAGAGTATATTGAGCTGAAGTTGGAACCTAACAAGATAATTAAAGTTGGAACATATTGCTCTCCAGATGAGCTCAAACAAATTAAGAAGTTATGTTATGAGTTCCCGGATATTGTTACCTGGAGCTATCATGATCTGAAAGGCTACAACAAAGATGTGATCCAACATACCATCGAGTTGCAAGAAGGAGTAAAACCCTTTAGACAGAAACAATGACCTGTTAATCCAAATATTGAGGTACTAATGAAGGTAGAGTTACTGAAGATGTTGGAGGTAAAAATCATATATCCTATCAAACATTCAACCTGGGTGGCAAATCTGGTCCCAGTGCGAAAGAAGAATGAAGACATTCGCTTGTGCATGGATTTTCGTAATTTGAATCAGGCATCATTGAAAGACCATTATCCCTTGCCACAGATCGACCAGATTCTTCATGTAGTCGTCGAGCACAAATATTCTCACTGCTAGATGGTTTCTTCAGCTACAACCAAATATGGGTGAAGGATGAAGACCAGCACAAAATGGTGTTCACCACCAAGTGGGGCACTTTCGCCTACCAACGAATGCCTTTCAATCTTTCAAACGCTGGTGCTACCTTCCAAAGAGCAATGGACGTAGCCTTTGGTGAGTTGTTGAATCGCATTATTATGATATATTTGGATGACATGACTATTTTTTCTCATGATAGGAAAGAGCATGGTTCTCACCTGAGATAGGTTTTCGAGAAATACCGGGAGTTTGGAATTTCTATCAACCCCAAGAAATCAATTTTTTTTGTTAAAGAGGGGAAACTCCTGGGTCATGTGATTTCAAAGGATGGGTTGGCCATTGATCCTACCAGAGTTGAAGCTCTCTTGAAGTTGCCACTACCGGCCAATAAGAAAGAACTACAGTCATTTTTCAGATAAATTAATTTTATCCGAAAGTTCATTGCAGACTTTGCTCAAGTCGTGAAGCCGATGACCGAGCTCCTTAAGAAGAACGCAGATTTTAAGTGGATAGAGTGGAGGAAGCAGGCCTTCTAGGAGATCAAGGAGAGAGTTGTCCAAGCACCTATTTTGATCAATCTGGACTACTCAAAGGATTTTATCCTTTACATCATGGGTGAGCAAGAAAGCTATGTTGTCGTGCTCACGCAAAAAAAAGATGATGGAGATGAACAACAGATTGCTTTTCTGAGTCAAGTTATTCAGCCACATGAGGAAAAATATAATTTTATTGAGAAATAGGTCTATGCAGTTATGAAATCCTTGAAGAAGTTTTGACATTTTATTTCATAGAGTAAGACTATAGTCTACATTATTCATCTAGATGTTAGGAGTTTCATTATTCAAGGGGAACTGGGTGATAAGAGAGCAGGTTAGGTTTCAAAGATCTAGGAGTACGATGTTGAGATTCGACCAACCAAATTGGTTCATGGTCGGGCACTTTGTTAGGAGCTGGCTAAAAGCATTGCTTCTCAGTTGGCGGTACCACTACACAATGAAGTTATCAACGAGAGCAATCTTGCAAATCAAGTGATAGGTGACCGTGACTGGATAGAGGACCTTGTCAAATTATTTACATCGGGAAGGTGTCCACCACATCTGAACTCCTCACAAAGAAGAAGATTCAGGTTACAGGCCCTCAGATACGTCTTATTACCAAGTGGATTATTTCATAAAAACATAGACGGAGTACTCCTCAGATGCATTAAAGAATCCAAAAAGTAGAAGATTTTGGAGGAGTTCCACTCTAGCTTATCAAGTGGCCACTATGCAGGGAGGCCCATGGCATTGAAAATCATCAGATCCGGTTATTTCTAGCCTACTCTTTTCATAGATGCACATAAAGTTAGTCAGAGTTGTGATAATTGTCAATGGTATGTCGGTAGAAGCAAGAAGGCATCTTTGCCTCTCCACCCAATCCAAGTGGAAGCTCCATTTCAATAGTGGGGCTTAGACTTTATCAGGGTCATTGATCCTCATTATTCTACCAAACACAAATACATCTTGATGGCAATAAACTATTTTACTCGATGGGTAGAGGCCATTCCAACCAAGAAGGTAGATCAAGCAACGATTATCTCTTTCCTTGAGGGACTGATCACCCGTTTCGGTATACCAAAGGCAATCGTGACAGATAATGGGACTCCCTTCATTGGGGCGAAGATCACCGAATTCATGGGCAGGTATGGGATCTATCTGAAAACTTCATCTAATTATTACCCATAGGGAAATGGTCTGGTTGAGTCCACGAACAAGAACTTGCTCAAAATTTTGAAAAGAACCCTTGGAAGCAACAAGAGAAGTTGGCATCTACTTTTGAATCAAGCCTTGTGGGTGGATCACATATCGGTTAAGAAATCGATCAAAGCTTCTCCCTACTCCCTGGTGTATGGCAAGGAAGCAGTCCTGCCCATCCATATCGAGCTCCCGATTCTCTGAACCTTGCAAATGCTCAGTGACAAAAAATATGAATCTAATCCTATGATTGTAAGGTTGGCCCATATTCTGCAACTTAAAGAAGAAATAGAGAAAGCATACAATGCTTTTATGGAACATGCCAAGATGACACAGAAGTGGTTCGAAAAAAGGACAACTGAGTGGAAATTCAAAGTTGGTGATTTGGTGCTGAAATGGAATGAGAATAAAGCAAAGCCCAGAAAGCACCATAAGTTCGAGGTGATTTGGGAAGGCCCATTCCAGGTTTCAAGGGTGAATTCAGTTAATGCCTATCACCTCCAAGATATGGATGGTCGGGAGTTGCCGATTTCGATAAACGATCTTCATTTGAAGGCCTATTTTCAATAAAGAAATCGGAAAAAAAGTATGTATATATGTACATATGTTTTAATGTTATTTTATTTTATTTTTCGAAGGTATTTTATTGATTTAATAAAAAAATTAAAATTAAAATAAATAAAATTAATTAATATTAAAATATGATGAAAATGACTCTGCCGGTAGAACTCCGTTCTATCCCTAAAGAATTGTTTTCGCCCCAAAAATATTTTCTCATTATCCGAAAATCAATTTCACCCCAAAAAGGTTATTAAGGATTGCATTATTAGTTTCGGGTGAAATTAATTAAAATTATTTTTCAAGTGGTTTCAGAGGAAAGAAGGAAAAGCATTTAAATTAATTTTACCCCAATTATTAATTGTTGAAAAATAAAAGAAAAGAAATCAAAGAGAAAGCAAAAGCAAAAGAGAAAAACAAGTTTTAATTAATTTTGCATGAAATTTTTCATGTGGAGGGCGAAATTAGAATTCAGGGCGAAATTCCAAGAAGGAAAAAGAGTTTAAAAATCGCATGCTTTTTAGAAAACTCTAGTTATTTCCGGAAAAAGGGGGGCAAAGCTAATTTTAAAATTGCTTTTCCAAAAAAGTGCCATCAATTTTTTTCTAAATTGGGGGAAATTAGAAAGCAAAAATTATTTTAAAAGAGGGTTTCAAGCATGAGAAACCATCAAACAGGAGAAGAAGACAATTTTTGAGAGCAAAGGAGAAGAGAAGAAATGCATTGACGGATCGTTTTCACCCATCAAATATTTTTTTCAGGCAAAGGATGAATTTAAGCACTCGATTGACATCATTGAGGGTTTTTGGAGCACCTGGAGCAAATTTATTTCACCCATTTTTACCTTGGTTAACATTTTGACGTCCCCGAGGAGCAGAATCTCATGACTTGGTCCCGAAAAGCACCCATTCGCTCACACGTGGTGAGATTCCTCTCCAGAATTGGTCGTTGGATACCCAGGGTGCGCTTTTCAAGATTTAATGTGGTGGAGCACAGATTTCGAAGAGGATTTCGAGCAAAAGGAAGTTACCGATAGTTAAAAGAATCATGAAAAATTGTGCTAGTTGAGAGAAATAAAGTACACATTTATACAAATTCTTCGAGAAGCAATGCCTGCATTAACTTCGGTGGTTGGAGGCACCATCTATAAATAGAGCTCACAGGTAATTTTTGAAAAAGAAAATTTTAAAATTTTTGTTGGTGCATCCTCGGAGCTGTTGATTGCAGGAATCACAGGGCACCCCTGAATTGTCGGATTGAGTAAGATGGGTAAATAATTTGTAGAATGTAGCACAATGGTATAGTATTCCTAGTGGGAATGTGTTTTCTAGTGAGTAGAATGATCAATATACTTGTCTACCAAATCGTACGACCATACAGTCCCTAAAACTACCATTTTACGCCCAATGAACAACTTGTACGAAAGTCAATTCGACACACTATACGATCCAAAATCATATAGTGACATGGCTTGTATGATTATACACTTAAAAAATCCTTCATATTTGGTTTTGCATGCTGTCGTACACCGTTTTGTAACCAACAAGTCGATTTCTCCAAAATTGCCAAATCGGGTAAGTTTCCTTTTATTGCATGAATTACCAAATCGGGTAAGTTGTCTTTGTACGATTTGTACGAAATTTGGTGTACAATATGTACAGAACGAAAGTAAATACAAATTATGAATTGGATACTCTAATGGTCCAATCTCTCTCATATAGGTTTTGCAAGGGTTTAATGTGCCAATTAATCCTTTTCCTGTAACATGTAAAACATATCAACGGGGTTTGAGAGAGATGCAATTCCAATGGCTACGTCCAAAAATCATACAATAGGGTTACCTACATCTTCAATAATGCTTCCATAATCACATATCATTCTACAAAACCTCACCAGTGCCAGATTAATCCATTCTATCACCACAAGGCATAAACTAGTCAAAACATTCACCATAAAGTACATACAACATCATCAAGCCATCAATTGTCATTCATCCATGCCAAAATTGTACACAACCTGGAAAATGTAACTGTGCTCATGTGTATATTATTTTATTATGATTTCACTTACAACATGGCTGATCTACAACAATTATAGCTAGAACTCATAACATAATAGCATAACTCAGTCAAATTACAACCAACAATTATCCAGACCTACAAAATTGAAAATGGGGCCTTATATAACGTTGCCCAGGCCGTTCCAAAGTGGTTCCTAAGGCAATTAGTTATTTACAACCACCCATGCATAACAGAATGCATTAATTAAGACTTTTACTAAGTCTAACACTTTAATTATCAAACCTATGCGCCATTTCAACCTGAAATTACATTTCCCATGCATTTCACTACATTTTAGTGCACCTTGTACGGTTTGCCTTTGCCTTGTATTGTTTACTCCTACCTATACGATTTGCAAAACTTGTACAAACTGTCAAAATTTTCAAAATTGAGCAAATCCCTTTTGTCACTTTCTCTTCTTCTGGGAGGTGGATTTGTTGCCTACATCTGCCCTCCCCTTTACTTTGGTTGGTGTCCTCACCGACTGACCTTTCTACTTCAATTGTACCTCGTAGTCCGTAACTAACTCTTGCAAGTCATTCACTTTGGTTTGAAGAATTACACATTTGTTCTTCAACTTGGCTGCATAGCTTCCCATTTCCACTACTTTCGCCCCATGGAAATTAGCCTTCTCTTCAGTAGTCTTTAGGAATTCCATCATTTGCTTTTCTCAATTAGTGGCACTCCTCTTCAACCTCTCCTACAAGTGAGCTTATGTTCGAGTTGCCACCTGAAGATCTTCATTCTTTTTAGTAATGGTCTTTAGGTGGTGATTAATATCAACCTCCAAGGCACGAACAATATCTTCCCTGGCCTTCAATTGCACTTGTTTCTCCAGGACCAAATCATTATATCTTTTGTTGTCCTTTTGAAGTTCTTCTATCTTCTTGGCATGTGTCACCACTTGCTCATTTTTCTCAGCCAACTATGTTATCATATGTTCATCCTTTACCTTGAGTTGTGCCTCCAACTCCTTAATCTTGTCTTCTGCTATCTGTGAGATTTGTCGCTTCTCTTCTTCAAGTGAATTAAGTCTGGTTTCAGACTCAGCCTTTATGCTTGTCAGATCTTCCTCCAGTTTCTTTATTTTCTCCTCTACTTCAGCCTTACACTTTTGTAATTCTTCCTCCATTGCAATAATTTCCTTTCTATTGGCTTAGGTCTCCTCCTTCTGAGCTTCCTTGAGCTAATAAATTTGCTCCAATCCGATGCTCAACCACTCTATCCAATGTGTGAGAAAGTTCAACTTCCTTAGAGTGATAGCCAAATATGTAGTGACCCTCTTGTGTTCCAATTCCCCTGTGTTCATGGGACAAGTCGAGTGGTTGGTTCTATCCAAGTACAACCTCGAATGTTGCCTGTAATTGGTTCTCACTCCCTCTGGCAAGTCATATCTTCCCAACATTGTTGTTACCTCTTCCCTAGGTAACTGCCATGGGTGATGTACATGAATGTCTACAATTCTCCTTGGGCATTCCTTGTTGCTCACCCATTCTATTATTTTCTCTAATTTGAGAGACACTTGTTCCTCCCATAGCTTCAATTCTCCCATGCATCCAATACAAAATTGTAATTTGGTGATGGCTATGGCATCGCCTATCTATGAGAAGAAATGTTCCACATCATCTTCTACTCCTTTTGCCTCCTCCTCAGTTTTGATCTTGTTGAACTACGGTACCTTCAAAAGGTAGCTTGTTCTCATTCTTCGTCATTCCTCTTCTGTAGGAGTTCATTCTTCCTCTTCCTCCATGTGGTGGCTAGAGCTTCCCCCAAGCTCTCGAAGTGCTCTCTCTATGTCTATATTTTCCTGAGGTGGAGTTTGTTCTACAATATTCTCCTCCTCCACATTATCTTGTATATTCACAATCTCTTGCTGAGATTGTTGTTGCTCCATCTATTCTTGGGCTTCTTTTTGTTTAGTGGAGCCCACCTATTGCTCTTCAGTCACCTGTTCTTCCTCCTGATTTTGTTGTGTCTCCATTGTTATGAATTTTTCAACAACAGGTTCTTCTTGTTCTTGTGATGCTTTTGCCTCTTCTTGTGCATCACTTGGGTTATTTTGTTTTGAACTTCCTCCCATCATGAATTTGAAATGGGGCTTCTTCCTTTTCCTAGACTCTTCCTCTGAGGCTTCCACTCTCACTTTAGTTTCCTCTTTTTCCTCTTGAGTGGTGGTTGCCACTTCCTGTGCTATCTACCCCACCTCTATATCCCTTAAAAATTTTGAAGCATCCAGGATTTCAAATTCATTATGTTGGAAAATTTGTAGAGATACGACCATCTCCTCTACTTCTACCCAACTCCAGTCATCTAGATCCGTCTTCTCTGAATCTAACTATTCTTCCTCCTACTGATCCTTCTACGCAGGCTTGTCTTCTTTTTTAGGATTGGATTCTTTGCCATTCTTTCTTGTTGTCATATCGTTCTTATTTATATTGGGCTTACTTGTCTCTCCATATTTTCCTCTCTTTCATGAACTGACGGCTACTCCTACTGTCATTGATGCATTGCTTATTATCCAATTCAAGTTTTAATTTCCTTGGCTTTTTCCTTCAGGGATGTACATCCTCGTCATCCAAAGGAGTATCTTCGAGTACCTCTATGGCCTATTGCTTCTTCCTTGTTCGAGACTTCTCTAGAGTCTCCTTAATAGGTACTTACTTTACCCATATCAAAATGGTTGGTTGTCCTACCTTCACATTCCTAGGTTCTATCAAACCTAGAAAGTGGATTCCCAACTCTATAATAGCATTTAATAATAGTCCAATGGCATGGAAATTCATTCCAAAATTCTTTGGTCTTTTCATCAGTACTTCATGCATTTTTCTTTCCAGATAGGTACCCCAATCATACTTGATTCCCTGGGTGATACCTTCTACATATTGAGCCATCTAGATTGGCATCTTTGTGGCTCGTGTATCCCCTAATAGTTGAGCCATTACTATATTCATAGCACATGGCCAATCGTCCCCTTTCAACTGGCTCTATTTAATTCCTCGAGTCCCTACACCCAAGATATTTGTAGCAGTCGGTGACTTTACATCAGTTAACAAAGTGATGATATGATATGACTCAATTGGATCAACCAACTTCTTAACTATCTTCATGCCATATGCTAGTAATATTAATGTCTTCTTGAATGCATCCACCGTAACTTCTATTCTCACTGACCTCTTGTCCACTTTGAAAAAGGTAGTTCTGGTTGCATTATTATATACCTGAACAATCCGTAATAGATAATTGTAGAAGAATTTTTTTTGGTGTGGTGGCACTTACGCTATTACAGCTACACCAACCTCCTCAAACCATTTCCTCCAGGGATGGTTTTTATTTTGTTCATCATTCCACCATCACCTACATGTTTCTCCTCCATGTTGTATGAATGAAATATTCGTTATCTCCACCTGACCTTCCTCAAGTCCACTACTCAGATCCTCATCCTAATCTAGAATATGTACCTCACTCCTCAATTCCCTTCTCGAGACCCTTTCTTGTGCCATTCTCTCCTCTCGGTATCTTGATGGTGTTCTTATGTTAGCCCTCCAGTACCTCTGACCTCTCCATGACCTGTATCCTCCTCTCCTTCAAGGATGAATACCATGCCAATCATGGGACTGAGAATGTTGCCCTTGGTATTATCATGGTCATGGCTCTCTCTTGTGTAGAGGTCTTGGTGATTGTTCCACCCTATTGGTTGCAATCCTCCTTAACCGGTATCTGAACTCTTCTATTGAGATCATTTTCTCGGCATGCCTCTGATTGTCTTGCTACTTGAACATCATCGATTCTACAATTCGAAGTGTGTTGAAAATTGTACAACTAGTATAAATCATACAATTGTTGTAAATTGTACAATATTCTCTTCTCTCTCCTGTACGATTTCCTTAGGAGCAACCCTTCTAGATCGTACAATCCTTCAACTATCGGTATTCAATATTAAAACTACTCCATCTACCTCAAATCATACAACTACAGCATGAAATCATACAGGCCTATGCTACTCCATACGGTATTTCTCTCCAATAGCTCCTCTTCATCGAATTTGTATGATTCCATACGATTTCGTACGATTTGCTCAAAAATAGCTAAAAATAGCCCAAAAGTTGCCCAAAATTGCACAAAATTTTTCCTGAGACCGTACACTCCACCACCAAATCATATAGTACATATTTTCAAACCCTTATTCACCTAAAAATCATGTTTTGCACTTTCCTTCTATGATTTCTCTTCAACCCAGTTGTCGAAATGCCTCGATCTACCTTTTCAATGCTTTTCGAGAGCAATTTCTCAATTCTTTCACCCTTGGTGCAAAAAAAAAAAATAGGCTATCAAATACAGTTGTACGGACTGCTCCTTCCTTTTCTTTATCTTCTTCCTTTTATTTTTTTCCACTTTTATCTGATTTAGGGTTTGTATTTCCCTTTCTTTGCAATTTTTCCACTTTGGCTCCAATCCACCACTTCTTTGAACCCTAATGTGCATTTCTCCACCACCCGTTTCTCGCTTGGATGTCGTCTACTACTAACCCTCCTTTCTTTTTGGCTGAACTTCGAATTCTCCCTTCAATGGAGTCAAACCCTTGCTTTTTCTCCCTTTTCTTCTCCGGTTCGATTCTCCAAATGTGAAAAGTTCTCCTTGGTGCGAATTAAAAATGGGTCATAATTTATTTGTAGGTTACTGATGAGTTTTAATGCCCATGTAGTCCTCTCCATTTAGTTGCACACTTTTCACCTTCATCCTCCTAAAAAATTTTGAATTCTCCTTTTGTACGATTTAAAAAATTGCAAGGTAAGTCTTCTATTTAAACTATCTCCAAACCCTAACCGCTCCAAATTTGAAATTGTACCATTTTACATGTCTTTTCATCTTCCTTGCTTGGATTATTGACAACTCATCACTTTTCATGTGATTTTAACTTTTTCCTGCTCTTTTTTTGCCAACTCATCAATCCACATGCAACATTTAATGCGACGGTTGAAAATCATACACTGCGCCTGAAATTGTACATTGTATGACCTAATCATACAACTTGCTCTCTTGTATGACTTCCCATGTACCTTTGCCAATTTCCCTTGTATGATCTTTCTTTTATGCTTTTTGACTTCAAAAACTGGCTTTGTACGATCTAGTACTTTGTGTTTTTCCATCTTTGATTTGTACAATCTATCACTTAGAGAAACTTTTGTCTATTTTCTCTCTTGAAGAGGTCGTCGTTTCCAGTTTTCAACCTACTTCCTTCCTAATTACATCCCGAGGAATTTTCACAATTAAGGCATTTTTATTTTTCCTTTTTTTTTTCTTTTTTTTCATTCCTAGCCTATTTACACTTACCATCGTGGAAATCGTACAGTGACATTCACTTGTACGATCCCATCGGATTCTTCTCTTGGAGGTTCGACTATGACATTTTGAGTGGTTGTGTCACCTGTCGATACTTCCTCTCTAGGCCGATTCATCTCCACTTGTGATGTTACTGAATTTCCTGGCCTTTCCCTACCATGTGTACAATTAGGAATTATACAATTGCAAGTTGGAGTATCTTCACCTAGTGTCCTTTCTTCTTGTTGCACAGGTGATTGATCTCCTGGTAGTGGTGTCCTTACTACACTATTATCATTCAAACGACTTCTTCGTCTATCTCCTCGGATCAATTTCGACTCTAGACTTGGTGATCGGATCCTTAGTTGTCCCTGGTTTCTTTCATCTACAAAATGCACTCTTCCTCTACCAGCAAGGCCTCTCCTGCGTGAGTGTCTTCCCCGTCCTATTTCTCTTGACATCGAGTTTCTCTATACTAATGGTGATTCCTCCCTTTATTTGAGTAATCCTTTGCAACCTAGCAATCTTTGAGGTCCTTATCGGATTAGTGGTGATCGTCCTAATGGATACTACCTTGTGGGGCTATGTAATATTCCTCTCATCTGTGGTAACCCTCGTAGATTCCTTGTCCAGTTCATACAAGCTAAAGGTGTATCTCCTGGCCATCTAGGAGTAGAGGGTCGGATCCTTCCTTGTCCTCTTCCTCCTTTGATTGTAACATCACCTTGTCCTTGTTCACTTCATACTCGAATACCTCCTCCCATTCCTGGCTGAAGCCTTAGGGGTCTATTGAGGTGTGATTTTATCCGATTACAAATATCACCCGATAATTAGGATCGTAACCCTCTCTTGCAAAGAAAACATGTTTCTCCAAGGTTCTTTTACGTAACACGTTATGAATTTATGTCAATTAAATGCACAAAACATCTAAGGAATTAACAATCAACAGTTAACAAAGGGCCTAATATAATAAATATTTTGATCTTGAAATCATTACTTGCATTTTCATCAGTATAATTTAATTCCTCAAAATGAATAAACTTACCTTTTAAAGATAATATTTGAGAATGCAAATCTATTTTTAAAGACGGGTTTTTATTAAAAATACTTTTAACCTTATATTAAACTTGCATGAATGTTTTAAAGCATTTTAATTCAAAACTTACATTTATTTCATTAATGAAGCTTAAAATAAGATCTAATAAATGATGAATAAAATAAAAACCCTAATTATAAAATGTGAAACACTTTATAATCCCTATGTTTGGGCTTTTAGAATATTCCAAGCTTTATAATTCTTGCTTCTTTTCATAGAATATGAATAATTAATGTATATGAATTCTAATTATAAAGTTTTGTACTTTATAATATAAAAATTAGAATTCATATAATCTTTTAAACCAAATATTTATTTATTCAAATATTTGAAATAAATAAATATAAATAATTAATATGTATGAATTCTAATTATAAATTTTTATACTTTATAATATAAAAATTAGAATTCACATTTAATGTGATGTTTATTAATTTTCAAATATTTATTAAACTAAATATTTGAAGTAAATAAATTTAATCCTTTCAATAGTATACTTTGGACTTTATAATTTGAGATTGAAAATTCTAATAAATCAAACTTTCATAAACATAAATAAATCTCAAATTATGGATTTTAAATTTTATGATATTAAAATCAACAATCCATATAATCTTTCTTTGCCTCCGAAATTTATTTGTCAAATATTTATTAACTTAAATATTTGACCTAAATAAATTTACAACCCTTTCTATAAATCTGAATCTTTGAAATTCAACTTAGGGTTTTAATAAAAAAAATTCAATGAACTTTATAAACTTTATGAAATTTAAAATCAAAAGCTCATTGATTCCCTCCTATGTGAAATAAATATTTATAGAATTAAATATTTGAGTGATAATTTCAAACTTTAACCTAGTTGTAAAATTTAAATATTTTATAAAATAAACTAGGTTTTATCTTAAATCTTAATGCCTCAAATAAATAAATAAAATTCTTAGGGTAAAGAAACAAATTTGAAATAAAACATTTAGACAAACTTGTTACAACACAGAAAAACACAACTTTGAAAACCAAACTCAGGCAGACCAGATTTTGCACAATCCTACCACAAATTTGGTGCTATCTTCTATGGAAATTTTAATTAAAAAATTATATCAATTAACTTATAAATTAAAAACACCACAATAGTTCTTGCTTTTAATAAAAATTTAATTTGATACAAAATATTAGATCTTACAATGAATCCAACAAAATCTCTGTATTCATGTGTAAATGTATCTTTCTCTGCAACTTGGTCTTCTATTTGACTCCTTTCAATATTTCCTCTTTTTCTCCAACCTATCCGACCCTCTCTTGGGTTTCTAATTCTCCATTTATAACTTGAGAAATTTGTTTCTCTTGATTAATTTGCTCTGTTTCGAAAATTAAAGTTATAATCCTGTCAATAAGACAAATATTAATTAGAGTATAAAAAATTTATAAAATAACATTATTAAATATAATTAAATTATAAAGTTATAAAACTTTATAAATAAATTAGTTAAAAATATATTTATAAAATAACAATTTTAAATATATTAAATTATAAAGTTATAAAACTTTATAATTTAATTAATTTAAAACAAGTTTATAAAATAACTGTGTAACATAAAATAATAATAATAAAATAACCCAGTAAACCTAAACAAATTAATATGAAATAACTATAAAACAAAACATAATGCATACTAATCTTTACCCACACAACATAACCATACGAGAACAAAGAAGAAACCCATGAATCACGAGATAACATCTTGTGTTGAAACCAAAAAAATAATTATGAATATGGATTCTCAAAATCCAAGGATGAATACAATCGATCACATATAAATATGAATTTCAAATAACTTTCAAATTTCAAGTGGGTCCCCAAATTTTGGGGTCGTTGTGAAGAAGTCACAACAAATGGCAACTCTGCTGGTAAATGTCCTTGGACATTTTGGACTTTTAAAACCCAACTCTGAAAAAACAAAAAACCTAAATATTAGAATAATGGGCATCAATAATATCGAGAGAATGAGAATAGACTAATTCGACATGAACCATCAAAATCATCAACATCAGCTCAGTGTCTGTAAAATGATTCATTTTATATCTTTTGAAACCGTTCAACTTTCCATTGTCAATTTCACATTTCAAGCTATGAACAATTTCTTCTTGAAGAAATACCTCCACCTGATTCTCTTCAGACATTACTCTACTACCTGTCAAGCGTCTATAGCTCTGGTAGAGATTATCTGAAAGTCCCAAATATCAAGCAAATTTTGGATGTTGCATTTCTTTTATTCTATACATAACTTCACTGTCAGTTGAGCGTCTATAGCTCTGGTGAAGATTATCTAGTTCATGGTGATAGATTTAACTTTATTTTACATTGTATTCATCATTCCATTTTTCTTCTTTTTTTATCTCTCATTTTTTTTATCATTTTTTTCTATTTTTATCTCTTTTATCTGGTAATATGGTACTTTGCAACAAGTCCACCTACCATTCGAGTTAGAGATCAGGTAAGGTTGAAAGAGTATATAAAATTTTTCACCTTAATTTGCAAAATTGATAACTTCATACATCCAAAATTTTAAAAGATATTCCTTAATATGTTTACGGTACTCGTGGAGCTTTTGTAATATGATTCTAATATTTCAAATTTCCTTATCTTAGTTCACATTCTTGAATATATAGTTTGACATCACATTTTTCTTTTTCTCCAAGTTTTACAGATTTTCAAAAAAGGTAATTTCATCCTATATGGCCCAAGATCGAATACCAAATAAAACCATCAAATGACTAGTGTCTTGGTAATAACTACCTTAATCCATAAAACCTCACTGAAAATTTATCAAAACAAACATCATCACAAAACTCCAAAATTTGGCAAAGCCAATTTATTGCAACATAATGACCAACACATCCAAAAATTTTCACAAAGTTGAGTAATATGTAGATAAACATGCACAATACAAACACAACAAATTATGAACAACAAAGTATGTACAAAACAAAACATAAACACAAAAACCCAAAAAATTATGTACAAAAATATACGCTATGTACAAAAAATGATAACATATTTATGTTGTCACCTTCCTGGATCCCAAATACGATTGGCATACTGTAAAAGACATATATTGTTGTATGCATGCCAAATATTATATAACTCTAATCAAAAGAAAATTAGGCCAAACCATATAACAAAATTCATTTTGCCTTTCTTATCCCACTGATTCGATTCAACATTATAAGCAACTCCATGTTTAAGATTTGATTTATTAAACTTAAAAGTGAAAACATGATTTTCAATTATCCTTTGCTTATTCAAAAATGTGTAAATTTCATAATTTGATTCATAATTTAGAACTTGGCTCCTATTTTCAAATAGGATATCTTGCAAATAAGAACCTATTTTTAAAAATTTCAAATTCAAGTCACTTTCAATTTTTTTAAAGCAATCACAATCATTCAAGAATTGATAAGCATCTAGTACATTTGGTATAAGAAGATCATTAAAAATTTGCACCCTAAGTTCACTAGTTGATTGCTCATGAATTTTATTAAGCATTTCAAACACGTTTTCCTTCATTTCATTTATGGAAAAAAATTTAGAAGCTGACTCCAACTTCTTGTTAACAACATTTGACATTTTGTCGTTGATAGCATAAGCATCCAAAAACTTATCATGCAACCCATTACCTTAAAATTTTGTAATCAATGATAAAGGTGAATATTTTACCTTGCCATCTATACTCAACACATCATTATAAGCATTTACCAATATTTGATGAGAATTTGTCACTTTTTCCTTTTCTTCATGGTCTCCATCATGATCACCTTGTAGTTCTTTATCTTCATCAAATACCATTTTTTCATTTTTAATTTCAGTCAGGTGTTCAACAAATTCATCTTCAAAGTGATTCAATTTTTGAAGCTTCTCTATTTTTGCAATTGGCAAGTTATTTTCTGATTGTGTAGGAATTGTGAAAACTTCTTTTCAAATAGAAGTTTCAACATCCTGCATATCAAGTGAAACGAAAATTTTATTAGTAGAAGTATGATAAAAAAATGATTCACCACCCCATCCATTATAATAATTATCTTCTAAATCTAAGGGATGAGATTTTATTGTGGCTTTAGAAAATATGTGATTCTTTGACTGTATAGTAGGTTTAGACTCTTCAAGTAAGATATCAATTTTAGTATCCTACATATCAGATGAAGAAAAATTCTTATCAATAGGTATAAAAGAAAAACATTCATCATATCTTCCCAAACAATTATAAAAATTATCTTCTATAGTTAAAGGGTGAGGTTCAACCATATATTTTGTGCAAACTTCATATAGTTCTATAATTTTATTTTCAAATTCACCTTTATCAAACACCTGAGATGAAGACCTATTGATTTCTTGTTGTTTGAGCATTGTAGAATCCTTAAGTGACACAAGGCTCTCAATTTCCTACACATATTATAATATAAGAACTTCTTTAGAAATTATGAATAAAGTGAATAACTCTTCTTCATGATCTGAAATAACAAAATCATTATATTTCTGAAGCACTTGGTGACATTCCATATTTTCTTTCATACCATCTTTAGATTCATTTTTAGATTCACCTTCTTCAATAAATAATTCATCTTCAACTTCAAACAATTCATCTTCCTCAAGCAATAAAATTTGAGGATCAATCATTTGAACAATCATTGTCGAGGTATTATTTTTTTGTAATCCCTTGTAATCTTTAATGAAATCATATCTATAATCATTAAATTCTTTAACTTTACCTGTTTGAACATCACACTAATTATATTCCTGAAAAAAATGATGAAAATATATCATTTCTTCTATATATTCTTCATATTCATTTTCAAATTCATTTTATTTAATTTCAAAAAATTCATCTTTCTCAGATTCATCCTCCTCAATTTCAAAGAGTTCATCTTCCTCAGATTCATATTTTAGTAAGACAAGGGTTTCTTCAGTGGGATCAATTTTTGTATTTTGTTTTATAAGATCATCCCAATCCTCTTTTATGAATAATGGCTCTAAGTTAGTTTCTACATTTTGATCAACTTGATCATCACAATGTTCATTGATGGGTATTGAATCTAAACCCTACACCTCATTCTCAATATCTAAGGTGGTTGTGACATCTAAACTATCAATCTAAACCTTCCTCATTTGTGATATTTGATTATGATTTTTAGGTCTAAGTCTATATAGTTGTTCCATATTAACACCTTGAGATATCAATTGTTGTTCAAATGTTACTACCTCATTGTAAGCTCTAGGTAATGATGTAATTTTAAGACCTTTCCCCCAAAACATAGAAGTAATGTGATCTAAGGCTTCCATGTATATTTGAGTAGATCTTTCTTCTGAAATGATATAATGTATCCCCACCTCAGTATACAACCTATGGAATTTATCATTAAATTATCTCATAGGTTCGTTAAAATTTTTACGGATGGAGACAAATTTATTTAACATCATAACCGGGTCATCCAACTTTCCAAAATATTTGAGAAATGGTTTTTCTAGTTTAGCCCAAGAAGTAGCAGACCTTACAGGTAATTGTATGTACCACTTAAGTACAACCTCATCCAATGGGTATGAAAATAATCTGTAACATCTCCATGCATAAGTTGCAAATGACTTCACACACTCTTGTATCTATGAATATGTTCCTTGGCTTGATCCACATCATACCTAAATATTTGTAAAAAAACTTCTACACCTTTAGGAATTTGATGAATATGCATGTTTAAATTGCTATAATAATCACCTATCCAAGATGCCATTATTTTCTTTACTGAAGTAAGCGATGTCATTACTGAACTTCAAAGAACACAAAATTTAATGCCAATATTATTAGTCAAAGAAATATATCTTGCAACTAAGCATGAAATGACTAATCAATTGATAAAAAGATATGCATCAATTAAACCTTGACATTAAATAACACCCTTCAATTTGTATTTTTTTTTTTAAAACTGAGATTTGACTGATTTCAAATTAAAATCAAATATTTACCTTTCAAGCCCTCCTTTTAGTGCCAATTTTTAGAGGTGTGATTTTGTCAGGTTACAAAAACCACTCGACAACTAGGATTCAATTTCCTCTCTTACAAAGAAACTAACTTCTCCAAGGTTCTTTTACGTAACACGTTATGAATTTATGTCAATTAAATGCACATAATATCTCAGGGATTAACAATCAACTGTTAACAAAGGGCCTAGTATAATAAATATTTTGATCTTGAAATCTTTACTTGCATTTTCATCAGTATAATTTAATTCCTCAAAATGAATAAACTTACCTTTTAAAGCTAATATTTGAGAATGCAAATCTATTTTTAAAGACGAGTTTTGATTAAAAATGCTTTTAACCTTATATTAAACTTACATGAATGTTTTAAAGCATTTTAATTCAAAAATTACATTTATTTCATTAATGAATCTTAAAATAAGATCTAATAAATGATGAATAAAATAAAAACCCTAATTATAAAATGTGAAACACTTTATAATCCCTATGTTTGGGCTTTTAGAATATTCTAAGCTTTATAATCCTTGCTTCTTTTCATAGAATATGAATAATTAATGTGTATGAATTCTAATTATAAATTTTTGTACTTTATAATATAAAAATTAGAATTCATATAACATTTTAAACCAAATATTTATTTATTCAAATATTTGAAATAAATAAATATAAATAATTAATATGTATGAATTCTAATTATAAATTTTTATACTTTATAATATGAAAATTAGAATTCACGTTTAATGTGATGTTTATTTATTTTCAAATATTTATTAAACTAAATATTTTAAATAAATAAATTTAATCCTTTCAATAGTATACTTTGGACTTTATGATTTGAGATTGAAAATTCCAGTAAATCAAATTTTCATAAACATAAAAAAATCTCAAATTATGGATTTTAAAATTTTATGATATTAAAATCACTAATCCATATAATCCTTCTCTGTATCTGAAATTTATTTATCAATTTTTAATTAACTTAAATATTTGACCTAAATAAATTTTACAACCCTTTCTATAAATCTGAATCTTTGAAATTCAACTTAGGGTTTTAATAAAACAAATTCAATGAACTTTATAAACTTTATGAAATTTAAAATCAAAAGCTCACTGATTCCCTCCTCTGTGAAATAAATATTTATAGAATTAAATATTTGAGTGATAATTTCAAACTTTAACCTAGTTGTAAAATTTAAATCTTTTATAAAATAAACTAGGTTTTATCTTAAATTTTAATGCCTCAAATAAATAAATAAAAGGTCTTAGGGTTTCTAATTTTCCATTTATAATTTGAGAAATTCATTCCTCTTGATAAACTTGCTTCATTCTGTCAATTTTTAAAAAATGAATTCTTGAAACCCTAATATCAATAAAGCTTTTTCAAAGGATTTAATATTTCTCCTCATTGGAATTCGAAAATTAAAGTTATAATCTTGCCAATAAGACAAATATTAATTAGAATATAAAACATTTATAAAATAACATTATTAAATATAATTAAATTATAAAGTTACAAACTTTATAATTTAATTAATTTAAAACATATTTATAAAATAACCATTCTAACTATATTAAATTATAAAGTTATAAAACTTTATAATTTAATTAATTTAAAACAAGTTTATAAAATAACCATGTAACATAAAACAATAATAATAACATAACCAAGTAAACCTAAACAAAATAATATAAAATAACTATAAAACAAAACATAACGAATACTAATCTTTACCCACACAACATAACCATACGAGAACAAAGAAGAAATCCATGAATCACGAGATAACATCTGGCGTTGAAACCAAAACAACAATTACGAATATGGATTCTCAAAATCCAAGGATGAATGAAATCGACCACATATAGAGATGAATTTCAAATAACTTTCAAATTTCAAGTGGGTCCCCAAATTTTGGGGTCGTTGTGAAGGAGTCACAATAGGGTCCTTCTCTGTTCCTTTCTCCCATTGCTCAGTTATTAGGAGTTATCTCTACCAACTCAATGTTGGCTAGTGGACTTCTACTTCTTCTTGTGCTTAGTGACAATTATCGTAGTTCTCTAATTCTACGATCTACACGTGCTAGGCGACGTCTCCATATTCTCTCCTTGAAGATTCTTTGTGGAGATGAGGTTGCTAAGACCTCTCTATATGCGTCAAAAAATTTAGTCTCAGAACTTGAGTTATTCTGATTCTCTTCTCTTTGTTTCACCCAATCTGTTGGTAAATTCATCAATCTCTCAAATCTTCGTACTTCTCTCCTTTGTCTTCTCAACTGTTGATAGGCTATTATGTATGCTTGCGGGTCAAGATTGGTTTGACATCCCTGTGATCTCCCTAGTTGTCGTTGTGTTGTTGTACATGTTGGGGGATCACGATTATCTCAAGGATTCTGGGGGTTCTCTGGGCAATCATCCTCATCATTGCTTTTTGTACTAGGTTCCATTACTAGCCAATGCATTCCTTCATTACTGGAGTCACTCAAATCCAGTCGTACATTTCTTTGTGATTCAGGTGATGTGGTTGCTTCCTCAATGTCTCACCACAACATTTTTGCATCTTCATTCATCATTGGCAGATCACTTGGTGGTACTTGAGAACTTGTACTCGCTCCATCATTTCTTACACTACTCCTTGGAGTTATCTCGTCATCACCCTCAGGTTCTCCTAGCTCTTGTAGCCTAGTTGTTCTTTTCTCATCCAGCCTTCGTATTGTACTATCCAATTTTTGGATGATATGTTCTCTCAACCTTGCGTTATGATCTCGCAACTTCTAGTATTATTCTTGCAGTTGTTGAGTCTATAACCGCATTCTTTGTTGTAATAGCCCTATCTGAGCCAATGGAGTAAGTCCAGCCAATTCTTGATCGATGGTCTCGTTCATGTCTTCTTCCAAAACTTCCATTTCAAAGGTGTCCACTCCATCCTCGTATTATATTGTTAAATGTATCATTCTTCGTCCTTCTGCTTAATGGGTTAGTTCCCTCCATTCTACCTGAGGATACCTCATATATCTACTTACTGGGGTTGCTTCTTCTTGCCTTCTCCTATTCCTCGGTAACTATTCCTAGGTAACAGTACTATCTCTTGATGTCCTCTTTCATTTGGAGGAATCCAATCTTCATCTTCTTCCTCTACTCATTCGATCTCATTCACAAATATGACATGTACTCGCAATCTTCTTTCTCCGGACCGAAGTGCCAACTCTTGTTGTTCTATGGTTGGTCGTGTCTCCTCCCCTTCTGCAAATAAGTGTGTGAGTCCTATGTCAGGCTCCTCTTGTGATGGACCTGGATCACTCTGAGCTCTTTGTTGAGCTTTTGCTTGTCTTCGTCATTCAATCTCTTCTGAAGAAATGAATAAGCATTGTACCTTGTAAGGCTTCAACTTTGAGCCATTTACATTGTCGGGCACCTCCATCCCATTCAAGTTTTGTAACTTGATTGCTCCATTATTCATTACTTCGACTACTTTATAGGGACCAAGTCATAACGTCTTCAACTTACCGAGCTTGATTTCCCGTTTCCTGTTAAACTTTAGAACCAAGTCACTCAGACTAAGTTCTAACTTTATCAAATGTTTGTCATGCCACGCCTTCTGTATTTTCTGAGCTACCTCAATCGCTCATTGTGCCATGACTCTTATTTCATCTAATTTGATTAGTTATGTTAGTCACTCTTCCAAACTTTCTTGATCACCCAAACGATGCTCTACCGCGACTCTCAAACTTGGTATCAAGAATTCAACTGGCACTACTGCTTCTTGTCCATACATTAATTGGAAAGGTGTATGTTTTGTTGTAGGTTTAAAAGTTGTTCTATATGCCCACAAAACAGATGGTAGCCTTTCCTCCCAATCTACTCCCTCTATTCCATAGGTTTTATACAGAGTAGATACCATGACTTTATTTGTTGCTTCCGCCGCCCATTAGCTCTGGGATAATACGAACTAGACAATGAGTGTAAAATCCTAAACTCTATCGTCAACGTTTTGATGATTTCATTAATAAAGTGCCCTCCTCGGTCACTCGTTATCTGTAATGGAATATCAAATCTTGTGATTACCTGCTCATACAAAAATATCGCTATACTTTTTATTGAGTTGTCAGGTAATGCTCTTGCTTTGACCCATTTTGTTAAGTATTTCGTTGCTACTACGATGTATCTACACTTCCTTCATCGAGATGTCTTTAGTGGTCCAATGAAGTCTAATTTCCATCGCTCAAATAATTCTTGAGGTTGCGATGGATGCAAAGGCATAAATTCCCTCTTTATAGGCTTTCCTGCCCTTTGGCAAGTATCGCATGCTTTCACACTCTTTCGCATCATTATACAGTGTGGGCCACCATAGTCCAGCTAGTAATATTTTTCTAGCTATCGCATCTAGTCCCATGTGCCCTCATGTTAAGCCTTCATGAGCTTCTTTCAATGTCGCTTTGACTTCTTCCATCACACATCTTCGTAAGATACCATCGCTTCCCATATCATACAACAATCCTGCTATCAACTGGAAGGGTGTTGACTTCATGATCAATTTCTGACATCATATGGTTCTTCCATGTGCAATATCACACAGATTTTATCAGGATCTATTTTTAATCCTTCACTGCACACTGTGTCCTAACAATTTCCCATATGGTACCATCAAGTAGCATTTCCCAAGATTTAATGATATATATGCATTTCTGCATCTACTCACATTCATTGAGGGCAGAAAGATGTTCCTTGATCTTTCCATAAATGGACCAATCATCCAAAAATGCTTTAAAGTTCCATGTTGCTAGAAAATCAAATATATACAGTATGATGCGTTGAAATGTAGTTGGGGCATTACATATCTCGAATGGAATTCGATTGTATGCGTATATGCCATTCTCCACAATGAATGTGATCTTCATCTTATCCTCCTTGACTATACTGATTTGATTGTACCTCGAAAACTCATCCAAGAATGAATAGATCTTGTTACCTGCGACTTCTTCTAGGATAGAATCTGTGAAGGGAATAGGGAAGGGGTCCTTAATAGTTATTGCATTCAGACTTCTAAATTCTACGCATATTCTGATCTTGTCCACTTCCTTCTTCAATGTGATCACTATAGGTGATACCCATTCATTGGTTTTCACCCTGAAGATGATTCCTGCCTCCAACATATGTTCTATCTCTACATTCACTAATGCAGCATACTTTGGATTCATTCTATATGGTCTCCTCCTTACGGGTTGATCTCCAGGCATTAGTCTAATCTTGTGGACACATAAATCTGGTGGTACTCCCTTTAGATCCTTATATGTCTATGTAAAGACATCCTTATATTCCAAGAATATCTTAAAATTTGTCGCTTTCAGTATAGGGTTCCAATCATCATCGTAGTGAATCATCCTAGGTTCCTCCTCCATTCCTAGATTGATGTCCACTATCCGAGGTCCTTCATATTTGATATTCTCTGGCTCACTCGCTGCTTTCTCCACATTCTTCGGGTGTGTCGATCTTGTATCAATCTCTGCATCTCCTACTGTATACTCTGTAAAACTTTTTGGGAATGTCCATTTCTCTTCTGCCTCCTTCTTAAGCTCTTAACTAAATTTTGGTTCATCTTGTTTTTCCTTGATCTCCTCTAACTCAATACAGAGGCAATTGGGCTGAAAAATTTTGTACTCCTCCATTTTCTAATGAAGAAGTACGCTATCAGATCTAGCTTCGTCTTCACTACATTAATCCAGGTACAACATTCCTTCTCCATCAAGTTCATACCCTTCATCTCCTGAGGAATTTTTTTATTCATCCGTCGTAGCTACATCCTCATTGAATTTTTTATTAGCTAGATTAATCATATATTTATGTTGTCCCTTATTGAAAGTGATCTAATTATTTTCCCAGTTGTGATTAACTTTGGCTACTCATAGCCATCCTCTCCCCAATAGAGCATTGTATGTAGGCTTTTGCATTGTAATCACAATGAAATCCAAGACAAACTCTTGGTCAGCTATCACCACTTGTGTTGTCAGGACTCGCTTTGTCTCAATACCATAATGGTCAGCACCATATAATCGAAATCTCGGTGCCCATAGAGATGGAGTGCCTAGTTCTAGCCATGTTCTTTCAGGTAGCACATTGACACTGGATCCTCTGTCCACAATCACTTGTGTCAATTTGTGCCCTAGGATCTCCATATGAACTAATGCGGGTTTCTTTCCCACATCAATCATCAATATAGTCGGATCCATGAATTGATATTTCCTTTCCTTCTCCTGAATTGGTTGGCTCTGCACTTCCATCACCTTATGCGGTTGTATTTCTTCCACCATTGCTTTCTGCAATGCTGGAATGGCTTCCAACAAGTTCGACACTTTAATCTCTACTGTGGTGTCCAAAACCTGTGTTGCCAGACTTTGCACAATCGTCTTCTCTTATGATGGCTTTTCCAGTTCTTTTTCTTCATCTAACTTCACTTGTTTAGCTTTTTGTGCTTCATCCTGTAGTATTTTCTTTGCTACTTGTCACTGCTTTTCCTTTTCTAGCTCTAGGTACTTATCCTTTTTAGCCTAATTCCTCATCATGGCTAATACTTCATGGGTTTCCTCCTTAACTTGAGGAACCTCAATGTCTAAATAATTGACATTCTACAAGTTACTTGAACTCATCTGGTTTGGAAAATTTGCTGCTTTTTTGGTTCCTTGGACCACACCATCTACACGTGTAGTGCTTGCTTGCGGTATTTCTTGCCTCTGAGGTGAAGGATAATTTTTCGCAAAATGCCCCCATTCCTGACAATTGCAACACTGTATGATCGGCCTTCCTTCCGAGTCATACTGCAAATGGCCCTGGCCTCCTTGTCGATTGCCCTGGTTCGACCTTCCACCTTGCCTACTATTTCTATAACTGTCACTTGTTGCTTGTTGCCTGCTCCCTTGGGCCTTCAGTTTCTCTTCCTGTTCTTGTATTGACAGGACTTGTGGACGTACTCTCATATTATACGAACATAGCATTACCTCGTGTTCCATTACATTACAGATGTGGCAATAATCATTGCATGGATACTTCACATTTTTATGACCTTCCATCTTGCATTTTGTGCACCAAATGTCATTCCTGTCAGGTTTGCTCCTTTGTTCTTTTATTATCTTGTCAAACTCCTAATAAAATGATGCTATTATCTTCTGTATAGTGTCATATTCTCCACTGTCTGAATCATTAGACTTAGGGTGAGACAAAATTCTTGTATACATTTGTTTCGATCCACTTTCAAAATTCTTAGCATGATTTGCAGCTTCTTCATACATTTCTAATGGTACTGCCTTCATATTTTTCTTATATTTTGGTAGTAATCCATCAACAAACCATCGCTTTACCAGGACATCTGCCATGGCATCTGCATCTTATCGACTAATTGCTTTAGTCTACGGTTGTATGATTTCACATCTTCATCATATTTTTGCTTTGTCATGCAAATTTCAGTAACAATGTCTCCATCATCCTTCAAAGGGTAAAATTCTTCAATGAACTTCTCCTTTATCTAATTCCAAGTCTAAAAATCTGTGGTATTTTCTCTCTTCAAATACCAATCAATCGTCAATCCTCTCAAAGTAGCAGGAAATAACGTTACCAAGTCATTCGATCTGTCTACACCATTTGCTCTCCAAATGGTTATACAAGTTCTGATGTGTCTTGTGGGGTCTTCCTTACCCTAACCTGAAAACGACGAACATCTTTGTTTGGCTACATTGTTATCCATATTCGAAGAATCGTCACTATCATTTGAGGTCTCCCGTGGAATATCTATCTGATTCCTCATTGGAGGTGTCTTGCTACAGTTATCATCAAAAGTTTCTAAGGTATCTTGTTTTGTTCCACCACTCATTGACCAAACTCTCGTGCGTCTTCACTCTGCGACCTCCTTCACTAATGTGAGGGAGATGGTCTTGGCCTTTCCTCCTAAGACCTCGCGCCTTATTGCTCTAGTGCCTAACTCTCGTCCTCTGTACTCCCTTGCAAACCTTCTATCGCTTTCTTATGTATCACCATCCAATGTCCATCCTCTTGCACTGCCTCTCTGTCAACTCTTGCCTCTACGCTAGGTGGTTCTACTTCCTCGTCTTTTGTCTCTATCAATGCCTCAAAGTCTCCTTTTTCATATGTCCAAACTTGCTCTATTTTTTGTTCATGTGTACTATGGTCTGAGTTACTTGCATTCTCTCTTCGATCAATCCTCGTGCTCCTTCTTACTAGAATGTTCTCTCATACTTCCCGTCTCCTACGCCTTTGTACACTGGTGTCTGTCATTCACCTCCAGTTTTGTGGTATTCTTTCTTTGTCAATTTGACCCGTTTTAATAAAAATTCCAGATTCGATAAGGCAACGGTGCAAAATGTAGCATAGGGGTGCAGTATTCCCAGTGGGAAGGTGATTTCTTGTGAGTAGAATGATCAATATACTTATCTACCAAATCGTACAATTGTACAGTCCCTAAAACTACCATTTTATGCCCAATGAACAACTTATACGGATGTCAGTTTGATACATTGTACGATCCAAAATCATACAGTGACATGGCTTGTACGATTCTACACTTAACCAATCCTTCAGATTCGGTTTTTCAGGCTGTCGTACACAATTTTGTAACCAACAAGTCGATTTCTCCAAAACTGCCAAATCGGGTAAGTTTTCTTCTATCACTTGAATTGCCAAATCGGGTAAGTTGTCTTTGTATGATTTGTACGAACTCTAGTGTATGATTTGTATGAAACGAAAGTACATCAAAATTCTAAATTGGATACTCTAATGAGCCAATCTCTCTCAGATAGGTTTTGCAAGGGTTTAATGTGCCAATTAATCCTTTACCTGTAACATGCAAAACATATCAACGGGGTTTGAGAGATGCAAATCCAATGGCTATGTCCAAAAATCATACAGCAGGGTTCCTTACATATTCAATAATGATACCATAATCTCATATCATTCTACAAAACCTCACCAGTGTCGGATTAATCCATTCTATCACCAAGGCATAAACTAGTCAAAACATTCACCATAAAGTACATACAACATCATCAAGCCATCAATTGTCATTCATCCATGCCAGAATCGTACACAACCTAGAAAACATAACTATGCTCATGTGTATATTATTCTGTTATGATTTTCCTTACAACATGGCCGATCTACAACAATTATAGCTAGAAGTCATAACATAATAGCATAGCATAACTCAGTCAGACATCCAACAATTATCCATACCTACAAAATTGAAAATGGGGCCTTATATAATGTTGCCCAGCCCATTCCAAAGTGGTTCCTAAGGCAATTAGTTATTTACAACCGTCCATGCATAACGGAATGCATTAATTAAGACTTTTATTAAGTCTAATACTTTAATTATCAAACCTATGCGCCATTTCAACCTGAAATTACATTTCCCATGCATTTCACTGCATTTCAGTGCGTCTTATACGGTTTACCTTTGCCTTATTGTACAGTTTACTCCTACCTGTACGATTTGCAAAACTTGTACAAACTGTCAAAATTGAGCAAATCCCTTGTCACTTTCTCTTCTTCTGGGAGGTGGATTTGTTGCCTACACGGAAGGCAAGAAAATTGTGGAAATAAAAAAGGTGGCAAAGCCAAAAAAAGCACAAGGAAAAAAGTCTAAAAAAGTCAGGAAACATGAAAACGTTGACCTCGACCCATATTATGATGCTTAAACTCAGGTTGGAGACTGTGCCATTTCGAACAAGGGCATGGAGAAATTACGCCAAGATGTAGAGACCGCAGTAAGGCAAGGTTTAACTTCGAAAAGTCCTCTCACCATTGCCTATCATGCTCAAATTTTCTAGTACCTATGCATGCCCATCCACGTTTACCCTAAGCTGGTAAATGGCGGCTACAAAGTTTTACTAGCTGGCCACGAGGATTGTTTGAAATTGGAAGGGAGAGAAATTATTCACTATATCAGCCAACACAGTCCTGGAAGCATTCGCATGTGGGTTAAGGCCTTCTACGGACATCATATTTAAAAAATTAAATCTAAAAGAGTAAGAGGAGAGATATCAGTCAACTATGGCCTTACGACAGTTTATGGAGAGTCAGTTGATAAAGATGCCTCAATTTGGGAAGCTGTCGAATTTACCGAATCCCTTGTCAGAGTTTAAAATTCCTGATATATTCTCTATGTTGGCTTGGGTAAGTGGTATTCCAACCAATTCTATGGTACATAAATGGTAGGCAGCGCTGGCACAATGTATCTCCCGGGTGGATTTTTATGCTCTGACAACAATGCAAGCTAACACGAACCCTATTTTATTCGATTGGGCATATTATTTGGCCAGAGCAATGCATACCCAGCTGGAGAAGATTCAAAGTGAAAAAGCAGTGTCATTCAGGCACATGTCATTTTGGGTCTGGTTTTTCTTCTTTCAATTGCATCAACGCTTTTCTTTCATTATTGTTAAACAGGTTGATGAAGCAGGAGGGAGATTGCCAGTTTATTTGTGGACTCCGACCTTGACTAGGAAGGAGTCATTCTACAACTTCAACCGCATGTTTTTGGGCCCTGCCCTGGAACTTATTTTCGACACAAGTGAACACATGCCCAAGGCAATGAGGGAAGAGATTGTCCGAAATGAGAGAGGAGATATTTTCTTGTTGATGCAAGGCATCGTGGTGCGGACATTTGGCTTCATTGGCAAGTCGTTTCTCCTTCCCTATTTTACTATGGAGCGCCTTTTCGCCATGGAGGTCGTTCGACAGTATGACTTTATCAACGATGTCTATGGGGCAGGACGAGGAAAGAAAACCACGTGTATCATGCCATTTCACTTTGATGATATCGAGGTTGACCAAGTTGGCCAGAATAGATTGATTACTGAAGTCCTAAGTGACTTCAGTATGGTAGAGTTACCTCAATGATGGAAGTATGATCCTTTGGGTCACTTCGCAGCATTAACGAAAGCCAAGAGTTTTCATTGTTGCCCTTGGTCGGATATCGAACAACAGAAGAATAATCCAGATGGACACGATCTAGAATGGCATATTGAGCAAATGATGTCACTCTCGCCATGGCATGACTTCTATGAGGTATAGGCTGAGTATAATCCTTCAGTTTACAAGCATTAGATTCCTCCATCGGGTTTGTTTGACAAGGTAAAAGAAGAATTGCCTGGGTGGTCAAATGATAAAATCACCAGCTGTTGGGTTATGAGGGCCCATCGAGGTAAAATCATGTCCCCCTTGGGTCTCGCAATAGACAGAGCATTTTCAAAGGTGTACGATGAATTTTACAATGGTTATTAGCCATTCTCTTTTGCCAAGATTGTACCCCCTAAACGTCATGGTTGAACACAACCAATAGATGGTGGACAAAACACCGCTTGTGGAGAAAGAAATATAGTCGTCACCAGAAGAGCAGCTTTAGCAAAATAAAAGTAGTAAGCGTGAGCCGCTTCCGTTTTCGAAGGTCTCCAAAAATCCAAGGACGAGTATAGTATCTTCAAGCACAAACCCTCCCCCTGCAAGCAAAACCACAAAAGCTAATATTCCAAAGAATCCTCCTCTGATTCAAGAGGAACGGTCCGTCCAGCATGTGGAGGTTGTAGATCTGGAGGACGAGGTAGAGGGAGAACAGACCAATGAGCTATCAGGGTTACAACCACCCTCATGATTGGCTCAAGTGGTATTAGAGTCCGAAGGTACATTTTCTTTGCTCTTTTCTCTTTTTGAGCATTCGGTGATTGTTGCACCCCTTTCCACTATTGTTGCTTTTGTTTCACCCCCATTTGGCATACCCACCACTTCCATTTCACTTCCTGTTTCCTAGTCTCCAATCATCGGTGCTCCCTCTTCTTCTATTCCTGCTCCTTTTGTTTCCCTTTTCTTCAGTTCATTTGCTTATGCACCCAATCCATTTTCGTTGTCATTATCCTCTACTCCTATGAGTACCGTTACAGCTATAAGTACATAAGCTCCTTCTCGAGTAAGCGTAATCGTAGCCAAAACCCTCATTTCCACTCCTTCAACAACCATTCCTATTTCCACTTCCCTCCTTGAGCCAAACCCTCAACAGGCTCGGTTTCCATTTTTCCTTCCTTGAGTTGCAGGTGCTACCAAGACCAAAAATGGAGCGAACACCCCATTATAGTGAAGATAAATCAAGCCCAACTGAGTTCATCACAATGGTTGAAAAGCTGAAAGCGCAAGGAGGCTCGTGCCTTAGCAAAACCGTTGAAATAAGTTGCCTTTGATCCTAAAGCGATGGAGTCTCATACCATCAAAATGATTCCTCAGGTCCAGAAGCCTCAAGGGGAAATGCTTTCGAGTGATTATACTTATGAAGTTGTTACCGAGGACCTGATAAAGATCGACATGATCAAGAATATGGGAAATATTCAGGTTGATATAAGCTCTGTTTATCTACACGGTGAACATTACAAGAAGAGTTTCTTTGAGGTTGAAGCAAAAATTGCTGAGTTGGAAGAGGCAGTCGCCGAAAATAGAGCACTGTTGGATACAGCAAAATAAAAAGCAGAGCACCGACAAAAGAAGGCAGAGGAGTTGGAGAACGATGCCAAAGGATACCAGACAGCCTGGATGAAAGCAGAGAAGCAAGTACAAGCATTGCAGACCTAGCTTGAGCTTTTATAGAAATAGCAGGAAGAAAAAGCTACGCAATCAGTAGAATTCTCCAAGAAGAAGGTTAAGGAAGCTTGTTGTTATCTGACCAAAGACTATGTAGAACTGGCAGCGAAGGCACTCAAGGTTTTGTTGTACATTCACGAGGCTTGGTTGGGAATATTTCTTGTTGATCAGACTATAGAGCACGAAGAGCTGGAACCAAAGCTTGATATGGCATTGAAAATTCAGGCATTGTCTCTTTCAGATTTCCAGGTTACACCAATGAGTGGCATGGATCGAGCTTGGTCCACGGCCAGGGCCACATTGCACAGATAATTTTACAAGTTGGAACTATCCAGGGAGGGTCGGAAGCTAATGACCATGTTTGAGCAGGAAAGCTGCGTCTCGCTCGTTTATTTTGAGTTTTTGACTGATGTCGAATTTCCAGGATTCATCGATGATCAAGGGGAGCTTTTGCCAAGGTAGGAGCTGGAAGCTACCTGGGGAGAATTTATTGAAGACACTTCTGAAATTGATACCTGGAAGGAGCCCCTTACAGAGGAACAGGTGTTGTCATTAATGAAAAAATTTACCAACATTGAGTCATCCCGGTTGGAGCTTGGGCAGAGGGCAAATCGCATCAGTTTGGATCAAGTTGAGATGTTGCATTTTGTTGTTGATTCACTGAATATGTCCTCTATGATCACTCTGAATGCTTGGGATGAAGTAGTTATAGTATATGAGACTACCAATGCAAGTCTCGCTAAACACAAGGTACAGGCACTAGCTAAAGCAGAGCAGATGATGGATGCAGATGAAAAAGAGGAAAGGAGGGTGTAGGAGGAAAAAAAAAGAGGAGACTGCCATGGAACAAAAATATGAAGTAGCAGAAGAGCAAGAGCAGGTTGTTGAATTCGGAGTCTTCTGATGCATCTTACGGCAGTAACAGCTGAGCCCAATGGATGAAGGCTTGGGGTCGATTGCATCCATACGAGCTGGATACCCGAAAAGCCACCATAAATGTTGGCAGTTTTGTCACTTTGCCACATTGATATTTTGTTGAAATTTTTGTTGTAAAACTGAGAAGCATGGTGAATGCCTCTATTTTGTTATAATTATTATTTTGGTTTTACTCTTCTCTTTTAAATATTTGTGGACACTATGCTGGAAAAACAAAATTAATTGTTATGGGCAACATGAAACAGAGGAATGAGGCATAAATGTTTTTAAGGAGACAAGGTGTTGGCATGAATTAGTTTAAATTAAAAGCGCTTGCAAGTAAATGGGCGAAAATTGCTTTGCCCCTGAGGATTGAAATGCAATGAAAAAAGTGGTTTTACCCCAAGAAAAAACTGAAGTCACCTGCAAAGTGGCTATGGAAAAAGAGGAGCGCAAGAAAGGTATTTTCTCCCGAGATCATCATAAAAGGTGGTTTCGCCCCAAGTGAGGGACAAAATTCCTTTTCACCCCTCCTTGAGGTGAAACGTCAGTTTTAAAGTGCTTGAAGCAAGATAAGGTATGAAGGTGAGTCAAAGGTGGTGCCATCCCAAAGAAGGGGTGAAAATTGCTTTCGCCCCTCTTTGGGGCGAACGTAATTGTGTTAATGTAAAGTGGGCCATGTCAGTGTAAAAGGGTTGAAAAATTCAAAAGGCCTTTCGCCCCAAGTGGGGTGAAACTCCTTGTCGCTCCTCCTTGGGGCGAAACAATATCAAATACATTTTCCAATATGGAAGGATTGGATTGGCAACATGGGGCCCCATTCGGAAATTGCGCCTATGTTTCAGGCTAAGTAAAGAAAAAAGGTTTGATGAGGGAACATGGTCAAAGTCAATGTTGGCCCCATCCAAGGGTGAAATGCCTTTGTGCCTCCCATGCAGTCGAATTCCCATTTTCAAACAGAAGGCGAGACTATTTTAAGGTGCATCCATCAAAAATAGTCAAAGTCAAATGTGCCTCCTCAGGAGGTGAAACTCCTTTTCGCCCTCCTTCGAAGGCGACATCAATTAGTTTCACCCAGATTCAAATGTAAAGTGTATTTCTCTGCTTTCGATGATTAAATTAAAATACGTGCACACTCCGGATATAATCAATGATGAGAGAGATGCTCCAAAAAAAAGAGACAAAATGTTTTGGGTATAAGGAAAATAATGAAGGGACAATGTTTTGGGTGAACCGTCTGACCATCCACAACGAACATGAAGAGGTCATTTCACCCATCATTATCCCGAAAAGGCATGTCGCTTCATTCCTTGGGCGAAATTAATTTTCAACAGTTATGTTCGGGAAAGTCTATGTCAAAAGCACCATTTTTTACAGATTCTCTTGTAAAAGACCTAGGGACAACATCATTTAATTTTTGAAACAAAGCAAGCTGTGATTCCAGGATTACTGCTTGAAAATTGCAAGATTAAATACCGAAGGGCAACTTTGGTCATATTCAAGATGTTGTCCACTAACTTCGCCAATATTTGGTGGACTTTCTTTGCAAGGGTGAGATTCCAAGGTGAGATGATAACCTAAGGTCAACTCCCAAGTTCCATTTTTCTATAATAGTTTTGATGTGTCCCAATGCACCGACGCCTGAAGCAAATTTCCAAGGTACAATCTTGCTGATTTCCCAGGTATCTCTCCATCAAATCCGGATCACTACTCCCAAACGAGGGTTTTTCGAGGAGGGAATTACTCCCGCTGGTTTTTTATCTATCAACATTTTGTTTTTATATGTATTAAATGCAAGAGGTATAATCCGCTATAAATATTAAGCATCTCTATGGAATGGAGGAGGACATTTTGTCATAAGAGACTTTCGTTCTTTGCATCAATTAAAGGATTCGGCTCTAGTTTTGGCAATGGTTTTATGTGTGATCATTTTCTACCTTTTCATTTCTTCTAAATTTGTGATTCTTGCTAGGTAAAATTGAATTTTGTGTCTTTGGATTTGATCCCCAGTGAGATTGAATACTGAAATGATGTTTTGGAAATTATCTCCGTAAACTGCAAACGGTTTCTATGCTTTCCCTTTAATTACTTGTTGTAAAAATGTAAGTTGATTTTGTTGTTAGTTTATCTCCATCCTACATCGTTGGCTTATAGCTATATTTCCTTTTCTTTCTAGCATTTCCCATCCCTTTACTGATACTCTAAGCTTATACACAGTGTAGGATTAGTAAGGGATCCAGCCCTCTCTAGAGATTGGTCCGAGGGACATTTCTCAGTCCTTCGGCCTTTCAATGTTGGCTAGGTCTAGGGCGCACAAACAAATATTTTTCTATTGGAGAGCGAAGTGGGTACATGAAACCCGTCAATCAGCAATGCATCTAATTTTGCTATTGGATGAGGTTTGACTCAAGAAGGGTAATTCAAGTTGGATCAACCCATTTATTTCACAATTCACATGTTGTCACATGCTGAGTAAACTATAGTACAACAAAAAAGGAAATTATAGGCATGTTTATGCAATACAAAAATTTAGACACTAATTGCTTGATAGCCCCTTTGTTTTTTATGTCAATCATCAAGCTTTATTGTACTTGATTAACAAGCCAACTATACATGGATGACTTAGCACATGGCTCATCATGCTACAAGAGTTTGTATTTTGGGTGGCGGTAAGAATTGAAAAGAAACATGTGATCATGGACCAATTATCAAGGATTTGGTCAGGAAAACCTACAAGAGTGTCGGATGAATTTCTTGATGCTCAATTGTTTGTACTAAATATTTGTACCACCATGGTACAAGTATATTTGGACATATTTTTCCATAGGAGAGTTGTCAAAAGACATGTCAATAGCAAAGAAGAAGTGTATCATTATCAAATCAACTCCATTTTAGTTGATAATAGACTTGTTGTACAAATTCGGACCAACTGAAGTATTGCAGAGGTGTGGTGGATGAAGTAACAAAGATGTTAAAGGAAGCTCATGAAGGATTGGCTAGAGGACATATGGGGCTAGATAGGATAGCAATAAAGGTGCTTCTAGTAGGGTTGTGGTGGCCTATCCTCTATTGAGATGCATAAGAGTTCGTTGAACAAGAGTTTTTGAAGGCATGTCATACATGCCAGAGAGTAGAAAAGCCACTAAAAGGGATTTTATGCCATTACATTCATTGCAACCTTAGGAAATGTTTGAAATATGGGGTCTTAATTTTGTCTAGTCATTGAAAATAAGTAGAAGAGATAAGTGCATATATATAGTGATAGCCACAAAATATTTAACAAAGTGGGTAGAGGTAAGATGATTACCTAATATTTTTTTGAGGACCATGACGCAATTCTTGTATGAAAAAATCATTACAAGGTTCGACATACCCTTGCAGTTAACAAGTGATCGAGGTGAACACTTTGTTGATGGTATTATTTAGAGGCTTTCCATAGGATTTAAAATTCTACACTCATTATCAAGTCCATACTATCCATGTGCAAATGGCCAAGCAAAGGCAATAAATAAGGTTTTGGTTTTCATTATGTATAATACATGTGGAGTAGGTGTTGATTGGGAAGATCGATTATCATTCATTCTATGGGTATATAGGACAACATTTAAACCAACAATAAACCATACACCATTTCAGTTAATGTATGGGTAAGAAGTAATGGTCCCAATAGAATTTCTAGTACCAATATTAAGGGTGGTGGCACAAAATTGTTTGGGTGACCAGAAAAGCCTAGAGGAGATGTCCGTGGCACTAGTTTGACTAGATGAGACAAAGTGGGTGACAGAGGTTGCCCAATGTCAAAGAAAATATTGCCATGATAAGCATCTATAGAAGATGAATTAGAATTCAAGTGACTTACACTTGAATTTTGATGGCAAAAGAGAAATCAAGCCTAGGAAATTGAAATTTTTATGGCTTGGACCTTTCCAAGTTGTCAAAGTTGTAGACAATGGTACTGTAAAGCTACAAAAATTAGATGGGGCAAAATGTATTGGTATGGTTAATGATTCAAGGCTAAAACCTTATAAAGTGGAAGAACAAATTAATATGGTCAACCTTGAATTAGATGAGGAACAGACCATGGTAAGATAGGTTGAAGCACTACACCACTTCAAACAATTTTGAGGGAATACAGGTCCAAGAGTGGGGAGATCCAAGTTGTCCCATTCAGAATCATGGTACAACCCAATAAAATGAATACCTAAATTTAGGGTGGTTCTAAACAAAATTTGGAGAGCAACCCATCATTGAACAAAGAGAGTTCAAACCTTGACCAACTAAATGGCAAAGAATGCAATTACATGTAAGATTCCCATAAATAAAATAACAAAGGATATTTTGATCATTTATTGATGCATATGTACAAAGAATAGAGTTTACAGCAAGAGAAAGACCTAATCAAGAAACATAGAGTGAAGAAAGTGAACAAGAGGAGACAAGGCAACTAACACAATTTGATCTCCTACAACAGATGATACATAGGGAGACACCAATCCTATAGGAATAATATGAGACTTTGCTTAGCTACAATGCACAAATGAGGGAATAGATTAAGAAATTGTCAGTACAATACAATGCCTCAATGAAAGAGAAATACAGAGACAACAAGAATTGAATGATCTTGAACAAATAGGCCGACTAGAGCAAAAACAATGGAGATATTGTGGAGAGAGGTTTTGAAAGCACCTACATCTTAGGAAGGGCATTGAAGGAATGGACAAACTAGTAGTAGTGTTGGGGGGCGATTGTGATCCCCTTACACTCCCTAGGCACCACAACCCCTTGTAGTTGTGGTTTTGGCTTCTTCTACCTCTACTAAGCAGGTACATTTGGAACCCTCTACCTCGTGTGGGGCACTAGTTTTGGGAAGTCTGGAGGAGCATGGGATGTGGCTTCATTGAATGACCTTCAAGGTTTTTAATCTAAGGTTGGCTCCTTGCTTCTAGATGTCTTATTTGGTGCTCATATTTATTTGTTATGCTAATCTACTCCTAACTTAGGTTGCTTCAAGGGAAAAGGGAGAGAGATAAGAAAACATGCAACACAATGTAAAGTGCAAAAAATAAAATCTATCTAGCCTATCTAAGGGTGGTAATGTGCCAAAGAAGAAGATAAAATATACACCTCAGACCAGTGGGATAAATGAACACATAAACCAAGCACAAAAAATAATTGAATATAGGTTTACTCATACAATTATGATATATGTATAATCAAAAGAGTCTAGAAGGCATGTACATGTAGTTGACTCAAGGCTAGAGTCCAAACTGGGAAAGAGAGTAGAAAAGGGAGAAAGTAAATGTCACAGGTCAGATACTTGACATAGAAACAAATCCAAACTCCTTTCTTTTCCTATAGGAACTACTATTTATAATATTTATAGGCAAGGTTTAAAATTCAAAATTCCCCCCAAAATGAGTGTGGGTAGGAGCATCAACGCCAGCCCTAGTTGCAAGGTTTAAAGGACTATGTTGCATTAAATTCTAGGGATTTCAAAGTTGTGAGGAGTTAGATCACCATAAATTCTTCCATGGGTGGCATGGTCCTCTCTTCAAAGAGGTTATTTAATGTGCCCACCTTCCTTCATGAAAAAATAAGCTCAAGTGAGGGCTTCGGTTGATGAGGCCAATTTTAAGATCTCGTGTTCCCTTGGATTTTGACCTATCTTGGTGACTTCTCCTTTCTTTCATAGGATCCCTATATTTTAATAAGGGTTTGTGTATAGGCATCCCTTTCAATAATCTAGTTGCTCCAGTGGCTCCTTCTCTATACTTCCAATCGGTCCCAAGTAATATTGTTGTTGCTTTTGAGATTGCCCTCCTCATGATGGTTTTTTAAGAATGCTTTTGCACAGGATTCTACCAGACCTCATTTGATAGGCACACTTCTAGTCCACAGAAGGCAACAAGTAATGATCTTTAAGTGAAGCTCAGTTATGGTCTCTAAAATCAACGCATAATCAAATTTCTCCATTCTCATTCCTGACCAAAACCAAATTGGACACCCATGTGGTATGCTTTAAAGGGTAGATAATATTTGCTTCTTCTTCATGAGCTCCTACTTCATGAGGAGCTCTATCTTGGGGTTTACTAGTCTTTGTTTCTATCTTATGGGTCTCGAATATGGGTTGAGCTCTATGGTATGTTGGATGATATTTTGATTATAGCACTTTAGGTCTTCATAGCTCAAAGTTATTATTCCCATGTATTTCTAGCATAAGTTAATTAGATATTTCTTTTTGTCTTCAGTTGTAACTTTTGCTTTCTGCAGGCCTTCCCAACTTCGATCTTCACTTTCCATTAATCGCCTTTGTCTAGGTAACAATTTTTTTGAGCTTGTAGTGATCATCAGGTGTGAAGAGGGATTCTAAGGTAACAAGTCCCCAAGGTATTCTATTGCCATTGAGTTGGATTACTTGGTCCCCATATGTGTCTTGTGCCCCTAAGGTTTTTCCCTTAGCAAACCCAGCTTCCTATTGTATGAAGCATATAATGTGCTCATCATCTTTGAACACTTGCCATGAAACATCGTTATCAGGGACCATTGGTCTCATAATGACTAATATTTTGTTAATTGTTCCATAAATCCTTAGTTGGGCCAAACTGTGATCCCATGGTAGTCATTCGATCTACATCTATATTCTTATCTCATGGAATCACCATTATATTGACAACATTGAAGTCTTCCAATAGGTCCCAAACACGATTTCGATAGGATTTCATCATCTAGATTTTCACCACACATAGCAACCTCACCTATTTTTTTTTTATAAGCGAAAAATCCTGCAAGGCTGCCTTGGTCTGAGAGACCACGAACAGGGGGTTTTACACTGTCAAAGCCACCCGGGAGTCGCACCCGGCCCTGCCCGCACCAACATTATCAATTGGATTTTGAATACCCAATTCAACTTTTTGGTAGGGTGGAGATTCGAACTTGGGACATCCCTTGGAGGATTACCCTCTCCTCTCCAACTCACCTACAACACCTGGGTGACCTCACCTATTTGACAATGAGTTTTATGTCTCTAAATATTTGCATTTCCTTTATCCATTTTCTCGAAGCTAATATGAGCCCGTGCACGAGGGATTCTTTTTTTTGCCGTATTATTTGAGCATTTAAATTGTAACCAAGATGCTTGTAGGATCTTCTTTCCTTGTGGTGAAATGAGGCATACATCCATCCCTACCCTGGATATTTGCCTTGATCCATCAAAGTATAGATTCTAGAGTCTAGTGGTGTTCTTTGCTCATTAGAATTTTGGGGTAAAACAACTTTTCTTCTTGTACCAGGTAGGTATTGATCCTTATTGATTTTATTTTGTTACATGGGTCTAGGTCTTTTAGGTTTCCAGTTCTATCATTGACTGGTCCTCCTAGACCTTTTGTAGAATCTATTGCTCTCATATTGTGGTTCCTATCTGCTGACTTCTTCATTCTTTGGGAGTTGATATTGTTTGTTGGAAAGGGACCTCAATTCCTTAATTCATAATGTGTTTCTTATCTTTTTTGTATGAATTATTTTAGCTTCTCCATTTGCCTTGGTATAGTGAGTATGTCCAATATAGACACTGACACAGTGGACCTCTTAAGATGTTCAACCATGTTAAAATATTCTAGTGGTTGAGCTCTTGGTGTAGCATTAGGCACCCAATACACCTTGGGTTTTTCTATGTTGTAGCTTGAAGCTTAGACCAGACCTATATTTAGTTGTGCTAGTGTTGGTTTTTTGGGCACTAGCGGCCTAGTTTGATGCAATTTTACTTCCCATATTGAACCATTTTTGCATCTTGGGGCCTTTAATGCCAATCGTTGTTGTCCTTGAATGTCTTCTATCACCCTCCTTTTGCTCCTAGTGAGAACATCAAATTGGAATTGCTCCTAGTTGTCCAGTTGAGCACTTGTCCATTCGAGGATGGCAAAGACTTCTCCCTCATCCCATTGTTACTAGGGTTTATTTTGGTGCTCTGATTTGCAGTACCAAGGAATCCTCTAGTGGCAGGCTTTGTGTGGTTGAGCCTAGTATCTATGTAAGCTCGGTAGGCAAAGGAATTGGACATGTGGCCTACTAGAGGTATCCAGAGTTTGAGTAGTAGGGATCCCAATAGTAGCATGACCAACCATAAGGATCTCCTATGTAGTTGTTTTAGGTTGGGACCATGTCTCTTATCGGGTTTGTAGGAACGGGTTGGATGGGCACAAGGATGGGTACCATTTGCCTTCTAGGATTTTGGAAAGGATCGGATTCCCTTCCAGTCCATTTGGTGGATGTTGGTAACCCTGATTATTTTAATGAAATGAAGAGTGAGGGTAATTTTGGTAGCCAAATATTTGGAAATTTTGCTGACATTTAGGAATATTATTTTTTTATTCATATCTCTCATAGTGCTATGCAAACTTTCCATTTTCAAGAATTCTGCAGATGAGGAGACAAAGGTGGTGGGAAGAGTTGCCATGGGTGGGAAGGTTGATCAGATACTAAGGCCGATTGGAAAGTGATTGGTTGTATAACCAAAAGTGTATGGCACGATGGCTGAATATTCAAAAAAAGAGGTGTGGGTGGCCTAGGGGCTAACTTTTCAATATGAATGAGGTCTCTTTCAACTTGGGTGGCTATCCCATAGATTGCTAGCAATGAATTACTTTCCCCTAAGTTTTTACCATCATGTCTTTTTCAGAAATGATTGTTTTGAGGTAGTATATGAAAGCCATACCTAGTATTGGTCGAAGTTCTTCTAGGATCCTCTACCAAGTTTTTTGGAATCTAGCATTGAAGTCATCCATGGCCTCCATGAGATCCTTTTTGATGGTGTCCAATTGCTCCAATAAGGATACCCCATCTATCTTCTCCCCAAAGATCTCAACAAGTTGATTCGCAAGCTATTTCAATTGATGATGGAGTTAGGGGTCAGAGAGACATACCAATCCCTTGATTTTCCTTTGAGGGGGGCCACCAAGAGCTTGAGGGTGATGTCTTGTTCTCCAACATTGTACAATGCATGCATTTACCATGTGTTGGATATGCTCTATCAGGGTGGTTGTGTCCTCTCTAGTGAAATACGATAGGGACTTTACCATAAAATATGGGATTTGATCCCCTGTAGTTGGTGTTCCTAGTGGTCACAAGGGACCTCCATTATCCCATGTAGGAAGAGTCCAAGTTTTGATTTGTTGGGGTATCCATTGTCGTCGATATCTCTGTAGGGGGTTTAAGTTCAGAGGAGGGAGGAGTTGAGGATTCACTCTTGTTGCCAACATGGTGGTAGGCCTTTTGCTCATGTAATCATGGACCCACCCTTTGATACTTCACCGGAGGCATCTCCCTTCTAATCATTGGTGTATCCAACGGAGTCTCTAGATAGGGGATGCTATTGGCTAGATGAATGTTCCCATCACAACCTTGGTATGGGATTGGTGACTTCTTTTTTTATTCTTCTTTAGTAATGGAGTTGCCAAGTGAATCTGTAGAGTGCTTTAGAAACTATATGACCATGGCCTTCATTGAAACCATGACCTGACTTCTAGATCAAGGGATGGATGTTTTCAAGTTTGGGTCCCACCAAGCATGTCAGTTTGAACTATTGGGGGTTGGTTATGACCCCTTGTGCTCCTTGGGCACTGCACCTCAGATGCACTCACTCAATAGAGGCAAAAGACATTGGAACCACAACCGTAGGGGGTCGTAATGCCTAGGGAGCGCAAGGGGGTCACAACCAACCCCCCAACAAGTAGCTTATTCTCAAAAAGCTCATACAAAGTCAATATTAACACTAGCAGTAGTAGCTCGAGCTCACTATTAATGAGAGCTCAACTAGTTCCTTAGGCAGCAGAAAGAAGGAATGCCCAAAATAACTCTAGGAAATAAGGATTAGAAGGCAATTGGATGACACACCAACAATGGTTGTTACAGAAGGATAGCCTAGTAGTTTGTAAGGATTACTATGTACCCCATAGTAATGCAAGAGATAAGTAACTTAAGTAACTCAAGAAGACCGCTAGGTCTTCTTACTCATCTAAGTTTGTTCGACTAAGGGAGGAGTTTGTTTGGCCTCCCTCCTGATAGCTTGAGGGAAGAATTTCCCATATCATTACCATAGGCTACATGGTCGACAAGATGGACCACAAGGACCATTATTTGATTGTGCACAAAATAACCAATTATCGCATGAACATCAAGTTGGCCCATTATGACCGCCTTATGGCCTACATCAAAATTGAAGATGTCATAATAGATTGTCGAGGACTCGAACGAATCTTTGACAACTTAGAGATAGGCAGTCTCACATCATGAAGCCTCATCCAATGGAGAGATCTGAGGTTAGGGAATCATCACAAGATAGACAATGATGACAAAATAGAACTACAAAAGAACAAATTTGGATAAGGCAAGAGAGAATACGGTATTAAAGGGAAGAAATACAAAGACTGGGTCATCATATAGGTCTAGCCAAACAAATTAATAATGGTCGTACAAGAAAACTATCAAACAATTGTACAAATGCCAATGTCATTTGGAGGATGGTAGGACGACAGAATGTTGTTAGGAAGTTGGTCTGTTGAGAGATTACCATCAACAGGATGGCCAAACAGAAGGGCGTCATTAGGAAGGTCATCAGACAAAAGAGCATCATCAAAAGGAGGGTTGATGACAAATCACTATTAAGAAGGCGACCAGACTAAAGATCATTGTACAAATGTATCCTAGATTGCAGGAGACTACAATCACGAGATGGAAGAAAAAAATCACCATCAAAGGGAAAATGTGCACGATTCATCGACGAAAGATGCATTTGAAATTCAAGTGTGTGGTCGTCCAAATCATACAACGAAGGTGACACATGGAATTTTTTCAAGTGAAAAAATTAAAAATATATAATAAAAATGAAAAAAGACAAAAAGATAACAAGAGGGAAAAGACACCATCAATGGCATGTAGGGTGGAAAGGTGGTAGCCATCAGATAGTTTGACATAAGCGAGATGGTAGTTATTTGATGGTGAGGAATGGGCAACAACTACCTCCTACACTTATAAATAGAGGTGGTCATGAGGAATTGAGCACTTCAAATTGTTGAAGTTTGTAGGTGAAATGGAGGACACAAAGCAATTTGCAGATAAAGGACAGTGTAGAAGGGATTTCTTAGAGAATTTCCAACATTACCAACAAAGGAGAGAAAAGTGTCAAGGAGATTGAACTGGCAAATGTGCCCTAGTGTGCTCTAAAAATAATACAGAGAGATTATACAGATCACTAGAAAAGAAGTGGAGTTGTAGACTAACCGAGGATTTTATGTGAAGGTTTCTAGTTGAAGTAATTGTACAAACGACAGAAGGTCAAGAGAGAGTCTGTAAAAACAAAGGTAGATGAAGCTATTATACGAAGGTTGAAGGGTCATATGAGTTAGTAGAAAGCATCCAACTTGTAGAACCCATCGTCGTACAAGTATATTGCAAAGACCAGCAACATAAGTCAGCTAAGCAGTCAGAGGAAGTATCACCTAAAGAGTTGTAGTCAAAGGAAGTTCCATATAAGTTGTAATCGGAGGAAGTCTTATTTGGGAGATACCAATGAAGGAAGATTCATCTAAGGATTTTCCATCAATGGAGGTTTCGTACAAGACAAACAATGTGACAGTAGAGGTTGCCATACAAATCCATCTATAAGACAGCAAGGGGGTCATTCAAGCAACGTCAAAAGATATGCAAGCAGAATTGTTGAGTAGAATGCATAGAAGGCCAAACATTCTAGAAAGAATTTGGCAGGTGGAGTAGCAGTAGAGAAGAGCCCCACTTAACCTAATGATAGAAGGAAGTATGAAGCATAGTCATGCAAAACAATTAAGAGCAAGTGATAGAGATTATGGCTCAAACACGAGACGAGAGTAGAAGGCAATTGTGACAAAGGCCATATGTGAGCATTCTAGAAGAAAGAGAAAACAAGACTACCTCAAAAAGCAAAAAAAAATAGAGGGAGAAGATACCCTTGAAAGACATCACTTAGGTACAACTAGTAGGAGAATACTATTGAACATGGTGGGAAAAGACCAAGGAATCATCTGTTGTAAACAATGTTGCAAAATGCAGGAGTTAATTTTATATTTTAGATCCCAAATTTTGATAGAGGGTTATGTAACAAGTATTTTCTACAAATGCTACAGACATACAATTCGTAACAAAGTGAGAGTGGATGACCAAGAGCTGATTGTTATATTTTCATCAGGCAACTTCTAGAGGACGTTTAAGTTTCCAAATTATGGAATATTGGTAGCAAAAGATTTAGTGGATTCAAACCGATGTAGAAAAAATGATCCATGAAATAATTGATCTCACTCCATGTGAGGTACAAAATTTGATGGCATATGGGAGCCAGAAGTGAAGCAAAAGCAATTAAGGAATGAGGAGTTGCAATGTACTATGAATGTAATAATGTCAAGACTCTCAAGAGAACAACGAGCCTCAAAGATGCCCACATGGCTCATACCTTATATGCAAGTCATAGCAACTTGCATAGCCTATGATTGGACATCATATTTATCATATCGTATTGAGAATTTCTTGATGCAGAATACGAAAAAAAAATCAATGGAATTCCATGTCATTGGCTTGCTAATGAATGTTGTTACAGAGGCAAAGGTGAAAATTATAGATTTTGAACCTCATAGAGATGACTTGTGAGAACTTGCACCAACAATTTTAAGGTGGATGAGGGTAATACCACATACAAAGGTAGGCACTCTAGTAAAAACAACAAGAACAAACAAGATACTTAAGAGGAAGAATCTGCTAGATGATGTACCTAGTGAGGATTCAAAGGAAGATCCACCACAATCTAGGCCAGAACCATGCAAAAGGAGAAAAGGCGTAGGAGATTGGAAGGGAAGATCAACCCTAAAAACAACCTCTGCAACAGGCCATAGTAGATGTGGGTAACACGATGGAGCAGACTGTGAAAAGAGGTCAGCAACAAGGAGTAGCGCTATAGTAGACAAAAAATACTATAGTTGGAGAGTAATAGTCTGAGAAAGATGTCATGCAAGAAGAATAACAGGCACAAGAATTCATGAAAGTTGTGCCTATGGATAGAGAAATCCAAGAGGAAGTAGATGCAATTGAAGATGTACAAGTTAGATCACCTGAATTTCTTATAAAATCTCATAAGTAATTTGATCCAAGTGCATCACCTCTAGTACAGGAGGTACAATTTGAAGTTACATCCATAGAAAAGGGACATGGAAACAAACCATGCCAATCAAAGTACCAAAAAAGGAAGAGTTGGAAAAGGAGGGCACAAGACCAACAAAACCAAAAATAGACACAAAAAACGATGAGCCCATAATAAAATATAAATTGGTGAAAAGAGAAGTAAGTAGCCAAAGGATGGAGCAGTTGGCTAATACTATGGAACAACCTATGACTAAAGGCAAGGCACCTACAAAATCTATTAATCTATCGAGACGAGGAGAAAATGTGAACGAGACAACCATAGAAGATGGCACGAATATAGAGTTAAGTGATCACATTCTAATAAAAGTGTCAAATTTTAGGCAACCACTAGAGCTAGAAGATCATATTAATTAGCGGGTGGATAGTTGCTTGTAGTGAATATTTGGAGTCACGAACAGATTGAGATTAGAGTTCCAAGTAGGATGTGATGGACAATGGAGGAAATGATAGCTAATGACAAAGAATGAGCTAAGCTAGCTAGTACATTGGATCCATGATGAGGAATGGATGACGGGACTTGTCAGCATGCATCACACACATCCATGGAAGTTGGAGATTGGCAACATTAGAAACATGATCGGTGTGCAAGAACTATCATAAATAACTCACACATTATACATGAGACTAGCTCATATATATTAATGGAAGAAGTAGACTTTACCCACAAAATGAAATAAATGTCAAGTATATTGCACTGACACCTATGTTGGTATAGACATATGCTAGGATTAATTTTTTGGCATGCTTGGTGCAGTTTTTAGCCATAGTATTGAAAAGATTCATAGTGCAGGGGAAAGGGCTAACCCAATGTAGGCAATAGAGGCCAAACTTCTACAAGTGAGTGAGGAAGTCAAAGCAGAACTAGTGAAACTACGACATGATGTTGAGGAGAAGACCAAGACAAATGAGGAACAGGATCAATTGATTGGGCATCTAAAGACATATTGTGTAGCAAAGGAGCAGTTGCTGAAAGTGAAAAATAATGAGTTGAAGCATAAAGATCGACTAATTGTTGAAAGAGATCAGCAACTTGCAAAAATAGCAGAGAAAACAAGAAAAGAAGCAAAAGAGATATTTGCCAAAAGCGAGGAAGACCTCTTGACAAAGTTGGCAACAATAGAATAAAAATCAAATCATTGTTGTTTGGAATGGACCGAGTATTATAATTATACTAAGAGAATTAAGAACGAGAAAGAGGAATTAAAGTTGTAGATTGTAGAGATGGAGAAGTAACCGTTCCAAAACCTCAACAGCAAGGTCTAAGTCCATCAAAACAAAGACGAATATCAATGACAGCATTGACCAAATCAAAGGGGAGGACAGATGGAGACGCTAGTTTTGGACAAAAACAACAAAAGTAACACTGTGCAAAAGTTTTTGAGTGCAATACACACTAAGTTTTGGTCAAATTACAATATAATTTATTAATCAAATATTAGTGAAATGTAAATAAAATGCAAATGCCATGTAATACAATTATAAGTTTAATAATAGCATAAAGTAGGTATATGTGTCTAATGTGTTGTAAACATGTTGAATATATTCCATGTTATTTTGGCAAGGTTAACTTTAAAAGGTACTGGACACTCTCCATGTATCCTCGCAAAAGTTTTGGGGTTTCTTATGTTATTTTTAGACCCATATGGGTTGTTTAGGGTTAAATATTTAAACCCGTGGTTTTTTGCCCATGGTATTGTAAAATTCGTTATTGTGTTGTTATTTAGTTGCACTTGCATCAAGGTTTGATGAGAGATGAGTAATAAACATTATTGTATTGAAGATGGTTAGGTTTATACAATAAGGAGATATTACTGTGTTGGGTTTTTTCCCATAAGGGTTTCCCAGGTGAAATACTATGTTGTGTGTATATGCTTTCTTCTTCTTCTTTTTTGATTTTGTATATATTGTTTTTCTAGATTTAGTTTATTGGGGCCTTTTGCTCTTCATAATGTGCATCAAAAGGGGGAATAGTTATACGCTTATGTGTCTTGGAAGTCGTTGCTAAGGCTAAGTTATAAAAAGGACCTCATTCATTGCTACATACATTAGATATAGATGAGAGACAAAAGCGTACTACACCTTATGAGTTATGTATACACATGTGATTTGTAATGATATTGTCAACAAGTAAACTATCAATGCAATATATCCATTCTCTATGTGTGTCGGATATCTATGTGACGATGAGAGTATGCTAGATTGTTAGACTTGTACATTGTCAAGGTATTATAGTTGCAGCCTGGAAGATGCAATAAGTGTTGCATGCTGAAGGTTGCAGACAGCAATCAGGAGTTGCAAGTGCAAACGACAATTGTTAGCAGCAATTTTCGTATGAGAGTCACCAACTAGGATGATGTCATTATGTTGGAGTGCAATTGTCGTCTAAAGGACTTAACGTCATGTTCTTAGTTGATATCATCAACTATAGATATGATTGCAAACTAAGTTCAACCTATCGTCTCATATATTGTCGTCTAGAGGACTTAACGTCATGTTCTTAGTTGATATCGTCAACTAAAGATATGATTGCAAACTAAGCTCAACCTATTGTCTCATATATTGTCGTCTAAGCAAATGATCAAGTTGATATTGTTCAATTATGTTGACTGCAAACTTGTTGACCTCTAAACCCTATCATTCTATCTCCATTGTTGGGAGACTCGCCATCATGCTTCATTGACCTTGTGACCTTTTAATTGGATCATCTTTCACATTATTGTTCAACGTTGTTCCAAATGAAACGACCAACATTATTTAAGCAAAAAACGTTTTATTTAAGTTATGGAATCAACTTTTGTTTTTTTGTTTTTAAATATCTTAAAAGAGATGGACTGATCAAGTTTAGAATTTTTGACTTAATATCTAGCCATGACCAATCATAAAGAGTCAAAGCTAGTCATGGAAGGATGTCTTGATCTTCTTGTTCAAAGTCAATGGGCCACACTATACTAGGTTCTTCAGCAAGAATTGAGATTATAATAAAATGATACAAAGGCCCAACAAATTTTGAGTGGATCTTTTAAATCGCAACAAGTTTGTCGCTTCAAAGTTTGAGAGTGAACATGTGTGGAGGCACACAAGGTAGAAGAACAATGTGTGGCAAGATGGGGAAACAACTTGTAGACCTAATTTTTCTCTTCAGACTTTAGCTTTATTGATTTAACTTTAGGTCTCAATATAACTCATGTTTTAGCAAATTGTGTGTCATAAATTAGAATTTTGAAAATTACAATTTTTTTATTTTTCTCTTCCAACCTGCTTTGTTGATTTAACTTCAGGTCTCAATATAACTCATGTTTTAGCAAATTGTCATAAATTAAAATTATGAAAATAACATATTTTAAAAAAGTTATGCCTTTATCATTATGCTTTTAATAGTGTGTTTAAGACAAATAATGAAGTTGAAGCTTGGATAGCTTTATAAGGGTTAAAATATATGTAAACAAATGAAATGGAATAGAGTATGGATGGAAGGTGATTCTCTCATAGTAATAAATGCAATTTTGAGAAAAGCAAAGGCTCCATGTAACATACAAGAGATAATTGTGGAAATTCAAGATCTTGCTAAAGAGTTTGAAGAAATCAGGTTTACACATATAAGGGAAGGAAAGAAATATGCAGATAAGCTAGCCAATAGAGGGGTTTTGATTGAGGATCGTGAAGTTAAATTATCCTTTCCATGGTTAGAGGAAGAAGAAAGTTTAGTTGAAGCTGGAAAAAAAAGTTGATTGACTAAATCTTTTAATGATTAAGATTTACTTTAATATTTTCCATTGGTAATTTTTGTTCTATTTTGTAACAATAATGTGTTTTCATTTAGACTATTTATCATAATTTTTGTGGTTGCACTTGTGTTTCACGAAGGAAACTAGCAATCCAGATTTGGTAAAGCAGACTATGATAATGCAATGTTTTGAAAATTACTCTATTAAGATGCAAGGCCTAGATAGTAGCGGTGAAGTTTTGGCATTGTAAAGGCTGCTATAGGAAAATGTCAAGAAAGATGCTAAATTTTGGAGTACTTGTATTCATACAGAGATTTGAAAAGATCCAAAAAATGAAAATCAAGAATTCAAACATTTTATGTAAAATAATGTAGGTTTCTAGCTATAGCATCTCAATTGAGATGAGAAGTGTATATATTTGTAAAATCTCAAGCTCTAAAGAAAAGAGATGTAATTTGTCAAGGGTGGGGGACCCGAGTACAACCCCTTATTATCAAGCAAAAAAAAAGTTATGCCTTTATCAAGTGGCATTAGCTCAACTGATTAGATTCCTTAACATTAAAGGAGGAGACCTAGGTTCAAATCTTGCCAAGCAATACACAGATAATATCCAAGCTTTGTTGTAATACTATTATGTGATGATGACATAATACAAGTGAGAATCATTTCAATCCTATATAACCAATTTTAAAAAAATTTAAACGAAAAGTTATGCCTTATGAAAAGTCTTTATGGTATTTTTTAATTGTTTTTCTTTCTAGCACCAATGTCGATAATCTTCACTATTGTTGTTGTCATTCGAACCAAAGAAAGACTTCCTTATTTCACATATGTGCAAACTCATCTTTTCTCCACTAGTGAAATGTTTGTAGGGGACCAACAACTTCAAATAAGTGAAAATAATATCACATTCATAAGTTAAATGCACCAATATATTCTTAAATACTATCTATATCATTCAAATTACAAATGATACCTCTCACTTTACATCCCATCATCTACTTGAGTATAACAAAAACCACAAGGAGCAAAGCATTTGTGTTGTTGCCCCATATTGATTTTGCGATAATTTGTTTCAACGTATATATAGGTTTAGACAGATGTGTGTTTTGAATGGGTACGCCTAGTTATAACAATTTTATCACATCATTCTTAAAAACTATCTATATATCATTCAAATTACAAATGATCTCTCACTTTACATCCCATCATCTACTTGAGTATAACAAAAACCACAAGGAGCAAAACACTTGTGTTGTTATATATAGGTTTAGTCAGATGTGTGTTTTGAATGGGTACACCTAGTCATAACAATTATATCACATCAAGTCATTAACATGATTAGAAATATTTATCCTACATAATATTTTATATTATATAATTTCATGCTAACAATTTATATAGGATAAAGACTCTAAATTTAATTGCTTTGTATGCATATATATTATTGACTAATATATTATATAATTTCATGCTAATAATTTATATATGATATTCTATTAATGACTCAGTACTTGATTGCTTTATGTACATATATCAATTTTTTTTGGTATGGTATTAAGGGGTTTTTGAAAGGAACCCTAAAATATAACAAATGGAGCATTGGGCAGCCAAGGAAGAATCCAAAAGTTCCCCATAAAATCAGCAAGCCTCACAACCCAACACAACTAACCAACAATACACTTAAAGTTTCCCGCTCAAGCCAGGAAGTGAAGATCCGCATTCAGAAAATTGATCCAACATTTGAAAAAGATCCCACAGATCCAAATCAAAGAGCATTCCCGCCTTAAATTTCAGAGAAAAAAATCAGACCTAGAAAGGATCTTCCCACCTAAGCCACCACAAGAGAAGCAAATATGGAAAAAAAGGGATAGCCAACCAAGCCATCCGATGGCAAATTAAAAATAAAACCCTCCAACCAGCCATCAGGCGATTCCAACAGAAGTCCAAAGACACAAAGGCATGAATCCAAAATTCTTGCAATGCACAGCCAATCAACAGTAGAGCTTCGCCAGACAAGAAGCAACGAAACCAACAATAGAGCTCCCCCAAACAGAAAGCAATGAACAAGGACAAAACCAACAGACACAAAGAACATCGTCCAAAACCCTGCAACATTAGGGGATCCAAGAGAGATCTTCCTACCCAAGACAAGAAGCAAAAATTTCAAACCAAGGGCACTCCAGATAAATTCAAACAACATAAGAACTTGCCCAAAAAGAACCTCAATGTCTAGGAAGGCACCCTAAACCAAAAAGTAAGGTTTAGAAAGGCTCCCAAAACCTTCATAGCAAGGTTTAGAAAGGCTCCCAAAACCTTCATAGCAAGGTTTTGAAAGGCTCCCAAAACTATGACATGGTTTTGAAAGGCTCCCTAAACCTTAGAACATGGTTTTAAAAGGCACCTAAAACCTTGTACAAATGGATCACGCCTCTAGTATAAGGCCCTAAGGTTTTGGAAGGCTCCCCAACCTAAAACAGCAAGGTTTTGACAAGCTCCCAAAACCATGACAAGTTTTCAAAAGACTCCTTAAACCTTAGAACAAGGTTTTGACAGGCAACCAAAGCCTCGTACAAATGGATCAAGCTTCCAATAAAGGACCAAAGGGTTTTGGAAGGCTCCCCAACCTACACAAGGTTTTGGAAGGCTCCCAAAACCTTGAACAAATAGATCAAGCCTCAAGAAGAGGACCACAAAGTTTTGGAAGGTTCCCCAAACCTAAAACAAATTAGGATCCAAGAAATCTAAAAGAAACCAAAAGACCCACTCCACAAGGCAAAAATAAGCATATTAGAAACAAGAAGATTCAAGAGACAATTCTTGCTTAGAGTTGAATGTGGAAAAAAACCTTCTGAAAAAGCTACAACCCGACTGGTCACCACAAAGGTTGAGATTCGCAAGAAAAACCTGCCAAGGCCGTACAAAAACACACCACCATATAGATAAAGTTGAAACTAGGCAAAAGCCACCAAGTGCCCCAACAAAGCACGCTTCCAGCGATACAAGACACACAGCATCATAAGGGCCAACCCCACCCACCATGCCTGGTCCTCCCACCCTCCAACTGAGACCAGATTCCAACCGAAGCAGCAACAACTAAACCAGATCCCACCAAAAAAATCCAAAAAATGACAGATCTAGGTTTTGAGACAAAACCCCCCTCCCGCTCCACAGAGGGAGGAGGCTCCATAAATTAATGAATGATTGCTTTATATGTATATATATTATTGAGCATTTAACTTCATTGAATGTTTTCTAATTGATTATATTGGGATTGCAACAACCACCACTTATATTACATCATGACCACATGAAAGTATTACAATAGCTTGAAAATTATGAATGTATTGCTTGGAAAGATTTAAATCTCAGTCTCATTATTGGAAGTGTAGAATTTAATTAATTTGATAATTTAATTGTACAATTTACTTTTTACTTTTTCCAAATTACAATAGCTTGATATTGCTTGAAAAGATTTAAATCTCAATCTCATTATTGGAAGTCTAGCATTTAGCCAATTTGATAATTTCATTCTATAATTTACTTTTTACTTTTTCCAAATGCCTAAATGTCTTTTATTAACCTACCGTATTCTAGATAGTAAGAGCTCAAACATTAAGGTTTTACTTTGTTACAATTGATTCTAACACATAATAAACAAAATAAAATTTGATGAAAACTAAACATGAAGATTTGTGATGATTTGTTCTTGACATGCAAAAGACCTTCCAAAAAGAAGCTACAAGATCATGTGAGGAAAATATTGTGCCTCTTAATTAGGGGGCACGACATAAAAATGGTTTGCCCAAAAGGTAGAGATTAAACATTGCTTGTAAAAATAAAACTACCATTCAATATAAAAAGAAAGAGAAAGAGAATGCAACATGTAAAATGATAGCTAACACCTCATTAAGGTGTAACATTAACTAGCCCCTTTTCAATAGACGATAAAGTTGCTACAAATAAAATTGCCCATATAAAGACATCAAATCCATGCTTGAGACAATAAATACAAAAGCAAATCAAAAATTGTGAAAATAAGAGAAAATTGAAGACGACAAGCAAAGCACAAATAGAGAAAATAGAAAATAAGCGTAAAAAAACAAATATTTTCGTAATAAAAAATCATGATTTAATAAGATGTTGGATCATGGAAGATCCACTAAGGAAGATGCTTATATGTTCTTTTGATGTTATTCCCGTTTCTTCTTTATTCATGTTTCTCTATATATGGATTGTGGGGTTTTGTCCTTTCCCTAGACATATATCTAATTATGACGTTTCTATTTCTTTTGCAGATTATACTTAGCATGTTCAAGCATGAGTTTATGTATTACGCTTAAGGGTCCTCTCCACCTCTATTGAGTTAGAGAAGAAAAAAAAAATGTTTCACATGGGCATAAAAGAGCAAGTGCATATCAACATCCAATGGGCAAAACAATTCCATAAAACATGCTCAAATTGAAAGCACATAGAAAAACACTATAATTTAAAATGAAAGAATCTGACCTCGTAAATAGACCAAGGCAAGATACACATCCCAAAATCAAATAGAGTGTCATAGTTGATCACCACAATGTAAATAAGGTGGTTTATACTGTTATTTTTTAATTCCATGACTTTGTAGGTAAGCTTCTTAAAGCAAAATTGATAAAACTAGAAAAAACACATATACACTCATACTTTTCAAGAATACTTTTATTTGTTAAAGTGACTAATGAGAAACTTTTGAAGATTACTTTTATTTGTTAAAGTGACTAATGAGAAGGAAACAAAGTAAAAATCATAAAATATCATCTTAAAAAATGTATTTGATTGATCTAACTAAGAAAGAAAATTTTGATATCTTCTAGTAGCCATGATTCAAAGATAGATTTTATAGCTATTATCGCAAGCCTAGTTTTAGTTATTAGAAATTAATAAAGGAGAATCTTAAGGTTCCAACACCGGTTGCATGGGTGTGTGCGTGTTCAAGGAGCATGTACAAGGTTCCCGGATCAAACCCTTCAAATAAATTTGGGGTACATAGTTGTAAAAGGTGTTAGGTATGCAAGGTGCAATAACCCAAGGCTATGGGTATATTAGGGTTAGTGCCCATGGTATGTCATAGGTGTCATTAGGGTGTGACATGCATACCCAATCACCTATTTCAAGTATGTGTCACACCCAAAAGATACAAGTTCCGACCTAGATAACACATTTAAGTATTGACAACAAGACTCCTTTGCCTAAATAGAGGGCTTTTTTCTTCTTTACGCATGTCTTGTGTTAATTTAATAACCTTTGTGACTTTGATCATGTGATCAAACATTATGCACAAAATTAAGATTAATTGTTTGATCACATAATCAAAGCCACAAAACTAAGATTAATTGTTTTATTTTTGTTTCCAAACAACGGAAACAAAGGAATAGAATCATAGAATCATTGACATGAAGAGAACATAAAAAGAAACCATTATCAAAAATAGAATAAGAAATGTTTTTCAAAATATTCTTGATTGAAAGTATAGAGGAAAAACACAGCACCAGACCTATTACCCTTCGTCATTTATATAAAGCACCTAACAGCTTGAATCTACAACGTTGATGTTCTTAACCACTCTTAAATTACATGTTAAAACTCACATTGTAAATTGAATCTACAACGTTGATGTTCTTAACCACTCTTAAATTACATGTTAAAACTCACATTGTAAATGATAGGATATTTCCTACATCTTGACGAAGGAAAATCATTCAATAAGAGAGACTATTCATAAGGGGTGGAAGCATTCAGTAAGGAAGGCTACTCATAAGGGTTGGCAACATTCAGTAAAGAAGGCTACTCATAAGGGGTGGAAATGTGCCGTGAAACGCAAGGAACTATATAATGGAATGTTAGCTAGCTATTTCAATATCAAGTTAAATGCAGTGAATGCTCAAAGGGATGATTTTTTGCAACACGTTTTCAGTTTAGTTGGTAAGAGAGAGACCTTATAGTTGGCAATCTCTAGACTTCCAGCTGCTTTAGATATTCCTCTATGAAAAGAGATAGATGAAACCTAATTAATTAATCATCTGAACTCAAGCCCTCCTGTTGCTTTAAATATTCCTCTCTAATAATAGTGAGATGGAATCTAAGAACTCAGACATAGATGGCATCCAAGAACTCATCATTTGAACGCATGAATCCCAAATTGTGTTATAAATACTATCAGTAGAGTGAAGAAAAGGCTAAGAACTGATGCCAAAAAATTACATAGCACCATATGCAATGTTTAATGCTTCGGGAATCATCTTACCGTTCAAGCTCAAAATTCTGTTAAAACATAAATGTCATCATTGCAATAGAGGCTAAAAAAGGAGACCATGAGAAGCTTCAGTCATCAAAAGCTCAAATGGCAGAGAATGTAGCAAAAAGGAACTCTTTACAAGGAGACAACAAATGCATGTTATCACTTCGTCTCAGATCCAAATTAACCTGGTCACTTTAAGGCCAAGGCAAGGCTACTGCAAGAAAACGCCTCATTTTGCACCAAATTAACCTGGTCACTTTAAGGCCAAGGCTACTGCAAGAAAACGCCCCATTTTGCACCAAATTAACCTGGTCACTTTAAGGCCAAGGCTACTGCAAGAAAACGCCCCATTTTGCACCATGGTCCCGCAGACTGCTGACAAAAAAAATCTTCTGTGTATTCATCCACAACCAACTAAATAACTGGTTTAAACTCGTAATGGCTAATCTAGTCATTGCTAGTACTAAATAGGAACGTCAACCAAAAATAAAAAAAGTGACACTCAAGATGAGTGGCACTCGAAAGTTGCCCTCGCAATTTCAGGTACCCATGTGCATGTGTAACATAAAAAAATGAGTGGCACTTAGGACAAATGTGATTCACATGGCTATTGATATCCTTCTCCTATGGCCCAAACAAAAATTTTTGTCTGAATAAATTCTCCGCATTGCAATGCTCTGCTATATTTATAGCAATAAATTCTCATGATTGAGATGGTCTGCTCTGCTATATTTATAGCAATAAATTCTCATGATTGAGATGGTCTGCTGTATCCATGGATTCAAGCAAAATAAGAGCATTAAGAAGATTTAATTTAATAATTAGAACAGTAAATGTGAGGTGCGGCCGCGGTTAGGGTTACAGGTTCGGCAGAGGCCGTGGCGCCGCGGTTAGGGTTACAAGCCGGATGGAGTAGTCGTTACTCATGTTGATCCTCTACGGCTGTTGCAGTAGAGCAAAAGACAGTACTGCTTGTAAGCATGACAATGAAGAGAAAGATAGTACCTCTAAAAACTTAAATTCAAGGTTACGCGAAGACTGAAGGTTGCGGGTTGCTTCGCGCTTGCAGTGGATGCTAGGGTTTTGAGTTTCATTATGGTCTCCAACCCTAGCGGACCAATGCACAACATTGGCGTCGTAGAAGAGAATGCATGCGATAATGGCTCCTCTCATTCAACTGTGCAGGTTTGTGCTGAGAATGGTCCACAAGGTAACCGTCATTCTCCTGATGTAATTCTTTCATTGCCTGAAGTTGATTCTGCATGTCATAGTTTAGAATCACTCACCCTTGTCGGGTATTTCGTTGGACGCATCCCTAATGAGTCTTCCCTTAGGGCTTGGGTTAACACAGCTTGGACTCCTCATGGAGTCAAGCTAACGATGGTTCAAAACCTTACAAAGGGATTTTTTCTGCAGGACTCCCTCTACCTTTGTGGCCCTTTCTCAATCGCATAGCAGCCCCTCTTGGGCATGTCATTTTGGTGGAGGCGGACAAATTTTTCCATGCACACCCTCAAAAATGTGTTTGCGTTGAGATTGATGTTTCTCAAGATCTCAAGGAGTCTATTGACATACAATTCAGCGACACTATGTTATCCCAACGAATCCTCTACATTAATTTGCCCAACACCCCAACACCTGTTTTCGGTGCCAGTCCTCAACACACAAGATCAAAGACTATCCCTTGATGCCGCATAACAGGGACAAGTAGAGCCCCACCACATCGAGTGCACCCGCTCCTCAACCTCGGGAGGATGGTTGAACAATTTGTTGGACGACTGTGGGAGGGCGTAAAAATGCACATTTGTAAAACATCAAAATAGAGCGGGAACCCAAGCAAACAATTTATAGTTATTCAACACCCCTTACAAAATGAAACCAACCCCTAAAAGGGTGAATACACAACATAATTAGGCATAAAAAAATAAACTAAAAACCCTAAACTGTAGAACTATAACTCTAGTCACCAAGTAGACTTATTGCTCATCATACGTCTGCCCAACGCAAAGTTGTTGGAACTTTCGGGCCAAATGGATGGAACCGTTTTTCAGGTAGAGTGTCTTCATCTTCTTTCCCTTGTTGAGGACTCCGAGAACGCCGAAACCGCGTAGAAGGGAAAGGAAATTTAGATTTTGCTCCCTCTAGAGGAACTGTCAATTCCATCAATGATGGCTCTGCATCCAACGACATATTCTCACCGCCGCTAAGATACTCCAACACATTGTAGTTGTTGTAGTTGTTGCCCAACTAAACATTGGTCATATAAAGTCGCTTCTCTGGAGCAGCATCTTCTTCTGCAGATCCCCTTCTCAGGCTGCAAGAGCGCCTAACGTTAGCTGGGGGAAGTGTACTGAAGGACTCTGAAGCAACCACTATTGCATCCCTCTGTTGAGACTAAGGAACCTCATTGTTGGCAGTTTCAACTGGAGGATCAACTTTTTCCTTTTCATATCTTATTTTACCGACTGTGAGACATGTGCCAACTTAGACTGTACCTTTTGAAGCAGCCAAACGTGCATTTTTACGCCCTCCCACAGTTGTCCAACCATCCTCCTGAGGTTGAGGAGTGGGTGCACTCGATGTGGTGGGGCTTTGCTTGTCCCTGTTATACGGCATCAAGGGACAATCTTTGATCATTTTTACGCCCTCCCACAGTTGTCCAACCATCCTCCTGAGGTTGAGGAGTGGGTGCACTCGATGTGGTGGGGCTTTGCTTGTCCCTGTTATACGGCATCAAGGGACAATCTTTGATCTTGTGTGCTGAGGACTAGCACCGAAAACAAGTGTTGGGCAAATTAATGTAGAGGATTCGTTGGGATAACACAGTGTCGCCGACTTGTGTCGCCAACTTGTATGTCAATAGACTCCTTGAGATCTTGAGAAACATCAATCTCAATGCAAACACGTTTTTGAGGGCATGCATGGAAAAATTTGTCCGCCTCCACCAAAATGACACGCCCAAGAGGGGCTGCTATGCGATTGAGAAAGGGCCACAAAGGTAGAGGGAAACCTAGGAATTCCACCCACAAAGAGACTTTGGTAGATCTTTCCTCATAAATAGAAAAGTCACGGGTCCAAGGAGAAAAAACAAGTAGAGAGCTTCTCATGTACCAGGGGCCATGTTCGTAAATCACCTTAGCATGGATTGTTTCCACAAAGTGAAATAGAAAAAATCTCTTTGTTTTGAACCATCGTTAGCTTGACTCCATGAGGAGTCCAAGCTATGTTAACCCAAGCCCTAAGGGAAGACTCATTAGGGATGCATCCAACGAAATACTCGAAAAGCGTGAGTGATTCTAAACTATGACATGCAGAATCAACTTCAAGCAATGAAAGAATTACATCAAGAAAACGAGGGTTACCTTGTGAATCATTCTCAGCACAAACCTGCACAGTTGAATGAGAGGAGCCATTATCACATGCATTCTCTTCTACGGTGCCAATGTTGTGCATTGGTCCACCAGGGTTGGAGACCATAATGAAACTCAAAACCCTAGCATCCATTGCAAGCGCACAACAACCCGCAGCCTTCAATCCTTGCGTAACCTTGAATTCAAGTTTTCAGAGGTACTATCTTTCGCTTCATTGTCATGCTCACAAGCAGAAGTATTGTCTTTTGCTCTACTGCAACAGCCGTAGAGGATCAACATGAGTAATGCCTACTCCATCCGGCCGAGGTACTATCTTTCGCTTCATTGTCATGCTCACAAGCAGATGTACTGTCTTTTGCTCTTCTGCAAAAACCGTAGAGGATCAACATAAGTAATGCCTACTCCATCCGGCCTGTAACCCTAACCGCGACGCCACGGCCTCTGCCGGACCTGTAACCCTAACCACAGTGTGTCTTTTGCAGTAGAGCAAAAGATGTAGAGGATCAACATGAGTAATGCCTACTCCATCCGGCCTGTAACCCTAACCGCGCCGCCACCGCCCCTACCGGACCTGTAACCCTAACCGCGGCCGCACCTCACATTAATTAAATCTTCTTAATGTTATCTTGCTATCCATGGATACAGCAGACCATCTCAACCATGAGTTTATTGACATATATAGCAGAGCATTGCAATGCGGAGAATTTATTCACTAAAATGACAAATCATTGTAATGACAAGAATCTTTGTTTGTAAAATTTTATTCTTTAATATAATGCCTTTTACATAATAATAACAATAATAATATTAAAAAAAAATTAGAACAGTATAGTTCCGCAAAAAAATATAGGTACTAACCCAATAACTCTCTACTCAATTTAATTTCTTTTCTTTTTAATATCAGCATAGAATTGTATAGCTCCAGATAAGATGCCGCCAAGCCTCATAACACTTTGCTTCTTAAATAAGGTAAGTGTCATCATATTTCTATTAGTAAAAATTTGCAACATACGCTGCTTCTCCCCCAATTTTGAAATTTAACGAATAACATCTTATGAATACAAGACAGATTCACATCAAATGACGTAAAAATTCATTCGCAAACTTGAGGTGTGAGTGCCTGAGAATGCTTTTCACTACAAAAGCTTGTAACTAGTGCGCATAGTTCATATGGATTAAAACATACGAAAACCCAACATCGAATTACAAGAGCTGTGTATGAGAACAAGGGCCTCAAAAAATGATTCGCATCTACTTAATGCATCAATCTGCAAATTAGTATTACACTTTAACAAATGAACAAGAATTGATTTTCATGGAACAGAACAATTATATGAAATTGTCCCATCTTGTTTTTGCCAAATACTCCTCGAAATGGCATCATGGCAATCCCAATGGATATAACTTATCCAAATTCTCTTTAACACATCCCATGAAGAAACTAAATCTTCAGAGTCAAATGGAATGGAACCACAATAGGAAAATTGACTGCCTTGTGCTTCCCCAAGGAAAAACAATAATGGATACAGCCTACCCCAATTAAATCTTCCTAATCGAAAGGAATTAAGTTGTACTAGATAAGCTTCCTAAAATCTTAGGCCCTACCCTCTGCATAGCTTCTGGGTGCTGCGTTTCATTGTGTAGACCGCTTTAATGGATTCCATTTCTGTAACTCAAACGTTTCAAACAAACCAGAGCACATCCCCGAGATGGAGAGCTTCATACAAAAGCTTAAATAGACCAAACAGTATAAAGCCCTGCGGGTAGACAAAACTAGCATAGAGAGTACAACTGGAGTAATGCTTCAGAACTGGAGTGGGCCTAATTGTAAATGTTTCCGAACTCTCAATAGTAGATTCGAATACAAAAGGATAGGTCCAAAGTTCGAATTCAAATAGGGTATGTCCACAAAAATACATTCAAATACAAGGATAGATCAAAGGTTCGAACACGAGTGGATAAACATTTGAATAAACACATCTTCCCCTATGACATCATCAACATTATTAAAATAAACAGCTCAATCACAGAAAAAACCTATACTTCATTAAAAAAAAATATACTAGCAAAACCAAAACCAAAATCATATATGAACTTAATAGTGCAATTAAACATGAATGTAGAGGAATAAGGCTAGAAACAATGACTACCATTATGAAAGACAAAAAGCTATAGATACGAATGTGCCTGTTACATTATTTTTCAAAAAACCTGAGAATCCGCTGCATCTGCAACGAGGGGCAATCTGGGAAGCTGCCCCAGAAGACAGGAACCCGAGCCGTACACAAGGCAAGTTAACAGGAAAAGGAAAACAGTGTTATCGAAACTCATCAAAAGGCTCAATCCAACCCCTTCGGTTGGCCCAACAGTCCGGTCCACCAAATCAGGAAAAATAAGCAGAATATCCAGCACAATGGCTTGCATGACATTGAATCTAAGATAGCGGCTGTTTTTAGGGTTTCTCACCACAGAAAAGTAGAATATAAAGAAAACAAGAATGCTGGCATAGGGAAAGCTCCTGTAAGCCCTAATGGCGGGGAAAAGGGGTTGGAGGACCACCTGAGCAGAAGGGTATTCGTTGAGGAAGAAGCGGCCGTACTGGAAGCCGTCGAAGAAGGGGAGAAAGAAGCCCGCCGCCGCCAGCACTCGGTCCGCAGCGGCCACGGATTCGCCGTTATCGTTTCCTTTGGCGCGGACGATTACCAGAGGCGCTTTCCTGCGCGCCGGGGATCCGAACCCGTGACGTGATGATGAGAATGAGAATCGTATGTTCGCATCGTGGAGGGAGGAAGGAAGTTTTGGCGTGAGAGGTGTTGGGAAGGTGGGTGAAGCCGCGAATGGGAGCGAAAGGGAAGCCACGCTCATTGTGGCCGAGGGGAATGGCGGATGAAAGGCTTATCTTCCCGATTTCATTGCTTCCATTTCGGATCTTCGTGTCAGTTTATGAAGATTGACGTGTTGCGGTATTGCCCGCTTGCCATGACTATTAAGAAGGGCCAAGCCGACCTTATGGCTTATCCTCACCTTTTATTTGTGAATTGTGAATTTAATAGTTGTTTTTTAAAGTTGTCTTTCTTACGTGGCATTCTTAAATGTTGAAGAGAGTTGAACCTTTGAATTTTTTAAGAGACGTATATATTTAATTTTTTTTTTTCAAGTTTTTATGGTTTGATAATATAACATTTACTCTAATTTTATGTTTTTTTTTTTAAATCTAGTTAGTATGAGAAATTTCTACTATCAACGTATAAGGAGTTTCTTCTTGACTATGGTTCTTCTTAAAGCCGAGAGCTATGCTTGTTAATTGCAAATTACATTCGCCAACATTGTGGTTTGAACCTTAGACCTCCCGTAGAAAAGTCAAAGCCCAAACCGTTGTGTTGTCCACCGAGACAATATAATTTTATGTTATAAAAGGATCATGATTTTTTTTTGTTGAAGGTAAAGTAGAAGGGGTGATACAATTAGGGGCCACATTCCCTAGGATACAACGGGGGCCTCCCTCCCTGTGATTTGAATATAGGTAGTCTAGATAACAGTTCAATGATATATTATTAGGGTATCCAACGACATACCATTAGGGTGTCTCGGTAAGACTATTGGTCGTAATATTATTTTGATATATAGGAGAATTTGTAATTATTTTTTCTATTTACTCTTGGTTAGATGTTCAGCCTTTTTTTTTTAAGTAATGCAAAGTACAACGGGTGGCACAACTAGGGCCACACTCCTTGGGGGTATAACAACAATGGGCCTCCTTCCTCGTGATTTGAATAAAGGTTATCGAGATGTTCGACTTTAGCTACTGCACTATAATCTTTAGCCATTGTCGTTCAATCATGGAGACCAATTGATTGCTCATACACCATGAGGTGGACCACTAGTCCAAAGGTTATCGAGATGTTCGACTTTAGCTACTGCACTATAATTTATAGTCATTGTCGTTCAATCATGGAGACCAATTGATTGCTTATACACCATGAGGTGGACCACTATGAGGGATTCGAAACAATAACATCAACTAATCAAGTAGATTTGTTTTTTTGTTGGAGTAATCAATTAGATTTTTTTGACAAGAACTTTGTCATAATATTAGAATAGAATAGAAGGTTGTTAACCTCCACAAGGCCAAAGCATCCTATGGGACAATAACTTTATAAAGAATTTTGAATGTCAACCACAAAATTTGACTCAATTATTTTTCTTTCTACAACATTGATCTTTTTCTTCTAATTTTGATGATAAGCTCTCCTACTTTGATATGTGTCATAGGGTCCAGGACAATGGTGCAAATGATAACTTCCTTAAAATAGTTGGTGGTTTCAAGTGAGTTATAACACAAAGTGGCACTGTAGAATAGGGCACCAATAACAAGATTGCTCTATGAAGGAATACACAAACACACTATGAGCAAGGGCTTGACAACGTCACAAATGCAACAACCTTAATAGAGGGGTTTAGTTATAGAGACTAGGGCATTAATGGGTAATTGAGTACAAAGGCTATAATTTCAAAAGATGCCTATAGGCTAGGTGCTAAAGCATTTAATGCCAAAGGTCAACTTTTAGGCTTAGCTATAATATAAATATAGATGAGACACTAAGACAAAATACATAAAACATAATTAAAAAAATGATAAAATATATACATAGAGAAGTGAACACAACAAGATATCCATGAAAGTAGAAACTCTTATATTATAAAAGAATGTTACAATGAATCTCAACAAAGGAGATGGAAAGAGTTGCCCTAAAAACATAAGTCAAAATCTTGAGAAAAAATGTGAGAGAAGATGCAAGTTGAATCTTTATGTAGAGATGTGACAACACACTAAAAGCTATCCAATTATTATTATTTGTCTCACTTCTATAAGTCAAGGCTTAGGGTTCCTAAGCAAGAATGAGTCCTTTAGAAGCTCCTGATGCATTCATTGCTACCAGTTCTGAATGGTACCAAATCCTATTCCATTCCCCTTTGGTAGTACTCTTCGACATATTTGATTCCTAAATACACACTATTGTTGGCTTTTGTTGCTCTATTATGTATTTTAGGTGGTTTTTGTCCAGGGTACTATCCAATCCCCTTCCATTCCAAGATATGTATTTAATTTTTAACTTGTCTTTTTTGCCTTAGGGAAGTCCTCTAAGGTACTTGAGTTTTATCCTTTTTTGTTTGTTCAGTTCTGATTTCTTGATTTGTTTTTCTTCCTTTTGTTTTTGACTTTGTGGTTGGAGTGCTACTTCCTTTTGCCTCTTCATCAAACGTTTTTCTTGTGTGTTATCCCTTTTTCCAGCCATATTACCTCCTAGGATTGTGATTTCCACTTCTTGTGTTTCCACTATTTTCTCTTTTGTATTTCATTCATCTATTTTTTCATTCTTGATTGGTGTTTTTTCTATTACTTTGTCAGACTCTAATTCTAGGGTTTCTACCTCTTTAAATCGAGTCTTATGTTCCTCTTCTAAGGGTGCTTCCTCTTCCTCTAGACAGAACCACAATCTTATTTCCTTTTTGATTATATAGGCCTTAAGTGTTTCTCTTGCAACTCCTTGAACACCTTATGTGCTTTTGTCTCACTAGTTGAAAATCTTTATCATCATCCTTTTTTTGTTGCACTTTGGTGGGACAATTTTTAGAAAAGTGTGTGCTTGTGATAGGAAATACACCAAGATTTGTTGTAATACCACTATGTGGTGATATGCAGTGATGATGTAATATAGGTGGAGGAGATTCAGGTTTGAAGTTTACAAAATGACATATGGATAATACTCAAGCTTTATTGTAATGTCACTATGTGGATGATGTAATATAGGTGGGACCGTTTTAATTTCATATAGTCAATTGAAAAAAAAAAGTAATATAGATGAGACCGTTTCAATCCCATATAACCAAATATAAATAAATAAATAATACTTTTTTTTTTTTTTGGTTATTGTGAGAAACCTCTATTACCAACGCAAAGGGCCGAGCAGTCTCCTCCCAACCATAACCCCTCGTAAAACCGAAATCTATACTTAAATTTTTTATTAGAACCAACAATTAATTCAATAAAAATAAAAAAAGGTTATAATATTAAAAAGGGAGCTGAAAAGATCATAGCTCGGGGTAAGACTGATCAAAACCGGAACTAACCCCTAAAAAGACGAATACACAATATAACTAAGTATAGAAACATAGAAAAATAAACTAGACCAAAAAAACCTAACATTAAAATGACAGAGATATTAAAATTTTTAAAAATAATAAGATCATAATTATAAATAAATAAAAATCTAAATAATTACCTAGGTGTTGTAGGTGAATCGGAGAGGAGAGGGCAATCCTCCAAGGGAGGTCCCAGGTTCAAATCTCCACCCTACCAAAAAGCTGAATTGGGTATCCAAAATCCAATTGATAATGGTGCGGGCAGGGTCGGGTACGACCCCCGGGTGACTTTGACGGTATAGTTCTAGTCTCTCAGACCAAGACGGCTCCCCAAGGGGTTTTCGCTTTAAAAAAAAACTAAATAATTATTTTAATAAGTATCCTATATTTTTATATTTTCTATATGCACTTTTTCTTTTTCCCGTAAATTTCCTTACCAAAGAAATCTATCTCAAAAGAAGGAAAAGAATGGTATTTTAATACTCGCATTCTTTTTTCAAAGAAGGAAAGGAATGGTATTTAATACTCGCATTTTTTTTTTTTTTTTAAAGTAAGTTTCGAGCGTAGTGACAACACTAGACAGTACCGTTTGGGCGATTTAGACACGCTAACATCAGTCAAAAAAATAAAGCGTTGACAAAAAGTATCATAATTTTGATTCGCACAACACATAATTCCAATTTTCAATTCCTGTTCGGAGAAATACAATCACACACGTAATCCTTGTGAATTTTCCTTAAATTAGTCTATTGCCCACAAGACAGTTGTGTAAGGCCATGCTTTCAATAATTTTATTTTTATACAATCACACACGTAATCCTTGTGAATTTTCGTTAAATTAGTCTATTGCCCACAAGACAATTGTGTAAGGCCATGCTTTCAATAATTTTATTTTTATAAAGAAGTTAACGAGCTTAATTTGATTCGATTGAAATTTGAGATTTAAAAAAACATAAGACCAGTCGGCAAAGTTCAAGCTTGAGATTTAAAAAAAATACAAGAGACGATAAGATATAAACTACGAGATATGTCGTATATACCCCAAAATGCATCCATGTATCCAGCTTAGCTGTGAGATTCCCTCCAGCAAACTATTTTATGTGGAAGAATCTCGTCCAGACATTCTTTTATTATTCTGGCAGAAACTTTGGCCTTATTTCCATTCAACCTTTGCCTACGTTCATGCATACAATCACAATAATGAAATTTATTTTACTAAGTTATCTCTCATGGCAGAAAATTCAAACCCACTTTATCAGTCCTCAGTCGTAGAAATTTCCCTACAAAAACCAGATAGCTTTAGGAATTTATTCGAGTTCTGGCTTGTCCACAATCTTTTTCAAAAGGCCTTCAATGTAGTACCTCATATATACAGTAACTTGTGAAATTTAGATTACTAAAGAAAATAGGAATTTAACGTATAATTAGCTAATTTTGGTAGTGGAGAGGGAAAACCCTCTGGGATGTGGCCGGCTGTTCCCATGGGGGAAAATTATTTTCCACGGACTGTAATAGAAAATGAGAGCTGGATTCTGATGATGCCGGAATTACTTCCGGAGTTTCGAACACATGACCCGTGCTGGACTGAGGATCGAACCATGTTACACCATATTGCGCACTCTCGAAGCAGTCTGTGATATTATCGCTGTATTCCCATAAGCCTTCAAAACTGCCGGGGAGCAACAACGTGGTATCCACTTGAGAAAATTGGGCATCAGGGTTAGCCTCCATTTTGCATGGGATTTCCGTGAGGAAAAGGTTATTCTGCTTGAATTCTTCGCTCGGAGGCGCATTGTTTGAGATCGTCTCAGAGATTTCGGCTTCCTGTTTGATTGGTTTTAAATTCTCCTGTGGGAGAAATTGATTCCGTTTGTGTTGTTCTGAAGGCAGCCTTTTGTCTGTGGCGTTCGCCGGTCCTGTTCCGTTGTTTAGCTGAGGCTCGGAAGGCTCTGGCTCCGGAAGAGGGAGATGCGTCGCAGGGTCGATTCCCATGCGCCGCAGCTTCTTTTTTATGTGCGTGTTCCAATAGTTCTTTATCTCGTTGTCCGTACGCCCCGGCAAATTCGAAGCGATCTTCGACCACCTGCATATATTTTCCATATTATTTCCCATATCCGAATTCTAAACATATATGCTCTTCGTAATTTGTTTAACCCCTTACCTGTTACCGAGGCAAGCATGAAGATCGATGATGAGGCTCTCCTCGGCGTCGGATAGGACTCCCCGTTTCAGATCGGGGCGGAGATAGTTCGTCCATCTCAGCCTGCAGCTCTTCCCACATCTCAGCAACCCTGCATGAAACGAACACATGAATCCTTCCATGGCAACACAATTTTGAGAGGATTTCTTCTTTCCTATGGATTTTTAAACCCTTCCCTTCTCAAAGGATAAATTTCTCTATAATACACAGGCTGAAATTTGAATCACACAGCAAGTTGATGCAGGGTACGTGAGACGGTGAGACGACTTGTGTAGAAGATGTAAGACCAGGAAGTAGTTGCAAATGATAAATATAAGACTTTGATAACGTCATTTTAAGACTTAAAACTTGTAACACTCAAGATTTTCTATTCAGCCATTCGCGTCATACAAAACCTTAAAACCTGAAAACAAATTACGACAGAAATAATACCGGCAAGTTTGGGAACGACGCGCCAGCAGCAATGGCCATTGCTAGCGAGGAAATTTACAAGTTTCTTGTCTTCCTCGGCGGTCCAGGGCCCTTTCTTCAATCCAACCTTGTCACAGCACGGCCTTCTTCCCATGCCTTTTTCTTTTTCTTCTCCTTCTTCTTCTTCTTCTCCTCCTACTTTCCCGTTTCTAAACCGATCAAATCAAACAGAAGCAGAAGAAATCAGGAAACGAAATTTACGCTTTCTGCGCGATCAATGACTGCAAGTCAGAAATAATATAAGAAATAAATAATGGCGGGAGGTGATTCATGTTGATGCCACGGCATGACATGAGAGGAAATACGCACATTGAACACGCTCAAACCGCAGAGGCAGCTCTATTTCTCCGTCTCTTTGTCCGTCAAAAGAAAACGCCTATGTCTCTTCCCGAGCGTTGTCAATCCCTGCAGGCTGCTATGTATGTATGTCATAATTCCGCCAAGAGATAAAGGCCGGTGCAGCCATTTGGCGCACGGAAATTGGAGTGTAAGTTTCGTATAAAAAATATGAATGCGAGGGATTGCGATTGTCATAATGCGTACCTGTGGCCGTCGCCTCTTGCATGCAGTCTAGCGGTGGCGGCTGGCACTGTCACCCTGTCTTCCTTGCTCTTACGCTCTCATGCTCTTTGTCTGCGTTCGCCACTCCCGAAGATCGAAATTGCCGAGTAATTTCACGTTTGGTTGAAAAAATATAAGAAAAATCTGGATAGACACTGTTCACATTCACGCACGAGGTTGCAGAGTCAATGGTATTCTGCCCTATCTTGACATGGTGCCATAAAATACAATGATATCGCAGGCAACATGGAGCAGATGACGAAGACCAAGATCGGGGAGAGACGAAGATGCTTCGTCTAACTTTCTGCCGCCTTTTCTAAGTCATCGCTTCCCCTTCCTCGCACTGACGGCGTAGTCGCAAGGAGTCTGACGGAAACGGAATGCGACGGAAATGTGACTTGAAAGGATGGTAAACGACGAGCGGGGCAAGTGGCGGACAATTTCTTCCTTCTTCACGATGGTCGCGACGCGCCTTCGCGCCGAAAATTCCGCACGCTCGCCGTCAATTGATGGATAAATCATCTCCATCACGAAAATGTCGTGGCCTTTTCCTCCGTTTTAATTTCCGACGGAGTGTTTTCGTGCCCGTGACTGGAAAAAACACTTTCGTCTCTAGACGCCCCATCCCGAAATACTCGTTCGTATACGAAAGTCTCGCACCGGTAATTTCGCCTTCCTGTTAAATCACAGAAATATTTCAGATCCGGCTTCTCATCTACGGCCACATTGTTGTCCGAAAATTCGGAGAAAATGACAACCGTTTACTAGACAAATCTAAATCTACCCGTCTTCTCAATGTCTTTTTTACATTGGAATGGATTCCATTATATTATCTTCGTTAAAATCTAGAAAAGTATTACTATAACCTTCTTTAACCATATTTTACTTCAAACGTAAAGAGCACCGCTATCTTGAATGGGTAACATTCACCCTCAGTCCAATCCTTTTCACTGTTTTCCGTCATGAGTCAAAATGAAGAATAAGGTGACATGAAACATCTAATAGTTAACAGAAATTTTTTTAACAGGGCAGTTAATAAAAATTATTAAGATGAACTGTCGTGGTCAGCCCAGCCCAATATGCGTGCTTGGCGATTGGGTTTCGAACCTGTTCCGAAAGTTCGGAACAACACAATAGTTATACAAAAAAAACAAATTTATAATTAAAATTTTAATTTAAATTAAAACGGAGTCACAAATTGAAGTAGAGATACGTTTAAATTACAGTTAAATTATTTAACCTAGCATTTAGAAAAAATTTCATTAGTTGCTCAAGAATCTTACGAGACAAAATTATTTTATTAATAATATTGTGGTAATTGTCTTGTAGCTGTTCCTTTATAGTTGTTGCTTGGAAGTATCTATAGAGTATGTCCATAGAGTTTGGACTAGAAAATAATATGTTTTTTGTGCAAACGATTCCTTGCTATTCTATAGAATATCCGGTCTCAATAATTATACTTTTTTAATAAATAAGGACAATATTTTAATACCTTAAATGAAAATCATGTGTTGTCGATTATATTTTAAGCTTAGTACATGTGCGAGTTTACTTGTCATTAGGCCCTAAGTGCTTTTCAAGATCTGTGCCATAAAATTGTCCTCATGTAGTGTGCGTGCGACACAATGCATGTCCTTTTAGCAAAGTAAATTTAATATAGTAATAAGTTCGAAGTTAATGACGTTAGCATGACCCTCCTTGCTTAAGCTTACAGTTGATTTTGTCTTATGCTTACAACAAGGGAGTAAATATATTTTGTTACAATATATAATAATGAATTTCCCCTGCTCCAATGTTAAACTATTTTTTTTTTTAGAAAACCTTCTCATGGTTAGAGATAAAGTCAACTGAATCTCGACCATTCAAAAATATTAGGAAGTAGATTTTTTATCGATAAACACTTAATCGCTATTAATCAATCTATTTCTTTAAAGGGCATCGACTATCAAACCCAGCAGATCTTCGAGGAAGCAAACACTCAATCACTATCAACCAACCTATTCCTTTAAAGGGTGGTCGTCAAAAACATACCACCTTTATATATTAAATTATTATGTTCCTATCAATATCTCAATAATACATTGTTGAATTCTTATTTTCTTTTATCAAATATCCTAATAATATATCGTTGAACTATCACTTAAGATACTACATAGAAAGTCATTCTATTATGTATAAAAAAAAAATGGTTCTAATTGAAGACAAACAAGGAAAAAATGTTAAACAATTATACCACGTTAACATAATATAACGTTAACTTCCCAAAAGAGTGCATCAAATGTACACAGTAAATTATATAAAGAGAAATTGTTTCTACAATTAATAATAATATTAAAAAATACAAACACAAATTAATATAATATTTTAAATTATATAAACACTTCGTATTTTTTTTTAAATTGCTATAGAGTTTAGATGGCTTGGAAGTGGATGGAGTCCTTCTTTCAACCCTTTTTGTACATTTTGTTTACTTGGCAACATACTTTATTGGGAGATCCGCCATAGTTTTCTCTTTCTTTGCTAGAATTCTAGAACATTTTAAGAATTAGCATCTTATTTCATACATGGAAATCACGGAATGAGATAGTCTTTGCAGATAAAACTCCATCTATTGTTTTTTCTCTCTCAGATAAACTTATGGTATTTCATGATGTCTGGTTACAGATTCAGGTGCAAGCTAATAAAGTTGCAATGGAGCTTAATCATCTGCAGGAGTTGATTGATCATTGGAGTAACGCCTCATGTGCTGTGAGTAGAGTCCCCCCACAGCATGAGCAGCATACCCGCTCCAGATCCAGATCCAGACTGTGTAGGGACCACCCTCCTTCTAGGGCTCGCTTCCAGCCTTCTGGAGATCAAACGCAAGGTTTGTTGCATTCCCACCCTGCTCAACAGGTTTCTGCTTGGGATTCTCATCCTCAGCAAGACCAGTTGCAGAGTATGGCTAATTTGAGAGATCCTCAGGGTTGGGGAACTCCCCTTGACTCTTCTCGTCAGGTTGGTTCCCAGAGGGGAAGTGATGGTGATGCTAATACTGGTTGGAGCTGGGGCATTGCTGGTGATGATGATGGATGTAACACTCCTTTTGAGGCGCCTGTTCAACACGCAACTGATAATTCTGACAGTCATCTTGGGTCGGGCTGGAAAAGTTAATGACTGGTGGCTGTTGATGTGATATTTTGATTGCGGTCCTGACTTTTTTAAGTCAGTTTGATGGTTTTTATGTTTCCTGGTTGTTTCTTTCAGCCGGTTTGGCTTCTGCATGGGGTGTGATGTGGCAATCCATTTTTGTATGATTAAACGCTTTATTTAATATATGCTTCTTCATTCAAAAAATATGTGATTTAAAAAAAAAAAGTTAATTATCATATTGTACTTGTATTTAGAAGTGGTACAAGAAAAGAAGTGTAAATAGATTATATTTAAGAGTAGACTCGTGTTGAAACGATGACAACATGGAATTGGGAATGAGTAAAAATAATTTTTAGAATTTTTAATTTTATGAATAAATTAGAGAAGGATTTGTTTTTTATAAATTATAAATAAAAAATTTAATAAAAAAATTTATGTGAATTAAAATAATATATAAAAGAAAGTTAAATTGGATGGTAAACTCAATCTTCATGAGCTTGATTCGAGGGGAGGATATGGAGAGTTCATTTAAGATGCTTATGGTGTTAAAGAAAGTATTAAAGAAAACTTGGAGAAAACTTTTACAAGTTCTTAAATTAATTAAGAGATCTGTTGGAATATGTGGTTAAGCTTGGTTACAATTGACTTCTGTGTTGTTGGAATATGTGGTTAAGCTTCTTTTAGAGTTATAATTGACTTTTGTGTTGTATATAAGTTTTTTGGTTCCTTGTAAACTTTGAAAAGGTATTTTTATAATCTTTATGGTTTTAGTTTTTAGGTTGGTTACATAACCTTGATCTAAAGGTATCTTGCATTTGGGTATAAATACCCTATTACACCAACCATTTTGTTTTTTTTCAATGAATTCATATAAGTCTTTATCAGGGGTATCGGTCCCCTTATACTGAGTGGGGTTTGAACCATGGATCTCTCAAAGAGAGGCCAAAGCCCTTACCACTGTAGTAAGCTTGTAACCATCACCAATCATTTTGTTATTGGTTGGAGTATAATTCTATTATTTTATGGTTAGATTATTTTGTGTCTAGTGACACCTCCCTATAATGTGTGTAATTGCTTTGCATGTTTTCTTTTTCATTAAAATTAGGTAATGTCTTGATTCCATTCATTTATCGAAATTGTTGTGAAATATAACATGGTATTAGAGGAGTGTGAATCTCTATTAGTTGATTGCTTGTTGTCGATAAATCGATTTCTACAATATCTCACAAAGGTAATTATGTATGGAGCAACCAATATTTGTTTTTTTAAAGTTGACGATGGGACTAGAAGAAGGGTTTCTCAATACGAACAACCTTAGGTGGAATTAGATCGCAAGGATCTCATTCAAATCAATGAAAATATTCACCAATGTATTATTTATGTTCCTCTTATTGGCACTCAATTCTTTGTTATTTTTTTTTTATTTCTAAACAGATGAATTTCCTAGTTTTAGGCTTGAGTTTTTTAGGCTCTTTTTTTTTGTATTGATAAAAAAAGGGGTTGAAGGACCCTAACCCTTTACACAGAGCTCGAAAGATGTACAGGAAAAAAATAAGAGAAGATCATACAAATGCAAGATATCCCTATCTTAGTAAAACAAACAAACCTAGGCTAAAATTGTTGATGGAGAAGCTAAAATAATATTCCTCCCGCTATCCTTTTATTTGACGTGGCTTATGTAGTGCTCAATGTTTTATATAATTGACAAAGAAACTGCTGACAACAATGTGATTAAGTGTGCTCAAATCCTTCAGCGCATGATCCCAATAAGTATTCTGCTTTGCTCTGCCTTCAGTATCTTCTAGCTTCATTATCAATTCTTAAAATCTCTTCAAACCCCATGGGGCCGTATGACCAAACTTTGAAACTCTCAAATTTAACTGCCATATTCACCATTTTATCAGTAGCTTTGCTTCCCTATCTATAAATACATTTAACTTGAATTTCTTCTAGGTTTCCAAAAATAGTCCTTACATCTATAATTATTTGGAAAATACTAGAATTATTTACCCCTTTTTGAAGAAAAATTATAATATTCTAGGAATCCCCCTCAAGAACAATTCTCCTAAAACTCAAATTCACTGCAGTTCGGAGGCCTGTAAGCATTGCCCTTGATTCAACTTGGTTATTTGTGGTAACTTCTAGATCCTCAGCATATGCAACCACTACCTGGTCTCTATCATTCTTAATGAGGCCCCCATCACTAACATGATTCGAGTTACCTTTTGCAACCCCATCGAAGTTAATTTGATCAATTTTTCTCTAAAAGCAAAAAAAACAAGTTTAAAATTAAACACTAGTTATGTTTGACAAACTAGTTGTGTATGGAAAACAAAAGTAGATACGAAAGAACTGTCAACATTTTTTGATTCTTTGTAAATCTAGGGGTTCCCAATCTAACACTCTTTCCCAATTTACCTTTAGGTACTATTTTTTTGGGTTTTGAAAATTTGATCAATTTTACTCTAAAAGCAAAAAAATTAAGTTTGAAATTAAACACAACTAGTTATGTTTGATAAACTAGTTGTGTAGGGACAACCAAAGTAGATACAAAATAATTGTCAGCATTTTTAGATTCTTTGAAAATTTAGGGGTTTTCAATCTAACACTCTTTCCCAATTTACTTTAGGTACTATTTTTTGGGCTTTGAAAATTTGATCAATTTTACTCTAAAAGCAAAAAAAATAAGTTTGAAATTTGGAATATTCCAAGGAATATTTTGTGTGGAGAGCGATATGAAAAAAGTATACAACCACATGTTGATATCATGCGTGCAAATAAAAAAGGGAAATTTTGCAAGTGGTAGTAGTTCAAATAAGGCCAATGCCCCTTGATGCCTTAAAGGTGCCTCTACCTTGTTGGTTAGTGAGGGTTTTTGCGAAGGCACTTGGCCTTAGAGGAGGTCACAAGTTCAAACCTTTGCCACTACCAAACCTTTTGATGACTATGATGTTCGTAAATTTAAATATAATATGGCAAAGACTGATGACATGTCACTATATTATGATGTGGTACTTGATGACATCACCCCTTTTCAAGTAAAACATGTTGATGTGGCACCTAATATATAACAAAAAACTTCTATAAATATAGTAATAGAAGTAACAATTTAAAATGTATAAAAGTAAACATCCAATAGAAACAATAATTTAGATTCAATGTCAAAAAATAATAATGTAACATAATATTCTAGATTCAAAATCAATACAAATCCTAGCCACTTAGAGAAGCAATGTATCCTAGCCACATGGAGAGGGCAACGTCTCATATGCATACTAGAGATGACTAAGATTCATTTATGAAAGATGATTCTAACTACAACATAACTCTTCCTATTTATAAACTAAATCAATATTAATCCTAATCCTAGAACATAGTCTATCATTGATGGAGGTTTTTTATCATACAATACCTTAAATATGGATATCTTGAAGGAAGAATTGTAAGAAATATTGTACCACCATTCAGCTAAAGAAATCCAATGAACCCAATGATACTACTTGTCTTGGGCAAAATAGTGAAGGTAAGTACTTAAACTTTTATTTACAATATTTGTTTGGCCATCCGAATGAGGGTGATAAGAAGAGAATATATTCAACTGAGTCCCATTAAGACAAAGAAATTCTCTCCAAAAATTATTGGTGATGATAGGGTCATGGTCGTTGATGATAGACTTGGGCATACCATGCAATTAAAAAATATAATTGAGGAATTCCTTAACAACCTTGTTGTTGAGAAGGGATATAGTGCATAAAAATGGAAGTGCTTGAAAAGGTAATCTACTACCATAAAGATCACTATTTTTCCCTTAGATTTAGGAAGGTCCTTAATAAAATCCATGAAAATGTGCTCCAAGCGAAGGTTAGGACTTTTTACAAAAGAATTGTTAGCATTTTTAGATTCTTTTCAAATTTAGGGGTTCCCAATCTAACACTCTTTCCCAATATGCCTTTAGGTACTATATTTTGGGCTTTGAAAATTTGACCAATTTTACTCTAAAAACAAAAAAAATAAGTTTAAAATTTGGAATATTTGAAGGAAACTTTTGTGTGGAGAGCGACATAAAAAAGTGTGTGATCGTGTGTTGGTATCATGCGTGCAAATCAAAAGGGGGCATTTTTCAAGTGGTAGTAGTTTAAATAGGGCCAATGCCCCTTGATGCCTTAAAGATACCTCTACCTTGTTGGTTAGTTAAGGTTTCGCTAAGGCACTTGGCCTTAGAGGAGGTCCCAAGTTCAAACCTTTCCCACTACCAAATATTTTGATGACTATGATATACGTAAACTTAAAGATGACCTGGAAAAGACTGATGATATATCACTATATGATGATGTGGCACTTGACGACATCACTCCTTTTCAAGTTAAACCCGTTGATGTGGCACCTAATGTGTAATAAAAAAATTCTATAAATATAGTAATAGAAGTAACGATTTAAAATATGTAAACGTAAACATCCAATGGAAATTATAATTTAGATTCAATGTAAAAAAATAGTAATGTAACATAATATTCCAGATTCAAAATCAATACAAATCCTAGACACTTAGATAGGGCAATGTCTCCTAGCCACATAGAGAGGAAAACATCTCATATGCATAATAGATATGACTAAGATTCAAATATGAAAGATGATTCTAACTACAATCTAACTATTCCTATTTATAAACTAAATCAATATTAATCATAACCCTAGAACATAGTCTATCATTGATGGAGGTTTTTTACCATACAATGCCTTAAATGTGGACATCTTGAAGGAAGAATGGTAAGAAGTATTGTACCACCATTCAACTAAAGAAATCCAATGAACCCAATGATACTAGTTGTCTTGGGCAAAATAGTGAAGGTAAGTACCTAAGAATTTATTTACAATCTTTGTTTGGCCATCCGAATGAGGGTGATAAGAAGAGAATATATTCAACTGAGTGCCATTAAGATAGAGCAATTCTCTCCAAAAATTATTAGTGAAGATAGGGTCATGGTCATTGATGATAGACTTGGGCATGCCATGCAATTAAAAAATATAATTTAGGAATTCCTTGGCAACCTTGTTGCTGAGAAGAGATATAGTGCATAAAAATGAGAGTACTTGAAAAGGTAATCTACTACCATAAAGATCGCTATTTTATCCTTATATTTAGGAATGTCCTTAATAAAATTCATGGAAATGTGCTCCAAGTGATGGTTAGAAATAGGTGAGGGTTACAAAAAATTAGGAGACTTAATTTTTTTTCTTATTTTTATGACATACCTCACATTTGGCCATAAAGATCTTGACATATATTTTAATCCTTTCTAAGAAAAGGATTTCTTCACCCATTGGTATGTTTTTAAAAATCTAGAATGCCCAATCAAAGCAAATGCATGTAATTATTGGAGGACATTACAAATATAGAATATCAAGGATGGAGGAAGATAAATGTAACTCATAGATAACCCCATCAATATATGAGAAAAAAAAAGAAAAAAAAGAGCTAGACTCCACTTCTTAAATGATACCAGAATCCTAAGGGCCAAGAAAGTAGTCCTCTAGAAGTTAGAAAAGCCATTGTTGAAGAGGACTAGAGATGGATTGACAACAATAATGTTCTTATATTTTTTAATCAAAGCATCAAACACCATGTTCTAATTTTTCTTCTACTCAATGACAACATCATAACCCAAGATATTTTTCAACCATTTATTCTATTCAGGGCATGAGAGACATTATTCTAAGAAATATCGAAGGTTGCCATGGTCATTTTTTTTTATGAAGCATCTTCCCAACAAATAAATCCACTATTTATCTATGACATGTAGTGAAGAACACAAGCTTATACTGAGAGGGGGGGTGAACATTATAAAACCCCTTTTTACTTTTTCTTTCAATTCAATATTATGTAGTGTATAGATAAAAGTATCAATAGCAATTTTCAAGGCAATGCACAAAACACCATACACAATAAAGACACCATAATTTACGTGGTTCACCCAATGTGGGCTACTCCACGGAGAAAATATTTTACTAAAATTTTCTCAATCTCTTTGGGAATCCTTCCCAATTACAATGTTTATAGACCTTTGTCCAAAGGAGATGCTAATACCCTAATATCAAGTTCATGCATATCTTCTACAGGAGAACTCTTTCCCCTTCTGCTCTGGCTAGTGATCTTCTAGAAGACTCTATCTCTTTGCTGCACCGACTGGTGGATCTCTCTCCACTTGAAGACTCCTCACTAAGATCTGTCTTCAATTGTCCTGGTTGTTGGATCTCTATCCATTGAGACTCTGTCCTCTATGCTCTATCACCTCCAAATATCTGTCTCAATAGGTTCACTTGGAACCTTCTAAAATATTCTCAACAAGCTCACTCAAAACTTGTCCAAATCTGCTCAACAAGCTCACTCAAAACTTGTCCAAATTTGCTCAACAGGTCCACACAAAACCTGCTCAAATTTGCTCAACAAGTCCACACAGAACCTATCCAAATATGCTCAATAAGTCCCACAGAACCTGTCCAAATTTGCTTAACAAGTCCACACAGAACCTGTTCAAATCTGCTCAATAGGTCCACATAGAACCTGCTCAAATCTGCTCAATAAGTCCTCTCTAGGACTTGCTCAAATCTGCTCAATAAGTCCTCTCTAGAACTTGTCCAAATCATCTCAATAAGTCCTCTCTAGGACTTGCTTAAATCTGCTCAATAAGTCCTCTCTAGGACTTTCTCAAATCTGCTCAATAAGTCCTCTCTAGGACTTGCTCAAATCTACTTAACAAGCTTACACAGAACTTGTCCAATCTCATAGAATCATAAAGATAATTGTTAGAGACTCAATATGTTCTATACTTAATGCTCAATCAATATCTCAACTCAATCTCATAGAAGCATAAAGAGAATTGTTAGAGACTCAATATGTTCTATACTCAAATCCCAATCTCAACTCAAATCAATCTCATAGAAGCATAAAGAGAATTTTTAGAGACTCTATATGTTCTATACTCAAATCAATTTCATATAAGCATAAAGAGAATTGTTAGAGACTCTATATGTTCTATTCTCAAATCTCAATCTCAACTCAAATCAAGAATATAGAATAGTTTGTTTTATGGAACTTGAACAACCACATGCATCCACTTGACTAGGCTCAATAAACTCAACTCAACCAATCACCTCAATGAACAACCCTTTCTCACAAACCCTAGTCCAAGCATGTATCAATCAACTCAAAATATTTCCAACAATGCTCAACTACAAATCTCACATAACAATGATACTCATGTTCTCTTCTAACTCAAGTTCAAGTTCTTTGTACAACCAATGGGCTCCAACAACAATACTTATAAAACAAGGTTTAATCACAACTCTCAATCCAAAATTCCTTGAAGCATTAAACCAATCACTTTCGAAAAGGAAACCACAATCAATCCTTTTCACTCCAAAGATATTTTCAGAAATCAACCACCATAATAAATCAATAGGAGAATGTGCCCATACCTTTAATGAAGATGAAGAAGCCTCTTTAGAAATCTGCCACAATCACAATATTCTTTTGCCAATCTTCACAAGGGTTAGAAGATCAAAAAATAATCAATATTACTCCACTTCACAATTATATTCACCAAGGCTTTTAATTAGAAAACCTTCTTAAGAATTAATGCACAACTTCCTTATCACTCCTAAAACCACTTGTACCATAAAATAAAATAAATCAAAACATTGCATAACCTTGTCACTCCACAAACCACTTATACCATAAAATAAATCAAATATTTTATATCCTTCCTTTCAACACTTTTGCACTCAAAAATAATCACAAAGCTTTCTTAGGCAATATCTCACATTAATTAAACATCAAACCTTATTAAAATATTAAAGCTTGCTCAACCTTATATCTCCCAAAAAAATATAATCAAACCATAGCAAGCAAATATTTTAATTAAAATGTTGACCCCCGCAAATATCGAATTCGAGTGCATACCTCAAAGGAGCCCTCGAAGGGCTTTGGCATTTTGAACCTCTACCCACCGTGCTGCCAAGTGGTAGCTAAGCCGCGTGAGCTAAGACTGCCCACGTGAGTGCCTTGGGCACTCTCTTCCTTAAACCGTGTGTGCTTTCCTCACAAGGCATCAAAAATTTGACCGTCCATGACTTGACTGCCCACGTCACACTCCACGAAATTCACTGTGTAATATTCGGATGCAGAAATACTTTGGGTTTTCAAAAATCATGCGACACAACTTAGTTTTTAAATGGAAAACCTTTGTATTATTTATATAAGTCATCCTTCAATGCGAATACGTCGGCCCTTTTAACATTGCCCTCATGATGTCGGCGACGCCAATAAGAAAGGAGGGAAAAACCTTTTATTTAATTTTAAAATTAAAATTAAAATTTTAAATAAATTAAAATTTAAACTAAACCTTTAAAATTAAATTTCTCCATCACCGGGGCACCTTTTTCGATGAAACAAAAATCCAACTTGGGTTTTAAGAAAAACCCATTTCAAATCTACCATCCATTGGTTTTAAATAAAACCTTTCCTTGTCTTCCTTGGTTTTCATAAAAACCTTTTGCTAAGCTTCCCTTGAAGCTCCTTTTGGAACCAAATGTCGTGCATCCCTTCTAGAACCTTTGATCAAAACCTTGGCTTCTCATGAAGCTCTTTGTGGAGAAAAATCATAGTGCTTACTTACATAGGTCCTTTTAACATCAATGACAACTTTTAGCCTAGGGACTCAAAATGTCCAACATGTAGAACAACTAATATTTCCTTCTTATAAATGGACTGACCTAGATTCTTACTCGAGAGCTACTTACTTTCAAAGACCAAGGGATGCTAATCCTACACCAAAACAACTTCAATACTAGTTCTTGAAGTATCATACTCAATGACAAAGACTTTGCTAAAATTAGGAGTGGCCAAAATAAGGGTGGTACACATAGCCTCTTTTAGGGCATAGAAGGCTTCAAAAGTTAATTTGGACCAAATAAATGTGTTCTTAGTGATAGCAGTGAGAGGAGCAATAATTTTTTCATAGTTGCAAACAATTTTTCTATTATACCCTATGAGACCTAAAAATTCATGGAGTTGCTTAAGGGAGTTGGGTGAGGGCCAATCTTGCATGGATTTGATCTTGTTATAATACACCCTGACTCCTTATTGATATACTATATGTCTCAAGCATTTTGCTTCAAAGACCCTAAAGGAAAAATTTGACCTTTTGATGGAGTTTTTCCTTCTATAAGAGATGAAGAACTTGGTCCACATGAACTAGATGATCTTCTTAGGGCTTGATATAAATTAATATATAATTATAAAATACTAGAAATTTTTTGAGAAGAAAAGGATGAAAGGCAAAATTCATGAGCCTTAAAAAGTGTAAGGAGCATTAGTAAGACCAAAAGGTATGAGTAGGAACTCATAATGACCTCGTGTGAAAAAATCAATCTTAGAGATTTTCTCTTCTCTAACTCTAATTTGATGGAACCTGGAGCACAAGTCCAATTATATAAAGTATTTAGTATCTGTAGACACCCAAAATTTGCACATTCCCTTTCCTCATCTTCACGGTCGATCAATTTGCAAAACCCTCAAAAATTGCATAAATTAGTTTTAAAACACTATTTATTTATTAAAATCACTATTCATAACCCTTAGCCCCCTTGGGCTAGTTAAGCCCCTCCCTACTCTTAACCATAGGTCCTCATGTGACCTCATTCACACCTCAGCTAAGCTTGAATTCTCCACCATGGTCAAAAAGCACTTTATGCTCAAAAAGTCAACAATTTTGGTCAAAACTTGCTTTATGGCTAATCCTATGGTTAATTAGGCTAATCATGCTTAATTCTAACCCTCCACCTCACCTAGTCTACTTTGACTAGCCTATCCTATCCTTGCCACCTCTCATCCGGATATTTCCTCCATTTCATACTCTGTTGGGCAATAAATGAGAATTGGAGACTTTTGCACCTAAAATACAATTTCAAATTAGAAGATAATTCTAGGTGGATTTCAATTAATGTCATTTGAAGACTTTCCTCTAGGTCATCATGAATTTTATATGGGTGAGGGATTATCTCATTCAATCTCATTTATGAGGCAAGATACCTCAAGGGACACCTCTTAGGAGGACACCTCACCACACACACCTCACAGGGGACACCTCATGGGACACCTCATCCCCTCCCCTAACCTTGGCCAAGTCTATAAGTAGAAGTCCATTTTCACCATTTTAGGATTCCAAGTTTAGCTTATAGAAAATCTGTTGAAATAACTCTAGGCTCACACCATCAATCACACATCCATCACATCCATGTAGCAATAGGGTTTTTGTTACATCCATGATACTCTTTGTGACTTAGACAAGTTATGGATAATGAAGGCAACTTTCAAAGGTGATCCAATGGAAGAGCAAAGGAGCAACAACATCAGGACAACTCAAAAAGCATATCCTATGAATTATGTTGAAGATAATAAAGTTAGCACCACCCTGTACGAACTTCCAGGTCCAAACAAGTTTGCACCCACCCATGCAAACCTTTGCTACAACAAAATAGAGTTCACCAGATAGGTAAGCATGGATTAGTTTATGATATTGCATAGTTTTGTATAGTTTTAGATATATTTTGAGCTTAATTTAGAGGTATTTTGTATTCATAAATATGGGGTTTGACTGAGGTAGCACCCCAAACATTCTAACTAGATTTTATAGGTCCAACAGGCATAAAGAACATATCAAACCAGCGGTGGCCCACAAGCAAGAAGTCCACCTGCACTGAGGAACATCCAAAAGATGGATCTTTGTTATGGATACGAAGCTGAAAATAAATTAATTAACAAAGGACTTAAATAAGCCCGTAATACAAACCATAATCTGAGGATTATGTGATAGAGGCTTACTCCAAAATACATGGGATAAGGAGAAGCCGATAAAACACCTGGACCCAAATCAAATAACATGTGACAAAGATGATGCATGTCGGCAAGGCAACACAAACCTAGGAAAAATTAAAATTAAACCTAAAGTCTAAGCCTCATCATTCATCCCAACAAAAGAAGCATTGGACTCCAATGCTTTTAACAAAGAGGGAAAATCCCGGGACATATGGTGAGCAGAGATCCAGCGAGCCTGATGTGGAAATTGGCCATGACGGGCCACAAGATATGAAGTAGAAGTACCCTGGCGAGTCTATCGAGTCTTCGTATCAAAGAGTGTATCGACGTCGAGTGGAAGTTGTGCATCAGGAACCACATCAATAGGATGACTGATAGCTGGAGAAGATTCCAAGGTAGAATCATAGTATGGCTTCAGGAGATCCACATTAACGACGTCATGAATGCCAAGATGAGCCGAAAGATCCAGGTGAAAGGTATTCTCAAAAATCTGTTGAACAATGGTGTAAGGCCCATAACGAAGAGGTTTGATTTTGCTATGAGCCTTGTCCGCAAATCATCGTTTATCCAGATGAAACCATACTTTGTCACCAACCTGAAAGTGATGAGGAGTGCGGTGTCTATCCATCTGTTGTTTCTACTTTTGTTGAGTCTTCTGAAGAATCTGAACCACTTTGGACTGAAGGCTCTGCAAATGTTGAACAAAAGAGTTGGCCTTGTCTTGCTCCTTCTGAATGTGCAAGGTAGCTGGAGAGGGCAAAGACAAAGGCAACTCGTATGGAGCCAATGGCTGAAATCCAAAACATACCTCAAATGGAGAGTGCCCTGTGGAACTATGAATGGCTCTATTGTAGGCGTGCTCGATGTGAGTGAGGCTCAAATCCCACTTGGCAGGAGTGGAATGATGGTAGATCCTCAAAATCTGAACAAGAGTACGATTAACTACCTCTGTCTACCCATCGGACTAAGGGTGATAAGCAGTAGAGAAGTTAAGGGATACTCCCAAGATCTTCCAAAGAGATCTCCAAAAGTGACCCACAAAGCGCGAGTCGCGATCAAAAACAATGCTAGTTGGAAGACCAAATGAGCGCCATACAATCTCAAAGAAGAGTTGGGCCAAATCCTGTGCAGAACTTGTCTTGCGACATGGAATGAATTTGGCCATCTTACTGAATCTATCCACAATCACAAAGACACAATCGTGTTGTCTAACTATCATCGGAAAAACCGCTCAATAGGTCCATGGAAATGCTCTCCCAAGGATGAGAAGGAATGGGTAAAGGCATGCTCAAACCCAATTTCCTGTTAGTGGATTTGGAATGGTTACATACAACACATTGTCACAAGAATTGAAGAACATCTCGCTGCATGTGAGGCCAGAAGAAGAATCGTTGAAGGTGATGAAGAGTTTTTTGCTTGCCAAAATGTCCTCCGTAGAGAGTAGAATGAGCCTCTTTCAAAAGAGACTCCCTGTGCTCACGAGGTACACAAAGTTTATCCATTTTGTACAACATGCCATCCTTGAGGTGAAAGTCTTGAAGAGCTCTCAAATTGGAAGAAGAAGGATGTGATAGTTGCTGAAAAACTTTGCCAAAATCAGGATCCAAAGGATACTATGTGGGCCAAGTTTGGAAGCCAATATGGGATGTGGTCACAATAGTCAAAGCAAGGGCTGATGGAGGATGACTCAAACAATCTACCACTGCATTATTCTATCCTTTCTTGTACTTGATTACCAAATGGAATTGTTGCAAGTATGATGCCCATTTCATGTGTCTAGCCTCTTCAATTTTTGTTTGAGATTGAAGAAACTTAAGTGGCATATGATCTGTGTGAACTATTGTTTCTTTTCCCAAAAGATAGTGCCTCCAATACTTGATGGCCTGAACCAAAGCATATAACTCTTTATCATATGTAGAATAATTTTTCTTGGCCTCAAAAAATGTTTCGAAATGATAGGCCACTGGATGGCCATTCTGCTTGAGCACGGCTCCAAGTGCAAACTGTGAAGCATCCGTCTCAATCTCAAATGGTTGAGCAAGATCTGGCAAAACAAGAATAGGTGCAGTACACAATTTGTGTTTCAATGTGTCAAAGGCCTTTTGTTGATCCTTTGTCCACTGAAACTAAATTTTGATCTTTGTCAAATGATGCAAAGGAGCGGCAATAGTGGAATATCCTGCTATGAACTTGCGATAGAAGTTGGCAAGTCCAAGAAAACTTCTTAACTCTATGATAGAAGTAGGAGTAGGCCAATGGAGAATGACTTCAATCTTAGCAGGATCCACTTGAACGCCTTTCTCACTGATTACAAAACCAAGATAGGCAATGGAAGTTTACCCAAAAGAACACTTAGGAAGATTGGCATACAATTGGTTCTTTTGAAGAGTTTGAAGAACAGATTCTAAGTGCTCTAAATGACTTCTCCATGTAGGAGAGAATACAAGGATGTCATCAAGATAGATGATTACAAATTTATCCAAACAATCTCTGAATACTTCATTCATTAGCCGCATGAATGTGGCAGGAGCATTCGTGAGACCAAAGGGCATGACAAGCCACTCAAAGAGCCCCATTTTGGTCTTGAATGTTGTTTTCCAAGTGTCCTCAGCCTGAATCCTAACCTGATGATAACCACTTTTGAGATCGATCTTGGAGAAAAATTTAGCTCCTTGAAGCTGATCCAAGAGATCGTCAATTCGTGGAAGTGGATATCTATTTTTTATTGTTATTTTGTTAAGTGCCCTGAAATCAATGCATAGCCTCCATGTACCATATTTCTTCAACACAAGCAAAATAGGTGAAGCACAAGGAGAAGTGCTAGGTTTTATGAAACCTTTAGCCAACAAATCATGAATTTGTCTTTTAATTTCTTCCATTTGCACTATTGATTGTCTATACATTGAAGTATTTGGAAGAGGGGCAGCAGGAACAATCTCAATGTTATGATTAATCTGTCTTTCAGGTGGAAGGCTTGAAGGTTCTTTGAAAACACTAGAATATGATTGAAGCAATGAATTAACTGAAGAATGCCTATTATGTGAATGCTTAGGTGCTTGATTCCCTTCATTAAGTGGTCTGAGGAAGATGAGTGCTAGTTCCTTTGCTTGATTAATGACTTTTCGTGCTTGTCTGCAACTTAACATCAGATTTTGTGGTGTTTGTTGTGTACTTCTGATTATGTAAGCCTTATTATCTTTGTGCAAAGTGAATGTGTTGTTATACCCATCATGTATAGACCTCCTATCATATTGATAGGGTCTACCAAGCAACAAGCCACAACAATCCATTGGAGTTACATCACACACCACTATGTCCACAAAAGTAGGACTGAAAGCAAAATTCACCGTGCAAGTGTGTGTGATGTCGGATGAAATCCCATTATCCTTCCACCCTAAAGGATACGGATGAGGATGGGGATTCATTGGCAGCTTCAGTTTGTCAACAATGGACCTCGCAATTAGATTTTTCTACGAGCCGCTATCGATTATACAATCAACCATGAAGGTGTCACTTAGGTGAACCGTGGTCACAAACAAGTTCTCACGATTACCTTGAGAAGTATTCATAAGGGTCACTTTGTTTAACCCTGCTAATTCCTTGTATGCTTTTCGTTCCCCTGTAGCCTCAATAGGACCCTCTTGGGATTCCTCATTGGAAGGCTTTACAACTAGGGACTTTTTCTTCAAATTTTGCAATTTAAAACATTGATGCTTTTGATGACCCTTCTTTTTACAATAGCTACATTCCACAGGAGTTTTAGAAGAAGCTTTTTGAGAAGAAGGAGAAGAGGAAGATGGAGAGGGGGTAGAAGAAGAGGAAGAAGACTTAGGTGCCTTGGATTGATAATGAGAAGCCTTCGGATTTCCTCCCAATGCTGAAGAGCGAGACCCTCACGATGACTCTCGCAATTCCTCCTCTGCAAGAATGGCTTGATTGAAAGCCATATCAATGCTCACAATGATTTTGTATTTCAATTTCCTGAAAAAGGGGTTCTTGCAACCCACTTTTGAATTTGGTCACAAGTTGGGTGGCGGAATCCTGCACTGAATTCAAAATTCTCAATTTGTTAAATTGCAACACATAATCATGAACACTCATATTAGAAGTTTGACGAAGATGAAGCCATCTTATCTCAAGGTCTTCGACATAGTTTGAAGGGTAAAAACTACTCTTCAAAACACGTTGCAATTCATCCCATGAGTCAATAGGATTTTGTGTTCGTTGGCGATCAGTGACGAGAATCTTAGCAATGCCAAACAATTTGAGCTTTGCAAAAGCAACTTGTTGATCCTTCACCAATTTTATGTAATCGAACCAACTACTCATGTCAAGAATCCAGCTGTTAAGCACTTCAGGATCCCGGGAGCCATTGTAAAGTGGAACATCACATTGTGGCTGAATATCTTGGGATGTGACTTTGTCAGCCAAAACACTCACAAGTTGTGTGAGTTGGGCCATTTTGTCGGCCAATTCGGCAGCCATTTGACCTCGAGTACGCGCTAGCAAGAAAAGGGGTGACAAAAGGATTACAAAATGTGCTTAATGCCTAAGCAATTCAATAATATGTGAATAAGAAAAAAGAACAATAGCACTTAATTGTTTCTCCTTTTTGTTATACAAAGAAATTAGGTTTTTCTTGTAGTTACAAAAAGTGCAATTTGCCTATATTAATTGCAAAAAGAGAGTGGCAATATTTAAAAAAATAGGCAAAAAAAAAAATACACTAGTCTAAGTCTCTTGGACTCAATTGTTGTCGCCTACGGATGGCAAGATGACCAAAGTTGAAATTTATTTGTAATGTGAAAAAAACAACAAGGGCATTCAAATATTAATGCCTTACCACAAAATATTTAGCGTGTGCAACATGTAGAATTCAACCAAGGTGTGTCGACAACAAGGTCAATCCGAACAACAAGTGGATATCAATCACGTGGGCAGCAAGATACTCACCAACTGAATAATCCACGTCCCATAGACAGCAAAAGCTACTTAATCCTCAAGCAACAACTTTTCACAAATAAAGGCCTCAGTGACCTTTGTCTCGCAAAGTGTGGGATTATTCTTGCATGCAAAACTTGTTCGGTGCATTCAATACTTACTACGCCACGTCCTTCCAAAGTGCGTTGTACACCATCATCGATTGTTGTACCACATCAGAGTAGTTTCTCCCTATGATGAAGAGCAAAACCAATTATGTGGCTGAGTTGTGCAAAATAACAACGTCGATGTCAGTAGGTATGATTAGGCAGAAGATGTCAGTGGAGTCTGATCACCTATCAAAGATAGGAATCTACACCATTGTGAATGTGCAGTTTTACAAACACTACACAAGAGGTTGTGCCATATACATATGATTTACAAATGTAGAGAAGTACTAAACTCTGCGAAGCGCTCGATGCTCATACTAACAGGTGCAACAGGGCGGTAGCAAACCAGACAATCTTTCATCTACAAAATTTATCAGGTCGCAGTCATTCTATCAGGTCAACAGTAGGGTAGCAAGTGTGTCAGAGAATACAAAGTTGGTAGTAAATGTTGAATCATGGCTAATGCTTTTGTTAGGAAGCATCGAGATCAAATTTTTGACGTAACTTGTGTGAACCCAAAAGGGATTTTCGTACACTAGCGACCAGGATGATGACCTCCTATCATCAGTGACTATTGACCAATCGAAATCTTGGTGCCGAAAGCCAAACTTGGCACAGGCACCATGGTTAGAATCCTAGGCCCTGCTACAACGACTCAGTAGAACGCATAACCTGAAACAGGTTTTTGAGTCCACAATTTTTTTATAGTAATTGATCACTAAGATCAATTTAACAAAATGCAGCAAATTTTTTCTTGGAGAGAGAGCCTCTACTAGCACAAAATGTCAAGCTTTGAGTCAGATGCGATCGAAGAGCGACAGGGAAGAACAACTTGCCAATACTATCATCTACAAACTTGACAAAAGTTGTTGACAAAAAAAAGACAACAAAGTGCAAAAATATACTACAAAATTTGCTGATTAAAGCAACAACTACGCATAAATTTTGCAATAGAATAAAAGAGCTTCAAACAGGACAATCAAATGAGGTCGAAAATGACCCAAAACCCCACTAATTTTCTAAGCTTTGATACCAAATTTGTTATGGATACGAAGCTTAAAATAAATTAATTAGAAAAGGACTTAAATAAGCCCGTAATACAAACCATAATCTAAGGATTATGTGATAGAGGCTTACTCCAAAGTTCATGGGATAAGGAGTTGCCGACAAAACACCTGGACCCAAATCAAAACCAACATGCAACAAAGATGATGCATGTTGATAAGGCAACACAAACCTAGGAAAAATAAAAATTAAACCTAAAGTTTAAGCCTCATCAATATTACTACCTTTGAGCACACTGATAAGGTCTTCCTTAGGGACGACCCACTTGTAGCCTTCAGGGAAAATTTGTAAAAAATATTCACCTTATAACCCCCTTTTTATGTCAATACATAAGTAATTATTCTACAGTTGTTTCAAATTGTAGTCTTTTGAATTGTTTCAGTGTCATGCAATTCATCCAATAAATCATCTATATCAAGAATTAGAAACTTATCTCTAATGGTGATCTTATTGAGAGGTAAAAAATTAGAACACATGCATCAAGATTTTTCCTTATGCCACACCATAATCATTAGAGAGGAATAAGGACTGATGTTTATATAAATAATTCCTTGCTCCAATATTTCTTGGACTAGCTTCTCAATCTCACACTTTTGGGGTTGTGGATAGTGGTAAGGATGAACTAGGATATTAAATTCCTATAACTAGGTGGATGGCATGATCATGTGTGCACTTAGGATGAAGACCAGTGGGCTCACTAAAGACATTTATATAATGATCCATAATATTTTGCAAGTCTAATGAAATATTTGTAAGAAGCAACTCTAAAGGCTAAATTTCCATGTAATTGACTTGGGCTAATAATTCATGGTTGTCCTTCAATATATTTTCCATGCTATGGTAATAACCACCTTGGAGGGAGAAGGTTGGATTCCTTGGATAAAAATGACCTTTCCATTCTTTGTTCATTTGTCTTTATGTTGATGATCTCATTTTTACAAAAAAATTCAAAGCTATGATACAAGACTTCAAGGAGAGCATGAAAAGTGATTTTGAGATGTCTAATCTTGGAAAAATGAAATAATTTCTTGGCATGGAATTACAACAAAGGGAAGATGAGATATTCATATGCCAAGCCAAGTATGCCCAAGACATGTTGAAGAAATTTTCATTTCTAGATAAGGTGGTTGATACTCCTATTGCTAGTGGGGAGAAGCTTATGAAAGAGTATGGGAGTCCTCTTTTTGATGAGAAGACTTTCAAAAGTATGGTGGATGGATTGATGTACCTTACATTCACAAGACCTGATATTACCTATGCAAGTTCACTAGTTTCCCGATTTATGAGCTTACCAACTCAAAGGCATATGCAAGCGGCAAAACATTTTTTAGATATGTGAAGGGAAACTTTGATCATGGCATACACTATAGATCAACAAGATATTAAAGTCTAGTTGGGAATGTTTATTCAGATTGGGGAGGTTCTATTGAGGACCGAAAATCTACTACAGGGTATTGTTTTACCTTGGGAAGTGGGTTGATTTCTTAGTCATCCAAGAAGCAAAGTACAGTGGCTTTGTCTTCCGCTAAAGCTGAATATGCAACCCTTACTTCAGCTTGTCCTCAAGGGATTTTGCTAAGGAGAATATTGAAGGATTTTTATGAGACTCAACATGAGCCTACCAAAATATTTTGCGATAACAGTGGGACAATACACTTGTCAAAAACTCCAGTTTTCCATGCAAGGACCAAACACATAGAGTTGAAGCACCATTTTGTTAGAGACTTGGTACATGATAACAAATTTGTCATTAAGTATGTTAAGAGTGAGGATCAAGTTGATGATATACTCACAAAGGGGCTATTTAAGGTGACTCATGGGAGATTCAAAGAAATGTTGGACATTTCTTCCCTTGACATCAAATGAGGGATTGTTGAGGGTGATGTCAAAACTCACCCATAATTATTAAATTCATTTGTGAGTTGTAAAATAAAGCACATGAAAAAATATATTAAATCGAGTGCTTTATTCATGCAAATTAATAATTTTAGTTAATTTAAAAATAAATAAAAAACAACATGCAAAGTGGCATAATAAAAGTTGTTTTTTATAAAAAGCTAGTTTTTAGTTTTTTTAGCTTTTTTAATTTTTTTGCATGATCAAGGCTGATTGATAATTATATATTTTGTAATTGGACTCTTTTTTAATGTGATAAGAATAGGAATATTTCAGTGTGCACAATTGTGGAGCTTTTTTAAAGTTTATATTTGTGTACTTTTTTAATTCTAGATCAAAATTTCTGGTTTGGACTAGCAACATAGTTTGCTAAAATTGGAGCTTTTGGCTGAGGATATTTCATCATTTGGCATTCAGATTTGGTTTATAGTAATAAATAAACACTCCTAGACCGTTTTTGGGTGATATCCATGCTCCATTAATGTTATTTTTATCTTAGATATGATTTACTTTATTATTGTTTTTTTATCTCTCCACCTCAAGAACTTTCATGAAGCCTAAAAGAAAAGGTATAATTTTGAGGACTTCTTCTTTTCTGATTGCCTTTATAATTTTTATCTCCCTTTTGGAAAAATATATTTTGAATGAAGAAAGGAATTATCCCATCCTTAGTGCAAACAATTACAACTATGAAGGTTCTGTATTTCACCAAAAAATTGGTCTATCTTTCGATATACCCTAAAAGAGTATTGAAAGAGAATTCAATCTAATTGATATTTAATGGCACCTACCTAAAAACCCTTCCAAGAAGGATGATCAGTTTGAGAAATTTAAGCCAAACAAGAAGAGTGAATTAGGGAATTGTATGGAGTGAATATAAAAAACAAATTGGCTCTACCTGTGCAATAAATTGCACGAATGGGTGTACAATTTGGGGTCTTATGTGCTTTTGAATTTTAAGATGTAATTACAAAAAATAGCAAATTAAATGCAATAAACCATCAAAAGTGCCCATAAATTTTTAACACATAGGTGTCGGATTTGACCGAAAATGCACCTATTTTACAATACCAATTTAAAAAGGTGTTGAATGCTATCGAAAATGCACCTTTATTACAATAATTTTGCAAAAAAAAATTGATTTTGTATTTGCAAAAATTTGATATTCACAATTCTCCCCTTGTCTTACAATTTTGCAAAGAATTTGACAAAAATAATTGCCCTCCTTTTTGTTTTGCAAAATAAACAAGTTTCAATGCTTCAACCCTTTGATTTTCACAATTTTCCCTTTCCTTGTGTTATAATTTTGCAAAGAGAATACACTTAGTCTCTCCCTTGTGTTTGCAAAATTAACAAGGTGTCCTAAATTTTTAAAGAACCCTTTCAGGTGCAAAAAAGAATGTGCAAAATTTTTGTGTTATATCCCTCCTTGAGAGAAAACAAATGCACTATTTCCTTATGATTTTGCAAAAAAAAATGGGTCTCTTTTTGTTGAAAAGTACAATATAAATGTTTAGAGTGCAAAATATATATATGTCAATTAAATTAAATGAAAAAATTATAATTATATAGTTTGAAAATTTTATTTTTATAAATAAAATCAAATTTAAAAAAAAAAGTTATAAAATTTATTTAATTGTAAAAGAAATATATATATATATTTTAAATTACCTCATACTATTGTAAAATTTTGGGCATAGCAAAATGATTTACCTGTGGAGGCAACGGTGTTTGAACCCTCGACCTCTTGTCGGGCAGTGCCTTAGCTCTCGCCCAAGCTACTAGCCGGGCTACTGCTGCCCGTGAGAACTAAGAAGTATCACCTTAATCTTAAAGATTTCTTTAGGAAACTTTGTTGCTGCAAAATAGCTGAAATTGTCTGCTTTGCCTGAAACCACCTGCTTCAAGAAATATTTTCTGTGCAACTTGAACCTACAATAGGGTGACTGAAAATGGTTGTAGCAAGCGTTTTAAAAATTAAATCCTCTAATGGCATATGTAATCATAGTTTTCTCCATTGATGGGTTTCAAAAATGATCAAATTTGACATCTACCACGCCTTCTCTGCGATGCGTTTGTAGTAAATATCATCTGTAACGTCTTCCTTCTATGATGTCTTATAAAGCATCTAAAAATGTTTGTTTGGCGAACAAGGTGTTTGTTTGCTGCATGATAGCAAACTCATCTGGTGAGTATCATCGGGTCACAATTTGTTATGAAAGCACGATTTTAGTAGCTATTGGAGACACTATTCTTAGACCCAACTACGATCGTGGGAGGGTAAATAGTTTATCGTTTTATGAAACAATTTACCATGCGCTTTGCCAGTGCATTCTCAACGTCGACGATAATTTCTCTTTGATCTCGAAAACATTCACTAAATATCTCAATGGGCTTGACCTCCTCTAACCGGTTACTTTGGTTTGACCCGCAACACACCTTGTTCAACGATCCTGTGTCATTGGAGTGCACAATCATCAAAATAGTATACAACAATAGGCTTTTTGAGTGCACCTCCTATAGGTTGAAAATGATGTTCGATCGCTTCACCAAAACTGAAACACAATCATCATCGAGGTTCACCCCAAATACCATTGCAAATTATAACTACAAATCGAAACACAATGTTACAACTACATATTAGATGCCCAAATACCGTACAACCATTGTTCACAAAATTTATGCAATTATACCCAAGGATAATTGAAAAATGCCATAATTTTTACCTGAGACAGAGACAATATTCCAAGAAATACAAATATCACTGAAGAAGTTTTAAAACTTCAACTATTTTAGTCCCACATCAGGGACACTAGGACCAGTGTTGCAGTTTAAAATGAATAACCGTTACATAGATACTCAACTACCGTTAGGTAGTCTATACTAGACCACGGGTCCACATCAATCCCATCTTGGTAGTCTAGAATTTGTCACTAGCTCCACGTATAGCTCCTCTTGTCCAGGTCATCCATTAGTTTTTGTGTTGGCAGGTCTGCCAAATCTCTACATGTCTCTATGTCGGTAGGTCCGCCAAATGTCGTGTTAGTGTTCTTATCACCCTTAGTTGTTAGGTCATCAGCCTTAGCCGTCAGGTCGTCTACCATAGGTCTATTAGGATCCACCATGTGGGAATCCATCATCTCGTTATGCGATCCATATTGTGCTTGTCAGTTGTGCACCGTATGTTAGGGAGACCATACCACTATTCTACTATAAAAGATAGTGGGTTGTTAGCAAGTATTTGACCTGAAGTTGATGATGCATAGGGAATCTAGCCACAAAATTAGTAGGATCGACTCTAGTATCAGCCACCCAGGATGGGTAGATTTGTGCGATTAGTGCTTGGTCTTTAGTCTTCCAAGCATCATGTCACGATCTACACATCCTCACCATCTATTAGCTTAGGACTCCATGACTCGTTCCATAGTCCGTGCCATGTGCACAGATCCAAGATTCACGTGTAGTATCCAAGTCTACTCTGTGATCTTATCCACCAAAGGGTGGAATCCAGATCCAAAGTTCTAGGTCTTGTCCACCGAAGGGTGGAGCCTGTACCAACTCTGGTTTGCTAGGTCTTATCCACCAATGGATGGAACCTGGATCTTAGCGCCACATCAGGTGGAGTGAAGCAGAGTGGAGCAAGGCCTAAAATTCCTGCTCTTAGACCAATAAAACACTATTGAGCGATTAACATTTCTATTGATTAATAATCAAATATATAGAACAATTTTTAGGCTATGAATAGCCAAGATAGAGTTTAATAAAATATTCAACTAAAATAACTAACAATATACTAATTATCACTAACCACTAACCTATCTCACTAATGTCACTAACAACTAACTAAAGTTTCTCACAACTAATATTCTTTAATAAAAAGATATTTAACGAATATTTAACCTTAGGTAGTACATAACAATCTACCCAAGATAATTTACAATTTACCAAATGAGGTAATAATTATAGTTACTTTAGCATAGTAACTCTAACATTATATCCTTGTATATTATGACAAAATTCATAGAAAAAAGTTTAATCTATATTATGCAATTTTTTTTGTGATTAGGATTACAACATAAAAGAAAATTTTCTTTGGTGAAATGAAGCAAGGTGTATGATGATAAAACTAAGGGAGGTCTCGGTTTAAGAGTTATTATAGCTGCAAACTTAGCTCTAAGGAAAAAAGAAAATTGGAGATTATAAAAAAACAATTAAAAAAAGTGGGCAATAATTCTTTTATGTATGTTGATCCTAATGACCCATGCTTAATATTTAATGCATTTTTACTACCAGATGGTTCCACACTATGGAACAGTTAAAAAAATCAATTGATCTAGTGATTAAAGGTCTAATATGGGTGGCGAGAACTGGAGAAAAAAATATTTGGATGGATACTTGGTGTGATAAAAAACCACTCAATCTAGATTCAATTTTGAAACTATGGATGAGATCACTTCAAGGTAAACATGGTGATAGGGTTTCAATTATTATGTACAAAGATCAAGAATGAAGATACAAATGGAAAAATATTGTTGCTAAGAGGGAGTCGAGTAGAAAGATAACAAAAATGATTATTATGAGGGGAGCCAAGGATAAGTTGATTTGGGAGTTGAATAACTCATGAGAATACACAAGAAGAAGTGGATCTAATGTAAAGCACCAACAAAATAAGAATATTGCAATAATATGGAGAGATATTTGGGATAAACCTAGAATTTCTAAAGTTAAAATGTTGAAGTATATTACATTATTCAATACATTTTAATGTACCCCCATGGTACCTTTATGGTACATTTGTAAATAATAGATTAGGGTTGAGTCATAGTTTAGAGTGTGAATTATATTTTCCCTTTTATGTAAGTGTGAATGTGCAAGAAATGCATAAGTATCATGTGAGTTAGAGTGCAAGTGTAAGTTGAGTCTATGTGCACAAGTGTCTTGTATGTTTAAGAACAAATATGTAATGTAAATATGTGCACAAGTATCTTAGATTAGAATGTGCAAGTTATGGAAGTGTAAGAGTCATGTATAAATATACATACAATATAGAGTCAAGTGCTCATCATGTATGTAAATATCAAGTAGATAAACCAAGAGTCATAAGACTTGGTATATGGAAAGGAATAGTCAAGTATCCAAAGAGTCTCACTATTATAGCTATATTATAGAGATAATACTCCATAAGGATGTATCACAATCAACTACAATTCATAGATCAAGTACTATCATTGTATGATAAAGATGTTAGGAGGTGAAGTCACTATACAGAAGGTTTAAGCCTACAAATAATGTTGCTAGATGTCTAGGCAACACTGCTAGACATCTAAGCAGTAGTACTAGACGTTTGTAGTAGTACGAGACATCTACAGTAGTATGAAATATCGATAGCAGTACTAGACGTAGGTAGTAGTACGATATGTCGGTAGTGTTGGACATTTTGAGTTCATTTAGTTGTCATAGATGTCAAGGTGAACACATGAAGCTATCATTAATACCATGGAGTACGCCATTACTGTCACTAGAAAAAATGCAAAGAGTTGAAGAAAAGTTGTCAAAATATTGTTTTATAAGGGTTTGTGTTAAAACCATGGTGAAAATTAAAAGGTTTTTATTAAAATAATTATAAGGATATAAAGGCTTCCTTAAACATTGTGATGGCAAAATTAAGGTTTTTATTAAAACCATGGTGGCAGAATAATCTTCATCAAATCAATGGAGTACAAATTAAAGGTTTAAATTTTATCCCAAGGAAGGCTTTAATTTTTATTAAAGTCAAAGGTTTATAAATATAATTTATAAAATTTAAATTCTTTTAGAATTTAAATAATTTATAAATTATAAAAGGTTTTAAAAAGTTTCAATGTCATCAAACTTCGTGGAGCACCGACGTCTATGGAAAAAGGGGAAATCGTGTATAAATACCACACCAAAGAACATTAGAACTTACCTTCTTCAATTAAATTTTATGCGACCAAAGAGAAAGATAATTCGTGCAATCGTTGAGGAAGAAGACAAACTCGTGTTGTCTTTTAGCGCTAGGGAAAAAGATGAAAAGGGGAGGAGAAGGCCTCACTCGCATTAGACAGGGTGGTCCATTGGCAATGCACATTTTATGAGATTGTTGGGAGTGGAAGTGACCATGATCGATTTGCGTGGTGGTTAGTTTGCATGTTCGTCTTGAGCACCAAGGGAAGAGCTTTTTGGCACGTGCTCATTTTGAGTGCCAGACTTAGGAGAAAGAGCACGAAGTGCTCCTAAGCTTTCAAATGTGTATCTAGTGCACATGATGGTCAAGCCCGTGGCTAGAGCGCTCGCGGAGGCAGAGATTGTGGGTTCGAATCCCACTAGTGGCAAAGGTATTTTTAATTAAATTTTATTTGCCTAAGGTTTTCTATAAAGTGTTATTTGGAGTTATAAGGGTTTATGAAAGATTGTTTGATTGATAATTGATTTATGTTATTTGGAGTTATAAGGGTTTATGAAAGGTTGTTTTATTGATAAGTGATTTATGTTATTGGAGTTATAAGGAAAGTAGATTTGATTTTTGCCAAAGTTCTTTTTGCCATTAAATATGAGTAAAGAGGTTTTGAGTTAATTTTGGTGAATGGTGAATTTATTTTTAATTGGAATATTATAAGGTGTTATTGGATAAATATTTTATGTATGTTGATGGTTGTTTTGAAATATTGAGTGATAAGGTGTAATTGAGTTTTTACATTACATTGTGAGAAATATTTATCTCCTAACCTCTTTGAGCTTGGCATAGAAGTGTTTGTGGTTTTGGAAAATTTATGAGATCCCTTCTTCATCAATAAAAAGGTATGAGCACATTCTTCCATAGTCGAGTTGATTGATTGGTTTTCTAGAAAATAAGTTTGGAGTGAAAATGACTAGATTAGGGTTTCCTATTGAGTGTGTTGAGTTAATGCTTCAAGTTTTTTTGGAATAAAGAATTGTTTTTAAACCTTGTTTGATAAGCATTGTTGTTGAAGTGAGTTATTGAGTGAATAACTTGAACTAGGGTTTGCAAAGATCATGAGTATCATTGTTATGTAAGACTTGTTGTTGAGAATTATTGGAAACATTTTGAGTTGGTATTCTTGGACTAGGGTTTGAGAGAGAGGATTATTTCATTGAGTGATTGGTTGAGTAGATTTGGTTGAGCCTAGTCAAGTGGATGTGTGAAGTGATTGTTAAAGTTCCACAAAACAAACTATTCTATATTCTGAATTGAGTTGAGAAAGTGATTGAGCATTTAGTTGAATTTGAAGCATATTGATTCTCTAACAATTCTCATTATGTTTCTAAGAGAGTGATTGAAAGTAATTGAGCATTGTGATTAGTATAGAACATATTGAGTCTCTAACAATTCTATTTATGTTTCTATGAGATTGGACAAGTTCTGTGTGGACTTGTTGACCAGTTTTGAGGTAAGTCTTTGAGGAGACTTGTGGGCTGATTTTGTGTGAGCTTTTGATAAATCTTACAATATAGATTTGGATAAGTTCTTGAGAGGAATTATTGAGCAGATTTGGACAAGTTATAGAGAGGATTTGTAGAGAAAATTTGAGCAAGTTGTAGAGAGGACTTGTGGACAGATTGGTGTGAGCTTTTGGTGGAATATTACAAGACAGATTTGAGACAAGTATTTGATAATACTTGAGAGTAGAGTTGATTGATTTGTTCAAACCTTGAGTTAAGTTTTAGGGTAGATACAATAGAGTTGAGACAAGCCTTGAGTTAAGACATGAGGACAAAGATCAATGATAGATTTGTGCTATACGGAAGGACCGTGTTTAGCGCAGATTTGAGAGCAAAGTTTGGTACATATTTAAGGAAAGGTTTGTGCCAGACCAGAGACAGAGATTGAGTAGATTTGTATTAGACTGAAGGACTATGTTTAGTGCATACTTGAGATAAAGCTTTGGAGGTGACAGAGTAGAGAGGACAGTAGTCTTCAGTGGATAGGGATCCATTATCTAGGGCAATGAGGACAATTATTATGAGTGGGGATAAGAGTATTCAATGGAGAGAGATCCATAAGCCAGTGCAATGGAGGTAGTAGTATTCTAGAGGATCACCAACCAAAGTAGAGGAGAAGGAGTTCTCCTGTGGATAGAGATCCATGAACTTGATTTAGGGGATTGGTGTCTCCTTTGGACAAAGGTCCATAAACATTGTAATAGGGAAAGGATTCCCAAGAGATTGATTGAGAAAATTTTAGTGAAATATTTTCTTTGTGGAGTAGCCCACATTGGGTGAACCATGTAAATTGTGGTGTCTCTATTGTGTGTGGTGATTTGTGCATTGCTTTTATTACTATTGTTGATATTACTATCTATACATTGCATAATATTGATTTAGAAAGAAAAGTAAAAAATGGTCTTATATTGTTCACCCCCCTCTTAGTATAATCTTGTGTTCTTAAATTGGTATCATAGTAGGTTCCTTCATAAGAGTTTAACAACTTGAAGGAAAAGCTAACAAGAACACAATGGATTTTAACAATGTGTACTCAGATAATTCAACACTAGTATTTGATAGAAGTGACTATCTATATTGGAGTATGAGAATGAAGTTCTACCTGATGGCACTTGGCAATGAAATTTGGAAAGTAGTTGAATTGGGATATGATCCCTTAATTAATCCTCCTATAGATAAGAAAGGTAAGATTCTACAACATTACAATTCAAAAGCAATGAATGTAATTTGAGAGGTTTGCATAAAAGAAAGTCTATGAAGGTTATGCATTGTCAGACTACAAAAGAAATGTGGGATAAATTGCAAAATATTTATGAAGGAGATAAATGTGTTAAGAAAGCAAATATGAGAAATCTCAAAGGACAATTTTAAGAGTTAAGAATGAAGGATGAGGAAAACATTAGTACTTATCTACTTTGAATTGATGAGGTTGTTAATGTTATGCAAGGACTTAGAATGAAGATTGATGAATTAGATGTTTGTGATAAAGTCTTAAGAACTCTTCCAAAAATATTCAATGAAAAGGTTTTTGCTATAGAAGTGTCAATGGATGGTGATACTTTCACAAGATATATGTTGCTTGGTATTCTTATATCACATGAGATAAGAACAAAAGAGGAACCAAATCCTCAGAAAGAAGCAACATTCAAATCAATCAAGAAGACAAAGGGTAAGAAGTCAGAATCAAGCAATGAGTCATCCAGTGATGAAGAAGCAAATTATGGCAGAAGGAATAAGGATTCAATAAGATCTAGAGATACAAGATCTGTTAAATGTTTCAACTGTGGAAAGTATGGTCATTATTCAACTGATTGTCAAGAAGTTAAGAATAACAATGGTGAAGAAAAATAGGATCACAAAAATAGGAAATCAGAAAGATATAGACACCAAAATAAAAGCAAGGATGGACAAAGCAAACAAGAAAAGAAGTTCTTCCAAAGGAAAAAGAGGAGCTACTATGCAGATAAGGCAAGTAAGTACTCAAGTGATAGTGATGCTAGTTTTTCAGATAATGATAGATATGAAGTCCTATTTATAATTGAAGAAAAAGAACAAGTTAAGAAAATGACTCCAATAATTCTCAAGTCTTTTAGATGTGGTAACTTTGGACATCTTGAAGATAGTTGTACAAGGAATGGTTATAGTTTTAGTGCTGATGAATATGAGGATGCACTTGAAGGACTAGATGAAAACCTTCTAATGGCATTAGAAGAAGAAGTTGGTGATCTTATAGAAGATAATCCAATAGAAAATAAAGATGTGGATAAAGGCAAACAAATAGAGGAATATTCAGAAAAATATGGATATGATCTCAAGGGAGAACTTATTTATGCCCTTGAAACGGTAAAGAAGGTAAGAAAGCAACACTCTAAACTTAAAATTTAGTTTCAGGAATGTGATGAAGAGAGTATATTGCTTATAGAGGATTTAGAAAATTTAAAGGCTAAGGCAAAAAGGTTCAAAGATAAGTTAGAAGCAAAGATCTTAGAATGTGAAAAGTTAACACAAGAAGTGGCACTATTGAGAGAATATTTAGAAGACTCTAAATTTAAGCTAAAAGGGTTCAAAAACAGCTCAAAGAACTTGGATAAGTTCATCAAGATACAAAAGCCTACATCAAGCAAAATAGGTCTTGGATTTGAACAAGTTCAAAATAAATGGGAAGGAAAGTCAACCTCAAGTTTTGGAGGAGAAAAAACTTCAAATGAAGATACTTTAGAAGAAGACAGTGTAAAAGAGAGTGAGACATTTGAGGATGAGTTGGACAATAGAGATTTCAACAAGGATAGGAAAAATGCACAAAGAAGATACAGATGGAATAAAAATTAGAATAGGTCAAGAGAGACTAGGAGACCAATGAGGTCAAGATGAGGAAACTTCAATGGAAGATGCTTTTCATGTCACAAGTTTGGGCACATGGCTTCACATTGCAGGACACAAGAAAGACATGAATATGGGAACAAACAATTTTTCCATGGGTATTGCTACTCATGTAATCAGTTTGATCACAAGGCAATGAATTGCAAGATTCATGACAGAAGAGGGTATGGATTAACTAGGAGAAATCCTTAGACATTTGCACCTCTAAGGAATAATAACACTAAGTGTTATAAGTGCAATAATGATGGTCACACAACAAAGTGGTGTAGAGCAAACATTCCAGAATCAAAGCAGAAATAGGAACATGAACAGGCACATGGATATGAACATGAACAAGAACAGGAACATGAATATGGATATGAACAGGAACAAAGAATAGGAACATGAATAGGAACATGAACATGAATAGGAACATGGACAGGAATGCAGACATGAACGAGAACATTGAAAGAAATAGTCAAAGGAATCAGAAGGATCATATAAGAAGAAAAGAGGATAAAGGTAAAGAATAGTGCTTTTTGGGAGTAGAAATACTCCCACCTCAGAATTAACCACCTCAATAGGAGGTGGAGGAGGGGCTAAGCTACGAGGCTCATTCTTAGCCCCTAGCCCCAAAGGTGACCCTTTGCCATTGATGTCAAAAGGGGAGATATTTGAGTAAGGGGGAGAGATTTGGTATTTGAGAGAGCATTGAGTCAGGGGGAGCAATGTCCCAAGGGGAGTAGAACAAAGGAAATGTCAAGTTTTTAGTAAAAATAATTTGGGTTGCCATCAATGACAAAGGGGGAGATTGTTGGAAATTTTGAGCTCATTTAGTTGTCATTGATGTCAAGGTGAGAAGTCGTCATTGATGTCAAGGTGAACACATGAAGCTATCATTAATACCATGGAGTACACCATTACTGTCACCAGGAACAATGCAAAGAGTTGAAGAAAAGTTGTCAAAATATTGTTTTATAAGGGTTTGTGTTAAAACCATGGTGAAAATTAAAAGGTTTTTATTAAAATCATTATAAGGATATAAAGGCTTCCTTAAACACTATGATGGCAGAATTAAGGTTTTTATTAAAACCATGGTGGCAGAATAATCTTCATCAAATCAATGGAGTAAAAATTAAAGGTTTAAATTTTATCCCAAGGAAGGCTTTAATTTTTATTAAAGTCAAAGGTTTATAAATATAATTTATAAAATTTAATTTCTTTTAGAATTTAAATAATTTATAAATTATAAAAGGTTTTAAAAAGCGCTAATGTCACCAAACTTCGTGGAGCACTGACGTCTATGGAAAAAGGAGAAATCGTGTATAAATACCACACCAAAGAACATTAGAACTTACCTTCTTTGATTAAATTTTATGCGACCAAAATAATTCATGCAATCATTGAGGAAGAAGACAAACTCGTGTTGTCTTTTAGCACTAGGGAAAAAGATGAAAAGGAGAGGAGAAGGCCTCACTCCCATTGGATAGGGTGGTCCATTGGTAGTGCGTATTTCGTAAGAGCGTTGGGAGTGGAAGTGACCATGATCGATTCACGTGGTGGTTAGTTTGCATGTTCGTATTGAGCGCCAAGAGAAGAGCTTTTTGGTATGCGCTCGTTTTGAGCGCTAGACTTAGGAGAAAGAGCACGCAGTGCTCCTAAGATTTTAAACGTGCATCTAGCACATGCGATGTTCAAGACCACGGCTAGAGCTGGTATGAAACTAAATGGTACGGGACGCTTAGGATCATTTTTATATTGAATCACTTTTTGATTGTAAGGTAGAAAACCCACAATAGACTTAATTTATATATTTGTTCGATGATGCCTTATTATCATATGTGGATTGCATTTAAATACCTAGTCTAATAGTTGTAAGAGTGAAGGGTTGTGACCCTAGAATATAATGAATAAATAATATAAGTAATTAGGACATGTTAGGAGGGTCCTAACATGCCACCCCCCTTAAAGGAGCTTTGTCCTCAAAGCTGGAAATTTGGAAATTGCTACTAGATATCTTGAAAATTTTCCCACATTGTGTCTTCTAAAGGTAGACCTTTCCAATGGATTAAAAATTTTGTGATATCGCGAGTACGAAGGTGACGAGAGCGGCGATCCAAGATAGCTTATGGCTCGACTAGAAGTACTCCATCATCGGAGAATTCAAGGAGAGTGGGTTGTGTCGTGATATGGGCTCCCACTACAAGATTAAGGCAAGATACATGAAATACGAGGTGAATTTTGGAAGAGGGAGGAAGCTCTAGTTTGTAAGCAACGGTCCCAATACGTTGGAGAACTTTATACGACTCGTAAAATTTGGGTGCTAACTTTTGAGAACCTTTTTGTTTAAGAGAGGATTGACGGTAAGGTTGGAGACATAAGAAAACCATATCACCCTCGTGGAAACTACGTTCGCTTCTATGTTGATTAGCTTGCTGCTTCATGCGATGTTGGGCGGTGTGTAGGTTCTCTTTTAGGATCCATAGTATGTCATCTCTATTAGCAAGTTTCGTTTCCACCGCATGGACTTTTGTAGTCCCTGGAATATAGGAAGTGAGGGATGGTGGTGTTTGACCATATAGTGCTTCATAAGGAGTCATTTTGATGGACGTATGGTATGAAGTGTTATACCACCATTTCGCTAGTGAAAGCCACTTTACCCAATGGAGTGGTTGAGTAGAAACAAAACATCGAAGGTATGTTTCCAAGCATTTATTTACAACTTCTGTTTGGCCATCGGTTTGAGGATGGTAAGCGGAGTTCATACGAAGTTGAGTACCTTGTAATTTGAACAATTCCTTCCAAAAGGTGCTAGTGAAATTTGGGTCGCGGTCACTAACAATTGTGGAGGGCATACCATGTAATTTAAAGATGTTATCTAGGAAGAGGTGGGCTATAGTGCTAGTAGTATAAGGATGAGCCACAAAACAAAAATGGGCATATTTAGATAAACGATCAACGACTACGAAAATGGTTGTTTTTCCTCCTAATTTTGGTAATCCTTCAATAAAGTCCATAGAAATATCTACCCATGTTTTGGTGGGTATAGGAAGAGGTTGAAGTAATCTTGGAATAGCGAGGGTCTCCCCCTTTTGTCTTTGGCAAACTTCACATTCTTTTACAAAGTTTTTGATGTAATTTTTCATTCCTACCCAATAGAAGGAGGTAGTGGCTCTTTTATAGGTTTTTAAGAACCCTGAGTGGCCTGCAGTGGGTGAGGTATGTAACTCATGAAGAAGTTTTTCATGATAAGTTGAATTGGGGGTGAGGACCATCCTCCCTTTGTATCTTAATATATTGTCCATCCAAGTGTATGTTGTTTTGCTACTAGGATTATGTTGAAGTTGTTGAATTAAGGCATGGCTAGTAGGATCATTTATCCATTCTTCATGCACCTCATCTACCCATTTAGGAATAAGGGAGGAAAGAGCATGGACTTGAGGCATATCTTCAAATTTTCTAGAAAGTGCATCAGCTGCCATGTTGTCCTTGCCGTTTTTATATGTAATTTCATAATCATAGCCAAGAAGTTTAGTAACCCATTTTTGTTGTTCCGGGTATTAGTCCTTTGTTCCAAAAAATACTTCAAGCTATGATGGTCAGTGCGTATAATGAAATGTTGGCCAATAAGGTAAGGCCTCCAATGTTGAATAGCATGGACAATCGCCAACATCTCTTTTTCATACGTAGAGCGAGCTGAATTCTTAGGCAAAAATGCTTTGCTTATAAAAGCTAGAGGCCTTTCATCCTGCATGAGTACGGCTCCCATTCCTATTCCTGAAGCGTCACTTTCAATGATGAATGGTTTAGAAAAGTTGGGCATGGCTAGAACAGGGGTGGTACACATTGCAGTTTTCAAGGTGATAAAGGCCTCATCCGCTTTAGACGACCATTTGAAAGCATTTTTCTTAAGTAATGTTGTTAGAGGAGCAACAATTTTACTATAATTTTGGACAAATTTTCTATAATATCCCGTTAGTCCAAGAAACCCACGTAGAGCTTTTAAGGTTTTTGGAATAGGCCAATTTTTCACCTCCTCGATTTTGGAAGGATCTACCATAACTCCTTCCTTTGAGACAATATGCCCTACGTATTCAATTTCTTATTTTCCAAAGGAACACTTTGATCTTTTTGCATAAAGTTGATTTTCCTCCAAGATTTGGAACGCTTGTCTAACATGGTCCAAATGTTCTTTCCATGTTTTGCTATAAATCAAAATGTCATCAAAGAAAACTAATATAAATTTACGAAGAAAAGGGTGAAATACCTTATTCATTAGACTTTGAAAGGTAGAAGGAGTGTTGGTCAGGCCAAATGGCATCACCAAGAATTCGTAGTGCCCTTCGTGAGTGCGAAAGGTCGCCTTAGGAATATCCTTTTCATTGACTCGTATTTGGTGGTAGCCTGACCGTAAGTCTAACTTGGAAAAATAAGTTGCCCCGTGGAGTTCATCTAATAGCTTGTCTATGATCGAAATAGGAAATTTATCTTTGATGGTCATTTTATTAAGCACTTGAAAATTGATAAATAAATGCCACGAGCCATCCTTTTTTCTAACTAAAATAATTGGAGAGGAGTAAGGGCTTTTGCTAGGTCTAATGACTCCTGCCTTAAGAAGCTCTTGTACTAATTTCTCTATTTCGGTCTTTTGGAGGTATGGATAACGATAAGGTCTAATATTAGGAGGTTGATGCCCTGGATATAGTGGAATAGTGTGATCATGACTTCGTTATGGAGGTAGGCCTTTTGGTTCATTGAATACCGCATTATGGTGGTCTAAAATCTTTTGTAACTCTGGTGTCTCGTCTTCTTTGTGACTAGGTTGAATTGAAAATAATTGGGTGACCATTCCTTTATTTCCTTTTCGAATAATTTTCTCCATTCTATGCGAGCTGATGATTTGGGAAGGTCCTGATTTCAGGCCTTGGATAATATAGGTTTGGTTCTTTGCTATGAATTTCATCCATAGTTCATCAAATTCCCATTGGACTACGCCCAAGGTTCGTAACCATTGTATGCCTAGTACAATGTCGCACCCACCTAGGGGTAGGACGTACATGTCACATTTCATGTTATAAACCCCCATAGTTAGTTTTATATTTTTGCATTTTCCTTTGCATGCAATTTTTTCGTCGTTTCCAATCATCACTTCGAAGTTATTGCAAGGGTATATAAAACAATTTGCTTGTTTAGCCACCTTTGGATCGATAAAATTGTGCGTGCTACCAAAATCTAGGAGCACGGTAAGGTTTTGTTTCTTAAAATACCCTTTTACTCGCATTGTTTGAGGGGCAGAAAATCCGGCAAGGGCGTTGAAGGAAACCTTTGGTGCATTTTCTTCGTCACTTTCAAGTGTGTTGGATAATACCTCTACTTCGAGTTTAGGTTCCTCTTCAGTAGAATTCCATTCCTCTATGGCATCTAGAATATATAATTTCTGTGAGGCACATTTATGATTTCTATCAAATTTATCATTGCAATGGTAGCAAAGACCCTTAGCTTGTCTTTCCTTCATTTCCTCGAAACTCAGACACGTAATTGGTAGAGCGGGGTTAATTTTGGGGGCTGTGTAGGAATTTTGGGTTCGTCCATTTTACATTGGTTTGGGGTTGGTATAAGTGTTTGATGGTTTCCCCCAAGTTGGTTTTGTGAACCGATTCCGTGCCTTGATTTTGTCCTCCGCTAATTTCGCCAAGCCGATGGTCTCTAACATGTTTGTAGGGTTATACATTTGCACCTCTATTCAAATTTCTTCTTTTAATCCACTGACAAAACATTTCTTGAAATAAGGCAACGTCTAATCCGGATGTTCGATTAGCTAGCCTTTCAAATTTTGCTTGGTATTCGCTTATCGAAGTGGTTTGGCATAATTTAGTGAGGGCCCCTGTAAAGCTTTGAAACTTGCTAGGGCCGAATCGCACTAATAGATTTTGTGTAAAGGTTGACCACGTCGGAGTGCCATTAGTTTTCTCGAACCATTGGTACCATTGGATGGCATCGTTTTCCAAGTGGAAGGAGGCGATATGCACTTTTTGCATTTCCAAAATTTGATTTAGTGAGAAATATTGCTCTGCTCGGTAGATCCAGTTTGTAGGGTCTCCTCCTTCAAATTTTGGGAAGTCTAATTTGGTCATCCGTGGTAGAATGGAAGTTTGTGGACCTCCTAACATTGCTCGGTTTGATGACCCATGGTTGGGTGAATTTGCATGTGTTGTTTCCTGATTTTGACTGATGGCATCAAGTTTAACATCCATTGCAAATATTTTCTCGAAGAGTTCTCTTGTGGTATGGGTATTCTCCTCTCTTTCCTGTTGAACTTCTTCAACGAGCCTTTCATGTTTCTCATGAATGGAATCCAGTGATCGTCGTCCTTCAGCCATTGTGGTTGGTGTAGGTAACGATCAATATGACTTGGTACAGGTGAGCAAAAAATAAAAAAATAATTTTAATTTTTTTTTCCTTTGCGTTTCGGACGTCGAAAACCTTGATGTTGCGTTGAAGATTTTAGCTTTTTCAAAATAGCCACCGGTCACCATGTGAAAGGTCGAGCAATTTGGGTGTAAGACAACTTAATTCGTACCTTAGGAGAAGGTTTAATTTTCTACGAGGATTTTGACACGGATCCATGAAGCGTGAATGTTGTTTGCGTCCTCGCGAATGTGGACTGGCTGAAATGTGCGGTGGGAAAAAAAAATTAATGGTGAATTTGCTCCTTGATCTAGCTCTGATCCAGATGGTATGAAACTAAATGGTGCGGGAAGTAGGATCATTTTTATATTGAATCGCTTTTTGATTGTAAGGTAGAAAACCCACAATAGACTTAATTTATATATTTGTTCGATGATGCCTTATTATCATATGTGGATTGCATTTAAATACCTAGTCTAATAGTTGTAAGAGTGAAGGGTTGTGACCCTAGAATATAATGAATAAATAATATAAGTAATTAGGACATGTTAGGAGGGTCCTAACAAGAGCACTCGCAAAGGCAGAGATTGTGGGTTCGAATCCCACTAGTGGCAAAGGTATTTTTAATTAAATTTTATTTGCCTAAGGTTTTCTATAAAGTGTTATTTGGAGTTATAAGGGTTTATGAAAGATTGTTTGATTGATAATTGATTTATGTTATTTGGAGTTATAAGGGTTTATGAAAGGTTGTTTTATTGATAAGTGATTTATGTTATTGGAGTTATAAGGAAAGTAGATTTGATTTTTGCCAAAGTTTTTTTTGCCATTAAATCTGAGTAAAGAGGTTTTGAGTTAATTTTGGTGAATGGTGAATTTATTTTTAATTGGAAGATTATAAGGTGTTATTGGATAAATATTTTATGTATGTTGATGATTGTTTTGAAATATGGAGTGATAAGGTGTATTTGAGTTTTTACATTACCTTGTGAGAAAGATTTATCTTCTAACTTCTTTGAGCTTGGCATAGAAGTGTTTGTGGTTGTGGCAGATTTATGAGATCCCTTCATCATCAAGAAAAAGGTATGAGCAAATTCTTCCATAGTTGAGTTTATTTATTGATTTTCTGGAAAATAAGTTTGGAGTGAAAAGGACTTGATTAGGGTTTCCTATTGAGTGTGTTGAGTGAATGCTTTAAGGTTTTCTGGAATAAATAATTGTTGTTAGACCTTGTTTTATAAGCATTGCTGTTGAAGTGATGTGTTCAGAAAAGAACTTGAATTAGGGTTTGAAGAGAACATGAGTATCATTATTATGTGAGAGTTGTTTTATAAGCATTGTTGTTGAAGTGAGTTATTGAGTGAAGAACTTGAACTAGGGTTTGCAAAGATCATGAGTATCATTGTTATGTGAGACTTGTTGTTGAGCATTGTTGGAAACATTTTGAGTTGGTATGCTTGGACTAGGGTTTGAGAGAGAGGATTATTTCATTGAGTGATTGGTTGAGTAGAGTTGGTTGAGCCTAGTCAAGTGAATGTGTGAAGTGATTGTTCAAGTTCCATAAAATAAACTATTCTATATTTTGAATTGAGTTGAGAAAGTGATTGAGCATTGAGTTGAATTTGAAGCATATTGAGTCTCTAATAATTCTCCTTATGTTTCTAATAGAGTGATTGAAAGTAATTGAGCATTGTGATTTGTATAGAATATATTAAGTCTCTAACAATTATCTTTATGTTTCAATGAGATTGGAAAAGTTCTGTGTGGACTTGTTGAGCAGTTTTGAGGTAAGTCTTTGAGGAGACTTGTGGACTGATTTTGTGTGAGTTTTTGTGAAAGCTTACAATACAAATTTGGATAAGTTCTTGAGATGACTTATTGAGCATATTTTGACAAGTTCTAGAGAGGACTTGTAGAGCAGATTTGAGCAAGTTCTAGAGAGGACTTATCAACATATTGGTGTGAGATTTTTGTGAAAGCTTACAAGAAAGATTTGAGATAAGTATTTGAGAAGAATTGAGAGCAGTTTTGATTGATTTGTTCAAACCTTGAGTTAAGGTTTAGGGTAGATACAGCAGAGTTGAGACAAGCCTTGAGTTAAGGCTTGAGGATAGAGATCAAGGATAGATTTGTGCTAGATCGAATGACTGTGTTTAGTGTATATTTGAGAGTAGAGTTTGGTGCAGATTTAAGGACAGGTTTGTGCCAGACTAGAGAGAGAGATTGAGTAGAGTTGTACTAGATCGAAGGACTGTGTTTAGTGCATACTAGAGACAAATTTTTAAAGGTTACAAAGCAAATAGGATAGTAGTCTCCAATGGATAGAGATCCATTAGCCAGGTCAATGAGAACAGGTCTTTTGAGTGGGAACAAGAGTCTTCAGTGGAGAGAGATCCACAAGCCAGTGTGGTGGAGGCAGTAGTATTATAGAGGATCACCATTCAGAGCATAGGAGAAGTTCTCCTATGGATAGAGATCCATGAACTTGATTTAGGGGATTGGTGTCTCCTTTGGACAGAGGTCCATAAAAATTGTAATAGGGAAAGGATTCCCAAGAGATTGATTGAGAAATTTTTAGTGAAATATTTTCTTCGTGGAGTAGCCCACATTGGGTGAACCATGTAAATTATGGTGTCTCTATTATATGTGGTGATTTGTGCATTGCTTTGATTACTACTGTTGATATTGCTATCTATACATTGCATAATATTTATTTGGAAATAAAAGTAAAAAGTGGTCTTATACTGTTCACCCTCATCTCAGTATAAGCTTGTGTTCTTCAGGCAGCAGTACTAAATATCGATAGTAGTACTAGACATCAATAACATTATGAGACATCTATAATAGTACTAGATGTCAACAAAAGTACAAGATGTTGGTAGTAGTACAAGACGTTGGTAGTAGTACAAGATATCGGTAGTAGTACAAGATATCAACAGTAGTATGAGACATAGACAATAGTACAAGATGTCTGCAATAGTACTAGACATCTAAAATAGTACGAGATGTCCGGGATAGATGTTATAATATGAAAGAAGAATAGACTTTAGGAGTGAAAATGAACAGTTTTGGAGGCTTCCTTTTGGGATAAGAAACAAAGAGTTTGGAGTCTTCCTTCTGCTCTATAAAAGGGACTTGATCCCTTACATATGAATGTGAAAAATGCTGTGAATGTGAATGTAAACTTTTGCTTTAAATAATAAAATGAGAAGTTGCCATTGATCCATGGTTTTTCATACATATTATAGGTTTCCACGTAAATCTCTGTGTCACTTGTGTTGTTGTTTCTATTTTTTGTTACTGTGTTTCTACTTGCAAGTATAAAATCTGGAAAATAAACTAACATATGGCATCAGAGCTCAATTTTTTGTGCGAGTGGGAGCTGCAACAATGATAGGAGGTGTAACCAAGTTCAAGATTGAGAAATTTTAAGGCATAAACTTCGCTCTATGGAAGATAAATATGGAGGATTTTTTGGTTCAGAATGACCAAGCTCTAGCCTTGAAAGGGGTTGTGAGTAAACCAAGCAACATAAAATATGAGGAGTAGGTAACACTTGATAGGAAGGTGGTTTCTACAATTCATCTCTGCCTAATAGACTCTATCTTATTTAATGTAGCTAAAGAGAATACCGTGGAAGCCCTTTGGCAAAATCTTGAAAAGTTACATGAGATAAAATTAGCAATAAATAATATTTTTATGAAAAAGTAGCTTTATAGCTTGAGGATGAAGGAAAGTTCATCCATATTAGATCATTTGAATGAGTTTAATACTTTTATCAGTAATATAGTTTTAGTTAATGTGAAGATGGAGGATGAAGTTAAAGCTATCACCCTACTTTGTTCCCTCCCGGACACTTGGGATCATATGGTGATGACCATTAGTAATTCATCATCAATAACTTTAAAATTTGGTGATGTGGTAACTGCTTTGTTAGCAAAAGAGTTGAGGCAAAAAAATTCTCTAGAACCCTAAACCAATGAAGCCCTATCTATGAGAGGATGATCGTTCGAGAGGAGTAAACAAGGTAGAAAACAATCCATATCTAAGTCTAAAGGACATAAGCAAAAAGAGAAGTGTTGGCATTGTGGGAAGCCAGGACACTCAAAGAAGGATTGTTGGCAATTAAAGAATTGTGAAAAGCAAAATAAGCCATCAACTGGGTCCAATGCAGTAGATTCAAGAGAGATGACAACATGTGAAGCTTTTTGTATTAGTAATAGTAGATCTGTTTATATACCTGGGTTTTGGACTCAGGTGCATCTTTTCGCATGTCTGCCCATAGAGACTAGTTTGACAAATATCAGCCATATTGTGGTGGATAGGTTTATTTGGGTGATGATCACCCTTTAAAAATTGTGGTAAGAGGGGATATATGGATCAAGTTGAACAATGGTAGAGAAATGTTGTTATGTGATGTACGACATTTGCCTGATTTTTGAAAGAATTTACTCTTAATCAAAATGATGGATAAGATAGGGTATTCTGTCACTTTAGGTAATAACTACTTCAAAATTACCAAAGGATCTCTTGTAGTAGCTAAATGAGAGTCTTATGTGACCCTATATTGTTTATGTGGTGATATTTTGACAAACCATGCATCAACAAAAACTTATGTTCAAGATGCAGAAATGCTATGGCATCAACACCTAGGCCACATGAGTGAAAAAGGTCTAAAAATTTTTCATGATAGAGGTATGTTTTTGGGATTAAGTCTTACAATTTAGACCTATGTGAGCACTGTATTTTTGGTAAACAAAAGAGGGTTCGGTTTGCTGTAAGCCCTGGTAATATTTTTGATTTTCTACAACTTATACATTCGGATATATTTGGACCGGTCTCCACTTAGTCCTTAAATGGTGCCATCTATTTTTTGAATTTTATAGATGATTATTATAGGAGAGTGTGGGTTTATTTTCTGAAGAAGAAGTCAGAAGCTTTGCAAAAATTTAAAGAGTTCAAAGCATGGGTAGAGAAGAGTTTGGGCAAGTTAATTTTATGTCTCAAGTTAGATAATGGGGGTGAATATTGCTCCAAGAAATTTGATAAATTTTGTATGCATGAAGGTATTAAGCATCATAAGTCTGTACCATATACTCCACAAAAAAATGGGGTGGCTGAGCGGATGAATTGCACAATCATGGAATGTGCAAGAAGCATGCTTAGCAGAGCCATGTTGGAGAAAATGTTTTGGGCAGATGCTATTAATACAGTTGTTTATCTTATTAATAGGTCACCTATAGCTGTGTTGAATAGACAAATTTTGAATGAGGTTTGGTGTTGTAAGCCAGTTGATTACTCTCATTTGCATACCTTTGGCTGTGACGCGTTTGCCCATGTACCTAGAGAAAAAAGTTCCAAGCTTGACCCAAAGTCAAGCAAGTGTGTTTTTCTTGGCTATGGAGATAAAGTGAAGGGGACTATGGGATCCTACTGCCCACAAGGTAATTATTAGTCAAGATGTAATTGTTAATAAAAATCCATGAAAATGAAGGAGGTATAACAAACTCCTAATGTTGTACCAATTGAAGTAGAAATGAGTGTGTTGGACATTTTGAGTAGATGAAGTTGTCATTGATGTCAAAAGGATAAATTGAGTAATGCAAAAGGTTGGTGGCAAAAGAGCTTCATAATGTTTATTTTTAAATATTATGTGAAGCACAAAATAAAGGGTTTTATTAAAACCATGGTTGGGAAAAATAAAATATTTTTATTAAAACCATGGTTGGGCAAATCAAAAAGGTTTTCTAAAACCTAAGGAGGCTTTTATTTTAAATAGCCCAAAGAAGATTTAAATATTTAATTTATAATATTTAAATTCTTTTGAATTTAAATAATTATAAATAAATATTATTCGAAGGCAAATGTTAGCATCGACTCCCCAACGTATTTCCTCCATCGACGTGTATGGCAAGGAAGGCATAAGGTATTAATACCTTAACCATTCCAAAGTTTGGAATAAGATTTAATGCATCCAAAAATATGAAGAGCTCATGCGAAATACTAAAAGCACCTCTCGATCGAACGAAGTGTGGTTACATCAGGCATCGAAGGAAGAGCCAAGGGCTCTTAGGAAGTTGAGGAAGTCAAAGCGCATATTGCACTTTGAGGCTCCAAGTGGAGCACATGGCTCACACGACATAAAAGCCATGGCCAAGGCACTATGGAGAGTTTGGTGCAAGTTTCAAGCCCCGTGGATTGCAAAAAGTGGTAACATTATTTTTGGAAATTATTTTAATTTGCTTTGCTAAGGTTTTTTTTGAAAAATAATTTGAAAAAACTTGTATTAAAACAAAGATAATTTACAAGTTGGGATGAGACTTTTCCCAACCTTAGTCAAAGAGAACACATTTTTACAACAGTAAAAGAAGATTTGCATTGGAGCCAAATATCTTAAACCATATTTATACAATGACTATTCACCTATTTACAACGATAAAAGAAGATCTACATTGAAGCACAAATCTCCTAAACAGTATTTCTGGAATGGTTATACAAATTAGCTAAGCACTGGATTTGCTCACCAACCTGCCTAATCATCTCATCCTCAATAGCCATGTCACTGTGCCATTGAACCCCTACCTCCTTCTCAGTACCCATCTTAGCCAGGAAGTCTGCCACTTTATTTAGATCTCTACTCACATAAACTAGAATCACGTCATCTAATTCCCTCCATAATTACTTAATTTGAGTGACAATAATCCTTAACCTCCATGTTTTCAAAGCAAAGTTCCTCATGCAATATAGAGCTCCAACCATTATTTGAGAATCCGATTCTAGGATTATCCTCCTATGACCTTGTTTTAATGCCTAAATAGAAGCATATTTGATAGCTAAGGATTTTGCTTCATTGTTTGTGGCCCTTCCCAAGCCTTGCAATTCCCAATAGAGCACTGTTCCAACATGATTCTGGCAAACCACTCCAATTCCAGCTCTACCCGGATTGCCTTTTGCAGCTCCATCAATATTAATTTTAATCCAACCTTCTAGGGGTGGTTTCCAACTAGCTCTGTCTTGTCCCTATTGCACTTCAACTTCCTTTTCCATTGCCCCAATAACAACCTGAGTTTCCTCTTTAGCATAGACTACCACAGTTTCTGTGACTTTGCTCCAACTGACCTGCCAAACTCCATCTAAAGAAGAAAAAATTTCTCTAAATTTTTTGGTATTTCTCTCCAACCACACTTGCCACCAAATAAAGTTTAATCCAAGCTCCCAAAAAATACAAAGAGCTTTAGATTTAAATCTACCCCTCTTCCATATTTCCCAAATATTAATCCGATTTAAATCACCATTAACTTAAATTTTATAATATAAAAACCATCTCTCCCAAATATAGCACGTGAATGGGCACTCAAACATCAAGTTCAGCTGTTTCCTCACTCTTGTAGCATAAAACACATTGATATGGACCAATGATTCCCCTACATATGAGATTATCAAAAGTAAGAATTCCATTATGAATGAACTGCCAGGCAAAAAAGTTTACTTTCGACCAACCCTTGGATTGCCAAATCTTTCTCCAATCCTCAACCTGATATGTATGAGGAGGAGGCTCTGGAAGGATCTTATCATATCCATCCTTCATCGCATAGACACCAAGGCTCCCATAGACCCAAGCTAATTCATCATCCTCGTCTCTACTTGTGAGAAATATTTCTGCCAAGATTTTAGTCATGATGGGTGTCAAATCCAGAGGGATTGAAATTGGCCACTCATCCAACTTTTTAGACTGCTTAAACTTATAATACCCCAGCTGAGTGTTGAAATAACTTTCAATTTGGACCCATCCCCTAGTTTCTATGGCTTTTTTATTGGTTGCAGTTCAAGAAATTCAACAATGATAGGTGGGTATTGATCCCATGAATCTGTCCAAAATCGTGCCTTCTCCCCTCTCCCTACTTTCCAAAATAATCTATCTTTTACTACCTGAGATCCTAACTTGAGATACTGCCATACTAAGGATCCATTACCATCTAAAGGGAAACGACCCACCTCATTTGGGTTTACCTGTCCCAAATATTTACTAGTTAAGATTCTATTGAATAAAGAAGTTGGTTGGGAAATCCACCTCCAGTAACTTTGATCTTCTCAATCCCAAACCTCCTTTTACCTTGGGCTGGCTTACTTTCTCCCAACCTACTAAGGCCCATTTCCTCTCTCCTTTTACTCCTTCCCATAAAATTTTTCTAGCCATCTTGTCCAAATCTTTCCATATGGTATGTGGGGCAGCAAGGATAAAAAATTTATAAATTGGCATGGTCTAAATGACTGACTGCAAAAAATTTAATCTACCCCCATAGCTTAACCATTTGTGAGACCAATGATTAATTATGTCCTTGATACAATCCAAAAGATTCCTCCATATATCTATTTTTAGTTTTTTAAAATGCAAAGGGACCCCCAAGTATACCACTAGGAGATAAGTCCTTGTGAATCCCAAGATCTCTAAAATTTTGTCCTGAAGCCTTTGATCAAGATTGAAAAAGACCACTTTGGATTTTTTTATCATTGATGAGTCATTCTTGCTTCCTTGAAGCTGGCCACTCCCACAAATCATGTGTCATCCACAAACTATAGGTGAGTCAAAACTTCCTCACCCACCTTGATACTTGTTAGCAAACCTTGTTGTCTTCTCCTTAAGATGAGTCTACCCAATCCTTCAACCAATATGAGAAAAAGATAGGGAGAGCAAGGATCTCCTTTATGAAGGCCTCGAGTAGCTCCAAACAGTTGTGAGGGAAGACCCTTGATTAAAACTGAGTATGTCAGAGTAGAAACACAACTCATGACCCATTCTATCCAATCTTGAGAGAAACCAAAGGCTGTCATTATCTTTGACAAGAAGCTCCACTCCACCCTATCATAAGCATTTGACATATATAATTTTATGAACATTCCTCTATTACCATATGTTTACATTGAATGGGTTGCCTCCTGAGCTAGAACCACACCATCAAATATTTGCCTACCCTCTACAAAACCCCCTTGCTCCGAGGAGATAATGCTATGTAGAAGAGGTTTTATCCACTCAGCCATTACCTTTGTGATTATTTTATATATGACATTGCATAAGGCAATAGGTCTATAATATGAAATATGTACCCCATCCTCCCCTTTTGGAATTAAGGTAATGAAAGTATGATTTAATTCTTTAAGCATTCTTTTACTACCTTTGGACTCCTCTATAACATCAATTACATCCTCTTCCAAGTTATCCCAGAAGGCCTGAAAAAACTCAATTGGAAAGCCATCTGGACCTCGGTGTTTTTCTCGTGCTCATTCCAAATACTACATTCTTCGGTTCCTCTCTATCAATGGGTTTAAGTAGGGTCTGATTTTCTTCTTCAGAGATAACATAGGGTATGACAACAATAACTTCTTTTTGAGCCTCTTCATCTTGCACCATACTTTCCTTAAATAGTTTAGAAAAATAATCCATTGAATGAAAATGCATACTTGGAATTGTATCAAAGGAGTTTTCGTTCTCATCTTGAAGAGCTTCCATGTTGTTCATTTGTCTCCTAGCACAAGCAATCCGATGGAAAAATTTGGTATTTTGATCACCTTCTAATAACCAAGTGGTTCTTGCTCTCTGTTTCCAGTAGGTCTCCTCTTGGTTGTCAATGTCCTCAACCGCTTTACGCAATGCATCATCCTCTTCTTTGAGCTGCTCTGTAATTGTTCCTTTCCTAAAGTTTTTTTGAACCTCATCCCATCTAGCCACCAATGGAGCTCTTTGGACCTAGAAGTCTGTCTTGTTAGCTCGCCTCCATTGTTTCAATTGATATTTGACATAATGAAGTTATTTGTGGAATCTAAACATTGTTGTCCCATATGTTGGGCAACCTTCTTCCCACCACTATGGAATTTTATTTTGAAGTTCCTCTTTTTGTAACCAAAAGTTTTCAAATTTAAATGGTTTGTGATGTTGCACTGTCTTGATCCCTCCTTCCAAAAAAATGGGAAAGTGATATGAAATTGGACCCTCCAAAATCTAAAATTTTATATTCCATTTTACAAATACCTCCTCTGAAACCAAAAAATGGTCTAACTTCACCTTCTTTCTATGTGGCTCCCTCCTCTTATTAGTCCAAGTATAGTTGGTTCCAGGGCATTTAATATCCACCAAGTGTAATGCCTGGACTTGGGAAATCATAAGTCGATCCACTAGGTCCAAAATTGGGGTTCCCCCTTCCTGATCTCTAGAGGATAATTTAGCATTAAAATCCCCAAAAATAATCCAGTATAAATATTCACTTGAGACTCTCATGTTATGCACAACTTTCCATTGATGAATCTGACCATCTAGGTTTTGAGCCCCATAAAAAATTATGATTAAAACATGTTCAACTGTGACATTATTTATAAAATGTGATGTGAGAACACCCCTCCAAGCTATATGTTATATTGTTCATTCAAGTGAGTTCCAAAGAGTAACTATCCCCCCTGAGGCACCTTGGGCAGCCACTTCCATATGACCAACACCCCTCCAAATTCTGTTAATTATTTTACACAACAACATTTTTGTCTCCTGGATAAGCAAAAAATTTGTTTTACATTTTTATAAGAGTCTTCGAACAACAAATTGATGGGTTCTACTATTTAAACCCATAACATTCCATGATTGTATAATCATTGGTTACCTTGAGATCAGTAAAAATCTATTAGCCTCACCGATCCTCCAGTGATCAGTTTGTCTCCTTGAACTGCTATCAATTCCTTATTTGATTTTCTACCCACTCCTTGAGAGTTACTATTTTTGGTCTCTTTTCCATCTGAGTTATCCCTAAATTTGGCCTTTATCTGTTATTTTTTGCTATGCCCATGCTAACATCCTTAATTATTGGTTGCTCTTGGTTATGCACTATCAGTGCCCTTGCACTCTCTGAGTACGGTAACTCACTGTACTCAATTACCTGCTCTATGATGGGGGGAGATGAAAGAGGAGCTTGAATATGGCTATTATTATTTTCATTATTCCAATCCACTCCTTCCATGAATTGTTCTTCTTGGTCCATTAGTGTCTTAAATATCTCATACCTATTGGAGGGCTTGAGTTGGGTTTGCTCTTTACCATCTTTTTTCTTTTGCTTTATTTTTCTTTTGGGCTGTTCAAAACCATCTCCCTATGCTTCTTTACCCTGAGAAATATTGGTTGGTTTTTTGTTGATTGTTGAATTACTCTCCTTAGGAATATTTGACATTCCTAGAGGAGCATCCATTTTTATGTTCATATTATTTGGGCAAGATCGGGCCAAATGCCCATATTTGTGGTAAACTCTGCATCTGAAGGGAAATTCCTCATAATACAGTTGTTGAATCCAAGATAGTCCTAGAACTTCAAGTTCCACCTCTGTCAGTAGAGGCTATCTAAGATCCATTTACACACATAATCTTGCATAAACAATTGTGTTTCCTTCTATTCTGTCTTTGGAAACACCCAAATGTCTTCCAAGGGAATTACCGATAATTTCCAATACCTGCTCACTCCAAAACTCCATTGGAAGTGCATACAAACGGATCCAAACCGGGATAACAGTGGGTTCAATTCGAGGATCAAATCCCACTCTCCAGGGTTGAACAAATAATCCTGTCGGACCATGATTCCTCTTTTTTGATTCGAAAGCCCTTTTTTATCGGCAAGTGAAGAAAAACTTACAATAAAATATCCATTGCTAATAAACCATAAAGAATACTCACCAAGAGGCTCCTAGTTTTTTTGGACTTAGGAATGCAAAAAATTTAGGGTAGGGTGAATACCCATGAATTTATAGATCAAATCATGATTGGTTCTATATAAAACTATTTCTTCAACCATCCTTTGCTCAATGACAATCTTTGGCCTTGATTCTAACTGTGGCAAGAATCCATTAACTCGTTGAGATGTTGATCTATTTCCAGCAGCCATAAAGAGCTTTTTTAATGTAGTTTTTTGTGCTTCTTCAGTCTTTGATGGAGATTTATCCTTTAATAAATCTACAAAAGAACTATGTCTCTCTAGAAGAGGATCCGCAGGTGTCCCCATTAGGCCCTCCTCGGGCAGTAATCTTGTCTTCAAATCTATAGTAACCAAAAATCTCTTCGGCTACCCAAATGATGCCCTAGTTTTATCTTATTTTTCAATCAAGCTCTCTTATTTTTTCAATCAAGCCTCTCTTAAAACATGTTGATGTGCAGTACTAGTTTCTTCCATTAAAAAATGAGAATAAATCATGTCGGCCATCTTTCATTGACTAGTTTATGGCCATCAAACTGCACAGAACTATATAGTTGCACATAAATCACACATTGTATAGTTGCAACCATTCCCTGATTTGACCCAAAAACCTACGTATTATCAGCTCATAGGTTTAACATCATGCCCACGCAAGCCCTGCCATCTTTCACAAGGGCATTTCATTAACCTTTTCTAAGGTTTTAAGGAGAGATAAGGTGGAAGTTAAGTTGTGTGTTGAGAAAATATTATTTTGATATATGAAAGGTTAATTGTTGCTAAAGTAAAAGTGTTATACCTTAGAATTATGAGAGATTGAATTATTGCATTATTTTATAAAGTGATTTATTTAATTAATGCAATATTAAGTACGGAGTCATAAGTAGATTTTGGATTATTTTTGATATTTTTTTGAAAAGGGTTATGATGAAATTAAATTGTTAAGAGGTTCTTTTGATGAGTTAGAGTTTTGGAAGAAGTGTTTTGATTGAAGATTTGTGGTGTTGGATATTATTTTAAGAAGGAGAAATAAGGTGTAATTAAGTTTGATTAATTTTTGTAATTGAGAATTATTTTGTGAAGAGGTTAGTGTGATATTTTATCATCTAACTATTGAAATTGGCAAAAGAGAAAATTGTGATTGAGACAAGTTTTCTAAGGTCACTTCTACATCAAATAAAAGATGTGGGCATATTTTTCTTTGGTTGAAGTGAGTGATTGAGATTTTTTGAAAATAAGATTGGAGTGAAAAGGACTTTGTTAAGTTTTCCTTGTTGAGTGTGTTTTAAATTAATGCTTCAAGGTTTTATGGAATAGAGGTTAAGGAAAGTAACCTTGTTTGATAAGCATTGTTGTTGAAGTGATTAAGTTGAGTGAACTTGAACTAGGGTTTGCAAATATCATGAGTATCATTGTTATGTGATATTGGCTGTAAATCATTGTTGGAACATTTGAGTGAAAGATCATAAGTTTGGACTAGGGTTTGTGGGCAAGGATTATTTCATTGAGTAATTAGTTAAGTAGAGTTGGTTGAGCCTAGTCAAGTGGATGTGTTGATGTCATAGTTCAAGTTCTGTGAAATAAATTGTTCTATATTCTGAATTGATTTGAGAAAGAGGTTGAGTGTTGATGAATGTGAAGTATATTGAGTCTCTAACAATTATCTTTATGTTTCTATGAGATTGGATAAGTTCTAGTGAGGACTTATTGAGCAGATTTGAGATAAGTCTTAGAGAAGACTTGTGCACAAATTTGTGTGAGCTTTTGTGGAAGCTTACAATACAAATTTGAGGACAGAGATTGAGGATAAATTTGAGGACAGAGATTGAGAATAAAGTTTGGTGCAGATTTGAGGACAAATTTATGCCAAACCAGAGATGGAGATTGAGTATATTTGTGCTAGATCTAAGGACTGTGTTTAGTGCAGATTTGAGATAGGGCTTTGAGATGACAGAGTATAGAGGATGACAATCTCCAATAGATAGAGATCCATTAGCCAGGGTAGTGAGGCTAGGTGTCTTCAATGGATAGAGATCCATTAGCCAGAGTAGTGGGGGCATCAGTTCTTCTAGAAGATCACCAATTAGAGCTAAGGAGAAAGACGCTCTCTTGTGGATAGAGATACACGAACTTGATTAGGGGATTGGTGTCTCCTTTGGACAGAGGTCCATAAACATTGTAGGGAAAGGATTTCCAAGAGAATTTATTTGAGAAAATTTATAAGGAATATTTTCTTCGTGGAGTAGCCCACATTGGGTGAACCATGTTAAATCATGTCTCTCATGTGTGTGATGCTTTGTGTGATGTTTACTACTTTAATATTGCTGATATTATTTGGATTAAAAAGCAAAAAGTTTTATCTTATACTGTTCACCCCCCATCTCAGTATAAGCATATGTTCTTTAGGGTGAAGATGAATATGAAGATCAACATGCTAAAGTTTTTGATCATGCAGAACAAGTAGAACAGTAAGTAGAGCAACCATAACGATCACAAGACCAAGAGCCACAATAAACAAATCATGGAATTATAATATCTACACATCTACAGAAGTTTTTGAAAATATATTCTCAAGTATATTAGTAATATTTTGCTTTGTTAATTGATGATGGTGAGCCTAGTTCATTTCAGGGAGCTATAGAGTCTAAGAATGCAAAAAATTGGAGGAAATCCATGGAGGAGGAAATCGAGGTACTTTGCAAGAATAAAACATGGGAACTTGTGGATCTCCCACCTGGAAGAAATATTGTTGGAAAAAAGTGGGTGTATAAAGTGAATAAGACAACTGATGGGTTTTTGGAACACTATAAAGCTCACTTGATGGCAAAAATCCATGCGTAGAAGTTAGGTATTGAATTTAATGAAATTTTCTCTCTAATTGTGAAGATGACTACTATTAGAGTTCTACTTACACTTGTAGTTACACAAGATTTAGAACTGGGGCAAATTGATGTGAAGACTACTTTCCTGCATGGTGATCTCAAGGAGGAGATCTATATGGATCAACCCGAGGCCTATGAAGAAAGAGGTAAAGAGCATTTGGTTTGTAGACTAAAGAAATCATTGTACGAGTTGAAACAAGTGCCAAGGATGCAATACAAGAAATTTGACACCTCCATGAAGAGCCAATGTTTCAATAGGAGTGAATCTTACCATTGTGGATACTATAAGAGGTTTGATGATGGTAGTTTTATTATTTTGTTGTTGTATGTTGATGATATGCTGGTTGTAGGCGCAAGCATGAATAAAATCATTGAACTTAAGACTCAGTTCGCTAAGACTTTTGAAATGAAGGATTTAGGAGCAACAAACAAAATTTTAGAGATGAAGATACACAAGGATAGAAAAGGAATAAAGATCTGGTTAAGTCAAAAGTCATATATAGAGAATATTCTGTAGTGCTTCAATATGCAAAATGCAAAACCAATTAGTACCCCACTTCTTTCACACTTAAAGTTGTCTTCCAATCAGTGTCCTAGAATGGAAGCAGAGAAGACAAGCATGTCTCGTGTACCATATTCATCAGCATTAGGAAACCTCATGTATGCCATGGTGAGGACCAAACCGAATATTTCCCAAGTAGTGAGAGTAGTCAGTCAGTACATGGAAAATCCTGATAAGGAGCATTGGAATGCAGTGAAGTGGATTCTTAGGTATTTAAGAGGCACTTCAGATGCTGCCATTTAATTTGGATCGATAGATTTGCAAGTTAAAGGTTTTGTGGATTCTAATTATGGTGGAGATAGATATGAGAGAAAGTCCACTACAAGATATACTTTCACTCTTGTTGGTGGAGTTGTGAGTTGGACTTCTAAGTTGTAGTATGTTGTGGCCTTATCAACCATTGAAGCAGAATACATTGCAGTGACTAAGGCCATCAAAGAGGCAATTTGGCTAGAGTGATTGTTAGGTGACTTCAAGATAATACAAGAGAAAATTATCTTACATTATGATAGCCAAAGTGCTATTCAGCTAGTGAAGAACCCAACATTCCCATGAACGCACAAAAAAAATTAATGTCAAGTACCATTTTATAAGAAATATGGTGGAAGAAGGTAGGATCCTGTTGCAAAACATCGACATTGAAGCGAATCCTGCAAATATGCTTACAAAGCTGATCAAGGGAGAGAAGTTTGAGTGGTGCAAAACTTCTAGGCTTGCTACAAAAGTAACAAGGGCAACATTAGGCAATTAGCACTAGATGAAAGTCTTTGGCAAAATAATTCCTGAATACTGACTTCAAGTGGGAGAATGTTAGGAGGTGAAGTCACTATACAAAGGGTTTAAGCCTACAAAGACTATTTCTAGACATATAGGCAGCACTTCCAGATGTCTAGGTAGTACTGCTAGACGTCTATGCAACATTGCTAGACATCTAGGCAACAATACTAGATGTTTGTAGCAGTATAAGACGTCGATAGTAGTACTAGATATCGATAGGAGTACGAGACTTCTACAATAGTATGAGATGTTGGCAGCAGTACGAGACGTTGATAAGAGTACTAGACATCAAAAGAAGTACTATACATCGACAACAATACGAGATGTCTGCAATAGTACTAGACGTCAATAGCAGTATGAGATATTAGTAGCAGTATGATACATCGACAACAGTACTAGAAATCGATAGCAGTATGAGACAACTACAGTAGTACTAGACATCTACAACAATACTAGATGTCTACAACAGTACGAGATGTTGGTACCAGTACTAGACGTCTAGGCAGCAATATTAGATATCTAGGCAGCAGTACTAGACTTCTAGGCAACAGTACTAGATGTCTAGGTTGCTAGACGTCTAGGCAGTAGTACTAGACATCTAGGCAGTAGATGTCTAGGATAGACATCAGAATACGAAAGATGAACAGTCTTGAGGAGTGGAAATGAACAGTTTTGGAGGCTTCCTTTTGGGAGAGGAAACAAATAGTTTGGAGTCTTCCTTCTGCTCTATAAAAGGGACTTGATCCCTTGCATATGCATGTGAGAAATGCTATGAATGTGAATGTAAAGTTTTGCTAAAAATAATAAAAGGAGAAGTTGTCATTACCTTGTGGTTTTTCCTACACATTGCAGGTTTCCACGTAAATCTCTATGTCCCTTGTGTTGTTGTTTCTATTTGTTGTTATTGTGTTTCTACTTGCAGGTATACAATATGGAAAATAAACTAAAAAAAGAGGAGTAATAAAGATTGCGTATATTTTGAGCAATTAATATTGTAATTTATATTACATTCTTAGTACATGTTGATTAAGGCTATTTAATTTCATATTGTTGCATATTATTGAATGTTATTTGATATATTATAAACCTTCTTTTACATATTAATTTGCTCATATTATTCTACTTATATTATTATCTTGACCTTATTATATTGTGGCTATATTATATTCGATCATGTGATATTTAACTTATGATATTTGTGGTAGTATTAAGTCTTAAAAAACCATCAAAAAATGTTTGTATGGCTAGTAGGTCGTAGGATATTTTTATCTTGGGATAACCTAATGAAAAGGGGTGTTCATGGCCCCTCACAATGTGTTCTATGTAAAAAGGAAGAGGGTATAGGCCATCTCTTGGGTATTTTTTCAAAAGTTTAGGAACTTTGGCAATGGATTCTTAATATGTTTGGTGAATGCATGGTGATGAATGACAAAATTGAAGAATGGTTAAAGCAATGGCAAAGCACTTTTTAAAGTGAAGAATTATAGACATCTATGATACATTGAAAGATACTATACTATAGATTGTTTGGTTGGAAAGGAACAAAAGAATGTTTAAAGGAAACAAATGCAGCTTAGAGGTAATCAAAAGGAAGATTTGTTTAGCCATAGAGGAGTCTCAACGAACCCTATTAACTCACCCAATCCCTAGTCTTGAAGCAAAGAGCCTTGATAGATGGAGTCAAGTCATCCAATAGAATAATGATGTTGGTAATAAGAGAAACAAAAGGAAGGCAAATAATATAAAGTGGAAAATACCATAAGTGGATTTTGTCAAATTGAATTTTAAATGAAATTCAGGATCAACAACAAGAGGAGAAGGAATAATTAGAAATAATAGGGGTGAGATTTTATCACAACATGCTTTCAATAGTGGATTTAAGAAAAATAATTAAGCTGAAGCTTAGGCAGATTTGGAAGGGTTAAAAATATGCAAACAAATAAAATGAAACATATTATGGATGGAAGGTGATTTACTAATAGTAATAAATACAATTTTGAGGAAAGCAAAGACTCCATAGAACATACAAGAGATAATTGTGGAAATACAAGACCTTGCTATAGAGTTTGAATAAATTAGGTTTACTCATACATTAAGGGAAGGTAAAAAATGTGCAAATAGGCTAGCCAATAGAAGGGTTTTAATAGAGAATAGCGAAGTTAAATTCCCTTTTCCATGGTTAGAGGAAGTAGTAAGTTTAGTTGAAGTTGACAAAAAAACATTGTATGTCTAAATCAAATAATGATTAAGATTTAATTTAATGTTTTCTATTTACAATATTTATTGTATTTTATAACATTAATGTATTTTGATATCAACTATTTATTATAGGTCTTGTGGTTGCACTTATGCTTCAAGAAGGAAAATAACAATCTCGATTTGATAAAACAAACTATAAGAGCAGAAAGTTTTGAAAATATTACTCTACTAAGATGCAGTGCATAGAAAATAGAGGTGGACTTTTGGTATTGTGAAGGTTATTGCAAGATAATGTCAAGGATGTTGAATTTTAGAATATTTATATTTACAAAGAAAATTGAAGAAGATCTAGAAAATAAGAATCAAGAATTCAAACTTTTTATGAAAAAATGCAAGTATTTAGTTATTATAAGCTTCAAATTAAAATTATTTATAAACTCTCAAACTCTAAAAAAATGTAGTTATGATTTTCCAAAGATGAGAAACTCAAATACAACTTATTTTTTTCTAGAAAAAAATCTTCAATAACAATTATAATATGTTCAAACACCCTACTATAATAATAAATTATTAATATTATCCTAACTATATATTATTTTTAATTGATATGATGGTAAAATATCTAGTAAATTTATAATGTTTGAGTCATATGACAACAAAAGGAACAAATAAATACCTTCGATAGTATTCCTTATGTTACTCTTTAAACTACATTTATATAATTGTGAATACATAAAATTTAATCTTTAATTTATATAATATAATGATGAATATACTTGCTTTCGCTATCAGACAACAACACATATGATCAAAGATTGCCTGCTCATGGAGGGGCATTTCAGGCATAATAAGGTTACAACTAACCCTCCAAGCTCTGCGCGTGCACAACCATATAGGGCCGCTCCTGGCGAGAAACAAACCACGCAGACTAGTTCACAAGATTTCTGGACTACTATTTCCAAACATAATCATCCAATCAATCCCTTGGGTAAACATACTGGTCTACGAACGGCTCCTCTGGTGCATTCATCAAAAGATAAACTGGTCATGCAAGGTGCAACACCATCGTACTCTCACAAGGCTTCCACTGTGGTAGAGAATGAGGGTTTGCAAAGTATTTTACATGTGACCCTTGAAAAGGTGCGAGTGAGAAGGTCTCGCAATCCCAACACTGATAAACGCCCTTATACCATGTTTCTAGAAGGAAATCACGACCGATTTATCTCAAAATCTTATTCCTCACTTGGGGATTTAGGGGCTTCTGAGATTATTGAAGGTGATATGCAGCTTGACAGTTCCTCATGATATTTCTATCATGGAATGTCAGAGGTTTAACGAAACTAGTTCGTAAGTACTTGGTCGATAGTGAGATTGATAAACTTTATCGTCAACATAGCAGGTTTTATTTTCTTTGTTTAAGAGAAGTTAAGGTTTTTGTTTTTAACTTGCAATGTGTCTGTTTGTTTATTTGGCCTGGTAGCAAATTTTATGCAATTAATCATGCAGTTGGTCGAGGTGGAGATATCACGTTTGTGGCTCCCACCTGGCAATCTCATCTGGTTACTTGGGGAGTGGACCCTTCTAATCAGGTGGTGTGGACTCTTTTTGAAATTGATGGGCATTCTTTTGGTATTGTAAATGTGTATGCTTCCAATCATTCTCTTGACCATTGTGCTCTCTGGCGGTGGTTGGCTTTGTCTTTACCTTTCACTGTCTGGTTGTTTTGTGGTGATTTCAATATGATTGAGACAAATTCTAATAAAGTGGGCTGCCTCCCAATGCGGCGGTGTGCTGGGGAACGAGAAGCTTGGTTTTTTCTAAAAAATAAATTAGGGCTTTTTGACCCCAATGCTTGTTCTTCCTCCAAAGACTTCTCGCACTCACTTTGGTTTTCCTAGTCAAATTTTCAAAGTGGGGATGATCGTATTCTCAAGCGATTGGATAGAGCCATGCTTACGGACCATTTTGGGTTCAATTTTCAGCCCATTGTGCCTTTCGCTCCTCTGGTGGTAGCTCTTTCGGGATCTACAGTGTCAGATCATGTTCCTATTATCTTTAATATTTCTTTGAGCATAATGCCAGCTAGGACCTTCTCTTCTCAGTTTTTCCTAAATATTTCCTTCCTCCAGCATCCTGCTTCTGTTGCTCACATTATTGGGGTTTGGAATTTGTTTCCTTAGCCTTCAGGACATTCAGGTTGGATTGAGTGGTAGAATGATGCTATTATTCACACCACCACCTTGCTTCGCAATATTGGTGTCAAGCTTGCTTAGTTGCGTGAACAAACAAATCTAGCCCTAAAGCGGGAGTTTGCCTCAACATCTATTAGGCTTGATGCTTTCCCTCTCAGTATCACTCTCTAGTAGTATATTGCAATTCTTCGGCACGATCTTAAGAAGTTCGAGCTATATGAGACTAGAGGTGCTCAGCTTCATGACCAAATGCATTGGCTCAAGGTCGATGATAGGGTTTCCAAGGAGTTTTTTCAGCACCTTAGACCGCCTCGCTCGGCAAGCGGTTCAGTTCAAAGCCATTGTGAATAATGGCAAAAGGCTTTCAGAGTTGCCTGATATTTCTAAGGTATTTGTTCACCATTATCAATAGGTCTTTGCTGCTCAACATCTCTCTGCTGAGAGACAACAAGCGCTGGATGAATGTTGCTCGATGGTTCCTACTAAGCTTTCGCCTTCTCAGACTAAAGCTTGTGATAAACCTCTTACTTTAGAAGATCTTACTGAGGCTTTATCTCATATGGCTAATGAAAAAGTGCCAGGTCTTGATGGTTTTTCTTGTGAATTTTACAAAGCTTTGTGGGATATGGTCGACCCTGTGTTGAGCAAGGTGTAGCAATAGTATTGTCATTGTTGTCAACACAGTCAGATAGATCTATTGATGCAGTGGACAGGAAGTTCAAAAGCTATTCATATGTAGAAGACAGGAGTTCAAAGGTTACTCAGAGTATGTACAGTGATTTTCCAAGAAGATCGAAGTGGCCCATATGCAAAAGATCAAAGAAAAAGATAAGTAAGAAAAGTGTCGTGATATCGTGACATATACAGTAGGCAAGAAAAACTGTCACGATTTCGTGACATGTTGGAAGAGAGAGAAAAAACAAGAAAAACTGTCGTGATTTCGCGACATGTTGGAAGAGAGAGAAAAAGCAAGAAAAACTGTCGCGATTTCGCGACATGTTGGAGGAGAGAGAAAAAGCAGGAAAATCTGTCACGATTTTGTGACATGTTGGAAGGGAAAAATGCAAGTGGAAAAACTATCGTGATTTCATGACATGTTGGAAGGGAAAAAGGCAAGTGAAAAAACTATCGTGATTTCACGACATGTTGGAAGGGAAAAAGACAAGTAGAAAAACTGTCGCGATTTCACGACATGTTGGAAGAGAAAAAGGCAAGTGGAAAAACTGTCGCGATTTTGAGACATGTTGGAAGGAAAAGAGGAAGCAAGAAGAAGTGTCGCAATTTCATGACAAGTTCAAAAAAAAAAAGAACAAGTAAGAAAAGTGTTACGATTTTGCGACATGTCGCATTTTCGCGACTAAACAGGAGAGAGAAAGTAAGTTGGAAAAGTGTCAGGATTTTGCGACATTTCGCATTTTTGCGACTAAAATAGGAGAGAGAAAGTAAGTTGGAAAAGTGTCACAATTTCATGACATGTCACATTTTTGCGACTATAATAGGAGAGAAAGTAAGTTGGAAAAGTGTCGTGATTTCGTGACATGTCGCATTTTCGTGACTCAAACAGGAGAGAGAAAGAAAGTTGGAAAAGTGTTGCGATTTTGCGACATGTCGCATTTTCACGACAAAAGAAAGAGAGGAAGTGTACGGAAGCAGAACTGTCACGATTTTGCGACAAAAGCAGAAAGCAAGACTTCGAAAGCAAAAGTGTCATGATTTTGCGACAAAAGCAAAGAAGTAAAGTACGAAAGCAGAAGTGTCATGATTTCACGACAAAAGTAGAGAAGAAGACTTTGAAGGCAGAAGTGTCACAATTTCGTGAGAAAAGCAAAGAAGTAAAGTATAGAAGCATAAGTGTCACGATTTTGTGACAAAAGTAGAGAAGAAGACTTCGAAGGCAGAAGTGTGACGATTTTGTGACAAAAGCAGAGAATAAGACTTCGAGGGCAGAAGTGTTGCGATTTCACGACAAAAGCAAAGTTGAAGTCTATGGAAGCAGAAGTGTCACAATATCGTGACAAAAGAATAGAGAAAGCATACGGAGGCGAAAGTGTCGCGATATCGTGACATGTATTTTTGTGGGCCAAAGCTAAGAGAAAGAGTAAGGAGAAAAAGTGTCACGATATCGCGACATGTATTTTCACAATCCGAAGCAAAGAGAAAGAGCAAGGAGAAAAAGTGTCGCGATATCATGACATGTAGCTTTTTCGCGGTCCAATGCAAAGAGAAAGAGAGAGAAAGAAAAAGTGTCATGATATCGCAACATGTTGTATTTTCGAGGGCCAAATCAGGGAGAAAGAGAGAGAAAGCAAAAGTGTCGTGATATCGTGATATGTTGTATTTTCATGGTTGAGTTGAAGCCGACGAAGACCGATGACAACCGACTAAATTTAGGGTTTACAGTTTTCATAAAAGCTGACTCAGATTAGGGTTTACGGCTAACTAAGATTAGGGTTTTCATCACAAAATTTATGTTATAAAAGGAGGGCTTTTCGAAGATTTGAGAGGTAGTTGATGTGTGTGAAATTCGATCATAGAGCACAGAGAGCAAGTCGTATCGAAAGATGCTAAGTGCAAAATTTGAAAAGAGAGCAGAGTGTGCAAAATGGAGAAAACGATCATGAAGTTTGACTGTAGCGAAGCAGAGTGTGCAAAGTGATTGCGCAGAGATAGTAGAGTGCGCAGAGAAAGCAAATGTGAAGAAGACCTGTCAAGGTCTAGCAAAAGCAAAGGTATCTTACTATAAATCTTCTAGTTTCAAAATTGAAGTCCAAGTTGGTGCTTGGCATAAGGGGTTGTTGCTCCTTCCAGTTGGTTCTGGTAAATTAGGGGTTGGTGCTCCTTTCTGTTGGTGCAGATAAATAAGGGGTTGGTGCTCCTTCTTGTGGGTGCTAGTAAATTGTTTGTAAAGTTGTTTCTTTGCAAAGGCTGGATTTGTATGGTAGTCCAAGCAGTCATTTTTGAGGAGTAGCCACATTGGTGAACCTCGTTAAATCTTATGTTGTGTGATGCTCTTTTGTTATACTTGTTGTATCTAGTAATAAGTTTTAATTGCTATTGTTTAAAAGCTATAAATTCAAGTTTAAAGAGCTACACTGATTCACCCCCCCTCTCAATGTCATTGTAAGACTAACAATTGGTATCAGAGCTAAGTTCTTGTATAAGCTTAACCAGCTAGGGTGATCTTGGAAGTAACACAATGGCAGGTGGTGAAGGCTTCTCATCAAACAAAGCACCATTATTTGATGGATCTAATTACGCGTTCTAGAGAATCAAGATGCAAACATATCTCTATGCTTTGGAATACGACATCAGGGATTCAGTAGTTAGTGGATACACAATACCCATCACTCCTCCAAAAGATGCTGATGAAAAGAAACTATTTGAAAATAACTCAAAAGCAAAGAATGCTCTCATGTGCGGATTAGCAGACAATGAACTAGTAAAGATCATGAGTTGTACAACGACAAAAGAGATATGGGACAAACTAAGGAGTATACATGAAGGAGACGATAATATCAAGGAGGCCAAGTTAAAGACACATCGAGCTCAGTTCGAAGCACTAAAGATGAATGACGATGAAAACATTGAAGCATATATGCTAAGAGTTAATGGAATCATTAATGCGATCAGAGGACTTGACGAGGATATCGAAGACTCTGTCGTCGTGAAAAAGGTATTAAGATCTCTTCCTCAAAGGTTTGATTCTAAAGTCTCAGCGATAGAAGAAGCTAAGAATCTAAACTATTTTAGTATAGATGAGATGTATGGTTATTTGACTACATATGAGATGAGGATAGGAAGATCTAAACCCACAGACAGAGAAGTGACTTTTAAAGTCCTTAAAGACAAAAATGCTAAACAAAAGTCTGAGGAAGAAAAAACATTAGATGAAATGGAAGCAAACTTTGTTAGAAAACTAAAAAGGGGAAAAGTAAAATACAGAGGAAAGCTACTGCTCAAATGTTTCAACTGTGGAGGTGTTGGGCATTTTACGACTAAATGTCCACTTAAAGAGAAGAACAAAAATGATGAAGGATCACACCAAGAAAGAAGTGACTGGAAGAAGAAAACAAATTTTAGAAAAGGTGACTTCAAGAAAAAAAGCTTCATCTCCAAGAATGCCAGTTCATCAGAAGACAGCTCTGGTGAGGATTCTGAAGAGGAAACAAGTGAAGCTCTTTTCATGGCATTTGATGAAGTAAAATTGGAAAAAGAAGAAGAAGTGAACTCTAAAGTATGTGGTGAAAACCTAGAGGCCGAGGTAGATCTAGAAGGTGAGTTGATCTCTGCACTTAAAGAGTGGAAGATAGAAAGGAAAAAGAATAAAAAAATGTCAAGAAAGCTTGAGGATGCAAATGAAATCATAACTAGTTTGAAAGTACAAATAGAAGAATCCAATAAAATCTTCGAAGATCTCGAAGTGCAAATAACCATGAAAATAGATTATTGCAGCAAGCTAGAAGAAGAGATTGTTGGTTTAAGAATGCAACTAGAAGAGATGAATAAGAAAATTAGTTGTTATCACAAATGTGAAGAAAGTTTTATGAAGCTGGATAAGATCATAAATGACCAAAGGTCTGCAGGCATAAAATTTGGTTTGGGTTTTGTCGAAGGAGAATCATCAAATGGATCAAAGGCCAGAAATGTAGAATCCATAAAGAATGAAGATAAGAAACAGGTTGATCAAAGAAAAATGTCTCATGCAAAAGAAAGAAATAATGCCAGGCATGAAAGGAGAATTGACAATGATGGATTCACCAATGTCACACATCAAATAAGAAGACCTATGGCTTCTACGACAACATGGCAAAGACCATCACCTAGGTTAAATTATCCCTTTTCTGGTTTTTGTTTTAAATGCAATGGCTATGGACATAAAATATTAGACTGCAAATATAATGTAAGACCAAGGAATTTCATCAGTAGAAATGTTTTTTCTGCTCTGATGAATTATACAGTAGAATGTTATAACTATCATAATTTTGGGCACATTGCAAGAAACTGTAGAAGTACATTTTATCAAACCATTTTTAGGGAAGAAATTTTCAACCAAATAGGATGAGACAAAATAGAAAACTTCTCGAAAAAAATGCACAAGATATTGATAAGAGAAAGGCAAAACAAGAACCCAAAACTACTATCAAAACTGAGTGGAAAGGAAAAGAGTGACTTAATGAAGAAAATGAATCCTTAATCGTACAAAAAACATTTAAAACACAGAATAAATATGTACCATGGATACTTGACAGTGGATGCTCCAGTCATATGATAGGTGACAAACAGAAATTTGAGAATTTACATAAATATGAAGGTGGTTCAGTAAAGTTTGGAAATAATGTTGGAGCTAAGATAGTTGGCAAAGGTTCAATTAAAATTAGTGAGAGAAAAATTAAGTCAGAAGAAGTCTTATTTGTGGATGGTTTGAAACATAACTTGTTGAGCGTAAGTCAGATTTATGATAAAGGTCATGAAGTAGTTTTTATGAAGTAGGGTTGTGAAGTCAGAAAAAAATAGTGGAAAATTGATAGCAACTGGATCAAGGACTTCTAGAAACCTGTACACGCTCTCAGAGACTTAAAAAGGAGCTTGTTTTATTGGACAAGAAGAAGAAAATTGGTTGTGGCACAAGAGACTCGGTCATATAAGTTTTGATAATCTAGTAAAAATCACCTCAAAAAGGGCAATGAGAGATATTCCCACCATCAACAAACCTGTAAACAACATTTGTGCTTCATGCCAAAAGGGGAAGCAAACTAGAGTCACATTCAAAACAAAAGAGTACTACACAAGAAAACCTTTGGAACTAATACACACTGATTTATGTGGACCCATGAGAACACAAAGCATAAATGGTGACAAATATTTTATGATGTGCATTGATGACTATTCCAGAATGACATGGATATTTTTCTTGAAGCATAAATCAGAAGCTCTTGATATGTTCAAGATTTTCAAAAACCATGTTGATAATGAAACAAGAAAGAGGATCAAATGTTTAAGATAAGATAGAGGAGGAGAATTCATTTTAGAGGAGTTTACAGAGTACTGTGAAAAATACGGTATTAGGAGACAGTTTTCAAGAGCCAGGACACCTCAGTAGAATGGAGTGGTAGAAAGAAAGAATAGGACAGTGCAGGAAATGGCACGAACTATGTTGGCTGAAAGCAGAGTAGCAGATAGATTTTGGAAAGAAGCAGTCCATACTGTGGTGTATATCCAAAATAGGTACATGCTGAGAACACATGAAGGCAAAACTCCTTATGAGTTGTGGTTCGGTAAAAGGGCAACAATAAAATACCTCAAAGTTTTTGGCAGCGAGTGCTACATCAAAAGAACTAAAATTAATCTTGGTAAGTTTGAAGATAGAGCAGATGAAGGTATTTTTGTTGGTTATTCGTCAAAAAGCAAAGCTTACAAATGCTACAACAAGAGGCTAAAGAAAATTGTGGACAGTGTCGATGTTAAATTTGATGAAGGTAGAGAATGAGTAATTAGCTATGAAACGAACTACCTAATTTATGAAGAGGTTATTGAAGGATATGAGGAAAACAAAATGGACAAGATACAGAAAATTGACTCAGATGATTTAAGTTGTGATTCAGAAGTGGAAGAAAATAAGAAATTCAAAACAGGCAGTTAAAAGAAAAATCAATATAGAGAGCAAATAATTGGAGACCCCAAAGTTGGTGTTCAAACAAGAAGAAGAGTAGTAAGTAACTACTTTCTACTATCCAACATTGAGCCCAAAAATGTTGATGATGCAAGCAAAGATGAAATTTGGATGAAGGCAATAAATTAAGAATTAGATCAGATTAAGAAAAACGAAACTTGGGAGTTAGTACCTAGACCTGCAAATAAAAATATAATCGGGACTAAAAGGATTTTTCAAAACAAATTGAATGAAGACAGATAGGTAATTAGAAATAAAGCAAGATTGGTATGTAAGGGTTATGCACAAGTTGAAGGCATTGACTTTGAGGAGACTTTTGCACCAGTAGTTAGACTAGAGGCAATTAGAATATTTATGGCTTTAGCAGTCTACAAGAATTTCAAAGTTTATCAAATGGATGTGAAATCAACGTTTTTGAATGGAAAACTTGAAGAAGAGGTTTATATTGAGCAACCAGATGGTTTTCAACTTGGTGATGATCCCAACTTTGTTTGCAAGTTGAAGAAAGCATTATATGGCTTAAAACAGGCACCCCGAGCATGGTATGCAAGGCCAGACAACTATCTCACCCAACAAAGGTTTAAGAAAGGTATGGTGGATAGTAATTTGTATGTCAAAATAGAAAATGGGCATCTTATTGTTCTTGTGGTATATGTAGATGATATCATATTTGGCAGCAGCAAAGATGAGTCATGTAAAGATTTAGAAAATACGATGCAGAAAGAATTTGAAATGTCAATGATTAGTGAACTTTCGTATTTCCTTGGGTTGCAAGTTAATCAAAATAAGAAGGGCATATTTATTTCTCAAGTTAAATATGTGAAAGAGATGTTAAAAAAGTTCACAATGGAGGATTGTAAGCCAGTTAGCACTCCAATGACGACAAGTTGCAAGTTGAGCAAGGATGACAAATCTCCACCTGTTGATCAAACCATGTATAGATCTATGATTAAAAGCTTACTGTATCCGACAACTACCGGACTCGGATATTTTGCGGGCAGTATGCATGGTAGCATGATTTTAGGCTAATCCCAAGGAGACTCATGTGACAAAGAATGAAAAGGATTCTTCGATACCTCGAGGGTACTATGGAATATGGGTTATGGTATCCAAAAGGTAAAGACTTCATTTCGTATTCAGATGCAGATTGGGCAGGATGTGTAGATGACAGAAAGAGTACCAATGGAGGTGCATTCTATCTTGGAGACAGATTGGTCGCGTGGCACAGTAAGAAACAAGAGTCAATTTCTTTATCGACAACAGAGGCAAAATATATTGCAGCGACAACATGTTGTACATAGGTATTGTGGATGAAACAAACCCTGAAAGATCTTGGTATTAGCTTCAGTGAGCCAATATCACTTAAGTGTGATAACACCAGTGCCATTAACATCTCCAAGAATCCGGTTATGCATTCATGAACAAAACACATTGCAATCAGGTATCACTTTTTGAAGGAGAAAGTTGCGGAAGGTGAGGTTAAGTTGGATTTTGTTCCAACTACAGAGCAAGTAGCAGATATATTCACAAAACCATTGCCCAAGGAAGTTTTTGAGTACCTTCATAATAAATTGGGAGTGGTCACACTTCCCAAGAATTGACTAGCTATAGGGATCACATTCTCAAGGGGAGCATTTAAGTATTTGATTATATTTTTGCTCATGCTCATGATTTTTGCTAAGTGTAATAAATTGTGCCTGAGAATGTTGTGCATGGACTCAGGGGGAGTCTGCAGTAGCCCTTTGGTATTATTGTTAAAGGGGGAGAAGATTTATAGGAAATTGCACATGTGTTGCCAACAATTCCAAAGGGGGAGATTGTTGAGCAAGGTGCAACAACAATATTGTCATTATTGTCAACACAGTCAAATAGATCTGTTGATGCAGTGGAAAGGAAGTTCAAAAGCTATTCAGATGCAGAAGACAGGAGTTCAAATGTTACTCAGAGTATGTACAGTGATTTTCCAAGAAGATCGAAGTGGCCCATATGCAAAAGATCAAAGAAAAAGATAAGTAAGAAAAGTGTCGCGATATCGCAACATATACAGCAGGCAAGAAAAACTGTCGTGATTTCGCGACATGTTGGAAGAGAGAAAAAAAACAAGAAAAACTATCGTGATTTTGTGACATGTTGGAAGAGAGAGAAAAAGCAAGAAAAACTGTCACAATTTCGCGACATGTTAGAGGAGAGAGAAAAAGTAGGAAAAACTATCACGATTTCGCGACATGTTGGAAGGAAAAAAGGCAAGTGGAAAAACTGTCATGATTTCGTGACATGTTGGAAAAGAAAAAGGCAAGTAGAAAAACTATTGCGATTTCATGACATGTTGGAAGAGAAAAAGATAAGTGGAAAAACTGTCACGATTTCATGACATGTTGGAAGAAAAAGAGGAAGCAGGAAGAAGTGTTGCGATTTCGTGACAAGTTCAAAAAAAAAAGAACAAGTAATAAAAGTGTCACGATTTCACGACATGTCGCATTTTCGCGACTAAAACAGGAGAGAGAAAGTAAGTTGGAAAAGTGTTGCGATTTCGTGACATGTCGCATTTTCGCAACTAAAATAGGAGAGAGAAAGTAAGTTGGAAAAGTGTCACGATTTCGTGACATGTCACATTTTTGTGACTAAAATAGGAGAGAGAAAGTAAGTTGAAAAAGTGTCGCGATTTCGCGACATGTCGCATTTTCGCGACTAAAATAAGAGAGAGAAAGCAAGTTGGAAAAGTGTCACGATTTCGCGACATGTCGCATTTTTGCGACAAAAGAAAGAGAGGAAGCGTACGAAAGCAGAACTATCACGATTTCGCGACAAAAGCAGAAAGCAAGACTTCGAAAGTAGAAGTGTCACGATTTCATGACAAAAGCAAAGAAGTAAAGTACGAAAGCAGAAGTGTCACGATTTCGCGACAAAAGCAGAGAAGAAGACTTCAAAGGCAGAAGTGTTGCGATTTTGTGACAAAAGCAAAGAAGTAAAGTACGAAAGCAGAAGTGTCACGATTTCGCGACAAAAGCAGAGAAGAAGACTTCAAAGGTAGAAGTGTCACGATTTCACGACAAAAGCAGAGAAGAAGACTTTGAAGGCAGAAGTGTCGTGATTTCACGACAAAAGCAAAGTCGAAGTCTATGGAAGTAGAAGTGTCATGATATCGTGATAAAAGAATAAAAAAAATGTACGGAGGCGAAAGTGTCGCGATATCGCAACATGTATTTTCGCGAGCCAAAGCTAAGAGAAAGAGCAAGGAGAAAAAGTGTCGCGATATCGCGACATGTTGTATTTTTGCTGTCCGAAGCAAAGATAAAGAGCAAGGAGAAAAAGTGTCGTGATATCGCGACATGTAGCTTTTTTGCGATCCAATGCAAAGAGAAAGAAAGAGAAAGAAAAAGTGTTGCGATATCACGACATGTATTTTCGGGGGCCAAAGCAGGGAGAAAGAGAGAGAAAGTGAAAGTGTCGCGATATCGAGACATGTTGTATTTTCACGGTTGAGTTGAAACTGACGAAGACCGATGACAGTCGACTAAATTTAGGGTTTACAGTTGTCATGAAAGCCGACTCAGATTAGGGTTTACAGTCGACTAAGATTAGGGTTTTCATCACAAAAATTTTGTTATAAAAGGAGGGATGTTTGGAGATTTGAGAGGTAGTTGATGTGTGTGAAGTTTGGTTGTAGAGCGTAGAGAGAAAGTCGTATCAAAAGATGTTAAGTGCAAAATTTGAAAAGAGAGCAAAGTGCGCAAAAGGGAGAAGACGATCGTGAAGTTCGACTGTAGCAAAGCAGAGTGTGCGAAGTGATTGCGCAGAGAAAGCAGAGTGCGCAGAGAAAGCAAAGGTGAAGAAGACCTGTCAGGGTCTAGCAAAAGTAAAGGTATCTTACTATAAATCTTCTATTTTCAAAATTGAAGTCCAAGTTGGTGCTTGGCATAAGGGGTTGGTGCTCCTTCTAGTTGGTGCTGGTAAATCAGGGGTTGGTGCTCCTTTCTGTTGGTGCAAATAAATCAGGGGTTTGTGCTCCTTTCTGTTGGTGCAAATAAATCAGGGGTTGGTGCTCCTTCTAGTGGGTGCTAGTAAATTGTTTGTAAAGTTATTTCTTTACAAAGGTTGGATTTGGATGGTAGTCCAAGCAGTCATTTTTGAGTAGCCACATTGGTGAACCTCATTAAATATTGTGTTGTGCGATGCTCTTTTGTTATACTTGTTGTATCTAGTAATAAGTTTTAATTGCTACCGTTTAAAAGCTGTAAATTCAAGTTTCAAGAGCTACACTGATTCACCCCCCCTCTTAGTGTCATTGTAAGACTAACACCTTGACATTTTGTAGGTTTATCAGGAAGCCCTGTATTCTGGTTCTTTAGGATCATTCATTAATAGAGGTAACATAAAATTCGTTCCCAAGCATGGTGATCATGAGGTGATCACAAAATGGAGACCTATTACTTTGCTGAATGTTAGCTATAAAATTATTGCTAAGGCTCTTGCTATTAGACTTCACCCTCTCCTTCCTCTTATTATGAGGCCTGAGAAAATAGGCTTTATTTGCAATCGCTATATTCTAGATAATGTTCTAGTTGTTTGGGAAGGCATGTACTAGGCACGACAATCTCAGCAAGATGCATTTTTTATTAAAATTGACTTTGAAAAAGCCTATGATAGAATTGAATGACATTTCATTCTCTCAATGCTTACAACTTTGGGGTTTGATCTTAGATTTGTCCAATCTATGAAAATGTTATTTACACATGCTTCAGCGGTTCTCACACTGAATGGTGTGCAAACAGATTGCATTGGTTTGTTCAGATCTATTCGTCAGGGTTGTCCTCATGCCCCCTACCTCTATGTGCTTGCAGTTGAAGCCTTTGGGTACCTTCTTTCCCGCAAAGCCTCGCAAGGACTGGTTAAGGGTATTTCCCTACCGGGTGGGCAAGGGCAGCTCATTAATGGACACTTTACAGATGATTCTTTCTTAACGCTCACTGAAGATGAAGTGTCTGTCACACAGGCTCTTTCCAGCCTGGATGTTTTTTGCAAAGCCTCTGGTTCCAACATTCAGTGGAGGAAAACTGCTTGCTATAGACAATCCTCACATCCCCTTCCACCTTGGTTGGAACATTACCAATGGAGGTGGATACAATCAGGGGAGATGTTCAAATTTTTAGGCATTCCCTTTGCTTTTCAAAGCACCCCCTCTCAGCTTTGGGAGTTTGTAGTGCAAAGGATGGAGAACAAGCTCAATTACTGGATCACCAAGAAATTGTCCCTTGCGGGAAAATTCCAAATATGCTCTAAAATTCTTGCCAATACACATGTTTACTATTCTTCTTGTTGGGTTCCTTCTCAAGCTTGTTATAAGAAGCTAGAAAAGCTTCTGCGGGATTTTTTATGGGCTAATTCCTCTAAGAAAAATGGCTTTCATAGAGTAGCCTGGGAATTTTGTTGCCTCCCTAAAAATTCAGGAGGATTGGGGTTATTTAACTGTTTTCGTCAAGGTTTAGCTCTTAGCGCTAAATGGATCATCAGATCTCTTAAAGGGGATGAAGCATGGAAAGTTTTGATTAGGAATTGTGTGGCAACAGGGTTACCCATTGGCAAGAAATGTTGGCAAGGGTTGGATTTCCCTTCCATTCTTGTAGCCCCTGTTTCTTGTAAAATTGTTGGTTCCTTTGTGACTCAAAGTCTTTGGCAAGCTTGGGAGTCAATTAAGCCTTGGCTCCGTTGGAAAGGAATTGGTCACCATAAGAGGGCATCTATTTTTTATTTGAATTTTTGGTGGTCCCCTATGGTTCAGTATCAGGGACAACCACTTGCTCAAGTTCAATGGATCCATGCTAATTTTTTTTAAAAAAAGGACATTATGTCCCTTTCTGATTTTTATTGCAGGCAGTCTAGCGATTGGATCCCTTGGGAGATTTTTCAACAGCAATATAGGTTACAGTTCATTGACAAAGATACATATGATGTGGTTATTAATAGTACACCTTTTTCCTTGTGGCCTAAGCTTGGTCAAGTTTTTCAGCAACCATTGTGGAAAGAGTGGGAATGGTATAAACATGTCCCTCTATTTAATTACAGTACTAAGCAGGGATACAACTGGCTTTCACCCAATTTGCCCATGGTACCCAAGCTCAATGCATGTTGGGATTTGTTCTCTTCCAAATCCAGATGGAGAGCTCGCTTTCAGCTCACTTGGGCACCCTATATTGAACCTAAGCAGGCCTCTTTTGTCTGGAGTCTGTTGTACCAGGGGTTGCCGCTTGGCTCAAGGCTTAGGCATTTGGGCATTGATTCTCCCACTTGCCCTTTTTATGGGGAAGCAAAATCCACTTTACACCTTTTATAGAATTGTCATAGAGCTCAGATGGCTTGGGAGTGGATGGAGTCCTTTCGACCTTTTTTGCATGCTCCTTTAACCTGGTTTCACAATTTGTTGGGAGATCCACCACAGTTTTCTCAAACTTTGCTAGAATTCTGGAACATTTTAAGAATTAGCATTCTATTTCATACATGGAAATCAAGGAATGAGATAGTTTTTGCAGATAAAACTCCCTCTATTATTTTTTCTCTCTCAGATAAGCTTATGGTATTTCATGATGCCTGGTTACAGATTCAGGTGCAAGCTAATAAAGTTGCAATGGAGCTTAATCATCTACAGGAGCTGATTGATCATTGGGGTAATGCCCCATGTGTTGTGAGTAGAGTCCCCCGGAGCATGAGCAACACAACCGTTCCAGATCTAGACAACATTGTCGCCCATTGTAGGACTATGGGGACCGACCACCTTCTAGGGCTTGCTCTCAGCCCTCTAGAGATCAAGCGCAGGGTCTGCTACATTCCCACCCTACTCAATAGGTTTCTGCTTGGGATGATCGTCCTCAGCCTGACCATTTGCATTGTATGGATGGTTGGAGAGCTCATCAGGGATGGGGAACTCCCCCAATTTCTTCTGGTCAGGTCGGTTCTCTGAGGGGTAGTGATGGTGATGCTAATACTGGTTGGAGCTCGGGCACTGCTGGTGATGCAGATGGATGGAACACTCCTTTTGAGGCTCCTGCTCAGCCTGCAACTGATAAGTCTGCCAACCTGCCCGGGTTGGGTTGGAATATCTAATGGCTTGTGTCACCTAGTTTTGAACTTAATCCTGCCTGTTTCTAGTATTCTACTGCTAATATTTTGATCTCTGTCCTGGCTATTTATAAAGCCAGTGTGTGGTTTACTTGGGGTTTGTTGTACCTGATGACATTTATCCTGGTTGTTTTTCTCAGCCGGTTTGGCTAGTGCTTGGGGTGTGACATGGCAGTCCACCCACTTTTGTATGTTTAGACGCTGTATTTAATATATTGCTTCTTCATTAAATATATATATATATATATATATATAAAATAATAAACATAAAATCAATCCACACATACATAATAATGAGTATATAAAACTTGTTCTCTAAGATAATTCTTCCAATTGAAATCTCCTACACTACTATTTTAATGCTTTTTTTAATTTTGAAGTTCTTTTTCGCTAATTTCAAGCCCACCACAACACTAGACAATTGCATATTTTGACACACTTAAACAACAAACAAAGATAAGATAGAATATGAGGTTAATTGGCAAGTAAAATATATACTTTTAATATATAAGAGTTAGGTGGATTGGTAATTATTTGTTTGGTCAAGTATTAATTTAGGAGAGACTTAGGTTTAAACTTTAGGGGCATTCTTGTATGCAAAGGTAGTAGTCTGCTTTGAATCCTTTGAATGCGTGTTAGATTGATAACGATGATGCGAATCTTGAACGACCAATGGTCCTCTTCATGTTGGGTTATAAAATAACAAGGTGGTCTATGCTTGTTCGGGGTAGCCCTTGTGGTTTGAACCCTACTCTTAGCAGTTACTAATATAGATAGAGGAATCAGTAATATTATTGAATGTTGTCATTATAAACTCTAGTTTGTTGGGTTAGATGAAGTCAAGGAAACCCTTAGGTATCTAGGGCAGCTAACCAATAAACACTCGGTTGTTACCATCCAGTCTATCTCCTTTTGGGTACGTCGTGGTTTGAACTTTGAACCTCCCCAAACAAAAGCTAAAGCCTTAACCACTGTGTTGTTCTTGTCAAACCATTCACTAATATTATTGAATGTTATCATTATAAAATCTAGCTTGTTGGGTTAAATAAAGTCAAGGAAACCCTTAAGTATTGAGCTAGGGCAGCTAACTGATAAACACTCGGTTGTTACCATCCAATTTATCTCCTTCTGAATATATCGTGGTTTGAACTTTGGACCTCCCCAAAGAAAAGCTAAGGCCTTAACCACTATGTTGTTCTTGTCAAAACCATCTATAAAATTTTTATAAGAAAATAAAACTTATTTAATATCACTTAAACCTTGGTATAATATTTTTTTTATTTGGTTAGTGTGAGAAACCCAAACGCACAAGACTAAGCAGTCTCCTTCCAACCATGACCCCTCCTAGAGCTATGCTTATCAATAGGGAATTTAACGCACATCTACCACACACCCACCCTCTCACACACTCGCCTATGCTGCGGTTTGAACCTTAGACCTTCCGAAAAAGAACCAAAATTACACTATCCCTAAAATATTAACAACCAAAATTTTACACTATGTGTCCTATTTTAAAAATAATTCATGCTTGAAGAAATAGAAGTAATGTAATCTTTTCGAATTTTAGTCAATTTGGTCTCGTGAGACAATCCTGCAGATTCGTTATTTATTTAAAAATTCCTTTTAAAAAAGATAATTGGATTAACGGTAAAGAAGTTTCAAACTCTCTGATGTTCTTAGTTCTAATAGTTAGTAGTTTTATATTTTCTGACTGTATACTTAAAAAAAACAAAAACTTTTGAATTATTTTCATGTTTTAGTGGTTGCCTATAAAAAAAACATGCGGCTTGTCACAAAATTCAAAATTGGATTGATAGATACTTCATTCTTAGATTATCTCTAGCAGACTATTTTATGTGGACGAATCTCGTCTAAATATTCTTTTATTATTCTACAAGAAACTTTGGCCTTTCCAGTCAAACCTCGCCTATGTTCATGCACACAACCACACGTGAAATATTTTAATGTGGATCTCCGAGGCCTAAAAATTGGAAAAGGGAAAACAAATAGCTGTAGGAAGTTGTTCCTGGCTTATCAATAATCTCTTCACATACGTCCTAGTTTTTTAATAGGTTATATAAGATTGAAAGTGTCAAAAAGTTTAAGATATTATTTATATATTGTTGATAAAATTTGAATCGTTTTTTTTTTCAATATTGAGGAATCTAATTGGTTGGGCTAATAGCACTTGTTTTGTTTACCTCATAGTTATTGCAAACACATATACAAGAACACGATAAAACTATATCAAATGTTTTTACAGCAAATGCCTCTACTCACCATTTTATTATCTTAATTTATTACAACAAATGGGAATTGAATGTATTTTTTTAACTGATACATAAGTAAATTGGGTAACACCATTGGATGTTACCTCTATAAACCTTAATATTCTAAGTAAAACTAAGTCACCGAAAACCCCGATCTTTAAGGCATCGAACTGAGGTAACCAACCAATAAATACTACCATCCAACTAAATGGAAATTAAATGTATTATAAGACCCTTTTGGAAGAAGAAGAAAAAATTGCTTAAAGGATGGAATTTTTTGGCCCTTAATGTTGTAAGAGCCTTGGAAGGAGTGGTCACAAGGTGGAAGGCAAATTAGTTTAGACTAACCAAATTTGCATTGCTTAACTCAAGAGTAGGAATTGAATTCTTTCAGTGGAGTTTGGGAAAATAGTGACAATGGTGAACATTTATAACCCTTATAAAGATAGAATGCAGTATTAGGATAAGCTTATGGATCATAAGTTTTTAGAATCTAATAATTTAATTATAGGAGGTGAGTAAAACTAAACTCTTTTTAGGAGTGAAGTGTGGGGTATTGCTATCAAGTGACATTAACTCAATTGGTTAGATTCCTTAACATTTCAAGGAGGATACCTAGGTTTGAATCTTACCAAACAATACATGGATAATATCCAAGCTTTGTTGTAATACCACTATGTGGTAATGATATAATATGGGTGGGGCCGTTTCAATCCCATATAACCCATTGAAAAAATGTGGGGTATTGCTGCTAGAATTGATCCACTGGCTAATTACTTCACCCAAAAGTTTGAATCCAAGGGGATGGTAGAAGTGGTGCCTATAAAATCTATCCCAACTTGGAGAAACACGAGGAGATGAGTTGATAGAATTTCTAAGAGACTCGAAAAATTCTTAGTAGCAAAGAGTTTGGTAAATGACATGGATTGAAGTTGGAGGAGACTCTAATCACTCCCTCATCATGCTTCTTATAACAAAAGAGGAGGACAAACCACGTTCTCCTTTTAAATTCAATTATGAGTGGTTGAAAAATGATAGCTTTGTAACTCTTGTTAGAGTATATTACATTATTTGGTACATGCTAATGTACTACCTTGGGTACATATTTAGATTATGAGTGTGTCTTTGATTAGAGTGCGAGTATTTACTTTATAAAATGTAATAAATGCACAAGTATTATTAGAGTGTGCAAAGTATTTAATAATATAAATGTGCATAATAGTCCATGTGCACATGTCCATAGAGTAGGAAAGTGAAGAGTCTCAAGAAGAGTGAAGACCAAGAGTACTCCATATGAAGAGTCACATTCTATTATATATGTGTCTATGTGTGTGTGTGAGAGACAATGTAGAGTGAGAGTGTGTGGAAGTATGGTGTATTTAAGATCTTTATTCTATATCAAGATACTATTTTTATGAGCATTATTAATGAAAATTTTATGAGTTTTAGAGGTTATTTATGACTTTTATATGATTAGAATATTGTCATTATCTTATATTTCATATAGAAACTTTATTTTAGATCTTGTGGTTATTTTGCTTTAAGTATTAAGCATCAAAAGCTAACAATGGTATCAGATCCACAAGGGATATTGATAGGAGATAGGGAGAGCCACAAGACAGTTTGATAGGAGATAGAGATTTTATTTATAGAATTTGAAAGTTACTATTTGGCTAGAGTCTTTCCACAAGATAGCTGAAAAACTCGTATAGACTAGGATTCAACATAGATTTCTTTGCACTGGTTTGAAGAATAACTAGTGAAGTTTATTGATTTTAGAATTCTAAATTTAGATGTATTTGATTAATGTTATCTAAGTTTTTAGTGCAAAAAAAATTATTTCTCAGAAGTTGAGAAGCTTCCTACAACAGATAGAGAAGAATTTCACCTTCGATTGCCTAAAAGTCTATGTGCTTTCCTCGTGCAAGAATTAGTTTTAGAGTTGCAGCAAAAGAGTAGATATTGAAGATTGAGGAGATCCAAGAAAGAGGTCCCCATAGAAGATTGAATATTAAGGAGACCCAAGAAAGAAGTCCCCATAGCATATTGAATATTGAAAAGAGATAAAGAGGCTAGAGTAGCCCTATTGAAGATTGAGAAGGAGACCCGAGAGAAGAGGTCCCCATTGCAGATTTGAGAAAGGAGATAGAAGATTGAAGAATTTGGAAACCCAAGAAAAGAGATTTCAAGCAAATTTGGGAGGATAAATAAGGCTAGAGAAGCCCTACTGAGAAATTGAAGAAGTGGCCATTAGAGAAGATTTGAAGAAATTTTGAGGTAGAAGATTGCAAGAAGAAGAAACTCTTGCAAAGAGGTAATCACATCAAAATTGGAAAATTTGTTGTCATCTAACAACAAGCCCAAAAGGATTTGTGAAACTAATTCAAGGAGAAGATTTTTGGCAAGAAGTTTGCCAAATTTGAGAAAGTATTTTTGAAGACTTCAAGACATTCATATTCTTGAAGAAGAGGCCAATAAAGAGGCCAAAATTGAAGACAAAATTCAATAGAAGCTAAAGAAGGAGAAAGAATATTGAAAGAGGTCACAAATTGATATTTCTGGAGACAACCATTAAAATTTTGAAGGCTGATTTTTGAAGAAGATTGTAGATTTTTTAGGTAGAATTTATAGAGTTTGAGGACAACGAGATAGAGGAGGATAAATCAGATTTTTGGAGCAACATTTGAAGAGTTTTGGATTGTGAATTTGGGTAGCATTAGAAAGAGATAGAAGAGCTGTGAATTGGAGAAGTTTTGAGTAGATTTAGAAGTGTTTTTAGATAGTTGTTTGAAAAAGGAATTGACTATAATTGAAGGCAACAAGTTGAAGGAGATAAAGTTATATTTTGGATAGCATTTGAAGAAGTATTCGAGCTACAAATTTCAGAGTTTCTTGACAATTTTTTGGAAGAAGAAAAGAAGTTTTGAAGATAGCATATAGGAACTACAAATTTTGAAACTTTTGGCAACAATTTTGGAAGGAGAAAAAGAAGCTTTGGACAACATATTTTGGAGAAATAAGAAGCTGATTTTTGATAGCATAATTGAAAGGAGAGAGAAAGGTTTTGAATAATAAGTTGAAGGAGAGGAGAAAGAAGAATTTGGGCAACAACTAAAACAAGTGAATTACAACGCATTTGAAAGTTTTTGTGCATCGAAATAGTGAAGGAAATAAGCAAGTAAAAGGAAACAAAAGGAGGAGATGAAGTTTTGTCTTTTGAAGGAGAAAGTTTAAGAGCTTGCTATCACCAATGAACCTACATCATACCTACAAAATAATAAGTTAGTAAGAATGATAAGCTTGTTATTAGCTTGAGAAGGAGCAAGAAAAAATAAAGAACAAGGCTAGTAAGTTGTAGAGAATATAAGGCAACAAGGAAGGAGGAGAACAAGTTGGTTGAAAGATAAGACAACAAGGTAGAGTTGCAGCCATAGCACAAGGGGTCAATCATACAAGAGTTTCCAAGCTTGATAGCCAAGCCATCGAGCGATCAAAAGAGGAGCCATTGATTGTTAGAAGGGTAGCCACCTAGTTGAAGAGTGAAGTTGTTGGGTAGAGAAGTAAAAACACCGAATGAGTCGAGGAGGTGGTACATTTTTTTAGTTAGCCACTAGAGGTTGGAGGAGCAATAAAAAGAATCCATTCCAATTAGAAGAAGTGTCACCAACATACATAGGAGAGTAAGCAATCAAATAGACTTCGGTTGGATGTTGAAATGGCGTAGAGGAGACAATCAAACCATCTAGAATTGTAACAGTTAGAAGGAAGCAAACATTGGCTTCCATAACCATCAACAAGCTGAAGACCCTACATCATTTGGTGGATGATAAGGTAGAGGAATCATGTTGACAACTAAGCATTAGGTTTTGAAAGAGAATTCAAAAAATCAAGTTCAAATCAAGTGTCATCAAAAAGCAAAGATTTGAAGAAAGTAAATTGTCATTTGCAAAACCCATTGAGAAGACTTCTTCCACTTGGCACATCAAAGGAGGAACGTGAAACATCATTGGTGGAAGAGATAACATCTTGAAGGAGCATTAAATACATTGAAGAAAAAAATATTTGCATTCAAAACTTGAGGAATTGGTCTTCGGAGAAGAGATCCTGAAACATAGCGTAAGTTGTAGATACCTAAAACATGTCATGTTGAGGAGACTACCTATATGGACTCCCTAAAGACCAAATGACCCACCTTGGGTGGCCCTAGGGCTTAAATAGTGGTTTTCACCACTCAAACAAGGGAAATTTCCCTTTGCAACCCTAGTCATCCCTCCTAGGATGTCCTCCAAAGGTCATCCCACCAAGGGATAGCCCCCAATCGAGGCCATCCTACTTGGAGTGACTCCTAATCAAGGTCGTCCTACCCCGAAGCGACCCCCAGTCAAGGTCGTCCTACCCCGAGACGACCATGCTAGAAGTGCAATAAAAAAAGAGAATCCATGTGTGGGCTTGTGTCATCGATTTTGTGCATGCTCGAGCCCAATTTAGCATGCACGCTTGACCCTAGAATAGCGTTGCGTAGGTCAAGAGAGCCAAGTGGCATTGCATGGGATTTTGGAGAAGAGCATGTAGGCCACCTCTCTCATGCGAATATTCTTTGCTAATAATAGGTTCCTTTTGAGGGATCTATAAATTGGCATCCACCCTCATTCGAAAAGATCCCAAGTTTTAGAGTTTTCAAGTGATGAAGTGTTGTTGGAATTGAACCATGGACCCTCGAGTTGTTTGCATTCTTCATCATCTTAGCATAGTTGCATTTTGTTTTACGTATTTACTCATCATGTTTTAGTCATTTATCACTTTTACTTATCTTTTCATCTGCACATGCTATTAACGCTTTTGTGTTCCTTGTGTGTAGATCATAGATTTTCTATAGGGGAAGAGGAGCGCAAGAGTTTAACATCATCACCCCTTGCCAAGGTCACGAAGAAACCCTTTGCAGGATGGTTTGTGGATGCGAGAAGACCGCATAGTGCACCGAAACTATTTTAGAGAGGGTCAAACCCTTGGATTGTGTATCTATTGTATCACACTATTGAACTCCCTAAAGGGGATGTATTTGTAACTCATTTTGATCAAAACAAGTTATTATTAATATAAAGGACCCAATTTATCATTTCCTTGTTTTATCTTAGTGTGTTACATTGCATGCTTCTTGTGTTCATTTATTGCAATCATACATTTTCAAGTTATTATGCACTAGGTTTTTGAGCATTTTAGTGGCGATCACGGTGGGACCTAGTCCCTATTTTTCATAAATATTACTAATTGTTGTTATTTTTGGTGTTTTTGAGTTGCAGGTACCACCATCCCTTGTAGAGACGATCAATAGACACGACCGTATCACCCTAGGATGACCCTGTTCTACAACCGTCTCACCCTAGGATGACCTTATTTTGTGATCATCTAACCCTGAGATGGTCCTGTTCTGCAACTGTCTTGACCTAAGACTACCCCTGTTTGAGGCTATTTTGACTTAAGACGATCATACAGATGGCAATTGTTTTTGGGGGGCTCCACCCCCAAACCCTCGAACAGGGGGGATACCTCGCCCTGTGACCCCCTCTTATGGACGCTCATCATTACGAATAGTGCGTGACCACCCACCTCAAATCAAAAGGTAAAAAATAGCAGCAAATAGGATCTTCATCAAACATAGGCTATCAAAGTAAGTGCATCTATCCTTCTTTTCATATTCTCATAAAGAAAAGTAAAAAAAAAGTTTTCCATTATAGAAAAAATTACAATCTTTGTTTGTTGTTTCTTTGGCTTGCTTGTTGTTGCCTATTTATAGGCTACTCATTTAGGGTTCTGCATACTTTAGATTTCTAAAATTAAAACATTCTTTACTTAGAAATCTAAAATTGAAACGTTAATTTTTTATGCATTAGTGAAAGAGCATGGAGTGCTTGATGATTTCATTTTCTTTTGCATAAAAATAAAAAGAACCCCACACACCATGACACATCTTAAACATTAATGAGCTAGATTTCATCACCAACCATTAATCATTTTGTACCCTATTTTTGGCCAAGGCTGGTCCAAGAACCATCGTAGCCATGGAAAATAGCATGCATTCCTCTTCGAAGGGTGTATCGTTGACCACGGTGAATTGGGTGAGGATTGGTAGGACTTGGGCTCCCTCATCGGGTTTGGATTTCATCACCAAGCCTTGGTGGGTTTCACAACTTGGACTTCATCACCAAGTCAGTGTGTGTGAGCATCTAGGTGAAAACCATTAAACTAAGAGATATCATCAACAAAAGCAAAACATGAACAAGAAAGAAACAACAACACATCAAAACACACCAAATAGTTTAGGGATTCACATCTAAAATTTAAATGAGATAATCATATTGTTTGATTGTGTGTTTCTTTGTTGTTTGTTTTGGGTAATCAAGACCATGGTAACTACACGCGGCCAAGCTCGATCAAGGGCTAGTGCCATAGAATATTTTCAAGGAGGCATGGAACACCTCCGCTTTAGTCCTAAGGATTTAGCCATTCCTGAATGGCATCCTAGTTTTTATAGAGAGTCTGACCTAGAGGAAGTCCCCATTCAAGATGCATCTATCAATCCTCGGTATGATCATAATGATGACCTCCATAGTCGAGATACTTTTCGTGCTCACCATAGACAAACCCTATAGCATGAGGAAGGTCCTAGTAGGGTGGTGCCATGAGTTCACATTTTGACTCACCCTATATACCAAGTAGAGAATGATCAAGAGTACACACCATGGATGAGGTTGGATGATCATGCCACTCCTCTTGACCATCCATGGATGAGTCAATAATATGCCTTTTTAGATAGGTATGGCACTCATCGTCCTACTCGAACACCCTTGTCGGCTCACACAATCCTAATCAATGAGGAAGAAAGAGATTTTGATCATCCTCCACTCCTCAAGAAGAGTATTCCATGCAAGCACGTTGTGCCTCTACGCCCCCTGAGTGCATCAAGCTTACCTATAAGCTTGAACACCAAGTCAATGTGGCTTCCCTCGATCATGGGAAATGGATAGCCAACCCTTCTAGAGCTATAGAGTAGGCCAAAGTCCTTCGTATTAACATGAAGGTCAATCGACCCCATACTACTGACCAACTAGAGCAAGCCCTTAGAAAGAATGCTGAGAAACAAGTAATATTGAACTAGCTACGGTTGGATAAATAATGCTTGGATGAGCAATATCAGCTAAGCCAATAGAGATTATAGGAAAATAGGGTGTACCAAGAAGCGCTATACCAAGAAAAATTGTAAAAAGCCATGCAAGAGGTGGTTCCCACACCACATACATATAGGCAGTAGATACAACAAAAGTGCATGGTGCACAAGCAAAAACTACCACCTAGACCTAATCAAAACCATCCTCCTCATGCCCCCCTCAAAAAAATAGGCCCCTACAACATCAAATCAACAATGCTCCATAGGAGCATGAAGCCTATGAGGACTTAGGGTCATAGTATCAAGATCAGGGGTACCCCAAGTCACATTATGAGGATATGGTTGATGACCATAATCAACCACCTCATCCCATCAAGCATCTTCCACCTCCCCCTCCTCGAGGGCAAAGGTGAGAAGATGAGTTCTTTTCTTTTGAATCTTACAAGGTGCTCACTGAGCATATTCAATCACTAGAAAAATAAGCTTTGGGAATGGGTTACAAGAAACCCACATTAAGTCAACTTTACAACAAATTGCTACATCCTTCTATCCCATCTCCCCCATATCTAGAGTATTTTGAAATGCCCAAGTTAGATAAGTTTAAAGGGGATGATGATGCATAGGAGCATATCACCAGTTTCATGAACTTATGCTTTCAACTTTAGGATAATGATGCCTTGTTGTTGAGAACCTTCTTGATAACACTCTCGGGCCCAACCTTGGAGTGGTTCAATCATCTTCCAAGGCACAACATTCATAGCTTTGAACAACTTGCAAATGCATTCTTGGAATGCTTTGCATTCAACATTAAGAAGAAAGCTACCTTGATTGATTTATACTATCTTCGACAATTTGATGATGAACCAGTCTTGGACTATGGAAATAGGTGGTGAGCGATCATGTCAAAGTTACCATTTGCCTTACCTATAATAGAGCTCACTCATTTATTCACAAAGAGTTGTTCAAAATAGATCTCATTGTTGTTACAACTCCAACAATATCAGACCTTCGAGGAAGCTTTGGCTCAGGCTAAGGTCATAGAGGATATCAAGATTCAGGAAGGGGAACTTAAACTTTGAAATAAGGAATGGAACAAAAACTTGAAAGGCAACCAACCTCAATAGAAACCCGTAGTGGTTAATCAAGTTGTCTTAAATGTTCTAGGGCCTACAAAGCCAAATCCACCACAACAAGATAATTATCAGGCCCAACCCCTCCTGCGTAGTATAATCAACCTCAATAGAATCAGGGGCAAAGGCAACAATATCATCAACCTCACAATTATATGCCATTGCCTGAGTCTTTGGCATCACTCTTTAATCGATTATGTGAGGCCAAGGCTATCAACTTGCTAGAGATCCACCCCTTAGATCCTAATAAGCCAAAACCTAGGTGGTATCAAGAGGACCAGTACTATGCTTATCATCGGATAAATAGACATGACATTCAGTCATGTATCACATTTAAGAACATAGTATAGGATATGCTTGATATGAATAAACTTCAAATCGATAATCCTCTCGTAACCAACAACCAATATATGGGCATATTTAAGGATCCATTGCCTACACATGAGGTATCAATAGATCAAATTCGATAGGTAAATGAAATCCATACAACCCCACCCATGCATGGGTTTGTAGGGATGATCAATATTGTGACACGGAATAGGAGGTATCCAAATCAGGTTGCACCACCTATAACTCCAATAAACATCCCTTCCACATCATAACCTGTGCCATCAACAAATCCTATCCCAGGTCCACCACCTCGCCCAATGGTGACTATTAAAAGTAGGCATACTCAGAGCCTATGGATGACATCGACCATACTCTCCATGTATGAGCTAATACAACAGTCGCAGCCACACCATGAAGCTCTAATGGAGATTTTGAAGTCAGTTGAATTGCAAACCCAGGACCCCAACTCATTTGTTAATTTTGTGGGGCATATTCAACATTGTAGAGAGCCTATCATTACATTTCATGATCATGAGATCAAGGCAACTCCTAATACTAGGCCCGATCCTCCACTGCACATCATCGCTAGTGTGAATCAGATTCCCTACAAGCGGGTGTTGATCGATATAGGTTCCTCAATAAATATCATAACAACTGATGCACTAGAGCACCTTAGCCTTCCAACCTCACATATCATAGCATCTACATTCACCCTTCGAGCATTCAATGATGCTTTATGCTCCATCATTGGCACAATAGTCCTTCCTATTCAGGTTGGGCTAAAGACTATTCCTACATTGTGCCATGTCTTGGAGGGTGCAATGCAGTATAATATATTGCTTGGAAGGCCTTGGATGCGAGACATGAAATGCATCCCATCCATTTTGCATCAATATCTCAAATATATACATGAAGGGCAAGTCCATGTGGTTCATGTCGATATTGAGCCCTTCAAGTATTGTAATGTGGTGCACCACCCACAAGAGTCTACCTTGCCATCCATACATCTGGACATCAAACCAAATGATCCCATCAAAATTCTAGATCTCGTGCCACATTCCACCATTAAAACATCTCCATCCCTACCATTGCCATCAATTTCTCCCGATATCCCTTCTTCCTCCTTGAATCCTTCGAGCGAGAAAAATTTGAAGGGACCAATCAAGGAGATTCCTCCCTCCATTTCCACCATCCTAGTAGAAGATGCTCCAACTCCTATGGACATAAAAAATTATTTGCTACTATGGATGAGTCAGATCAAGCCATACATCCATCATCATCATCCACCCCACCGTAGGTCATGGTTCATTTGGCCAATCCTAGACTCATTGAGTATTTGGTACAAAATATTATATTCACTCCACTCATTGAGTCTACACAAGACATGGGTAGGCCTCACTTGCCATCACTACCCATTGGTACCATTGTGCCCTTGGGGGTTCCCCTAAACTATACAAACTTTATCTATGGGGGCCTTGATGATTCCACAAGTCTATCACCTATGGTGGTGGACGATGATGAGCCATTTTTAGGGAATGTCACTTATCTTTCAAACCTATATTTTTCCCTATGATACTTTCATCACTACCATTGGCATGGGAATGGTCTTGGTTGGTATGAATAAGGTCTTCGAACACCTTACCAACCATAATATCAACTCCCTATAGATAAATTTGGCCTAGGGTACTCCATACGTATGCCAGATGAACTCCTTGTAGATTCCCTCCAATGCCTAACCTTAGGCTTTGTAGAAGATATTGATGAGAATGATTATGTTAACCTAAGACTATTTTCATCTTTTAGGAGACCATATCCCTATTATAGTAATTTTTATCCAACTTCCTGACTCCCTCAATGATACACCCAAAGAGTATGAGGATGAGATAGAACTTGCATACCTCGGTCCTCACCATAGTCAATAGCCTCTTGAATCTATTAGTGAGGTATCCAAAGAGTCTAAGGATGTGATAGATTTAGCCTATCTAGGCCCTACCCACATGTGATGGATTAGTGATCAGATTTGCATGAATTCTTGCTTGTCCTCTAATCGAGAATACATCAGTAGTTGGATCTCTAATATAGAAGAAGAGACCAATGAGCAAGAAGGGCATGGCCCAGCCAATGACCCTAAGAATGATTGGCTTGAAGAGGGTGGTGGATCCACTCAAGATCAGGATGACATATCCATTTATTCCTCTTACCATGAGTCTGATGCAATATCCATTGCTTCAGATAGCTCAGAGGATGCAACAATTATTATTGCACCTATCGATGATCTTGAGGAATTCTACCTTCATCTGTTCCCTATGGGGATACCCATTTTTTAGTAGCTACTACCATTATAATATCCGATCATCTTAGCTCCTCCTAGGCCTCATCTAGTCATTCCACTTCTACCTCAACCACCTTCGATGCATTTGAGACCACCCATCTATGATAGGCCCTTCCCACCTAGGAATGGAAACCATCCACCATCCATCAATATGATTTCCATTGACCTAACCATGCCACTCCATAATCCTAGTGACCCTTCAAAACCTTTGCACCTCAACCATGAGGCCATTGATTTTGATCGCATCGCCATTCCCCCATCACCCGCATAGTTCTTCCCTTGTGAAGAGATGTTACAACCATTTCATTTCTCCCAAGGGTCATCTGAAGATGTGTGTCAAGCTGAGATCAAGCTTGATGAAGAGATCGATTCTCCAAATCTAGCTGATGACATCCATTTGATCCCTACACCTCATCAGCTCGAGGAGGGATCCCACATGTCAATTGAGGAAATAATTGATGTAGATATCAGCATTGATCCCACAGTTCCTAAAAATATCAATTTGGGACTCAGTCTATCCCTAGAGGAACAAGCCATTATCACAACTCTCTTGAAAGAAAAGAGAGAAATATTTGCTTGGTCGTATAAGGATATGTCGGGTCTTGACCCAAGTTTGGTCATGCACAATCTGACGCTCGATCCAAAAGTTAAACCATTCAAGAAAAATCTTAGAAAGATGCATCCAATAATTGCATTAATGGTAAAAGATGAACTTCAAAAATTGTTGGATGTCGGATTCATCCAACCCATCGATTATCCTCCATGGGTCTCCAACATGGTACCCATCAGAAAACCCGATGGGAAGATTCGCATATGCATAGATTTTTGAGATCTTAACAAAGTGACTCCTAAGGATGAATTCCCCCTTCCTAACATCGATGCTCTAGTCGATGCAACTGCAGGACATGAAATGTTATCCCTCATGGATGGTTTCTTAGGCTACAATCAGATTTGGGTCAATCCCGAAGATCAACCCAAGATAACCTTTACCACTCCTTGGGGAACATTCTGTTACAAAGTCATGCCATTTGGTCTCAAAAATGTTGGTGCCACATATCAATGGGCCATGACATACATCTTCCATGACTACATGCATAAAATCCTAGAGGATTACATAGATGATTTACTAGCTAAATCTCTATTGCATCACGAGCACGTAGATGTTCTTAGGAAGATCTTTGATCACCTCATCATGCATAATGTTAGACTTAACCCCAAGAAGTGTGTCTTTGGAGTTACATCTAGAAAACTCTTGGGTTTTATAGTCTCCAAGTGAGGCATCGAAGTCGATCCTACCAAATTCAAGGTGATACTCGAAATGCTTCCCCCTACCAACCTTAAGGAGCTTCACAACTTACAAGGAAAGGTAGCATCCATCAAATACTTTATAGCACAATTGTCAGATAAATGTCGACCCATGAATCAACTACTACACAAGGGGGTCCCATTTAAATGGGATGATGAGTGTCAAAAAGCCTTTGATGAGATCAAGCAATACCTGGCATCCCCACTAGTTTTAGCTCCACCTCGACCAGGTGTGCCATTTTTACTATACATTTCAGCTATCGACTTTGCTTTAGGGACCATGTTGGCCCAAAATAATGAAGCACATAAGGAACAAGTTGTTTATTACATCAGTCACACCCTGGTGAGCTACGAGCTTAAGTATGCATACATTGAGAAGCTTTGCCTAGTAATGGTATTTACCACTAAGAAGCTATGCCATTACATGCTCAATCAAACCATGTATATCATATCTAAAGAAAACCCTTTGTGGTACATGATGAGTCGAACATATCATAATAGTCGTACCATAAAGTGGATCATGCTATTGATAGAATTTGACCTTGAATTCATAAGCCAAAAATCTATCAAAGGTCAAGTAATTATTGATCAATTAGCAGAGGCTCCTCTTCAGGACAATCAACCTCTTACCATCGAGTTACTCGATGATGCAATTTTTACATTATCCAACTCACTTGAACTAGAAGAACCAGAAAATCAAGCTGATATGATGTTGTTCTTTGATGGTTCCAAATGTGAGCAAGGGGGTGGTACGGGAATCATGTTCTTCACATCGTAAGGGGCTCCTATGCCCCTATCATTCAAACTTGATTTCCCATGCACCAATAATAATGCTGAATACGAGGCCCTCCTTTTGGGCCTTCAAGTAGCTATCACCATGAAAATCAAGAAGTTAAATATCTTTGATGATTCCTTGCTCATTGTCAATCAAGTCAAAGAGATCTATCAATGTAGGTGCCCAATATTGTAGTCTTACAAAGCCCTTGTGGATAAGCTTTTAGCTAAACTTGAATGGTATAACATCGAGGTAATCCCTCATACATCTAATCATTTTGTGGATACCATGGCTTCTTTGGGATCCTTAATTCTATAGAACCCTTCAGATGACATTACAACCATTCATGTCAAAATACTTTTGCAATCAATAATTTTGTGTGAGGCTTCAAAATATGATAATGCTATCCACATGATTCAGATTGAGCCGTACCAAGAACGGTTCTCTCGCATACATGACTTTTTGACACATGCTTCTTGGGGGTCTTTGATCCCCAATAGTCCTTTTGAGAATAACACAATGATTCATCTTAAGGTTGTATCCCAATCAACATTCATGTAGGATGACTCTCAAAGGGAGCAAGCAATTCATTCAATCGAGACTCAACAATATCAAGATTGGCTCACCCAACTCAAAGATTTCTTGAAGCTTGGTAATATCCCATTAGGATTGTTGCATGCCACCAAATGAACATTCAAGTAAAAAGTGATAAAATATGTCTTTCTAGGAGATATTTTGTATCATCGAGGCTATGATGGTCTTCTCCTTCATTGTCTAGAGCCCCATGAATCTTCTTGGGTAGTTTTGCAAGCTCATGATGGTACTTGTGGTGGCCATTTCAATGGCATGGCTATCACCAAGCGCATCCTTTGAATGGGCTATTATTGGCCTACTATGGAGAAATATTGTTGCACTTATGTCAAGAAGTGCATGAAATATCAACATCATGCTAATATTTTACATGTACCTTCTCAGGCCTTACAACTGATTCATTCGGTATGGCCTTTTTCATAGTGGGGTTTTGATTTAATTGGGAAAATATTACCCCCATATTCTGGCCATCACACATTTATCTTAATGACCATAAAGTATTTTACCAAATGGGTGGAAGCAATCCCTCTTACCACTATGACTGGACCAAGAATTACGGAGTTCATACTCCATAATATCATATGTCATTTTGGTATTCCATCCAAGATTATTTTGGATAATGGACCTCCATTCAAGAATAAATATGTGTGAGCTTTGACTACAAAGTATAACATTCAACACAACTTTTCTACACCCTATTATCCACAAGCCAATGGGTAAGTAGAGGCATCAAACAAAATAGTCATTGCCATTCTTAAGAAAACCATCAAAGATAATCATAAATATTGGCATCTTCAACTACCTCTTGCATTATGGGCTTACAAAACTAGCATCAGGATGCCCACTAGGGCAACTCCTTTTTCATTAGTATATGGCATGAAGGCCATTATACCCTTGGAATTAGAAATTCCTTCATTGCGCATATCACTCCAAGAGTTCATCGATGATGATACTACATGATAAGCTCACCTTGATCAGTTGACCCTTCTTGATGAACGATGCGTTAATGCTCTCGAGCACCTCTATATTTATCAAGATCACCTTAAGCGATCTTATGATATGAAAGTCCATCTTAGGGACTTTAAATTTGGAGACCTTGTACTTAAATAAAATCAACAAAACTCCAACTTTTCGCCACACTTGCGAGACAAATTCATGGCAAACTGGTTAGGCCCATTTATCATCACACAGAAGATAGGGCCTGGGACGTATAGGTTAGCATCTCTTGAGGGTGTTGAGGAGCCTGAACCTCTCAACATCCTCCACCTATGGGTATTTCATGCATAAGTCCCAACTCACAAAAAGCTCCAAAGGCACTTAAGCCCTTTGGTCAACTCCCAAAAAAATCATCAAAAATAAAAAATCAATAAAAAACAACCAAAAATATAAAAAATTGAAAAACACAAAAACATTGCATCATCAATCGCATTGCATTTCATCATGCATTTCTCATCATTACATTTATCTACTAGTTGCATTAGGCATATTCATTCATTACATTTCCATTAGGATATGTTGTTCTTGCATTACCACAAATAAGCACCACGCTTGTATGACTATCATAAGTCTTAATCAACCTTATCCACCATCATCATTTGTAGTTTTTCTTATGAGCTCTTGCTTATTAAGGGGTCTTCGTAAGATAGGGTAGATATTAGATGAACATTAACAATGATGTTTATATGGCCACTGACTATTTTATGTACACCTTTTAGTTTACAAAATATTATAGGGAAAACCCCCTCATCTCAAACATCATATCATCCATATTCCTTTTGTGAGTAACTATGTTTTTCAACACAACTAATAAGTTGTTATGGGGTGTTCACTAGGGTTTTTGATCATTCAGCCATTCCTAGTTTTCCTTTCAGATTTTGTAGAAAGTTATCTTGATTTTAGAAGGTAGGGTCTTGCTTTGATAAAACCTTGCATATCTCAAAATCCCAAACACAAATTCACACATTAAAATCCAAGTTTGAACAAGGAAGGATGAAGCTACAAAGTAGTCCTTACCCCTTAAGCGAAAGGTCTCCCTTGCTCATCCTATTATGTGCATGGTCTAGGATGCTGAGAATTGACAAAAGGACAAGCTCCCCCTACCCAAAGCAATAAAATCCCTTGCTCCACAAAAATGAGCAAGTATCCCTAAAAAAAAATAAGGAAGCAAAAATTGGTTTTCACCACTAAACAAATAAATCCCCTTGCTCCTCAAAAAAATGAGCAAGTCTCCCAAAGAAATCAAAAGAAAATAAGGGGGTAATGAGCTTGAATCCTTGGAATCCTCAGTTATTCAAAAATTGTGGGATGATCTCCATTACAACAATGGGTTGAATGAAACCCGCTTGGCAATGGGGTAGTCTTATGCATGGTGATATGTCTGTCACATTAGTGACCTTCTTTTGTATAGACCAATGTCAGCTTGTGGATGAGCTAGCTTTTGGTGGCTTGTATTGCCTAGTAGTCAAGTCCAACTGCATCCAAAATCAGGATAATAATGACCATAGGGTGATCCTCATTACAACAATGGGTTGAATGAAACCCGCCTGGCAATGGGGTAGTCTTATGCATCATCTTAATGAACATCACATGCACACACAGGGATATTGAATATCTTGGTCTTCCTAGCAAAATTTTATCTTTCAAAGTCTTGTATAGTCAGTATGCATCTTTTGACTGGTTAACTAGGGTGTTTGAGTCTCATGAAAACCATGTTGTTCCCCTATAGCATCTTACTGGTCATCCATCCATCATCTACATTTTCATCATCTTACATATGGTTGGATTTCAAATGTATGACTTTTGTGAAAAGGTTAACATTTTGATTGATGACTTTTGTACATCTGTGGTGCTTACATTTAGGTTGTTTTGCATCTTAGATTCATTATGTTTTAAAACAAAAAAAAAATTATCATCACAAAAAGCCCCAAAGGCACTTACACCTTTGGTCATATCATCACAAAATGCTCCAAAGGTACCACATTCCTTTGGTCACAATCAAAAAGCTCCAAAGGTACCCATATTCCTTTGGTTAAAATTCATCCAAAAGCCCCAAAGGCACTTAATACCTTTGGTCAAATCATCACAAAAGCTTCCAAAGGTACCCAAATTCCTTTGGTCATAATCAAAAGGCTCCAAAGGTACTCATATTCCTTTGGTCAAAATTCATCCAAAAGCCCCAAAGGCCCTTAAGCCCTTTGGTCAACATCAAAAGGCTCCAAAGAAACTCAATTCCTTTGGTCAAAATAAAAAGCTCCAAAGGTACTCACATTCCTTTGGTCACAATAAAAAAGGCTCCAAAGGCACCTAACCCCTTTGGTCACATAAAATCTAAAAAATTTGAGTGAATCTCGTATCTAGTGATTTACTCTATAAACCTGGCGATTGCAGTGATTGGTTGTCCATGCAATTTGGTAGGATGAGTAAATTACCATAAGATCACTCACCAAAAAGAAGTAATAAATGGGTCAAATCAAGGTTGTAATGGGGCATGAGCCCTCTAAACTATCATAATAGTCCTCGAACAACCCAAATCAAATCATCTTGGTCAAGCGACTCGTCGCTTTCATCATTTTACCATTTCCTCATCGACTCGTCGCTTGAGGGGGTAGTCATTACATCACAAAATTCATAATCAAATCAATAATCAAACACTCAATCATGCAAGTTGCATTCATTCAAGAATCATTGCCAAAGACAATCATGTCCTTCTTGCTTGGGGTAGATAACAAGCAAAAATTTCAAATAATACAAATGACTTGGCATTCGTGAAGCATGGAGGCTCATAGACCCCTAGTGTCTCCCCATGACTAAAAAGTCTACCAAGGTCAAGTATACCTCAAAGTCATAAATCCTGGCTGAAAGGTTTACTAAAATCAAGTTCCTCAACTTGTCAAAAGCAATGGTTCAAAAATGCATGCTCTTTCCATGATTGGGGCATCTAACATTGATCAGATCAATGAACATCATCAACCCTCAATTTGACTATAGGTCATCTATTTTTGCTTCGCGTTGTGTTTTCACATAATGCATCCCAAAAAGGGGTATCTGTAGACACCTAAAACATGTCATATTGAGGAGACTACCTATATGGACTCCCTAAAGACCAAATGACCCACCTTGGGTAGCCTTAGGGCTTAAATAGTGGTTTTCACCACTCAAATAAGGGACCTTTCCCTTTGCAACCCTAGGTTGTTCCTCCTAGGGATGGCCTCCAAAGGTCATCCTACCAAGGGATGGCCCCCAGTCAAGGTCGTCCTATTCGGAGTGACCCCTAGTCAAAGTCGTCCTACCCTAGAGCAACCCCCAATCAAGGTTGTCCTACTTGGAGTGACCCCTAGTCAAGGCCATCCTACCCCAAAATGGCCACCCCAAAAGTGGAATAAAAAAAGAGAATCCACACATGGACTTGTGCCACCAATTTTACATATGCTCGAGCCCAGTTTAGGAAACACACTTGACCTTAGGATAACATTGCATAGGTCAGAAGAGCCAAGTGGCATTGCATGGGATTTTGGAGAAGAGCATGTAGGCCACCTCTCTCGTGCAAAGATTCTTTTCTAATAATAGGTTCCTTTCGAAGGATCTATAAATTGGCATCCACCCTCATTTAAAAAGATCCCAAGTTTTAGAGTTTTCAAGCAATGAAGTGCTGCTGGAATTGAACCACGAACCCTCGAGTTGTTTGCATTCTTCATCCTTTTTAGCATAGTTGCATTTTGTTTTACGTATTTACTCATCATGTTTCAGTCATTTATCGCTTTTACTTATCATTTCATCCGCACATGCTATTAACCTTTTTGTGTTCCTTGTGTGCAGATCACATATTTTCTACAGGGAAGGAGGAGCACAAGAGTTTGACATCATCACCACTTGCCGAGGTCACGAAGAAACCCTTTGCAGGATGGTTTGTGGATGCGAGAAGGCCGCTTAGTGCACTAGAACTATTTTAGATAGGGTCAAACCCTTGAATTGTGTATCTATTGTATCACACTATTGAACTCCCTAAAGGGGATGTAATTGTAACTCATTTTGATCAAAATAAGTTATTATTAATATAAAGGACCCGATTTATCATTTCTTTGATTTATCTTAGTGTGTTACATCGCATGCTTCTTGTGTTCATTTATTGCAATCATACATTTCACATTATTGTGCAATGATTTTTGAGCATTTCACAAGTTGCAAAGTTGAGCAAGTCTCACATGGAGAAAGTTGAAATTATCACGCTCCCATTTGGAGGTAAAAGCCAGTTTAAATTTAAATTACCCTAAATTAAAGATTTAGAGGAATAAGGTTATGATAATTTGATTGATAAATTATATAAATGAGGAATTAATTATTTTGAAGAAGAGATAAGCATCTTGAAGAAGAATTAAAACCTTAGAATCATTATATGCTATTTTTGAAAGTCTAGAAAATATTTGAAGCCTTATTTTATAGTTTTGGGAATTAATTTCAAGTTTTGGGAAGTTTTTATAAAGTTTTGTAATTGAATTATTATTTTTAAATATTTTGAATTTTGGAGAAATAAGGTTTCCTACATAAAATTAGGAATAATATATTTGCAAATATATTTAACAAAATTTCTAAATTTCTAATTTTGGAGTTATAAGGAATTCAACATCAAATTAGGTTTTTGAAATTTAGAAATAACACACACACACACACACACACACACACACACACACACACACACACACACACACACATATAATTTGGGAGATATAAGGAATATACCATGGAGTTTTTTAAAGTTGGAAAATTAACGAGACATAAGGAATCCAATTTATTAGTCTTTTATTCAAAATTAACGAGACATAAGGAATCCAACTTAAAGTTTTTGAAAGTAGAGAATTTTATCAAATTGAAATTGCATCAAATTTATCTATAGTTTTCCATTCATAATTAGGGAGACAAAAGGGATTCAACTCAAAAGAAAACTTAGAAAGCTAAGTATTTTATCAAAGCTATTTTACATCCAAAATACTAGGGAGCTATAAGGAATTCTACTTCAAAGGTTTAAAAGATTAAGTTAAAAGAAACATGGATGAAATAGTGAAGAATACATTTAACAAAAATGATGAAGAACTATTTCATGAATTGAAGTTTTATTCACAAAACTTAATAGATACTTTTGATGGATACAAATATTTGCCTACTAGTTTAAAAGAAATATTTTCTTTGTTTCTCAAGGAAGCAAAATAAGAGAATTTTATGACATTGATTGGTTATCTTCATGAAGTACTTTTCAAGACTTGGTGGAATGCTCAAAACATAGTTATGCTTTCTTTAGAAGAATTTTTGATGATATATCTATCATTAATTACTTTTGAATTCTTTCAAGGGATGAAATAAAAGAAAGATGAACATATTAGCAATGAAGTACTAAATTCCGGTCAGTACTATTGTGATGATATACTAAATCAATACATTGAAGATTTATCACTAGTAAATATGCAAGAACAAAGAGGGAAAAGAAACAAGAAAAGAAGTTAGATCAAGAAAAGCTAAATGAAGACTATACCTAAAGAAGATACTTATTTAAAGAACCCAATATAGAAATTGAATTTGTATCATTGTGATAATATGCTAACACAATACTCAAAATGTGGATCATCAAGTATATCTCAAATGAAGATACAAAAGCAAAGAAAGAAAAATAAGAATAGGAGTCACATAGAAAAGGTTAAACAAAAACCATTTTGTGCAAGTTTAGATATTTATCTTAAAGAGATAGATTGAAGATAAAAGATGAAGACCATATTGAAGACTAAAGTCTTCAATGACCAAATAATGTAATATAGGGGGGTGTTTGAGTATATTACATTATTTGGTACATGCTAATGTACCACCTTGGGTACATATTTATATTAGGAGTGTGTCTTATATTAGAGTGTGAGTATTCACTTTATATAATGTAATAAATGCACAAGTATTATTAAAGTGTGCAAAGTATTTAATTATGTAAACGTGCATAATAGTTCATGTGCACGTGTCCATAGAGTAGGAAAGTGAATAGTCTCAAGAAGAGTGAAGGCCAAGAGTACTCCATATGAAGAGTCACATTGCATTATATATGTGTCTATGTGTGTGTGTAAGATACAATGCAGAGTGAGAGTGTGTGGAAGTGGTGTATTTGAGATCTTTATTCTATATCAAGATACTATTTTTGTGAGCATTTGTTAATGGTAATTTTATGAGTTGTTGTAGAAGTTATTTATGAGTTTTATATGATTAAAATATTGTCATTATCATATATTTCATACAACAACTTTATTTTAGATCTTGTGGTTATTTTTCTTTAAGTATTAAGCATCAAAAGCTAACAACTCTAGTCAAATCAGAATGGGTGAAGTTTGATCCTAGTCTAAGAGAATATACTAGTATACAATTTATAGCAAATTTAAAAAGGGTTAATGCAATAGTGGTTTAATGGGACCATAAAAAGAAATTGATGGATGAACAAAAACTAAGGGAGATTGAGGAAGAGCTTGTAGTGTTTCTAGCAAATGACTTTGAAAAAGAATTGGATAAGGAAATAAGGCTTAAGTATAAAAGTTTGTAACAAGAGAGAAGAAAATTGTTGGTAGAGAGAGAAGCATGATGGAGGCTCAAAAGTAGAGCACTATGGATTTCAAGTGGGAATGAGAACACTAATTTTTTTCATTGCTTCATAAATCATAAAAAATAACCAAATACAATTAGCCTGGTAGATTGGGAGAACGGAGAAGGGGAGGCAGCAGGTACCTCTTAGGATATGAAGGCCCCGTACCCCTTCAAAATAGAGAGGGCGAATCTGGAAGTGTAGTTCATCAATTCAATCACATGCTCCTTCCTATCTCTCGAAAATAGGCGCCTTTTCGTAGATCTCCTATACTATGCGAAAGCTACCCCTACTCTATCTCCACATACAAAATTCCTTCATCTCTTCACATATCATATCTCGCTCGAATGCCATCTCCTGGTTTGAAAGCACCCTGCTTAATAAAGGTAAGTGTTTCCTAATTGTATAGTAGAAACACCAAGCCTCTATCCAAAGGGGTAGACCAAGGACAAGCACTCATATGACATGGACTACCAGGGTCCCAAGTATTATATTAAATATTAAAGGAGCTTTAAAACCCTCTCTATCCCTATAACAGGGAGATAGCTTTTAGACAAGCACTCGCTTACCGGCTTTTGAATAGATAGGGGGAGGGCTCTTAAAATAGACAGCTCTTAAGACATTTAGAACTCGGTTGAGGGCTTAAGGGTCTAAAGCCCCTTCATAGTTTTCTCCCCGGAATTATTTCCCCAATTATAGATAGAGAGCCGGCGCCTACCTTGAAGTTTTGAAGAGCTCTTTAAAAAAAGGCTCCGGGGAAGGCCTATCTATTTTTAAAAAGGAAGGATCCATTCATTCATTCATTAGAGAGATCAAACCTGTTGTTTTTTTTACTGAGCTCTTTGCCCTCTATATATATTCCTGGGGCACTCGACCTTGCTTTATTAAGAGAGGAGAGATCAGGAGGTCGAGGGATAATAACTTGGAGGGAAGCCGCCCTATTCTATCTTAAAGGACTGACCCGATATTCTTTATCACTCCGAACGCCCCGATCCATTCTATCCGGGAACCATTCTCTCCCTTCCAACCCCCGGCACATGGAGAGAGGAAGTACCTTTGAATTTTAAGGGCCGGTTGTTTCTATCGTCTCATGGAGGAGTGGAGAGCTCATTACTGCAGCTCATGCTTTGTACTACCTCTACATACCACCGCATTCGTCTCTGTGCACCGGTGGAGGGTTGGCCCTTACCAAAACAACTTTAAAAAGGGTCCTAAACGTCACCTTTCATCGTGATACTATAGGTCGCTGGGCCTTGTCAAAGTGACGTTCGTTCAGTCCGATCTTTCCTTTAACCTCCCCGTTCAAAGAAATAAAGGGCCTTCCGCGCATCAGAAAGAAGATTAGAGGAGGGATGCCGGTATCTGGTGGAATTGGACCTAAAGAAGCCACTTCGATATTCCCTTTACGAACATTCATGGGCGAACAAGAGAATCCTTAAAAGCTCATAACGAACCTCTCTATTTTAAAAACCGGACGAGTACATAGAATCAGACAAGTATATAAAATGCGCAGGTTGATAGCGGGTCTCTCTCGTGATCGGAGCCGAGCCAGGAACGAATGAATGGGTATGGGTAGGACGTAACTTCTTATTAGATAGCTGACTCTAGTTAATCATCTCCACCTCCCCCCTATTAATGGCGATGGCGAAGAACGCCTATTAATGGCGAAGAAAGGGTGTCTGAGAAGTAGGCGTATCTTCTTCCACAACAAAACGCTTTAATAGCCATACTTGGGGGGGAGAACACCTTATAAGATTATGAGTTGGGCCTTATCCCTCTTCCCCCGGTCCTCCCGGCTAAGATAAAAGCCGTATCTGCAATCAGGGAGAAGGGCCCGGCTTATTTCTCCTCTCTTATTCCACTTGGAATTGATGGGTGTAACAAGACATGAGTACTCTATTCAACAATGCCTATTCGGGTGGGGAAAAGGAAGAAGCAGCTTCAAGGCCCGAATGCAGAGATGCAACAAGCCGAGACTAGGTTTATTTCCTTTCGGGTGGGGCCGGTTCGCTGCCTCCCCCGAGGGAGTCCCGGCCATGTCTCGGTGCCCCGGAAGAGTCGAAAGGGGGCTCGCCCTACCTCAATAAATAGGGAGGAAGGGGGGTTAGAAGAAATAATATTTTTTATACGAAATCATAATGGATCAATTCATATTTTTAAAATAGAGAGGCATCGATTGGATGCTCAAGAGAGAGATCTCTAATGAGAGAAAGAACGTTTCTGATCCGTCAGTCTCTGGACCATGAGTTTTCGCATGAATGGGATGGGAAAGCATCCCTTTTCCGAAGTTGTGGAGTCCTCTATCCATAAGGCCGGGGTTCAGAGTCATTCCGGGCGGAAGGAGGTTCCCGTTCCTTCACGTTCTGCATCGATAGCAGAAACCCCTCAGCGGCTCCCAGATGGAGTTGGAGCTACAAGGATAAGATGGAAGTGAAGTCTTCTCCTTTAAAGGAATACCAAACATGGGAGTAAGGAATTTTGGTCAACTATACAAGGATCTTGGTCAAGTTAATATAATTGAAATAGTTAGAATAGATTATATCTTTCCTAGATTATAGATGAGAAAGCCAATGGTGAGTTGAATAAAGAAGTCTCAAAGAAGGAGCTCAAAGATGTTTTAACATCATTCTAGAAAGATAAGAGTCTAGGAACTGATGGATGGACTATGGAATTCTTTCTTGGGCTCTATGAACTTTTGGAGTCAAACCTACTCAAGGTTGTGGAGAAGTCTAGGCAAACAAGAAGGGTAAATATAATATTCAACTCTACCTTCATTGCTCTTATTCCAAAAAAGGACAATCCTTTTTCCTTGGATGATTTTAGACCCATTTATTTGTGTAAATATTTGTATAAAATCATAGCAAAAATAATTGCATCAAAAATTAAAAGGTTCCCCTCTGCTTCTATATCTATTGAGCAATTTGGTATCTTGCATGGTAGACAAATTCATGAAGCAATTTGTATTGCTTAGGAAAGTATTTATACCTTAAATAAAAAACTACCAACAATGGTGATGAAGTTTGATCTCTCCAAGGCTTTTGAAAGAGGAAAATGACTATATTTAAGAATGAAACTTATCCGTATTTGGTTTTGTGTGTAGATGGTAAACTAGATTATGAGATGTATTTGTTTTGTTTCTTTTTTAATTTTGTTTAATGGGTTAGCATCTTAGTTCTTCAAAGTTTCTTGGGGGATAAGACATGGTTACCCCTTGTTACCATTGCTATTTATTTTTGTAGCTGAGGGATTAAGTAGGTGCATTTTAGAAGCCAAGAGGGAAGGATAAATAAAGGAAATTAGAATAGGTAGAATAGTGGAAGTTACCCATCTACTTTTTATAGATGATGTTCTCCTTTCCATAGATGGAACAGTAAGATTTGTAAAGAAGTTAAAACAATATTTAGATATTTTATATTTGGCAGCACGTATGTAGATTAATGCACAAAAATTAAGCATCTTTGTTTTTAACTATGTGGATCAAGATCACACCATATTAAAAGGTCATCTTTTCCCCTTTAACATATTTGATCTTCAAGAGGGGTTTAAATATTTGTTGTTCTTTTTTAAATTCAATGACTACACTAAATAAGACTGGAATTGGTTGATAAAGAAGGTGGAAGGAAGAATTAATATATGGTGCAACAAATGGATCTATTTGGGGGGAGATTGACTTTGGTCAAGTTTGTGTTGAAGGCAATACCAATATATTGGCAATCTTTGGCTCATATACCAAAAGGAGTTTTAGACAGTTAAGATATATGTTTTTATGGACAGGGAAAAGGGAAGGTATCCCCTTGGTTAAATGGTAATCCTTAGCCAAGCCCAAGGAAAATGGAGAATGGGGACTTAAGAACATCTTCCTATTTAACAAGGTTCTAGCAACAAAGCATGTTTGGAAGATAATATCAAAGGAAGGCTTATGGAATAAGATCATACATGAAAATTATTTAGAGCCACTCATAATTGAGCAGTGGATAAGGGTCCCAATGAAGCAAACCCATAATATTTTTATTTATTGGAAGATAAGGATTCAGGCCTTTTATATTGTAGTTGATTGGCTTACTTGGAAAATAGGGGATGGTTCAAGGATAAGACTAGGATTAGACCCTTGGATTGGTTGTGGTGATATGCACAGACTGCCAAATAATGTAATTCAAACCCTAAGAGCTCAGGGGATTGGAAATATCACCCAAGTAGTTGACCCAAAATATTCTACAAAATAGAGATAGGGATGGAAGGAAGCAATAATATTAGGGCTTCAAGACTAGGAGGCACACTAGTGGGAAGAATATATAGGGAGACTTAAAATTATATATATCAAGTTGCAAGAGGAAACTAATCAATTGGTCTAAACAAATAATGGAGCTATAGAGGAGTACACTCCAAATTTGGGGTTTACAACTTTATTAGAAGATAACAATGACGATCCAACATGGTGGTGGAAGACACTTTGGAAGCAAAAAACCTTGTTGAAGATAAGACTATTCTTATGGCTTTCCATGAAAAATAAGGTTATGAAATATGATGTATTATAGAAGAAAATTTGTAATGGTCTAGGAAAGTGCAATTTATGTAAGTCAGACAATGAAACAATTGATCATTATTGGTAGCTTATTTATTTACTAGACAGGTTTAGAGGGATGTTATAACATAGTTAAAGCTTCTCTTAGGATGACAAGAAGATTCCTTAGGAGAGTGCTTGAAATTTTGGTTTAAAAATAGGTCATACAAATGTTTTATAGCTCTCCTATTATTTGTGTCTTGGGGAGTATGGTTATCTAGGAACGAAATAATTGTTCAGGATTAGGAGAAGCCTACTTGGTAGGTCTCCTCTTAAATAATTGAAAGTTTCAATAATTGCAAGGTTTCAACAAAGGTAAACAGACAAATCATCCCTCCAAAAATCAATAATTTAGGGGCTTGGGGATTTTTCGATGGGGATAGACATGGGGTCCTTGGAGTTTGTGGAGCAAGAGGATTACTATATATTTTTACTCTCATTATTTTAAATTCAAGGCTATACTGAGAGAAGGTTCTACTAATTATGCTAAAGTTATGGTTGTCAAATTGTTGGTTCAGTTGGAAGAATCAAAAGGAATACAAATATTTAAATTTATGAAGACTCACAAGTGGTAATAAACTAGATGGTTGGTATTTTTAGGATGGAAAACATGATTCTACAACCCATCTTCTTCAAATAAAAGAAGTTTTGGATCAAATTAAAGCTTTCACTTTTTGGCATATTTATAGAGAACTAAATAGGAAAGTAGATGAACTCTCAAAGGAGGTACTTCAAATTGAACCAGGTATGTGCTTAGTATAGGAATTCAATGAGGGAAATGCACTGCAATTGGTCCATATCTCTATCTGGGGGATTAATTCACTCTAGTTAAAGCAAGCACAATTAAAGCAACTTTTTCAAAAAACTCAAAAGTCAGTGATTTAAAGGATACTAGTTGACAAATTGGGAAGGTGTCTAAAGATAGAACTTAGCCTGATAGAGATAGCTAGTTATGATGTACAAGTGACTTCACTATTAGGTCATTACCAAAATTTTGAAGAAATGCTAGAGGTATTTGAAGAATGTAATTTCATATTTTCTTAATAAAAAATTACGAATTTTTTTGAGGAAAAAAAATACCCTTTGGATGTGCTCGTTTGTAAAAATAAATGAGTATCAATTTTTGATGATCTAGGGAATACTTGTGGAATTTTGAATAGTGATGCATGTTGGATTTCAGGATCGAATCATGTTATACAATATTTTTCATTCTTGAAGCAATTTATGATGTTATCATTGTATTGTCGCAAGCCTGAGATTATTAAGAGAGTAGAATAGTGGTTATTGATGAAATTAATGATTAATGTAAAATTGGTGGTTATTATCAATCATTTGTTTATATATTTTGTATTATGTAGTAGTTATAATCATTTAATGGAGTAAATTTATTTCAATGAATTATCTCTTCATGTGTATACAATATATTGTCACGTGTTTTAATTTTTTGTTTTATAAAATTTGTAAAGAAATTAATTTTTTTTATTATATATTTGAGCAAAGTTTGAATAGTTTTAAAGATTTTTCAAGTTATTCAATAACAACATTAAATTCTTTATTGACAATACTTTTATTCAATGCTAATAACTATGAGTGTTGGATAATTAAGATCAAACCTTGATGGTTTACAAATATGTATGGGAGATAGTTCAAATGGGATATTTTGAGCTCCAATATTAGAGTGTGTTGTCAAAAAGTAAGATAAAAGAGGTGAAAAAGAAAGATTTTTTGAACATGATTCTAGTCTAGAGTACTTTAGATATGAACATGTTTTTAACCCAAAGTGCTCTAGATATAAGCATCCTTCCCAAAATATCAATAGTAAAAAGTATCATAGAATCTAAAAGCATGTTGGAGTCTACTTACCAGAGCATAGATAAAGTTAAATTAGTTTGCTTGCAAAATTGGGAAGAGAATTTGAGAATCTTCAAATAAAGGACATTGAGAAGATAACTAGTTTTTATATTTGATTGAAAGACATAACCAATAATCAATTATGTAACATTAGACAAAGCATCATGTGAGAAAGTACTCAAATGATGCCAATAATATCGAATTTTCGTATGATTGCAATAGAAGAGACCAAACATTTAACAAAATTACAACCAAATCAACTCATAGGATCATTGTTATCTCATAAAAGTAGATTAGATAGAACTCCATAAAGTTTATAGTAAGTTAATCCTAGATCTGTGATACTAAAATAATAGGATCCATAAGAGAATGAGCAGCAGAGTTTATCCTAGATCTATGATACTAGAACAAAAATTCTAAGCAACAAAAAAAATAAGCCCTACCAAACCCTAGTGGCAAAAAGTTTGATAAAATTGATTTAAAAGGAGATCAAATTTAGTTTTACTATAATGTCTTATGTTATTTTGTAAAAAAATAAGATAAATGACAAACTTTGTTTTAAAATGTCTACTAAAAATAAAAGTTGTAGAAAGAGAAAACTTTAACTAAAAATTAGAAATCTATTGAAAACTATTGCAATAATGGAGAAATAATCAGTTAAAAAATGCTATAGTAGTAAATAAATATTTATTATAATTATTTATTATTATTCATACAAGTAATAAAAAATATAGCAAATATTTCTAAAATACTAAGCAAATATTTTTCCTAGGAATCTAAGCTTACATAAACAAATCCACAAGATGGAGGATAGCTAATTGGAAATTAAATATGAAGAGCAAAATGGCAATGATTGATTTGATATGATAGTTGTTGGTCGTCTTGCATTGTCTATTGGAGCACCCTAACGTCCTTTGATAGATGGTGCTAAAGCAATTGGTGGAAGTGTGTTGACACCTAGGAGCAATGACCTAATTATTTATTATAAAAAAAAGTGAATGATTAAAAATAGAGATATGTAAGAGATAAAATTGTGAAAATGAGAGTGTAAGCTTGAGAGATTCATTGTTGTTAAAAGTGAGGATTTGACATACTAATAATAGTAAAAATACAAAATAAAATCTTCCCTTTCATCAATGGTGGAGAAATGATCTTTTTGGGATCAAATATCACAACCATTAACCAATATGGTATTCTAACCTAATCTAACATGCCTATGCATAGTAGGGTTTTGTGACTTGTCATGAAAACCCTAATTTACATCAAAGATGCACAAATGCCACTTAAAGTGGTTATATTACAAATTATGATTCTTATATTGATCTAATTTGTGAGTCATGCCACCATGTCTCTTACATAATGTATAATCCAAAATACCTAGAATTTAGCATTTAGAGTTGTGTTTTGGCTTCAGAGCATGCAAAAATGATGTAGGAAGGGGGAAAGGACTCAAATGAGATAAACATGCATAAAAACCTATTATTTCAATGATATCTTACACAAAGACTAACTATGTTAGTACATCCCTATCCCATGTAGGGAGGGTGGGGCTCTCAATTAGTTGTAATGTAAACATTAGTTCTTTTTTTGTGAATACAACCATCTTGTTATACAAAATTTAGGTCATGTTATTTGTAATTATATAAAAAGTGGTTAGAGTGGATACTATGTTATGTATTGTTTGCTTGTTGCTCATGCTTAGGATTTTTCTCCTCATATTTTCAATACAACCCTTAATTTATAAAGCATTTAAAACAACAAATTGATCCATATATTTATTTATTTTTTGGATACATAGGGGAGTTGGTTACATCCACACTATTTTTAATAACTGCCAAGTGCAAGGTTCAAACCACAGGGGATGCTCCTAGCAAGCCTACACCACCTCATTATTGTTGACCTAACATGAGGGGGACCATGATCACTCAGGATTTGTACTATCATCGTCAGTGTGACACGCACTTAAAGGATTCAGATCAAACTACTACCTTTGCAATAGGTATGCCCCCAAGGTTTGAACCTAGGTCTCTTCTTGGTAAGTGCTTGGCTAGATAGACAACTACCAATCCACCTAGCCCTTAGGGGCTGATCCATACATTTATCACAAAATACATGAAAACTAAAAATATGTCTCTTGTAGATTGCTAATGAATCTTCATTATGCATATGGGAAATAACCATGTTACATTAAATATGTTGATGGAAAAAAACACCAATTCATTAAAATAAACATGCATACACTTTAATCCCACAATTTAATATTTTTATATAGGATATGACACATTAGACATAACCTAATGATCTTTATAACATTCAATATTTCATACTACCTTGAGTTGCTATTCTTTAAATTGGCACCTAAGGAGGATACCCAAGATATACGTATTAACTATTTTGTCTTTAACCATCTTCCAACATCATATTTCCTAAGCTTATTATAGTTTTCTAGAAAGATAACTTTTGACTGGTTTGGAGCATTTGTTATTTATTTTAGGGTTAGTGTTAGGACCTCATGTCTTAATCCTTTTTATTTTATTGTAATAGTTTAGTTAGTAATGAGTGGGTGCCCCTTTTGAATATAAGATTGACCTCCAATCACAAGGGTTAAGATTAGATATCCCAACTAACTATTTTGGGTTTAATCTATTTTTACATTGTAAGTTATTTTAGGTAAAGTTATATTTATATATTACATTGTAAGAAAGGGAAGGTATCTAAAATATTTATATTGTAAAGAAGCCTTGCTCATAAAGGAGGTTTCCTCATCAAGTGGCCTACGATCAAGGAGGTTGCCCTCACGAAGTGACCTACAATACTTGTCACACTTCAATGCAATCAATAAAATAATGTAAATTTATTTATGCATCCAGTTAATTAATGCAAGTAGAATCATTACATATGATATTAGAGCTCGATCCAAGGATGATTCCATTATAATAGTGAGACTTCTAAATTGATTTTTTTCTATGCTCATAATGCATCCATCTCAACAACTTATCTTTTTTGTATTTGCCTTCACTTAATATTTTTTATTTTGTGTAATTTGTTCTACAGTCAACTAAATCCCATCAATTATTTTCCTTCCCTAGATTCATTAGGTTAGAGACCTTATGCCATGGATTTTAAAATATCATGAAGTTGTTGTTATTGGCTAAGCTAGATTACCATAAAGCATCTAGTGAAGTGAGGGGTGCTCAAAACTCTAATACCTAGATCTTAGAAAACACCCGTATATCTCTATAAGCTCCCACATACCCTTGATTATATAGGAAAATACCTTATAAATAGGAGAAAATTTCACCCATAGGTATATATTAGTTATTTGAGTTTTGTGGTGCACGGGTAAGCGGTTAGACCTAGGAAGGTACTTGCATTGTACCTTCAAGATGAGTAGTGTGACTACAAGAATGGTGGAATTCTCCATAGTTAGTGCCTTAAAATATTAGGCCATTCATTGTATATGAATAAGATAAGTATATATGTGATCTGACAAACCAAACAAACTCCAAACTAGCATACACAAAAAAAAATACAAGGACTTTTTAGGCATATTGAGAGAGCAATCCAAAAGGCACCTTAATCCTAACCTAAGCAAAGTTTGTTTTTAGAGAATATTTAGAAGTTTATAGCAAAAATAATCTATGAGGGCTCTTGGAAATATGGTGAGTGTGTTTTTGAATAATAATCATTGCAAACTTTAGCACAAAGAGACTATAGAAATATTTACAAACAAAGAACATAGGTTTTTTTTTAAAGGAAGGGCTTATAGGGGTTTTTACAGGTAGAGATTATAGGGGTTTTTATATGTAAATATTATAGGTAAGGATTATAGGGATTTTAAAGCTAGGAATTACAAGGGTTTTCAATAGGAAATTTATTTATAGGTAGACAAATTCTAGATGAAATATCTTATAATCCATTAATAAAAATAAATAGGGTATACTAAGCATTGACAAAATAACAATATATTAGAAGTAAAGAACAACACCAAAGTGTCGGTAAAAGATAAAAAATGACTATAGGGTGGTGATCATACAATGATTTTTAGAAAAATTTAGTGAAGAGGTAAAGGAACTACAAGAATTCAAGGATCAATTTTAAAGTTTTGACTAGGACTCCTTAATTAATGGTATAAAAAAGTTGGACATGATGGAACAAAGTATAAACAACATTCAAATATTCACCATCGGTATCTGCAACTCTGTCCAATAAGTACAACAAGCATTGCAACATGGTGAACAAATACCCATTGTCACTATAACCATAAGAAATTCAAAAAATATTGTGGGTGGATAATATATCTCATGCACTGCTCCTCATACCACAAAATTAAAAAATTTCAAGTTCAATGGTGAAGATCCTACTAGTTGGACAAGTTGTGTAAATGAATATTTTTATCTATATTACATTTGGGACATTCTAAAAGTCCCTATAACCTTTATCAACATAGAAAAAGAAGTAATACAATTATACCAATGGTTCTATAAATTTAAGGGAAAAACACCTCTAGGGGATGAATTATGTGAAAACTTACTTGTTCGATTTGGCCCCAATGCATATGAGAAATATACACGAGCTTTGAAAAAGCTCAAATAAACTCACAGAGTTTGAAACTACCAAAAATAATTCAAAAAATTGGTCAATAAAATATGAGGGCTAAATTAAATTTTTTTTACATGTTGCTCTGCTAGATAGTTGAAAGAAAAAAATCCAAACTAAGGTACTAATGAGGTTGGCTGAGGAAAATTTAGGAGCTCAATATTGTATAAATAAGCTACCCCAATTCCAAAAAAGTTTCAAAATATTTTTGTAGAGGGGGAAAACTGCCCTACCGCGTACAATTCCCAAAAAGGTTGGATCCACAAGAGATAGAAAGCCTTATGGGGTGAACCATGGGGGTATGTTGTTCTCTACACTCGGTGCTAGGGGGAAGGGTTCACCAGGAATGGTTTAAGGACTCGCTCCAAGTCCTCAGGATTTTGGGATAGTTTGATGTATTCAGTTTCAAGCAATCACCTAAGTTTGGCCTTTCTAGATCTATGCTATGAAATATAAAGGACAATGCAGAAAACATAATGCAAGAATACAAGAGCTAACCTAATATGATTCTTTCTTTGAATGCTTGCTAACCTAGGGTTTTATCCAGAAAACCTTTAAAGCAAGGGCACAAGATAAATGCACAATATTAACCCTAGATGCACACTATATGCTTTTCACTTTCAGATGCCTAAGAATCAATATTCAGATCAGATCTTCAACCAATAAAATAATTAGAACACTTATCTTGATCGGTGGTTGATTTAGCTTTTTCTGCCTCTTGTCCAATGATATCAAAAATACCTATTTCTGTAAGATAACTTATGAAACACTTGAAAATGGGATTAGCATTAGGGGGCCTACTTAGGTCATTGTACAACAATGCTTGGAGGTGCAATATTCAAGCCCCTTAGGTCCTTTTAGATGACCTTTGAAAATAAAAGTAAAAATTGACCTTTGGAGAATTAATCATAAAATAATAATGCAATAATAGAGAAATAGAAAATAGATTATGCTATCATGCCCTAGATGCAATTTAGAAAATACTCATGCAATCAGAATTTGATAGATACCCCCAATTCAGTCCTAGGAAAAATTGTGCCTCGTAGATAGCGGGTATGATAATGCTACAGGTAAAGTCATGCTCCATCATAATGGGGTGTGATCTCACTTCTGTGAGTGAAAACCCTAAATTAGGGTTAGCAAAGTCGTGCCTCATTGGGATAGGGTACGATTTCACTTTAGAGACATGAAAAATAAAAGATAAATGCAAGAAATAAAGTATACAGAACCTGATGGATGGTATAGAAGTAGGTAGAAGAGATCGAGGTATCCAAATGGGCACTCTCTTTCCTTCTGAACTACAACATGAATCCACCAAACCACATAATAATCCAAATCAATGTAATAGAAGATCAAATCTAAAATTCGCACTTCGAGGGTTAGCTTGTAGAAGAAATAGGAAGTAGAGCAAAAGTAAAAATGTGAGCACAAATCAATCATAAGAATTTTGAGCTTAATTGTGTATCTAAGATCAATCATATGTGAGATTACCCTCCTTTTATAGATGAAAATTAGGGTGAAAGAAGTGGGAAAATAAACACAAGTCGATGCCAAGCATGCTAAAAGGTTAAACCTAGGTTTTAATAAATTAAAACCCTAAAATAGCGAAATTGCATCCCATGTCGATGGGGTGTGATATCGCTTTTACGAAGTCATGCCCCATCGTAATCGGGTGTGATTTCACTAAAAGGCTAAAGAAAGGCAAGGTAGGGGAAAAGAGGCTTACCCTTGCCTAGGGCAAGGGTTAGGGACCTCTTAGGGGCTCTAAGGAAGATTACCCACTAAAAGTGGGTCAATTTTTTGTGTCTACATTTTGCCCCCTCTTTGATGCATTTAAGGCCAAGTAAATGCATCAAAGAAAGGATGTAGGCACACTCACTGGAAGAAGACAACAAGCAAAAATGGGATGGCCAGTTTAGAAGAAAGGGGTGGTGCAAAAATAGTGTCATTCTAGACACTTTCTTGTTTTACATGCAAATCGAGGCATTAGGGACATTAATGCCTCTATAGGCTAGGGTGCCCCCTCGAGTTTTTATGAAGATGACATATCTCATAAAAACTCGAAAGAACTGACATAGAAGAAGAAAGAGAGAGAAAGAATAAAAATTAGAGAAATCAAGGGTAACAAACAGAGTTTAAAAAGGGTGAAAAAGGGTAAAACCCTAATTCATTTTCACCACGCATTGGTAGAGAAAGGGCTCTGAGGAGAAAAATAAATGGTATTACTAGTTCATCGAGCAGTGATCATGAGGGGTGAAGCTAGGATTGAGAGTGGGTAAGTACCAAATTCCTCCCTCTTGATGCAAATTTTTCTCTATTTTTCATGGATTTTTAGGGTAGAATCTAGGGAATTTCATCGATTTTGATGGTGAAACTTGCGCTTGACCCGAGCATGATTTCATGGCTTGGTCATGATTTTATTCTAGATGAAGCATGATGAAATCATGCTTGGATAAAATCAAGCATGATTTCATGAAATTGCATCTCCTAAAATGGAGGGATGTGATTTCACCAAAAACTAGAAAAAAGGAAAAAGAAAAGCAAAAACAAAACACAAGAGGAAAAATAGGGAAAACAAGCAACTACGAAGTGCGAATTACAAAATTATGATCAACTTTGTGTTTTGATTTGAAATTATAGATTTTATTATTTTTATTTTAATTTATGAAACTGATTTAATTTTATTTGTTTGTGGATGCAGCTAGGTATCCTTGAGAGTCAAGAGTGGAGGGTAGGGGCTCTAGTGGTAGAGTTGGATGCACTAGGATAGGTGGAGAGGGATCGGCTAGAGGTGGTGGGGCTAGACCACCTAGCGAGGATGCCTCACATTGAGATAGATAGGGCTATGCTGATAGCCCTAGTAGAGAGGTGGTACCTAAAGTCCTCTACTTTTTGGTTACCCATAGGAGAGCTCACCATCACACTAGAGGATGTGTGGTAGATTTTGTGGATCCCTATCAGAGGGATAATATTTTATGGAGCATGAGGATGGGTGGCCACACTACAATGGTTCTCAATAGGTTTTACCCACTAGGTGTGAGAGAGCACCATATCAGTCGATGATCTAGTGGGCCGCTATGGGGTAGATCCTCTGACCATTATGCTCTATGGGGTTGTGGTTGGGCTACTGATGTGCCATACCAATAGGAAGCACTTACCATGGGTGATGGTAGGAGTAGTGGTAGACATGCATGATCAGAGGGTTCGATTCACATGGGGCCCATATGTGTTGGCCCACCTATACAGGATGTTGTACAACATCATGTATAAGTGGCGTACAAGATTGGTATGTACGACATTGCTCCAGGTGTGGTGCTGGGAGCACATCATGGTATGGAGACCAGAGGCACTACCAGGCCCACTACCCAGCCCAGAGTGGCCAACAACATACAGGTGGTTGAGGTCCTTAGAGAGGATCATGAGGGCCTATGTAGGGAACCTACCACTAGCGAGGTGGGTGATTGATGAGCTTTGGGAGGTGAAGATCATCTGGAGGCCATGGCGGCTTCACCTTGGGTGGGTTGAGGATAGGATAGAGCTAGCTAGGATATGGAGGATTAGGTGGCTGAGGTCAAAGAAGGGAGAGTCAAAGGTCTTCAGATTTGATCGAGTCCTTCGATAGCATGAGATCTTATAGGGAGTCCTAGACTTGGGGGACTATTGGTACTAGAGGGTGACCTGGGACCTAGTAGGGGTAGGAGATGAGCTAGACCTCACTAGGTGGGTTGAGGAGGATATGGATGATCCTCCTTATGTCGACTTGAGGGTAGATGATGTAGGAGTGGCTATCGGGTATAGGTGGTGGTATAGAGGAGTTGTGCCCCAAAGGATATCCTCACTAGTATCGATATAGAGGTACTAGGTGATGGACCTGAGCATGCAATGAGCATTTTAAGAGGTAGCTCATCGAGCCATAGAGAGGGCACAATAGACTCCTATCACTTTGAGATAGAGATCGGCTCATGTTCGGATCTTGGTGGTAGAGGAGGCCATCCAGGTGGTAGGGACCAGAGAGAGGGGTGAGGTATGCCCCCACAGATAGGGAGGCTACAGATCAGATATCTTGGAGAGGCCTCCACATCTATAGTAGTGGCTGGTGAGAGCTAGGAGAGGAGGGAGATAGAGGAGCTATGAGCATAGGTAGCCTCTCTATAGATCTAGATGGCCCAGGTCTAGGAGGATAGGGCTAAGAGGCTAGAGGAACTATGAAGTTTATTGAGCATTATAGAGGTTGAGAGGGATGTAGCTTGGGTAGAGATCGATTAACTCTAGGGAGAGATGGCTCATCTGGATGGAGAGCACTAGAGAGCTAGGGTAGAGGGGATGGCTATCATTGAGAGCAACTAGGTAGGAGGTATGGTGCAACTTCTTCAGGTGGAGCTATGATGGATGGGAGAGAGGTTGGAGATAGCCCTTCAATGGGCTATATTTTATGAGATGGCTTACTATGCAATTGTCCCACTAGGTTAGAGGATACCACTTCCTCCATCCCTATAGTCAGTGAGTAGATCATGGTCTCGATCATGGATGACATCGGTATCATGATAGTCCATGTCATAGCCTAGGTTGCCTCCTCCTTAGGATGAACTAGAGGGAGTTGGCTCTTGGAGCTAGGAGAGAGAGGACTAGGGATCGGGATGATGCACCAATTTTTGGATTGTGGTGTACATCCCTAGGTTGAGTGTACCGAGTCTAGATTGTGGTACACCAACCTGACATGGGGATGATGTACTCTTTTTCTCTCGAGTAATATATAGTTACTTTTGTTGTTTTATTGTATGTGTAATATGTGTAATGTGTTTTTATGTATGCAAACTATCTTAATGCAAACTATATGAAAATGGATGGATGCAAAAGGAAATAAATGAGAAGAAGGAGAAAGATGAAGGAGACAATAAAAAAGAAGGAAACAAAAAAAAGAGGAGAAGAAATAAGAAGAGAGAAAAGGAGAGAGAAGAAGAAGAAGAAGAAGAAGAAGAAGAAGAAGAAAATCCAAAGGTCAACCATCTGAAAAGGAGAAGAACTAATGACCCATAGCATGGAACTAGCGTAGGTTGCAAGGAACCAGTGTAGTTAGATACCATAGATCATTTCAGAAAGAGAGCTAGACCCGCTATAGGTTTAGCACTTGTAGTAGTGTAAAAATATGTGTGGATTCTGACCCGCTATGGGTGGTTGCTCCCTTATTGACTTCTATGAGGTATTTACCCGCTAGGATGTATGTCGAGGTCTACTAAAACTGACCAAGGAGCTTATCCTGTAATGGGGTGTTAAGCCTACTGAGTCAAAAGAGAGTATGACCCGATAGAAGATCGTAGACAATGTAATACCCACTAGGATGTATAAGTATCCCATGTGGGGTGTAATATGTAGATAAATAGTATGCAAGTGCTATCCTAGATAGGGATCTTAAAAAGACTTTGTGAATGAAAGCATTATCATGATAAAGAAATTGAGAGAAGGAGAAGAAGCAATCATAAGAAGAAAGAAGGGAGAAATCCCTAGGGGGATCTTGCTAGGCATCAGAGTCCTAGTGAGAAGTGCAATGCATGTGAGCTATGTCCTAACTAGGTATCATCACATGCCATTATCACAAAATCCTCAAAAATCTATATGAGCAAGCAGTCATGAACAATCAATCATGCAATTATGATAGGCAATCATGCAAGGTGTTCTTTAGATGTCAAGCAATCATGCAAGGATGACAAGCAACAATGCAATATGAGCAAGTAGGTGGATGCAATGGAAATGCAAATGCAACTACATGAAATTTTTTTTATTATACAAAATTGAAATCAATGCAAAATCTAAATGCACCATTCATCTTATTAAAATAAATGAGTGTGCCATGGGGTGTCGGATCGAAGATATCCCCAAGGAGTGCATTTTATCGATGATAAAAATCATGGGAAAGTTCCTCTAGGGCCCTTCTTTGGACATCCATGGCACGATAATCAACACATCTTCTAACAACACCATTCTTTTTAGTAAAACAAACATTATATAAAGATCCATCACTCTCTTGCACATAAGTAATGTCATTTTTAGAACAAATAGAATCAATCATATTACAAGACATTAGCTTTGGAGGAGAAGCAAAATTAACACTTTTATTTTCAGCTATTATCATCTTTTGATATTCTATATATTCTGCATAAGTCATAAGATGGTCATCATCCTCAAAAGGCAAAGGTTGATTTTTATTAGGTATAAAACCTATACCACATCTCCTAGGCCAAATCTCAACATCCAAAGGTTCTTGAATACCTTTATGTTGTGGTCCCAATCCTTTACCTGCATATCCCATACTAGATAGGATCTTCTTAGGAAGGGGATAATCATTAGTGAGATAACATTGAGCAAAAGAGCGCTCACTAGGAGATGGGTTGCTACCATGAATATTTTCTTCGAAGGTAGTCCCTCCAAAGACAAAGGTACACATGCCAATGTGTACAACATCACCCTTCTTATGGGGTAAACCCATAGTTCGAGGTGATGGTGGTAGCTTGGCTAGATCCAGAAGAGGCTCTTGAAGAAACTGATTATCATGATCCAAGGATGAAGAATAGGGTTTACGTTCCTCACTCACTTTTAAATTTTGAAGATGCTCTAAAATTTGAGATGAGGAACATGGAGAAATTGTTGAAGAAATAGAAGGACAAGAGTAAGATTCAGATTGAGCTAACTCTATATTTGAACAGAATTCAAATGGTCGAGGATCACCTAAAATGGTGACAACTTGATTCTTGAATTCAAATTTGAGACATTGATGAAAAGTAGAAGGGATGACCTTCATTGCATGAATCCAAGGTCACCCAAGAAGAAGATTAAAGGATGCAGGACAAGACACCACATAAAACAAAGTATCCAATATTCTAGGCCCCACCTTTAATGGAAGAGATATGACACCACAGGCCTCTTGGGACTTATTGTTGAAAGCTTTAATAAGGATATCATATTTTGTTAAATCTTCCTCTTTTAATCCAAATTTTTGAAAGAATTGATATGTACACAAGTTGAGGGATGAGCCATTATCAATCAAAACTCATTTGATAAGGGTATCCCCAATAAGTGCAATGATGTAAAGTGATGAATCTCCATGTAAGTTTGAGGAAGGTTTATCATCATCTGAGAATGAGACATGATGTATCCCAAAAGAACCTATGGCATCAACTATGGCATCAGGGGTAATGTCTGAAGAAATAGATTATTGTTTTAAAAATTCCATTAAAGCATTTCTATGATCAGGAGAAGTCTGCAAAATCTCTAAAACTGATATTTTTTTTGGAGTATTAGCTAACTACTTTTGAAGATCATATGAAATCTATGACTATGGTCTCAACACTATAGGTGGAATTCTTGTAGCTGAATATTTTCTCTGATTCTCCTTTAAAACTGAACTAGGCTACGATGTTGAACTCTATCCTTGCTGATTCTGAACTTGTTTCCTTGTAGTTACCCCAACCATACCAACCACATTACTATGGCATAGGGAATCATCTTGATGAGCCACTTGATTGGTTGCTTGTTGATCATGCTTTGGTAATGGATCCTTGAATATTCCCATATCTTGATTTGTTGTTGGGGCTTGTTGAATAGGAGCCTGATTACTTGAAGTTTAGGAATTTCTTAAATCAATGCATCTTGCATCAATCAAATCTTGAACCACATGCTTCAACTTCTTACAAGAGTTTGTCCAATGTCCTTCTACTCTGTGATATGTGCAATATTGACCTACCTTATACCAATGAGTTGTAGTATCTGGTTGTCTTATAGGAGGTAGTTCAATTGCCTTAGCTTCTAATAGTTGCTTCAAAACTACTTCCATAGGTATATTAAGTCTGGTAAAATTCCTTTGAGGAGGTTTTTGAAGTACAATATTTTGTAGGCTATTGGTGACATTATTAACAGGCCTACTATCATTATCACCTCCTGTATGCTTATTCTTATGTTGAGACTTAGTAGGCTTTTCTTCTTTAGTCTTAAGCTGACCTCTTCTAATGAGAGCTTGTTCCACTTTTCTTGCTAACTCAATTGCTTGATCAAGAGATGTGATAGTAGTAGTTTCTAGTGCATAAGATATATGTTCTTGTAAATTACTAATGAATATATCAAGCATATCTTTCTGAGACATAGGCTGTCTTAATCGACCAACTAAACTTCTCCAATGAGCTAAGAATTCTAAAAAACTTTCTTCTTTACTTTGCTTCAGATCATATAGGTCTCTCATTGTCACTTCCTTTTCAATATAAGCACTAAATTGATGAACAAACATCTCTACAGTCTTCTCAAAGCTCTTTAAAGAATAGTTGGGCAACCGATAATACCATTCTAATGCAACTCCAACAAGACTCTTTGGAAATATTTTCAATAGAAGCATATCATCATAAACAAGATCATGGCAAGCTATCCTGAATCCTCTTAGATGCTCTATTGGATCTTCTATCCCTTTATAGATTGGTAAAACTGGCATAGGAAAATGCTTGGGATAAGGTCTAGCAACAACAATAGGATCCAATGGTTGACTACACATTTCCTTATAATTGTATGTAAACCCTGAAGGCTGAATCATATCCATCCTTGAAACCAATTGATTCACTATATTTTCCAAATTTTGCATTTTTGGATTATGTGTGTTTCCAATATTCCCTTGACTTAGGTTGGACATGAGAAGGTTATTGTTATATGTGGTGCCTTGTGAGAATGGAAGATTAACTTGTGGTGGAATAGAAGCAATAGTGTTGACATTAGAAGATGAAGGAGGAAATTGAAAATAATTTTGGGTGCCACTACTAGTTGGAGGAATAGGTGGATTCCATCCAACATTGGTGGTATTAGTAGTAGCACAAGTCACTTGGTTCTTCAGATTACTAAGATGCACAGGTTGAGATGTGGGATTATCATGATTAAGCATAGGAGACCTAATGGGAGGAGAAGGAGTAGCATCCTCTTTTTCAAGATGAGCTTCTCATTCTACATATTCCAATAGCTTCTCCTTATGAGCTTTCATGAATTCCCAAATATGATAAAATGATGAGAAGACAAAGCTACCATTGGGTCCAGCATAAGGATCAAGATTAGTTTCAGTTTCCATATCTACCTCTTCTTGCTCTTCTGGACCTACATTAGGGTCTTCCCTATCAATATGATCATCTTCCAAAGGAACATAATCAGATTCTAATTGTTTCCTCTGACTTCTAAGGAAGGGAGCCATTAGAAGTAGTGAAAATAGTTAGGGAAAAACACTAACACATAGATTTTAATCTATTTAAGAATTTTCAAATAGAATTAATGATCTTGCTTAAAGTTTTCAAAATAAAAGGAGGTGTTCACGTCGGGTTCACCAAATATGTAGAGGGGAAAAACTGCCCTACCATGTACAATTCCCAAAAATGTTGGATCTACAAAGATAGAAAGCCTTATGGGGTGAACCATGGGGTATGTTGTTCTCTACACTCGGTGCTAGGGGGAAGGGTTCACTAGGAATGGTTTAAGGACTCGCTCCAAGTCCTCAAGATTTTGGGATAGTTTGATGTATTCAGTTTTAAGCAATCACCTAAGTTTGGCCTTTCTAGATCTATGCTATGAAAGATAAAGGACAATGTAAAAATTAGAATGTAAGAATACAAGAGCTAACCTAATATGATTCTTTCTTTGAATGCTTGCTAACCTAGGGTTTTATCCAAAAAAACCTTTAAAGCAAGGACATAAGATAAATGCACAATATTAACCCTAGATGCACACTATATGCTTTTCACTTTTAGATGCCTAAGAATCAATATTCATATCAGATATTTAACCAATAAAATAATTAGAACACTTATCTTGATCGGTGGTTGATTTAGCTTTTTCTACCTCTTGTCCAATGATATCAAAAATACCTGTTTCTACAAGATAACTTATGAAACACTTGAAAATGGGATTAGCATTAGGGGGCCTACTTAGGCCATTGTACAATAATGCTTGGAGGTGCAATAGTCAAGCCCCCTAGGTCCTTTTAGATGACCTTTGAAAACAAAAGTAAAAATTGACCTTTGGAGAATTAATCATAAAACAACAATGCAATAATAGAGAAATAGAAAATAGATTATGCTATCATGCCCTAGATGTAATTTAGAAAATACTCATGCAATCAAAATCTGATAGATACCCCTAGTTCAGTCCTAGGAAAAATCATACCTCATAGATAGTGGGTGTGATAATGCTATAGGTGAAGTCATGCTCCATTATAATGGGGTGTGATCTCACTTCTATGAGTGAAAACCCTAAATTAGGGTTAGCAAAGTCGTGCCTCATTAAGATAGGGCACGATTTCACTTCAGAGATATAAAAAATAAAATATAAATGTAGAGCATAAATAAATGTAGGAAACAAAGTATGCATAACCTGATGGATGATATAGAAGCAGGTATAAGAGATCGAGGTATCCAAATGGGCACTCTCTTTCCTTTCGAACCACAACATGAATCCACCAAACCACATAACAATCCAAATCAATGTAGTAGAATATCAAATCTAAAATTCACACTTTGGGGTTAGCTTGTAGAAGAAATAGGAAGTAGAGCGAAAGTAAAAATGTGAGCACAAGTCAATCATAAGAATTTTGAGCTTAATTGTGTATCTAAGATCGATCACTTATCAAAGAGTGTGTAACCCCTCCTTTTATAGATAAAAATCAGGGTGAAAGAAGTAGGAAAACAAACACAAGCCGATGCAAAGCATGCTAAAAGGTTTAAACCTAGGTTTTAATAATTAAAACCCTAAAATAGCAAAATCATGCCCCATGCCGATGGGGTGCGATATCGCTTCTGCGAAGTCGCGCCCCATCGTAACCGGGTGCGATTTCGCTAAAAGGCTAAAGAAAGGCAAGGTAGGGGGAAAAGAGGCTTACCCTTGCCTAGGGCAAGGGTTAGGGACCTCTTAGGGGCTCTAAGGAAGATTGCCCACTAAAAGTGGGTCAATTTTCCGTGTCTACACTTTTGTATCTATAAGTGTCAAAAACACTGTCATTCCCATTAAATAGTTGAGTGAGGCAAAGAAGAAAGCTCATAGAGATCAACACCTATGATATTGTTCTTTTTAATTGATTTTATGTTAATTAAAAAAGGTTTGAATTGATTTTGTACCCCTTGAATTGATTTTGAATTGTTCTTAGGGCTTTTGAACCAATTTTGCATTAATTTGTTCTTTTGATGTTGATTGATTTTGCAAGAGATTAAATTGAGATACTTTTAAGTGTCTATATTTTGCCCCTTTTTGAATTGCATTGTGTGAAAACATGATGCTTGTGCGAAACCTTATGACATTGATTTAATAATTGATAGTAAAATAACATGGAGTAATGGATGATGCAAGTGATTTGTCTTGAGGAGAGTAGATGTAAGATGCCTTGATTGTGTATGGGATGCATGTCCTTTGAAATTTTCAATTAATCAATTGATGAGACCATTTTGATTGGTTAGTCATATGTAGGTATGCTCATGATTGCTTCGGTGGACTCGATTGTGCACCTTGATGAAGCGTGTTTGTATGAGCAATCCTGCAGTCTTGTGACATACAATGTGCCAAATTTGATTGATTTAGAATGTTGTTTGAGAAGAGAATTTTGCTTTTCTATTTGCCCCAACAAATGAGGGTGTATGATGATTTTTGGCAAATGTTCTTGGAAAAATTTATGTATTTGATATCTACCCCCTCAAGTGATGAGTTGACGGGTGAGAAATTTGAAGGCGATGATGAATCACTTGATTAGATGAAGTGGTATTGCATAGGTGGGTAAAAAGGACAAATGTGTGAGTGAAGAATTATGCTATAAAAAGGTAAAAAGAGGGTGAAGTCGATGATTGCAAAAGGTAAAAATAGAAAGGGCAAGATACAATGAAAGTGACAAGGGTGATATTGATGGCGATGCTAGTGGGTGTGGGGATTTGGAGCATGTATGATGGAGATAATATCACGGTGAATGCATGCCTATTGGGCATATTAGATGTAATGGTGCATGAAGTTTTGGATACCATCATGGAGGGGCAACTAATTTAGTGGTGTCGAGGCAAGGAGAAGTGGATAAATGTTGTGCAATTTTGGAAAAGGGGAGCGACAGACAACTCTCAAAACTAGATGAAGAATGTGGATATGTAAGATGTGCCTTAGGGGCACCACCATATATATGCAAAGTATGTATGTGGTAAAAGGATGATATGACCTAAGGTGGGAGTGCCTAGGGTTTTGTAATCGAGATGATATTTAATAAATATATATCTCATTTTGTGTGAATGATGTGTGTGATATGAATGAATGTAAATGTTGTGATGATGATGTATGAGAGAAATATTATAGATGGTATTAGATGATGATTAATGGAAATTGATGGTTGTTTTATTGAAAAATTTAAGTGGTGATGAAATAAAAGTGAGAATTTTGCATGATTTGATGGATAATTTTAAAAAATTCTTTACATTTTTGGAAATTTGGGCCAAATGAGTATCCCAATGTGTAATTTGTTTTGAGAATGCACCTCGAGGTGTATTTTTGGTCAAAACGCACCTCAGGGTACGTTTTAGGCCAAAATGGATATCCCAATATGTAATTTATTTGAGAACACACCTCGAGGTGCATTTTTGGTCAAAATGCACCTCAAGGTGCATTTTAGGCCAAAATGCACCTTAGGATGTGTTTGGCTCAATAAGTACCTTTACGAGGGATGCGTACGGTCACTTTTGTCATTTGCGTGATTGTGAAAGTGTGGAGAGAAGTGAAAGAGCATGTGGGTGGTATGAGAGGCTATCCAAGTTGCGAGTGAGGGTGGTGAGATGGCCCAAGGTGGAGCGGGATTGAGTGTTAGTAGGAGTGTTGTCGATGTAAGTGATCATTGATTGAAATTTGCTTTATTTTTTTGTTTATTTTTTTTGGTAGGGTGAGAGAGGCTCAAAATCTCAACGTATTCTCTAATTATGATGAGAAAGATTATCTAGGTCATAAATGCATTGGACAAAAGTTATAATTGCTAGATGCTAAGTCAACTACTACCCTTCCTAAAATTGAGGAAATTGTTGAGGGATCAAAGGATGAATAATATGATGACATTGATACTTTAGAATATCCCACACCTGAGATATCCTTGCAAGCCTTGGCAGGTTTTACTACACCACAAACCATGAGAGTGGACATGTACTTCAAGAAATGACCTCTAACTATTCTCATTGACACAAGTAGCACTTATAACTTCATTGTTCCTAATGTGGTGAAACAAGTAGACTACTACTTGTACCTCTACAATAACTTTGAATTCATGACAGCTAATGGAGGTACTCTTTCTCATAACCAAAAATGTCATAATGTCAAACTTACTATGGGAAACTGTAATTTAAAAATTGACATGTTTGTGCTTCCATTAGGAGGGTGTGACATAGTTTTAGGTACTTAAAGGTAGCACACACTGGGTCATATCTTATAGGAATTTTTAGAAATGTGGATGTAATTAACAATAGAGGTTAAAAAATACACTATCAAGGGGTTGATAGTTGGACCAACAAGAGTCATCAATTCTCATCACATGGAAAAAATACACAAAAAAGGCACTCGAGGAGTCATGGCTCAACTTTAACAATGTAGTTTAAAGAAGTTAATCAAACTAATCCATCCATAATATTGCAAATATTTCTTAATAAATTTACCTAGGTGTTTGAGGACTCTTAGAGAATTGATCATACCATTGTAATAATTTAGGGGAATATGTCATTCAACATCTATCTTTATTGATATTCTTTTGCATAAAAATAAATAATTACAAAGTTGATCCAAGAACTATTGAAATCAAAAGTGATTAAAAGGTTTAAACAATGTGATATTTGTCACTATAATATAGGGGAGACACTTCCAACTCTAGAAAAACTCCATATATTACTAATTCTAGCAACAATATGGATTGACATTTCCATGGATTTCATTAGGGGACTACCTAAGATAATAGGCAAGTCAAGTATTTTGGTTGTTGTGGATTGTTTCTCAAGGTATGCCCACTTTTATCCTCTTGCACATCCCTACCCAACTTCCACCATTTTCTAAATAGTAATTTATTACATTTTTCCACTCCCTCAAATTCCATCCTCTATAGTCTATGACCATGACCCTACATTCACTAGTAATTTTTGGAAGGAACTCTTCAAGTTGCAAGGAATCCAATTGAATATGAGATTGATATACCACCTCCAGATGAATTACCAAACTGTAATTATCACCAAGTAATTGAAGCCTTACAATGTTTTACATTGGAGTATTATACATAGTGGACCAAATGACAACCACCACCAACTCTCACCTCGTATCTTCCAAGCAATTCAAGTGGATCAAATGATAGGTATAATTTTATGAAGGCCCAATCATTATCCAACCAACATTTATTTTGGATAAACAATTATGATAACTATTCAAATAAACCATTACAAATATTTAGTGCAATATGCAGATTATATCCCAAGGCTACCACATGGGAACCATTACACCAACTCTCATACCAATTTTCTTATTTTCAACTTTGGGTACAAAGCTTGTGTTGGATCCTCAAAATCGAACTTGATTTTGACCCTAATTTTCAATTTTTGGTGTCCTATGAGTCTTTGTATTAGATCTTTTCAAAATTTGTAATATTCCCCTAGTTAGTCTCCTTTTAAAAAAATGTTGGGCCCTTTTCAATTGTCGTAAATTTTGGGTCTTTTTGAGTCCTATCTCACCCTTTCAAAAAATTTATGTTGCCAAGGTTAGGTCTTTGTTTTGGTTTTTCTAAGGTCTTATGTCATTAAATTTTTTGCCTAAATAAGGTTTAATTAGTTATTTTTGACCTCCAAAGGTCTTATATATTTTCTCTTTTTATATACGGTTTAGTTAAATATTCAATTAAATTTAATTAAATATTTGGTCCTTTGGTTTTTATCCTAAATTTTCCCCTTTAAATTATTTTTCCTACCCTTATTTCTCTGTGCACTTTCTCCCCATCGATCGCCCAACATATTATTCCATATTTTTTCCCTACCACCTAATTCCTAAGCCCTAAGGTCCACTCCACACTTATCGCGATCCTTAAGCCTTAAAATCACATTTCCCTCTTATTTTATAACCCTAGGACCCTAAAGTCTATCCCACTCCCCCCTTCGGTATCCTTTTCCCTAAGAATTTTCTCTACCTCCTAACCCACCCCATCACCCCCTTCATGGTATCCCTCCCGATAGAAATTAAAAATACTTCCCCAAGTTTTGAACTCCCTTGCCTCTCCTTCCAATCAACATGTGAACATGCATTAAAAAACTAAAAAAAATACAAATCGATGGTGCATAGGTGAGAAAATAGATCCAACGATGCGAAGGACAGTGGGATTCTCAAGTGCTCTGACCATAGTATTAAAAGTGGTGACGGATGAGTGGTGGTAAAAAGGTCAAAAATGCAAATCGATGATCTGCATAAGAGCACACAATCCAACAGTGCGAGTATGAGCGGTGGAGAGCATGAGTTAAAAGCACTCCAATCGAATAAGGATATGTGGTAGGAAGGTATTAGCCTAGGTATTTATTATGGAGTATATTAGAGTGCACCATCCGATGATATGGATAAAGAGCGGGGATCTTATGCACTTCAAATTAGTGATTAATAGGTGGCAATGCATGATAAATTAAATTGAGCATTCATGGGAGATCAAGGTTGATGTTTGATTTTAAAATTATGTCCCACATTGGGGAAGTGGTTGGTCCCAAGTGGTTTACGGGTACAAAGGTGCCTAAGGTAAATCGACCACCTCATGATGGTCGAGGTACCTCCCGTGTGGGGCCACTTGGAGGTGCCAACTCAGGGGCCTGCCTAAGTGCCAACATAGGGATCTACCTAGGCAGCCCTTGGGCCCATGGATCCATTTTTAGGCATGGTCGTGGCCTATGCATGACCCATGAAAGTGTAAATAATCAAAAGGGTAACATTTTTTTATCTTAACAAAGGTTTTAAATAAGATTTATAACGACTCACCTTTTTTGTCTTATATGGTGGACCAACAGAGTGGATACGATTGATAATGACTAGCTATAAAATAATAATTCTAATTTTTATCCCTTAAATTGATAATAGTGGCCATGGTTGGTCATTATATTAAATTAATGGTTGTGGTTTTATCAATAGCTTGAGGCCATTTTTGGCCAAATATGAAGGAAATTGTAACAGGTAAATATGAAGGTATTTTTAACCAACTGAGACCACTATCAAGCCATGAACAAGAGCCATTACAAATGCAATCAATATTATGGGTCAAATATGGAGGCAGTCATAATTATTATGAGACATCACTTAGCTTCAACAATAAGTGACAGTTATGGGCCATCATGAAGATAATTGCAGTTGTAACAATTTTGGACCATCATCGAGCTTTGAATGAAGTTGAAACCAATTTGCAAGCTATATGAGAGTGGCTACAATGGAAAGATAGATCAAGTTTTTGCATAGTAAAATTTTGCAAGAGGTATACTAGAGTGTCCATCCTTGTCAATTGTATTTTTCTTTTATGTTTTTTGTCTAGTCGCCCTTTTTCTTCCCTATTATTGTGTAGGTTTTGCTGAGGAGGTGCCCAGTTTACTGAGATCATTTATAGTGGCTAAGGTCAAAATCCAGGAGGCTCTTTTTTACATCATTTGAATGAAGAGTTATAGTTATCTAGTGCATCATTTGAATGAAGAAATTTTTTGCATTTGCTTAGTGAGATCTGGTTATCTTGATCAAACTTCCATTGTAATGATCTATTGATTAATACAATCTTGCTTCATCCTTTCAATGATTATATGTGCAATTTTATGTGTTATACTATTTACATGTTACATAATTTAATGTGTAAATGACATCTTCTTTTTGTTAGAAATAGATTATATTACATCATTTGGGTCATGTAAATGTACCTTCCTAGGTACATACTTAGGACACTAGATTAATTTAGGCAGAATTTATCTAGTTACTTCATGCAATGTAATAAATGCACAATTGTCAAATGTGCAAGTTGTATATGTGCAAGATGTCCCTTTCATAACTAGGTAGAGTGTTGACCAAGGAACCTATCTTCCTATTTAAAAGGGTCTCATTGTAACAAGCAGAATATAGAAGCTCAGAGCATATTCATAGGTAGTAGAATAGTGTTGTGTAGATCATCATATATTGGTGATGGGTGCAATGTAGTCCAGTAGCTTTGTTCATGGAGTGTACATTTCCTCCATAGCTACACTATATTCATTATCATCATTTCTATTTATAGCATATTTTAGTCATCTCGTCGATTTACTTCCTCTCATATTATTATGCATCTTGTGATTGCTATCTCCCATTGCACACTGTATCAAAAGCTAACAGTGGTATCATAGTCATGTTAGATATATCCATAGTAGATCAATAGGAAAACCACCATTATCATTGAGCCTGAGTTTTTTGTCAACCTAACACACTACTGGACCAGTCAATATCAAAAACTCTCAAAAGAGTCTAGGTGATAGAATTAGGGAGAGCCCAAGTGAGGACTAAAAGAAATCTTAGTTCTAGAAATACTGATATTACATTTGGCTAGATTTTTTCCATAGAGTTGCAAGAAAAACTCATGAAGACTAGGACTCAACATTCAATCCACTAGATTGATAAATCAACTAGTGAAGATCATTCAGGATATCTGGAATTTGTTAACTATTATCCAAAATTTATTTTGTTGTACAAAATTAGTTCTCATATGATTGGGACACCTCCTAAAATAGAAATCTAGGAGACTTCAACTTCATTGCCCAAAGGTCGACTTTCTTTCATAGTGTAGAGATTACTTCCTTATGCAAGAAAATAATACTGTGAAAGAAGACTTTTGGATAAGATTCATTGTGAAGTTAGGGTATTGGATATCTCAATTGCTATATTGAGAAATTCATAGAAGGAGAAAAGTCCATAGAAGCCTTGATCTAGAAGAAAAGGCCACAGAAACATTGTTCCAGAAGAAAAAGTCATAGAAGCCTTGATCTAGAAGAAAAGGCCACAAAAGCCTTGATATTGAATAAAAGGCCACAAAAGCCTGGATCCAAAAGAAAATGCCACAAAATCCTTGATACTGAAGAAAATGCCACATAAATCCTGATATAAAGAAAAGGCCATATAAGCCTTGATATTGAAGAAAAGGCATAGAAGCCTTGATACTAAAAAAAGGCTAATCTTGGAGAACACTCAAATAAATTACAGATTCAAATCAAATCTAGATTTCTTAATTCTCTCACTGATTTTACGTTCCTCTTGTTGTGGATTACCCAGTACTTGAGGCCCAAAATTGTCTGCAATGGAATCCTCGTTGGCATTGATGATAATGATTTCAGGAACTACTACTGGCTCAACCTCTGCTGGCTCAGGCTTTGGCTCTGGCTCTGGAGAGCATGGGGTATAGCTCTCACTAGATTGTTCCTCAGGCTCAAATGCAACTAAATCAGACTCCTCCACTCGTTGTCCAAAAATATTGTCCTCTAAGTCAGCCTCGTATCCTGAATTGGGCTTCCTCTGGTGAGCTATCACTGAATTTTGCAATTGACTGAATATAGTATGTATGTCTCATCGGACTCGTTCATCAAAAGACTCAGCTGATTCTCTCCTCAGTAGAGAGCATAGGGCATGATAGCATCCGGTTGACCGGATCATCTACTCATCATGACAAAATCTTAGCTGAGTTGCATATATCCGTAATACCAAAAAATTTGATCTCCGAGAAAAAACAATTTTCCACTTTCCAAAAGTTTTTTTTTTTTTTTTAAACAAAGTTTTCAAATTTTTTATAAAGTCATTATAAAAAAAATTTAATAATTTTTTATATTTTTAATTATCCTTTTAAACAAAAAAAATTATTTAAAAAAATAATTAGAAAAATATAAATTTAAATTATTAAATTAATTTTTCAAAACTTAAAAAAAAAATTAAAATTGAAAACTTTAAATATAAAAAACCTTTTTTAAATGTCGCGGATTGAACTCGCGACTTCTCAGCTGCAAACAAGGGAACTTGCCACTGCACTACGCGATGAACCTTGAAACCAAATGCGGGCTCCTTTTTCTTAAACCTTTCAACACGACACAACTTAAAAAAATAAAAAATAAAACTTTTTGAACCCGATGGGTTTCGAACTAGGGTCCACCTGTCCGCCAGTAGGGAAACTTAACCGTCAGACCACGCCGCTCGGATGAGAACAAGGGTAAATGGGTAAATGTTAAATGAACGTGGCTATTGAAAATTATAAAAAAAATAAAATATTTATCCCACATGCAGTGGGAGGAAGGTTCGATCGCTCCTTTTAAAAGCCCGCAAACACAATTGATTTCGATTGCCTTCGGGCAATCGCCAAATTGTCAGACTTTTGCATAAATCGACGAATATTTATATGCCACATGGCTGCTCGTGCCACCTCACCATGCCACATCAATAGCTGCCATGTTGTTGTCAGCTCACCGTCCACCCGTCGCTACGTCAGTGCCTGCCTCATTGCCATGTGTCTCCTCCTCGCCAGCTCAACTCCTTGAGCTATGCCCAATATACACCTGCAACTTGGGATTTCAAACTACATCCCCAACTCCTGCTAGCTACCACCTCAGCCCTACGTCAACCACCCAGTCAATGCCACGTGTTACCTTAAAATTCATGCCTCCCTATGTGCGCCTCGATCTGCATGCTCGATCTGTTTTTGCGTGGACCTCCTATCCACCTCTCGATGCACCAAAATCCTACTGCCTCTACTTCAATTTACGTGCCCATGGCCTCAATTTTTGTGCCCTCCTAGCACGACGTCCTATACTGATACCAGTGATGGTCAAAGTACTAGGTGGGCATAAAATAATTAAAGAATAAATAAAACTTTATTATTACGCAGCTCAAAAACTCATTACAAGCATGACACACACTGGTTTAAATAGGGAATAGTAGAGAAAGAAGCGATGGAGTGATAAGGAGATGAGGGAAGAACATGGAGGAGGAGAGGAAAATACGGAGGGATAAGGAGGAAAAAGTGGCGAGAAAATAGGGAGGAAAGAAGACGAGGGAGAGAGAGAGAATATAGGAAGGGGTTAGAAAATATTTTAAAAAATCTTGCCGACATGTTGCCGATAATTTTGGACACATGTTCACATTGTGGCCAGAAATCAGGATATTTTTGAGCCACTTAGACAATAACCCTCTTCACATTTGCAATAGAAGAGAGTATCTGATTTAGAAGCAGATTAAGATTTTAGTACTAATACTTTGTTGTAGGGAAAGAATATTTAGTGAGTTGGGAAACTTCCTACAAGAAAGTTAGGAAGAGTATCTTCTTTAGAATCCAACACCTAAAGCAAAATTGAAGGTAAAGATATCATGAGAAGATATCATTGAAGTACTTCTAATATTGGAAGAAGAAGGACTAGGAGAGTCCTACTCAAATCCAAAAGTAGTAAAATCAGAGATCTAGAAGATCTCACCACCAACACTTCCAGGAGTAGAAGTTTGAAGAAAAGGTCTCAAGGAAGACCAAAAAAGTTGCAAGATAAAAGGCCTTGTGGAGGTCTCAATGAGCATCTAGTAAAAGGCTTGGAGAGCCTTATTGAATAAATCATCAAAGGGGAACTCATTGAAGAAGAAGAATTTGGCAAGGAGTTCCAAATCTTAGAAGACCTCAATACATTTAGAATCTTGAGAAGAAGATCCTACTTGAAGTCAAAATTTGAGAAGAAGACTTGAAGATAGGAGAAGCCTACCAAATCTAAGAGATTTGAAGATTACCTATCACAGTAAGAAGGCACCATTTCAGAGACAAAGACTTCTCCAAATATACAACAAAATGAGAATATTGCTTAAAGGATCAAATCATCAAAACCTAGGCTCGTAAAAGAAATTTTGAGACCACTTTTTGGTGAAGAAGAAACTAAGCAACAAGATCCTACTCAAAGTAGCAACTTGGTGATCTTAGACACCAAGATCTACATCCTCTATAGAAGCAACAAAAGAGCTACAAAAGCTTTCAAAAATGTAAGCAACTATTGATGCAAGTAGATTCATTAATTGGATTACTTATCAGATTCTTTGGAGCACTTTATTTGGATTGAAGTTGCAAGAAGGAAAATTGGATTACGGTCTTTAAAAGTGCAAAAAGAGAAAAGTTTCTTTTAAAGTTAATTTGCACATTAGTTAGGATTTTATTATATTTCATATTTACATCTATCAACTACCTATCATCTACTTTGGAAAAATAAAAAGAAGATTAAGTCCTACAATATTAATTGTAGTGAAATTGTAGAATAATTATTGAAGGTTCATTTCAAATTATTCTTGATTAGTTGCAGTAAATTAATTAAGTGTATTATTTTGAGACTTGATTGGAGTGATAATATGAAATTGTTAGTGCATTAAAAGTGAAGTATTATTAGATTCATTTGCACTATTTTTTGCTCTCAAAAATATTATTTTTTGTGTTCTTGAGAAGGGCACAAAACCAGAATTTGGCAGTGTCTAAAGACACTACTAGTGCACAAAAATATGTAACACATAGTGGCCAAGTGAAGCCACCAAAATAGGTTAGAATCCTCTATAACTTGGATAATAAGAAAACTAACCAAAATCAGAAATAGAAGCTTCAAATATTGAGACTTGGTGAGTCTCAAATCCAAAGCATTATAGGGTTAGTTGCAAGGAGAAAAGCGCAAAACAATGCATCAAATAAGGAGCTTATATCTACTTCTATATAAGCTTGGATTTGTCATCAAAGTATCCAATAAAAAAAGGGAAGGTGTATAATAAAGGATAAAACCTTAAAACCCCTATATTGCATTCAAAAATTCTGCTACAAAACCAGAAATTTAGACCTAAAAAAGGAGTGCAAAATAAGGTGCAATAAAGGTCATTTTATAAATAGATTTGTTACATTGTATTGCACTATACTAATTTGGTTTATATAGGAAAGAGGAAATATTTGAAGGTGCCTCAAAGGCACAATATCCGTAGGGTAAACCATGCAATGGCAGTCAAATACTTGCACACTCCAATCAAGGCAAAAGAGCACCATAGAAGGGATATATTCCCTACTTCTTGGATAGCCAAAACTGTAAAAGACAAGGCACAAAACAAAGGAAGAACCATCATTATATTCAAGATCAACATTGTCTACAAAAGGAGGACATATAACATATGTAAAAAGAAGAAGAATAAGGCACCATTGGAGTGTTTCAAACTCCACATTTGCATTACTCAAAATTAGTGCTCAAGCCTCCAAATCGTTGCTCCTCATTCCAATAGGAAACAACTCACAAGCAAGTGCCATTGAATTAAGGAGGAGCAAGAAATTTTATAGGGTTTAAAGAACCTCAAAAGGGTACATTGAAGAAGCATTAGAGAAGACATCCATGCACAAGGAGAGAGTGAAACTTATCACTTGAGGCAAAACCCTAATGCTTCTCACACGAGCGCTCATATTGGTCAAATAAATGTTACTAACAGTAGGTTGGTATGTTGAGAACGTATGAGACACTTGTCTACAAATAGAACAAGCACTCACCAAAATAATATAACTCCCGAGCATTACTTATAGGAGGATACAAGTGCCATCTAGGATATTTCATTCCTCAAGCACTAAAAAATAAAATGTATGTGCCACTTGGCACTTAAATAAATATTCCATTCCATTTAAAGGGTGCCAAAGACCAAGGACTTTCAAGCATTCAATAGCATTCACTCATCCTCATTCAAAACTCTGTAGTTTACGCACACATGGCCAAATTTGCAGCGTGGAAGCAAGGAGAAGAGCCTTTAATGATATGTTCAAGGGAGGTCAAAGGTAGAGATTAAAGGTACCATATTTGGAGCATTAAATCCAAGGAGGTTTTCAAGAATTCTATTGGAGAGAATGACCAAAGTAGAGACATTAATACTGTAGCTCTTGTGCACCTGAAATTAGCATCGATTATTGCGGTCTTTGTATAGTGCAAGGGAAGATTTATTCCCATTTTAAATTTGCTTTCATTTTTTGGGAGTTATAAGGTTGAAATCCATACCTCAAAGAGAATTATTTATCAAATCAATATAATATTTGCAATATTAAACTTAGGAGTAATAAGGGTTTCTACTGGAAATTGATTTTAAAATATTTGTAAATATTATTGTGGTTTAATTTTTCAAAATTTGGGAGTTATAAGGGTTACGAAATCAAATTAATTTATTGGAAATTAGATACACTAAAATTAAATCCTAAAGGTATATTAAAAGAGGTTTATCAAAGCATTTCAAAGGTTGGAATTTAGAAATTTACTTGTCTCAAAATTTCACAAAAAGGAAAAAAAGAAATCCAACATTAAAACCTCTTCAAAATTGAAAAAGTGCTTAGTTCAATAGGAGTTAATAGGTGTTAGAAAAGTTGATTTTTGATAAAAAAAAATTACAAAATCAACCAAAATTGAACTACAATTTACAAAAAGCACTATATTCATCTTATATCTTATCCAAAACATACTAGGGAGTCATAAGGTATTCTACAAAACTTGGTAATATCAACATTTATCAAATATTATCAAGTTGTAAATCCATTGGAAAAATATAAGCTTTCTACAAAACCTAAAATTCCATTAGGTTTATATACTCTCATCACTAGGGAGATATAAGGAAGTCTACAAAACCTAAGGATTGATAAAGGTTTTATAAAATCAAGCTTATATATTTAGGAAGCCATAAGATAATAGCTTTCTATATCCTAAACTAGGGAGCCATAAGGATGTCTACTTCCCAAAATAATTCAAACACCAATAAGAATAATTGTTTTAGAAAGGAAAAAGCCATTACCATAAAACTTGGGATATGAATTTAATCATGAAATCTGAAGGAATGTTAGACCTACTTTAAAATTAATCCATAGTGAAGCCTTGGAAGATAATTTTGATACTACAAAATGTTATCTTCAAGCCCGTATCAATGAAGCAATTGACAATGGAAAAAGTGACATTTCACTTTCCTTAGACTTTGTGAGCATATTATAAATGGCATTTCTCACATACAAACACTACAAGGATGAAAATGTAGAACAAAAATGATTGATAGAACCACTCAAAAAGAAGGAATAACTTAATGAATCATATCTAGAAAAGCTTTTTCAATCCTCATGCAACATTGGAACTTCAAGTTCTACTTACTCAAGATATTATCATGATGCCTTATGTGGTTGTTTGAAAGCTTATGTATAGATTGAAGAAGGAAAGGAGAATCTTCCTTACAAGAACCAAGTAGCAACACAACCACCTATGAGAGCACGAAAATTGGAATCAAAGGCAAAGCTAAAGATGAAGAAGAAGATGAAGCAGATAAAAAAGGAGTACAATGCAAAGTCAATTGAAAGAATAACCTTTAGTTACAACTACAAATTACTTTGCATCATCTAAAGATATAGTAAGCGCTGAAGAAGACTACAAATTCCATTATCCAATGGAAGGAGATCCACATTGAAGACTAAATTATTCAATACCTAAATAATGAAATACATGGGGTGTTAGAAATAGATTATATTACATCATTTGGATAATGTAAATGTACCTTCCTAGGTACATACTTAGGACATTAGATTACTTTAGGGGGAAGTTATCTAGTTACTTCATGCAATGTAAGAAATACACAAGTGTTAATGTGTAAGTTGTATATGTGCAAGGTGTCCCTTGCACAACTAGGTAGAGTGTTGGCCAAGGAACTTATCTTCCTGTTGGTCCAAAATCTGCCACAGGAAAGGATTTTACAAATGCACCCTAGACCTGGCCAACATTGAAAGGTTGGAAGCAAGAAATGGCTTCCAGACCAATCTCCAGAGTGGGTTGGTTCCCTTCACTATTCTAAACTTGGTTTAAGATAAGGGTTGCAGAAAAGAGATTTAAAAACTATAGAAAGAAATGGGAAATATGGCCACAGGCCAAAGTTATAAGACCGGGAAAATAGCAGCAGGAAACTTAAAAATGCAACAACAGCAAGTAATAAAAATTATTAACTTAAACCTTCGCACGATGTATGCAGGGAAACCCTCCAAAACTACATTCCAGAAATCATACTCTCACGGCGGTACGTAAATCCAATATGCAAAATTTTAATGCAACAGCCATGAAGAAATACAAAGCTATTAGAAATGCAATAGAACAGAAAGGAAATCACCCATACAACCGCTTGACAAATTAGAAGCCAACTCTTTTATTCCTGCAAATGCATCTCTAGTCTCTAGCAGAGAATTTTTCCCAACCTCTGTAAATGAGAATTACATTGGTTTTTATAGAGGTCCGTCCTCCCTACAGCATTAAATGTTTGCCACCATCCTCCTCGTGATCTACAATTGTGCATTGAAAATTACATACACGATCCCCTTAGTTGTAGCAAAAATTAAATACAATTAGACGCTAGCGGTCTTCTTCATTAAATTCATTTTTTACAATATGCATGAAACCGTTACGACAATCCACGAACAATAGCCTCGAACAAATAAATCTTTAATTTTGGAAGCCTGGGCGGTTCTTTGACTTTGAATGCCTTGGAAATTCGCAAATCATTAAATTCGGGTCAGCATTAAATCATCAAAAATCGAGAAAAACCCCTCGGGCCGTTCATACTGCACTTGGCGGGAAAATGTGCAGGTCGCGAAAACATGATGGGTCACAAAATCGCGACATTTTTTTATGCCATACGCTTTGACCACCTTTGACCTGCGAAAATGGCACCTATAGCGATATCGCTACGTCTTCGGCTTCCTCTTCTCCATCGCTAGCTTAACATCGATAAAATAGTACATGTAGCGATTTCGCTACGCACTTTGGTTCTTGGTTCTTCCCTGCGCTCTGCCCCGCGAAAACAGAACATGTAGCGATATTGCTACATGTTTCGGGCACCTTGTACGGCCTTGCTGACGGTCCGCGAAAACATAACACCTTTTGCCCTTGAATGCCTTCAATTCTTCCTTGTCTCCATTTCGCTATCAATTTGAGCACTTAATCATTTTTTAACGAGGCATCATGGAATTGCTACCCTCGAACTCTGCTTGATCAATTTTCATCCCTTGCATGATTTCGTTGCATATTCATGTCAGTTGGCCTTATTGTTGATATTGCAGCGAATCGCTACAACTTACTCCTCTTTTGCTTCTTGGACCAAAATGGCCGTGATTTTGAAGCATGTAGCGATATCGCTACGTTTTGCTCCTTCCGTACCAATTGCCACTTTGCCATCGCGAAAATGCTACATCTTTGCCCTTCGGATCCTTTTAAAGCTATTGGCATCCTTTTTACAACGAAACACCTTGCAGCTTCGAAATGTGCAGCGTATCCTGCAACCTTCACCGTCAACTCCTCTTTGTCAAGTGTGCAGCGCATTGCTGCACTTTCATCTCTTAGACTTTTTTGCAAACCCCCCGCGCTTTTGAAATATTGCAGCACATCGCTGCAAGTCTTGCTTTGAACTCTCCTTCGCTCGAGCACGTAGCGCGTCGCTGCAAGTTTTGGCACTCAAGCTCTTCTTCGACCAATATGTAGCGAATCGCTGCACTTTGCACCACTTGAGCCTTTTGAAACCACTGCGTCATGAAAATAAGACGTCAGCGCGTCGCTGCAAGTTTAGCACCTTAGTCTTCGAAGCCGTCGACATCGCGATTCTGGAACATGTCAGCGATGCGCTGCAACTTTTGCTTTGTGTCTTCAGCTAGACTTTTTGTCGTGATTTCGCGACATTTTGTCGCTGCTCCTCCTTTTCCTTTCGAAAGTCGCGAAAACGAAACACGTCGCGATATCGCGACGGTTCCGCCCAACTTGTCTGCGTTGACTGCGTTGATCGTGATTTTGCGACATGTCAGCGAATCGCTGCAGTTTTTAGACTTAGTCATTTTTTTGCTCATTTTTTCTCCTTTTTTCGCCAAAGCTGCATCAAAGCTGATATCAAAGGTCAGATTTTCAACAATACACTAATGCATTAATCAATGAGAATCAATGTGGCAAAAATGCCAACACTTCCTATATAAAAAGGGCCTCATTGTAACAAGCAAAATATAGAAGCTCAAAGCATATTCATAGGTAGTAGCATAGTGTTGTGTAGATCACCATATATTGGTGATGGGTGTAATGTAGTCCAATAGCTTTGTTCATGGAGTGTCCATTTCCTCCATAGCTACATTGTATTCATTTCCATCATTTCAATTTATAATATTTCAATCATCTCATAGATTTACTTTCTCTTATATTATTCTGCATCTTGTGATTTCTATCTCCCATTGCACACTGTATTAAAAGCTAACACTTTCACTGGTATGTTCAATTATTTTTGTTACATTATTTGAATGGATGTGATTGGCTCAGTTTTTATCTTCTCCTATTTCTTTCCTCACCATATTTTTAAGTCTACAATTACCCAATGGATAAGACACTGGTCTGCTAATTGAAGCATTAGTTGGGAGTTACTTCAAAGCTTGGTCAACTTTTATGTTGCAGTTTTATTTTATTTTTGTAGATTTGGATAAGCATGAGCATATGAGAAATATTATAGGCTTACCTCTAGGATTTACTTACCTTACTCAATCTATCTAAAGTCTTATGATAATATTTTCCTGATTCAAAAAGGAAAATCCACCAGAGTCCATAGTGTTGATTGTATCAGGGAAGTCTTATAGCGTGACAAATCTCTTAAGGGTGCAAGAATGTCCCCCAAAATTTTTTGGTACCTTTTCCAGGGATTAGAATTCTTGTTGATAGGAGTTCTAAGACCTGTGTATTTTCTTTTATGAACCATTTTTGTGTAGCAATAGTCAATTAACAATTTTTGGTGCCATTGTTGAGGAAGACTTAGTACTATTTTGTGTTTGCATTTATCATAGTCTAACCTAGAGTGAAATTTGTGAGAGTTGAGTGAATATCAAGCCAAACAATCTTAGCCTGAGTATTGTTGATGATCTTGTTCTTTATTTGCATATTTGTGTTGGCGACTCTAAATGAACTCAAAACCTTAAAAATAAATAAAGGAGCTGAACTGGTGTCTACAAGAAGAAGTAGCAAAGAAGTGCTTGCTGGAGTGCCAAAACCTGACGTATCTTTCAAATATCATAGAAAAACTTCAATTCCAATTTATGTTATTCATGTTTCTAGTTCAAATCATGGTTTAAATCCACCTTACCTTACTGTAAATTAGGCTCCCATAGTGAATTGACCTGTAGTGAGTATGTTAGCCCCTAATGCAAATCAAAATATCAATGTTAACCAAAATAAATTAGTGGAGAACCAATAGATATAGAGCTTTTTTTTTACCTACAAATTTGAATCCTCTCCTTGGTAAAGCTCATAAGTATTTGCCTAAATTCCAAGGAAACAATGCTATCATCGATGAAGATCATATTAGGAATTTTCTATATGCCATATACAGTCTTGAGGTAGATGATGAAGATGTTGTCCTTAGATTGTTCTTTCAAAATTTAGAGAAAGATGCTCGAGAATGGTTTAACCATATTGGAGTTGGTTCTATCCATAATTTCCAAGAAATAGAGTAAACTTTCCTTAGAAAATACATAGAGAGGAAGAATGAATAGTCCTTGCTAACATAGTTAGCCACCATGAAGAAAAAAGAATTTAAATTAGTCGAAGATTTAAATACGAGACTTTTTAAGACTAGAAACACGATTTTGGTAGCACTAATGCCAAATAATGAGCAGTCCATTTTTTTTTTACAAGAATGCCTTCCCTAGAGATTTCAGTTATGATTTGAGACAAGTAGTAGCCACCATTGATATATGTATGGAAAGGAATATTGAAATAGAGAGATATATGATTTATAGTGGCAAGATGAAAGCATACTCTTTAGAGCCCAACCAACCTAAAAGAAAGCCTAAGAAGGTTGAATTATATGTCCCTAAGAAAAAAAAAACTATATCCAATGAATAAAATAGCTAATCAGTTGAGTGAGATGTTTACCACTTTGAATAATAGATTGGCTAGATTTAAAAAAGGTAAGGAAAACACTGCAAAAACTTGATAGGGTGATAATAGACAACAAGTAGATAATAGGCCTCCTTTTAGGAGAAATTTCAATAGAAACTAGAATAACAATGTGAATGAAGAAGGAAATAGGAATAAAAATGGAAATTGGAAAAAGAAAGAAATACAGAGAGATCTAGATTCTATCCCAAACCCAATGCCATCTAACAATATAGCATCATATCATACTTTTTATTGCTGATGAAGGGCTACTCCACCCAACACTAACACAAAACTCAAATCATAGATTTTTTTTGAAGAAACACAACATCTAATATCTATTTCAATGAAATGCAAATACAAAATTAAAGTTACCATGCTATGGCCACAAGGTTGATTATATCACAAAGAAAATCGACTCGAAATATGAAAGCTAGAGCCACAATCTATCTTCCTTGGACTACCTTTTGGTGATCCATCTTCCCCCTTGAATAACTTCCATAGAACATTTTGGAAAGCATAACTCCCATTTTCCCGCCTAAGAAGATATTCATCTGAAATTTAAATTTTCATTTTCTGCCCAAAAAGATATTCAAATTTGAATTTCAGTGGCACAACTTCTCGAAACCGTAACTTTTGACTCGGGTGTCCGATTGGCTATTATAATATATCATTGGAAAGCTTGTGAAGGGATCTACAATTCCAAAATTAACCAAATTTAATTTCATAAATTTTTCATCCTTATTCAAGGCCTCTAATTTATTCAAAATTTATTTTTAAACCTTATTAGCAAGATTTCTCGGGATGGAAATTTTAATATCTCTCAAACTGCTCAAGATATTAGGATGATTCTTTCACCACCAGATACATTTTTCAACCCCACTCCTTGGGGTAAATTTTCAAATCCATATGTGTCCATTTAGGTTGACTTACTAAAAATAGTTGGTGGCTATTTTTCACCATTTTAGACTTCTCACTGACTTATACCTCCCAGTGTCATCATTGACTCAAAATAACTAAAGAAACTTACAATCGAAAGAGAATGCAATTTCTTTCTTTTTGGTGATGCAAGATTACCCTTACACCACTAGATGCTCCTGCATCAATTACTCTACCTGTGATGCACCACATAACCTTGTTGATTATGGTATTTAACTGATTCTGCATTCTAATGTTGATTTAAATGTTGGATTTGAAGGTGAAGATATTAGAATTAATATATGCTAGACTCAAGAGGATGAGGTAGAGGTATATGGACTTATGTGCCAATAATATTGAACAAAGAGCCTTATTTTTTGGAGAGACATCAACCTCAAGTGAGTCTTCTAATACTAGATTCGATAGAATTAAGCAGGAGAAGCTTATACCTAAAACAGAAGAGGTTGAATCTTTAGATAGAATAAATGTTATCCATATTAGGAATAGTATAGTGGAGGAAAAAATGATGAAGGAACTGCACAAAAGGAGAAAACTATAAGAATTATTTAACAAAAAAAGTTAAATTACATGAAGCTACAAATTATTCCTGAAGAGCCTAATGTAGAGGAAATTATCCAAAAGTAACAAAATGACTAGGTTAATCAAAAATCTAGAAAAAACACTGATGATAAGAAATATTAGTTTGACTTGGGTATAGAAATTGCCAAAAAAAAAGTCAACATCACCATTGGAGAATTAATGACCATCCTAAAGTACCAGTATCAGGTATGTAGAACCTTCAAATTAACTGATCAGTTAGGAGGACAACCTCAAAACCCCATAGGTCTTGAGAGTAATGTAGTCAAGGCCACATATCTAGTTAAACCATTTTATATATCACTAAGATACACATCAGGCTATGGGGATCAATATGTTATTCATAACTATATGCTTAATAGTGGTGCTTCCATGAATGTAATGTCAAAATAGGTAGTTAATCCGTTAGGTTTGGTTTATCAGAAAGAGCACCCCCCTATTTTTGTAATGGATAATAGGAGAGTACCTTGTGTAGGTATTATCGCATACTTCTTGTCTATATTGAATAGTATCCTAAAAAAGGTGTGGTTATGGATGTTGTAGTTGTAGACATGGACCCTTTTTTTTCCATATTACTCTCTAGGCATTGGGCAGAGCATCTAGGTGGTACTATTCAATTAGATTGGTCATATGCCACTATCTTGATGTAGGGTAAGGAAAAAATCATCTTGAAAAGAGAATCCTTTAATAGATATTCAGTTGAATTTAGAGATCCCAATGATAATATGGTTAATGTCATGATTTCTATTGAGGAGAAAGATATAGGGGTTTATTATGTTTGACACTCTCCTTTCTTATTAGAAGTGCTTGATGTTGAGAATATGGATCCAAAACTCAAAGCTGAAGTGGATGGAAAATTTGATAGAATTTTGACTTCTGAGTTATGGACTATGACCATTTATGGGGAAATATCTTGAGCTAGAGCAAGAAATGGGTTAATGTTGACTAACATTAATGGAAGCTATCTCAACATACCATACAGGTTAGAATTTTCTTGTACAAACAATGTTTCAGAGTATGAAGTTTTATTACTAGGACTAAGGAAAGCCAAGAAATTGGGTATTAATTATCTAAAAGTCAGTGGGGATGCTGAGCTAATAATTAAATAGATCAAAGGGAAATACCAAATTAAGCACCCTAGATTGAAGCAATATAAGCAAGTAGTGTTAGATAAAATAGATAGATTCTTGGATTTTGATCTACAATACATTCCTAGAGCACATAATCATAACACAAATATGTTGGCAATTAATGCTTCTAGAGTAGATAGCCCTGAGATAGACACTTTGTTTATGGATAGGTTCCCAACCATATCTATTTATAAGACATATATCCCTGAGAATGTGGTATATTTACAAGTTTTTCATGATGATATACACATTAATAGTATTATGACTATGCAAAATGATTTTTTGGACATTATTTGTGATGAAAGTGATAAAGAAAAACTGAAGGATGTTATGGATAACACACAAAAGTCATACAACTAAAGACCAATAGGATCCCTAAGGGGTTGGTATCTTTAGAAATCTTGTTTGATGACTTTGATAGACCATATATACCTCTAGTTCAGGAGTCTAAAATGGATGAAGTTAATATCAAAATAAAGAAAGAGCCCAATATTGTTAGGATCAATAAATCTCTGTCAAGAAAAGAGAAGCAATAGTATATCAACTTCCTAAAAATGAAAATTGATGCTTTTTATTGGAGTTATAAATATTTGAAGACCTTCAATGCAAAAGTAATGACTCACATAATAACCTTGAAAAATAATACCAAGCCTTTTAGGTAGAAATAAAGAAATTTCAATCCCACTTTGCATCCAATTATGTAGAAAGAAGTGCACAAATTACTGGATACTAAGATAATTAGGAAGGTGATATTTTCTTCTTGGTTGGCAAACTTGGTTCTAGTTAGAAAAAATAATGGTGAGATCAATCTTTGTGTAGATTTCATGAATCTGAATAAGGGCTCACTTAAAGACAACTATCCACTTCCAAATATGGAATAATTGCTTCAAGTAGTGGTTGGGTCATCAAGAATATATTTATTGGATGGCTTTTCAAAAAATATCAGATTGCAGTGAATCTAAAAGATAGAAATGAAATAAATTTCACCACACCATGGGGAACATTTGAATATCTCAGGATGCCCTTTGGATTGATGAATGTAGGGGCAACATTTAAGGGGATAATATTTAAGATAGTAGTAGTGTATCTTGATGACATTATAGTTTTTTCAAAAAATCCTGAAGATCATTTTGCACATCTAACTTAAGTATTTGATAGGTGCAAAGAGTTTGGCATATATCCTTGAATCCTAGAGAATGTGTGTTTGGTGCCACACAATGCAAACTAATTGGTGCAGGGAACTTATAGAATTAGAAAATGATGCAACTAAAGTAATAGAACTGAATCACTTTTATATTAAATAGCTATCAAATTGATGGTAGAACCAATCAATGAACTATTTGCAAATATCTTTGATGATGCCTTAAGAACATTCATCGAAGGTGTATTTAAATCTGTCTAAGAGTTGTGATGGTGAAAGGATGTGTTGGTCCTTAATGAATATAAATAAAGCTAATGAAAATATAAAGTTAGGATTAGAGTCCTAACATGCCACCCTCCTTAAAAAGAGCTTTGTCCTCAAAGCTCAAAGTGAGAAGCTTCATCCTTTGTTTCCCTAGTAGTATGTGCTCATGTTCTTGCACTATTTTAATATCATTATTTCGTAAGCAGGGATATTGGGAAGGTTGAAGTGTTGGTGGCTTTGTAGTGGCTTGGAGAGAAAATAAATGGGCAACCATTTTCTTGCCTCCTCTATGAACAACTTTCTCCATGCGATGAGAGCTTGCTAGTGGAGAAGGGCCATATTTTATCCCTTTAAGAGTATATGTTTGATCCTTTTGTGTGAATTTCATCCATAAGTCATCAAAGTCCCATTGAATTGTGTCGAGCATTCGTAGCCATTGTACTCCTAAAACAATATCACAACCTCCTAAGGGAATTGCATACATGTCATGTTTCATGGTGTAATTTCCCAAGGTGAGCTTAATATTATGGCATTTCCCTTTACAAGCGATTCTTCCCCCATTACCAATCATGACTTCAAAATTATTACAAGGATGGATAAAGCAGTCAGTTTGTTTTGCCACACGTGGGTCGATGAAATTATGTGTACTTTCGGAGTCAATAAGCACAATAAGATTTTGTTGTTTAAAGGATCCGGGGACTTTCATAGTTTGGGGAGAAGAATTTCCAATGAGGGTATTGAAAGAAATTTCTAGTGGACCTCGAGGGTTATCTTCAGGTATATCTTCCACTAGTTCGACCTCGATTTCCTCTTCATCAGGTGTTGATTGACAAGGAATAGCTGCATCCAGAATATAAAGTTTGGGTGTAATACATTTGTGATTAGGAATAAATTTCTCATCACAATGAAAACAAAGGCCTTTTGCTCTTCTTTCCTTCATTTCTTCAGGGCTAATGCATTTAATTGGCATGACTTTAGTTAGTTTTTGGTTGGTGGAAGTATTTTGTGAGTCTGTTGTAGATATGTTTTTGAGTCGATGTTGGTTGTTGATATTCTCTTCCACCATTTGTGCTAATGCAACTGTGTGCATCATATCGATAAGATTGAGTATTTGTACTTCCAATCAAATTTCTTCTTTCAAACCACTAATGAAGTAACTTTGAAAGAATGATGCATCGAGTCCTGATGTAAGGTTTACCAACTTCTCGAATTACGCCTGGTATTCTCTCACTATAGACGTTTGGTGGAGTTTGGTAAGAGCCCATGTGAAATCTTCAAATTTGCTTGGGTCAAATTGTAGCATTAGAATATTTGTAAATTCGACCCATGTGGGAGTACCCTTTGTTTTTTTATACCACTGGTACCATTGAGTAGTGATTTTATCTAGGTGAAACGATGCAATGCGTACTTTTTGGGTCTCTGGAATTTGATATAGAGAGAAATACTGATATGCCCTATATATCCAATTTGTGGGGTCACCTTCATCAAATTTTGGAAAATCCAATTTTGTGGTTCAAGGTAGGATTGATGTGTGTGGTCCTCCTAGTAATGTTTGTTGTGTGGATATTGTGTTTTGTTGATCGATTTGCATTAATGAGAAGTTTTTTTGTACCAAGTCCATAGAGTGATTTGTAGTATCTATTTTGGTTGATAATTTTGTATTGGTGACGTCAATATTTATGGTTAACTCTGCTATTTTATTGCAATTTTCATTTCAAAATCATCTTTCCATTGCATCATTTCTTGTAGGACTTCCTTCGAAACCTCTTTGGCAAGATCTTGCGATCTTCTTTCGTCGGCCATTAAGGTGTGGTTTGGGAGTTACAAGAGTGTCCTAGTAAGAAGGAGAATTTGTTAGTTATTTTTGCAAAAAATTGTTATAAAAGTTGTAAGTTTTATCAGTTTTTTTGCAAATTTTTGTAAAATATTGCAAAAATTGTCAATTTTTTTGTCACTTTTTGCAAAAAAAAAAAATGTTTTCTTTTTGAAAAAAAGTTGGTCTTTTTTTTTGTAATTTGGCAGCCCTTTGGTTATGGTAGGTAACAACGGTGGAGCATAGTATCGAGAATAACAGAGCAGGAAATGACAGTGGTGGGGCAGTGATCGAGGTGAGGTAGAGACTGCATCTATGCGATGATGGAGGCGAGTGATGATCGAGGTTGGGTGGGAACAGTGACTGAGGTGGGACAAGGAATGTGTCAAGATGGTGAAGGAGTGGATGATAAGGCATTAGCAGTGGAGGATCAGGTGGCAAGGCATTAGGTAGTGGAGTAGCGAACAATAAGGCATCGACGATGGAAGAGCAAGCGGTAATGCATCGGGCAATGAAGCAACCAACACAAATTTCTATGTGATTTTAGATTATCCAAAACATGCCTATCCACTGGCACTCTTGCATGTGAGCGTGTGTACCTAGCTTGCTAGGTGATTAAGAGTATGCACATTGTTCATTTTAAACAAGTCTTATCGTGCCCCCATAGCAATGTGGGGTTAAAACGAAGATACTTCATCGTCATTTTATTTTCCTTATCGTTGGTTTTTTTTCCAACCATTAAAAATTATTTAACCTTAGATTTAAGTTAGGATATATTATTTTTACCTGCCGATTTTTTGTGAATATCATCGAAAAACACAGAGACACCATGATGAATGGATTTACGTTTGATTTTGATCTTCCGTTGATCTGGGCATGTTTAATGATTTTTTGGTTATTTATCGAAGATTGAAAAATTAATTTAAACCTTATTTCTTGAATTTCTTCATCGATTTTTTTCTTCTTTTTACCTGAAATTTCATAGGTTACCGAAAAATGAAATTCGTCTAATTGTGCTTTAAAATATCATGTTTTTTTTAGATTTTTGGGCTTGGATTGAGTTTTTTTGTAATTATTTAGGAGGGATTTGAATGATATATATATATATATATATATATATATATAAAATAATTATTTTTTTCTGACCTATTATTTTGGTCGGTGTCTGCGCTGTTGTTTTGTCGGAAGACGTCCCTGGTGGTGTTGTTGATATGCTACAAATGGGAGAGAATCAAAATAAAAAAATTTAAATCCTTCTTCTTGGTGAATAATTTATTTAAATCCTTCAGCACCTGATGTCCTCTATCAAAGAAAAAATGTGTAGCTCGTTGTTCGTACGTTGCAGGAGACAAACTAGAATGCAATGGTTTCAATCGATGAATTGGCTGGTGTGCTAAAAAATGAGTTAATTATCCACTCTTTGCCAAGATCGAGCTCTGATGCCAAAATGCAGGGAACCTACAGAATTAGAGAATTATGCAACTAAAGCAATAGAACTGAATCACTTTTATATTAAATCACTATTAAATTTATGGTAGAACTAATCAATGAACTATTTACAAATATCTTTGATGATGCCTTAAGAACATTCATCGAAGGTGTATTTAAATATGTCTAAGAGTTGTGATGGTGAAAGGACATGTTGGTCCTTAATGAATATAAATAAAGTTAATGAAAATATAAAGTTAGGATTAGAGTCCTAATGCTTGGGCATGCTATTTCAAAGGATGGGATCAACATTGACCCACAGAGAATAAAAAAAATTGCTAAAATTCCTCCTAAAAATATTAATGGAATTAGATCATTCTTTGGGAATATTAACTTTGTCAGGAGGTTTGACCCCAATTTCGCTCATATTGTCATGTTAATAAATGACATGATCAAGAAAAATGGGAAAATAATATGGACAGAGGAAAATACTATAACTTTTCAGAAGATAAAAGATACAATCACTTAGGCTTCGATATTAAATTGCATTAACTACTCCAAATATTTCAAAATCTACTCATTTGCCTTAGAACACACTATTGCTATAGTTCTAGATCATAAGGATGAGAAGAAAATTGAAAGGCCTATAGCCTTTATGAGTATAGGATTGAAGGGTGCTAAAGTAAAATATTCTATGCAAGAAAAATAGTCTTACACGTTAATCAAAGTATTAGATCATTTCAAATGTATATTTGGATCCAACAAGGTAATAGCTTGTATCCCCTACATTACTATTAAATATGTTCTCACTTAGCCTGAATCCTTAGACAATCTTGTAAGGTGGATGACTAAGTTATTATAATATGATGTGGATTTTAAAGTAGTATAAATTATTAGAGGACAAGGACTAGCAAAGTACATGGCCAACAAAGAAGGGGAAGCCATGAATAACATTATCATTATAGATAAGCAGCAAGAAGCTAGAGCAGTTATTGATTTTTATTGTAGGTGGTATGATGACATTATATTTTACCTCAAACACTTGTCATTTCCAAAAGATATACCCTAAAACAAAAGGATATAAAGCAAGAAATTGGTTAAAATATATTACATTCAAGAATTTAGACTATATCGGAGGCATCCGGATGGTGTGTTGCTTCTTTGCTTGTTTGAGAAAGAGGTCCCTTAAGTACTAAAGGAGTAGGATTATGGATTCTATGGGGGTCATTTTTCTTCAAATGTTACTACCCATAAAATTATGAGAGCCAATTATTATTGGCCCTCCTTGTTTAAGGATGTCTATCAGTTTGTTAGGAGTTGTCATAAATGCCAGGTTTTTTTAGGAAAAAAGAATTTGTCAACCATACCCCTGAGGCCAATAATTGTAGAAGCTCCTTCCACTCAATAGGAAATAGATCTCATAGATGAGATTAACCTAAATTCTTCTAGGGGTCACAAGTGGATCATCATAGCAATAGACTATTTTACCAAGTGGGTAGAAGCGACACCTCTCAAGAAATCCACTACAGGAGTGGTTATCAAGTTTTGAGAAGAGCACATATTGAAAATATTTGGGGTTCCCAAGAAGATAGTCACAGACAATGGTAACTATTTTACTTCTTTTGAGATGATTGAATTTTGTGCTAGGTACAATATAAATATTTCTCATTCTAAGAATTACTATCCTCAAGAGAATGGTTTAGCAGAATCCTCAATTAAGAATTTGATCACAAGAATCAGAAGAGCATTAGGCAAAAACAAAAGAATTTGGGATAGTGAGTTGAAGTTTGCTTTATGGGTTGATAGAATATCCATCATAAGAAGCATAGGAAAATCTCCTTACAAACTAGTATATGGTGAGAATGCTTTGTTACCCCTTCAAGTAGAAGGTCATGCTTTATCCTTTCTTCTTTAGTATCATGAATATCCAAATGTTATGAAAAGAAGAATTGATCAAATTATGAAGTTGTTGGAAGATAGAAAGGATTCATTAATTAATATAACTGAGTAAGCTCACAAAATAACATAGTTGTTCAATAATAAATCCAAGGGTAACCCTTTTAATAGAGGAGATATAGTGTTGTATTGGAACCCTAAGAATAATAAGCATGGTGAAAAGAGGAAGTGGGAACCCAAATGGCTTGGTCCCTATCAAATCCTTCAAAATGTAAACCAACATACCTACAAATTATAAACTCTGGAAGGTACAAAATTTTTAATTCCTATCAATGGCCAACATCTGAAATTGTATCATTCTACACTGAAGGCTTGAGAATCATCGCGTATGAAAAAAAAGTGTGTTCTTTCCTCAATGTGTTGCAGTATTTTAGTCTTATCTGTTTAGGTGATTAAGGTGTTCTTTCTAGATGATTAAGGTGTTTTTTCTAGGTTATTAGGCAATTCTTTTAGTCCTTATGATATACTACAGATTCTAGAGTTCTCAGGTGATTCACTATCAAAGAATTTGTTCATCACCTATCCCAGTTGAAGCCTGTGTTGGATCATCAAAATCCAACTTGAGTTTACCCCTAATTTTCAATTTTTGGTGTCCTTTGATTCTTTGTCTTAGGTCCTTTCAAGTTTTTCAATAATGCCCTAGCCAGTCTCCTTTTAATAAAATTTTGATTCCTTTTCAATTATCATAAATTTTGGGTCTTTTTGAGTCACATCTCACCCTTTCAAGAATTTTATGTTGCCAAGGCTAGGTCTTTGTTTTGGTTTTTCTAAGGTCTTATGTCGATAATTTTTTGGCCTAAATAAGGTTTAATTAATTATTTTTGACCTCCAAAGGTCTTAAATATTTAATTAAATATTTTTCCTTTTTATATATGGTTTAATTAAATATTTAATTAAATTTAATTATATATTTGGCCCTTTGGTTTTTATCTTAAATTTTCCCCTTAACATTATTTTTCCTACCCTTATTTCTATGTGCACTTTCCCCCCATCAACTACCCCCTATCCTATTCCCTATTTCTTTCCCTACCACCTAATTCCTAAGCCCTAAGGTCCACTCCACTCCCATCGTGGTCCCTAAGCCTTAAAAATCGCATTCTCCCTCATATTATTATACTAGGACCCTAAATTCTACCCTGCTCCCCCCCAGGTATCCTTTTCCCTACCTCCTAACCCACTCCCTCACCCTCAAAAACTGAAAATATTTCCCTAATTTTTAAACTCTCTTGCCTCCCTTCCAATCAACAAGTCAGCATGCATAAAAAAGTAAAAAAAAAACAAATAGATGGTGCATAGGTGAACATATAGATCAATGGTGCAGAGGACAACAGGGGTATTATATGCTCCAACTAGAGCATGGCAAGTGGTGACATATGAGTGGTGGTAAAAATATAAAAAATGTAAATCAATGTGTTGCATGAGAGCACACAATCCAATGATATAGGTATGAGCAAAGGAGGGTGTGAGTTCCAAGTACTCTAATCAAATGAGGATACATGGGAGGAAGGTATTGGTCCAGGTATATCTGATGGAGCATATTAGGACACACCATCTAATGGTGCAAATAAAGAGTGGGGGTCTCATGTGCTTCAAATCAACGATTGGCAGGTGGTAGTGCATGATAAATCGAATCAAGCATTCATGGGAGGGCAAGTTTGATGTTTGATTTTAAAATTCTATGCCATATTGGGGAAGTGGTTAGTCCTAAGTGGTTTAAGGGTGCGAAGGTGCCTAAGGTAAATTGACCACATTGTGGTGGTCGAGGTGCCTCCCACATGGGGCTGTCTGGAGGTGCCAACTTAGGGGACCACCTAGGTGCCAATGTAGGTGCCCACCTAGGTAGCCCTTGGGCCCATGGCTCCATTTGGGTATGGTCATGACCTGTGTATATCCCATGCAAGTGTAAATAATCAAAAGGGTAACCTTATTTTTATTATAACCAGGGTTTTAAATAAGATTTATAATGACTCACCTTTTTGTCTTATATGGTGGACCAACATAGTAGATAAGATTGATAATGACTAGCTATCCAATAATAATTCTAAATTTGTATCCCTTAATTTGATTATAGTGGCCAAGGTTGGCCATTATATTAAATTAATGGTCGTCGTTTAAGCAATAGATTGAGGCCATTTTTAGCCAAATATGAAGGAAATTGTAACAGGTAAATATGAAGGTATTTTTAACCAACTAAGGCCACTATCAAGCCATGAATGAGAGCCATTACAAATTAAATCAATATTATGGGTTAAATATGGAAGCAATCACAATTATTATAAGCCATCATTTAGCTTCAACAATAAGTGATATTTAAGGGCCATCATGAAGACAATTGCAGTTGTAACAATTTTGGACCATCATCGAGCTTTGAATGAATTTGAAACCAATTTAAAAGCTATATGAGAGAGTGGTTGCAGCAGAAAGAGGGATCAAGTTTTTGTATAGTAAAATTCTTTAAGAGGTATACCAGAGTGCCCATCCTCATCAATTGTATTTTTATTTTTTGTGTTCCAGTCACTCCTTTTCTTCCCCATTATTGTGTAATTTTTTCTAAGGAGGTGCCTAGTTTATTGAGATCATTTCTAGTGGCTGGGGCTAGAAACCATGAGGCTCTTTGTTACATTATTTTAATGAAGAGTTGCAGTTCTCTATTGCATCATTTGAATGGAAAACTTATATTTATTTTCTTAGTGAGATCTGGTTATCTTGATTAGACTCCCATAGTAATAACTTATTGATTAATACAATCTTTCTTCCTCCTTTCAGTAGGTATGTGTGTAGTTTTGTGTGTTATCTTATTTACATGTTACATCATTTGAATGTGTAAATGACATCTTCTTTCACTGGCATGTTCAATAATTTTTGTTATATTATTTGAATGGATGTGATTGGCTCAATTTTTATCTTCTCCCCTTTCTCTCCTCATCATATTTTTAATTCTGTCTACTATTGCCCACTGGATAAGGCACTAGTTTGTTGATTAAAGCATTAGTTGGGAGTTACTTTGAAGCTTGGTCAACTTTTATGTTGTAGTTTTATTTCATTTTTGCAAATCTAGATGAGCATGAACATGTGAATAATATTATAGGCTCACCTCTAGGGTTTCCTTACCTTACTTGGTCTATCTAGAGTCTTGTGATAATATTTTCTTGAGTCAAAGAGGTGGATCCACTAGAGTCCATAGTGCTGATTAGATTAGGGAAGTCTTGCAACGTGAAAAATCTCTTAAAGGTGCAAGAATTTCCTCCAAAAACTTGCTTTGAATGGGGAGGCAGTGTTAGGACCTCATGTCCTAGCCCTTTTATTTTATTATAATAATTAGGAATGAGTGGACACCCCCTTTTGAATGTAAGGGTAACCCTCAATCACTAGGGTTAGAATTAGATATCCCAAATAACTATTTTGGGTTTAATATATTTTTGCATTTTAAGCTATATTGGGCAAAGTTATTTTTATATATTACATTGTAAGAAAGGGAAGGTATCCTAAAGAATTATGTTGTAAAGGGGTATTACTTATAAAGGAGGTTGCCTCCTTAGAGTGGCCTTTGATAAAGGAGGTTGCTCCTTGAAGTGGCCTACAATAGTTGTAACTTTGTGCAATCATTAAAATAATTACTATTTTGTGTTATGTACAAATTTATTTATGGTTTTAGTTAATTTTTGCAAACGAAATCATTACAATTAGATATCATAGTTTATCTTATTATATGTTTAGTTAGTATTTTATCTTATACAAGGTTATGTTTGGCGAGTTAAAGTGGCATATAGTCATTAATTCAAGTTTAAATGAATAAATATATTTTAAGGATGTCAATTAATACATGTTTACATGATTGTCTCACCTTTTTTTCTCTCTACCAACGTAAAATGCCATAATTTACTTCAAACTCACATGGATTGATAAGATTTAATTTCATGTGGGTTTGTTTAAATTATTATAGTTTGAAATCTAAAGAGGTGCACAATTAAAATAATATGCATGAGGTGAAGTAATAAAGTGAAAATTCCATTTATCTTTCAAGTGAGACTTCTATGCCCATGAGAATTGTTGACTTAGATATGACTAATTTTTTCTTATATATTTACCTTATGTGAGTAAAAACAGTGTCTATGCATAGATGCATAAAAATGTATGTTGTATTTTATACCAATTATTGTTTCTTTATATTACATGGATTAATAGTTTAGCCTTCATACATAATCTATTAATTCTTTCTGGTGTCAGCAATGAAATAAAAATGGAAAAAATAGATGTATACCTCTTACTATGTAAACTAGGTGCTAAGGTTTCCTAAAACTATTTAGTAACAAATATAATTTATTATCTCGATTAGATGTCACTTATCACAAAAATATTATCAATTAATTTTGGATATTTTTATGAGTATTTAGGTCTCTAAATATTAATATCCTTATCAATGTATTCTCAAAATTGATAATAAAAGTCAAAAATATTATATATGTGAGAAGGGGAGAAGATCATGAAGGGCCGACTATGGGTATCCAACACTTTTATCCCTTTAGACTTCTCACTTCAATATGGGATTAGGGTAAGTTGTAAGATAAGAGGCTAGTTTGATGTGCAAATTTTAGGACACCTACATTTTTAACTAAGTTACTTTTACATGCAACACACAAAGATGCAACACTCAAAACCTATGACTAAAATGTTTGATTTGATGCTAAAACAAATAAACAATTTTATTTCTTTTCAAAAAAAAGGGTTCAATAAGATTTAGCCTAGATGCAAGCTACATGCACTTTTTTATTCAATGTATAAAGCTTAAATATAAATATATATCCCCTATAAAATTACGATTAGACTAAGTTCAACATTTTTACTTTACCAATTTTAATAAAATCTAGAAAGCATAACTTATTCTATGTAGATAGTAGGCATATCCTACACCTAAATACTGAAAGTAATATAGTAGAGATTAAAAGAACCTAGTTATGCCATAGAGGCAAAAACACTGCTTGCTCATAGAAGCATCATCGATGCTATCATTTTCTATCAATGCTTTTGTTTAGACCTATGAAAAAAAATAAAAAAATATTAAATCAATATAGAGAGGTTTGTCTAATCTAGCAAAGAACATTAAACTTCTTTTTTGTAGAGATCATACCCCTATTTAGACAAGATAAAAGTGATAACATACCAAAAAATGATAAAAATCTAAAACAAATGCTAGTAGAGAAAACGATCCATAATCATGATAGCATCGTTGATGCCACTACTGCTTATGATTCTACTATATGTAAAATAATTCTACTCTATGTAGAACAAAAGGTAGAAGCACCACTGACTTGTAGTATAGTAGTGTTATCGTCTCTGAGAGCACAACAACAAGATGAAATTAAAATTATAGCAAGATGATTAAAATGAATGATGAAGGGTTCTACCCTCTAAGGAAAAGACCTTATTACATAGTCAAATGATAGTGATAAAATTACTTGAAACTAGATTTAATTGAGCAAAATAAAGGATTAACTAGATGCAAGATGCAGATGCAAGATCCAAGGTTAGAAAAATTTAAAAAATATGAATGAAATATTATTAAATATATAAGATGCAAACATTAGTTTTAACGTAAAACAAGATCAAAAGCTAGATAAATGAAACGAGATTAGAAAAATGATAAAAGCAAAATAAAGGTGAGGGGGTACAACCCTAGATGATGGTTTGCCTTCCCATTTGATAGTTACTTGTTGATGACCTCTTTCAAATGCTTAATTCTTGTTGAATATTTACTTGGAGATTTATCTTCTAACTTAGATGAATGCTCGATATGAGATTCAAATGTTGAATGCAATGCTTGTAAATACAAGATCCTAGGATGATTTTGACAACATTTTTGTATGCAAAAACCTTGAGCTAGAATGATTTTGGCAACATGTGGGTGCATAAACATTTATTTATAACAAGGCCACCCCAAGGAATGCTTTTATAGATAGTTATGCTCCCTTAGAGGATCCACGAGAGGATCTACCATGATTAGTTAGAAGGAGATATGGTGAGCTGCATGGAGTGATTGCAGTTGATTGAGGAAAAGATCGAAAAAGATGAACATGCAACTAAAATAGGGAGATAAGATGAGGGAGTTGGAGATACGATTTTCCAAATATGGCATGGTTGGGCTTATGGATTGGATAAACAAAATTAAATCCAAAAATCATGAGAAAAATAGGAATACAAACAACCAAAAATCTTGGATTTGGCAATGATAGGGTAGAAGTGTTGGGAGGCAATAGTGTCGATGCTACTAGGATGATTCTACTTCTAGGTGATTGTTGGAGGTGAAATGGGTAAAAAAAAATTAATGGTCAAATATCAACACAAGCACCATTGGGGTCATAATAGTATTGTTGGTGCTAGTGCTCATGCCTTGATGTTTCTACTTTTAGAGCAACAAATGCTTCAAATTTGGGTATGAGGATGGTTGATTCAAGTTGGCTGATTGAAAAAATGACTGATGAGGGCTATGGAAAGATTGACAATTAACCTTGTGCATGAAATTGGCATCTATATTTTCCCCTCTTTGATGCATTTATTGTATGATAAATGGAACAAAAACTAATGTAGATACCCCAATTTTGAGATAGAAAAATTATATGTTACTGATGCAAATATTGTTTTCTTAAAAGTGTGTTTTGGGTAGCATTAAATATTGCCTTGTCCTAATGTGTCTCCTCAAGTTTTTGAGGGAAAAATATTATGGACCAAGGAAACTCAACTTGGTTATGATCCACATGGAAGTGATGATGAAAAATGCTAAGACGAATCATTGAATAAAGGGATTAAAAATGAGAGTTGGGTTGTTTATTGATAGATAATATAATGAGATATGAAAGATGAAAAAAATGAGGAGAGACAAAAAATATACCATTTTTTAAAATATTTGTACAATATGTACAATGATATACAAAGATATGTATAAAATACTTGTTTTCACCTAAAGGACTTGTGATGCAAGAGATTAGTTGGATGCATAAATATTTGCCTTTATATGAAGGATTCCTGCTATAAGAGATCAACATTTGGATCTCCCAAAGGGATTTTTTCCAGCTTTGACCTATTTGAAGGAATTCTATTAGCTTGATAAGATACAAAATATGTATAGATATATACAAGAATTTATCCCTAAACATGAACTTGTGCCTGAAAGACTTGTGCTTTTGATTTATCCTTAAGTAGGAACTCCTACCCAAAGGACTTGTAATGCAAATTCATCCTTAAAAAAAACCTCTTGCTTAAAAGAATTATGATTTTGGTTCATCCTTAAGCAAGACCTCCTGCTTGTGATAGAGAATTCACCTTTAAGCAAAGGCTTAAAGGCCATGCTTGATGGCTATATTTGACTACCTTTGAGCAAAGGACTAAAGGACATTTGTGATTTTGCTTGATTAACTTTAAGCAAAGTCTTAAACCATATTTTCTATAGCTTGATTTGATTACTTTTAACCAAAGGCTTAAAGGATATTTTTATTTGAGATCTTAGCATTAGGGAATTTTTTATTTGATATTTAGAGAAGTGTCATAGGGGACTTATGTTTGACTAGTATAACAATGAAATATGCCCCAATTGGGAAGACAATTTGTTGTTGACCAATTTCCCCCATATAAGATGTATTATGGGAAAATAATAGATGATGATATTGATAGGTCAACACCTACAAAACCTCATAGTATTTATCATGTAGCTATTAATGAGATAGAATAATATGATTTGATAAGTTTTTCTATCAACACCTATGAATTTCACATTATTCATCTTATAGGAAAATGGTTGATATATATTAAAGTATGTGATAAATCATTCTTGTTGTATTGTAAACCAATGAGGAGATGGGATGTGTTGTTTTATTGCCTAGTAGGTTTATAATATGGTCAAAATTATAGGATTTTGATAATAAAAAAGAGATAGGGAGGTTGAACTATTAGTACCTATGTAACCTAGAGTATTCATTATGTGGCTTGGAAGTTATAGTTCAAAATAATTTAGGGGTTTGATTTTGAGTTAAATTAGATTGGATTGACATGCTTCCTATGTTCACTTTCTATAAAATTAGGGAAATAGATGTGATTGATCAATCCCATACTAGTGTACAAAAGGAATATAGGAAGCAATATGAGATAAAGAGATAGAATATGGAGATAAATTGATAGGGAGAGATGGTTGTGCATACCTATATTTGATTTGCAAAGAGGGTACTAGGAGGATTCACTTACATTAGTCACCTAGTGCAAGTGTAATGAAAAAATAAACTATCTTGACTAGGATCATCATTTACATCATTATGGATCCTTGACTCAAATATGCAATAGGCAGTCTAGGCATAGACACGCGTGCATGTAAGCAGATATAAAGCTAGGTAGAATGTATAGACACCAGAATCTAGCCACTTGTCATCCATCTGTGTCCTCCAATCACAACCATCCATTATATATATATTTACTTAATATATATAAATATAAATATTTTATATTATATTTATATATTTAATAAATATGTGTATTTATATGAATTAATCCTAGCCATATACCATGTTTTAATCTCAACCATCCATCCATATCAATCCATACCACTTACCCAAACTTAATCTCCACCCTTCCTCATGTTTTAATCTCGATTGCTCATTTTTGTCATCAAAACCTTAACATGTTTAAGGGTAGATTATAAAAGAGAAGTCATTTTTATGAACCAAACCCCTTAGTCCTTACAAAACCTTAACCTCTTGTTAATCCTTCAGAATATTAAGAAACTTGAAATTCTTAATCTCTTCTACCCTAGCCACTTTGCCATCACTTTCGTTGTTCACCATTCCCATCACATCATCTATTTTAGTCGCTACCAAACCCGTGTAGAACTAGATCTAGTTTTATGATACTTTTCTCAACCACTGAATACCCCCAGATATTGTTGAGTGCCTCTGGGTATTTCTAGAACTCTCTAGTGCATCCACAGCCTTCCAAAAATACCTCTTGATGTTTCATGTAGTAGATATGAAATCCTAACCTCCTCAGGTGCCATTCAGGCATCCTCGTGACCATCATCGATAGGAGCAAAAATATAAATTAGCATGTTGATAAGGTAAGAAGTTATTTGCATTTATTTGACATTCTTGCACTTCTATTTTTAGTATTATATTGCAACATCTAGGGTTTTAGTTGTTTTATCTTTCTGAGGGCCTCACATAGTGGAACCCTTATAGGTGCTTCTAATCTATTTTTATTTATGTCTCTATTTTTAGGTACAAGAATCATCTATCTAGAATCTATTGAAGCTAGGGTAGCCCTCCAAGGATACACAAGCCCACTTGCAACCTTGTTTGGATCGAAGACGAACACAAAGACACCAGTTATTCTTTGGATCTAGGGTTTCGGATAACCCTAGTACTTATAAAATTTGTATCACAAAAGCATTGTAAAACCCCATATTGGGGCACATTGATTGTATAATTTTGATATCTACCCACACTGATAAAAAGCTTATTCATCTTGTATAATTCTTGTGTTATTATTGTGCTTTTGATTACTTTTTCTTTTGTATCAGTGTTCAATTTTGATTTACAAAATTGCGATCACGATGGGACCCCCAAAGGGTTCTTCATGCTAATTTATCTTATCACTATTTTTTTTTTGTTTTCATCTTGTAGATTCCAAAAAATTGATCGTGCAAAAATCATGAAAAACTAGGATTTTTGGAGGTTGCAAAAGTTGATTGAAGGTTGTGTGGATGCCCCACAATGCTTGAGGGATTCCCTGGTGTGTTTAGGAGACACCATAAAACATTATTAGAGACAATGGTATGTGTTTCACATAGTGGGGAAGAAATATGTAGGCTTCTAGGTAAGACTGCTTCAAACCCTAACCCATTTTTGTCTTCATTTTCTTGATTTTTACAGTAAAATCAACAAAAATAAAATCATTTATTTTTATGTTCAAAGCATTTACATTTTTTATTTGCATCTTAGGCATTTACATCATCATATAAATTGCATTCACATTTATTTTAGATTTATGTTACTTTTTGGTGTATTCATTCACTCTGTATGTTGTTTGCATTTGAAATTATAAAAGCATTACTAGTTGCATAATAGGGTTTAAAGCCTCTAGTTTTACTTTTCTAATTTGGCAAAAGATCATAATACTTAAGAATACTCCTACTGTTTGAATCATTTGATGATTCAGGGCAGAATAATTGGGTAAACCCTCCACTGTTGGAATCACTTGATGATTTAGGGTGGGTCTTAAATGGTATACCCCTAAAATATTTTGATAATCTTAGTGTTCATGTTCTTGGATTCTATCTTAGATGAGTGAAATAGGTTTGTTTTCAATAATTTAGTTAACACAATAGATAACATAGATCTTAAAATGAATCACACACTTTGCACATTTTACAATAAACAACAGTGAGTTGGATTTCATCACCAACCATTGTTTGATATTTGGCGATGGTGGGCTTCATCTCCATTCGTCAATCTCTACCCTTAGCAACCATAGTCACCCATGAGCAAACTTTATGGACTCATCACTAGAAAGAATCTCATTTGCCATTCAGCCTTAGATTTCACCTTGCATAATAATTCAGATTAGCACATCTACAACACACAAACCCACAAAAATAAAAATATATATATAAAAGAGAGATAAAAAAAATCAAAAAACAAAAATATGTTGCAAAGCTTAGGGTTAAATTGATTGTTTGATTATGTGTGTTTTTTATTTGTATTTTTTGTTTGTACATTCCAAACACTTCACCACCTTCATCTAACTCATTAGCTTATGGTTTCAACCTGAAGCCAAGCAAAATTTTTGTGTCAAGCCCTTACCAACCAAATCACTTCATCCATGGAGTGTTCTACTTCTTCACCAACAAATTCTATGGTTAAACCTATTTTGGTTTGTCTACAGGTCCATCACACACTTTGTACACTTCAAAGATTGATCTGTTACACAGAGCCACCAACATTTCCATTCCATAAATCGAGTCATTATCTCTTATAGATCATAACATCACTCACATAGATATGGGTAAAGGTAGATCTTTTATCAGATCTATTGACCCTTTTCTATAGTAAATCCATAGTCCACCAATGCATGATCCTTATTTTCAATAAGAACTTACCCATTCCTAGCCTTCCAACTTCATCCAGGTGCATACTAATCCTCTTTTTGAGGTGTCATCTACACCTTCCCAGCATTGGTCCATTCCACAACAGTCATGTGCTCCAAGCACTTCAATTCCATCTTCATACACAACCACTTATGTAAATCCATTATATTAAGCACATGTCAATGTTCTTCATAAATGCTAACTTCCATTGCATCCATTATCCCTGGTAGGAATCCAAGTTCCTAGCGGATCTATCAATGATAATTGGAATTGGATCTAAACTAATAGAATCACCTTTTGGATAGAATCACCTTTGCATTGGAGGAGAACCCTTCCAATGGATCAATTGATCAAATATATATTCTTATTCATGGATTATTTGTGTGAATGTCCAACCTAATATATATATATATATGTACCCTAAAGCTATGTTGGTGAAGAGACGTGATGGTTCATATTATGAAGAGATGTGATGGTTCACTTTATGAGTTAATAATATAATAATTAAATGATTAATAATACTAACTAATAATGTTAGGATGGAGGATCCTAACATGCCACCCTCCTTAAAAAGAGCTTTGTCCTCAAACCTGAAAGTGAGGAGCTTTATCGTTTATTTTCCAAGAAGGATTTGCCTAAGTTCTTGGACGAAGCTTTAACAGGGTATTGCCAAAAATATTAGTAAATGTGTGATGATGAGGGAAGGACAATCCTTGGGGTTCTTCAAACACCTTAGAATGATGCATAAAAAGAGGTGGTAAAACTTTGACATTCTCTTGTTGTTCCTTGGGAGAGGGAATGGAGGAGTGTGCAGTCACCTTTCTGCCTTGTTTTTGAATAGGTTTGACCCTACGGTGATAATTCACTATTGGAGAGAAAATTGAGTGTAGTTCTTGTAGAGTGCATGTTTGGCTGGCATTGATCACTTTGGGTATGTCTACCTCATCCTTGCTTGGTGCATCAATCACTTTCGTTATATCAACCCTATTGCTAGCATTGGTGGGATCAAGTATTTCAGGTATTTCTTGCTCATTATCCTTTTTTTTCGCATATTCTTCCTCTTTCTTATTTTTCATGGCTTCCTCATCTTCCTTACCTTCCTCATAGTTGCCATATTTAATGCTATATTTAGGTGTATTCACCACGATATCTACTTCTATTTTGTTTTCTTCTTCTATTGAATTATCAGGGTCAGCTGCATCTAGAATATATAGTTTTTGTATATCACATTTATGATTTTTATCAAATTTCTCATCGCAATAATAGTAGAGGCCTTTTGCTTGTCGTTCTTTCATTTCTTCAAAATTGAGACGTTTAATTAGTAGGGTTGGGTTAAGTTTGGGGGTTGTGTAAGTGCCTTGTGCCTTTCCATTATGCGTAGGTTTGGGGGCAATGTAAGTGGTTGGTGATTTCCCTACAGGTGGTCTCCCTAATCAATGTTGTGCATTGATTTTATCTTTGACTAATTTGGCCAATCCAATGGTCTGCATCATGGTATAGGGTTTGAACTTCATCACCTCTATTTTAATTTCCTCTTTCAATACATTGATGAAGCAATATATGAGAAATGCTTCATCCAACCCTGTGTTGTATTTGGTGATATCCTTAAATTGAATTTCATACTCATGCACGATAGTGTTTTTATGAAGAACCTTAATCAATTCCCATATGGATAGGTCCCACATGGCTCTGATACCAAATGGTAGGAACCCAAGTTCCTAGGGGATCTATCAATGATAATTGGAATTGGATCTAAACTAATAGAACCACCTTTTGGATAGAATCACCTTTGCACTAGAGGAGAACCCTTCCAATAGATCAATTTATCAAGTATATATTCTTACTCATGGATGATTTGTATGAATGTCCAACCTAATATATATCTACCCTAAAACTACGTTGGTGAAGAGACGTGATGGTTCACGTTATGAAGAGATGTGATGGTTCACTTTATGAGTTCATAATATAATAATTAAATGATTAATAATACTAACTAATAATGTTAGGACGAAGGATCTTAATAATCCCACATTTAGTTGCAATCCTTATTACAACTTATCCTCTGCTCACTTCATCCATTCCAACTACATCACACCATCTGCTTTAGACATGGCCATACAAGATGCATGCCAACACCTTAATAAATTGCTTAAGGAGTATCAAAATATTCAGTATTATCCCCAACAACAAGTATAGGTGGCAAATATTAAGCCTCAGCCCACTTCCACTCAACCTACATTCTTTTCATCAAATCCATCATGGATATTGCAACCTTCTGTGGTTTCCATTCCCAAACCTCCACCAATCCACACCCATTCCATTTCAATGAGTCAACCCATTCATAATCCTCAAACATCATCTCCATTCCATAATTTACAATCATTCAATCATCAACATCACCAAATTCAATCTAGTCCATTAAATCATCAAAATCTCATCACACCTCAGCATTTCACCACTCTATCTCCACAAAATCATCAAGTGATTCAGGGCTTCCACATACCTGGGGAAGACCTTAGAATTCAAGCAATACAACAACAAATTGATAGCCTGATGCAAAATACTCTTGGTATGATGAACCAGAAGATAAATCTGAGATAACTTATCAATCAACCAATTCATTTTTTGGTACCATCATCGCCATATCCAGTAGATTTACGGTACTAAAATTTTATAAATTCAAGGGGACTGAGGATCCTAGAGAGAATGTGAGCATGTTCATCCATTCATGTTTCAAAATTCAACATCAAGATGCTCTAATGCTTAAAAATTTTTCTCAAAAATTGGGGGAGATATCATAGAGTGGTATAACCATCTACCTCATCATAGTATTTATACTTTTGAATAGTTGGTAGACCAATTTCTTGAAATATTTTCCCTCAATGTTAGGAAGAAACTTTCAATGACTGACTTATATAATCAAAAGCAATATGATGATGAGTCAGTCTATGACTTTAGCAACCATTGGAAGGTTGTTATCACAAAACTACCATTCTCCCTACCAATGGAAGAGCTAACTCAATGTTTTACCAAGAGTTTCCTAAAACCCATCTCTTAGTTATTGCAATTACAATAGTATAGATCATTTGAAGAAGCTCTTACCCAGGCTAGCATAATAAAAGAAATCAAAATCCAATAAGGTGAGCTCAAGCCTAAAAATAAATAATGATAGAACAAGGGCCAATACAAAGTAACCTATTTTGACCAATCCAAGCCAAATCAGGCTAATCAAGCAAATCAAGTGGTCATGAGCCAATTGATAGTGTCTCAAAAACAAAAACCCATGCAAAAAAAATCGTAACAAATCATATATCATGCAGTTCCTTCACCATCACAAGTTCAAAATATAGCACCAACTATGGAAAATCACCAATTTCGATAATCCGTTCGACAAAATCGCCTATACACCCCCTTAGTCAAATCATATGCTTCTATTTTTTGTAGGTTATATGACACAAACCAACTTGCCTTGCCTGAGGTCAAACCAGATGATCCCAAAAAATGTAACAAAAGCTATAGAGAACATTTATTTTGTCCTTATCATTGGAACAATGGGTATGATATTAATAGTTGCTATCAATTTAAATACATAGTGCAAGACCTAATTGACTTAGGGGCCATCAAGCTTGATAGTCCCTTAGCTCAACAAAACCAAAACCTTGGTATCTATCAAACACCACTTCCCCATCATGAGGAAGTGCAACCAATAATAGGATGATCAAATACCAAGACTTCTCCTAATCAAGTTAACCATGTTCAATAGTACCAAGGTTTTGTGGATGCTATTCATGTAGTCACTTGAGGTCAACAATACATAAATCAATAGAATACACAATAGTAGCTTGTTCAATCTTCCATACCACCATAGGCAAGTGTGTCTCCACAACTTGCCACCTCATCACCTCCCATATAGATATTCATAAATCCTTCTCAATCCATTCATATTCCAAGTCATCCATATCCACCCATTCATCCTCTTAATCATACATCAAGGCCAATCATCTCCCTAAGTAGTTGGATAGCCACTAGCCTTAAAAATAGCTTCAGCTAAATTATCTATTTATGAGCTAATTCAACATTCTCCCCCACATCGTGAGGCAATAATGGAAAATTTAAAATCTGTTGAACTCAAATCTCAATATGCCAATGCCTTTAGCAATTTTGTGGGGAGCATCCGAACATGTGTGGAGCCCACCATTAAATTCTATGATTTTAAAATCAAATAAATATCATCAAGATTAGTGGACCCTCCATTGCATATCATGGATCATATTGATAGGAAGCCATTAAAATTAATTTTGATTGATATCGGCTCCTCCATCAATATCATCACCACATCCACTCTCCAACATCTTAATTTATTGTCATCTCACATCACCAAGTCCACTTTCACCCTGAAAGCATTTAACGATGCTCTTTGTTCCCTAGTTGGCATTGTAGTTTTACCCATTGAAGTGGGGGTAAAAATTTTGCACACCATATTTCACATATTGGAAGGGTCCATAGTGTACAATGTACTCCTTGGATGTTCTTGGATTAGGGAAATGAGATGTGTCCCCTCTATATTACATCAATGATTGAAATATGTACACGAGGGACAAATTCATTGCATACTAGGGGATATTGAACTGTTTAAGTATTGCAATTTCATTTCAAATCCTTATGAATCTGTACTTCCATCCACCCATATCTTTTTGAAATTACCAATCACATTTTCAAACTCACCATCCACTTCTTCATCTAAAGTTTCTATTCCTGAGAAACTCCCCATCACTACCACACATCAAGCTTCTACCTCCATACCCCCATATTCATCATCATTGACTACATGTAGATGTGGTCAAGTTCAATCCACATCAACCCCATCATCATCATCAACATTCCCAATCATCATTCTCTCCACATCATTTCCCATTCATCAAACATCCCAACCAAATCTACCTTAATCCACATCAGCTCATGTCTCACAAGTTGAAGTAATGGATTGTGAGATGTCATTCCAGTCCATACCTCTCTCATTGTTAGAGCCCCAAGCCAATCCCGAGTCTTCCACATCCACTTCCACATACACATCCACATAATCCGAAGTTGAGATCCACCTCACTAATATTGGTATTGGTGAATATGTGGTCCAAGATATCATCGTCACACCGTTTAACATCCAAACTACTAGGGATTATAGTTACCCACGTGACTCATCCTTATCCATAGGAGCAGTGTATAACATGGGTTCAATTCCCAGAGCATAAATTGTGTGTATGAGGGGATTGATTCATCATCAAATCCATCTTCCCAAGATGAACCCAAGCAACCAACACCTAACAACATACAACACATGTCGGGTTTCCCATCCCGATATTTTCATTGAGTTAATTGGTATGGTTATGGCCTAGGATGATATGATTAGGGAATGCAAGAACTCATTGATACTTCGTATCGAGAAGCGCATGACTGTTCAAGTCTAGGTTATCACCCTTATTCCTTCATCTCTTCTTTTAAATAAGCTTTTCAAAGTATTAATTTGAATTCAAAATAAGAAACCCATCACCTTGATGACTTCGAAGATGAAGTCTATGAATAATATGATATCATGTCAATAGCTTCTGATGAATCTGATGAGGAATCAACACCCATCATTGCATACACCAAATAGGATGAGTATTACCTCAGAATGTTCTCCATACATCAACCCATATTTCACTTGCTTCTTCCATAAGAGCGAGCTAAACCAACTGGTGAACCACCTCCATTGCATTAATCCACCTCATCGAACATTTTTCTTGTAATATATGTACATAACATAAAAATTAAAAATTAAAACACAAAAAATAAAAAAACACACAAAAATTAAAAAAAATCATTTGCATTGCGTATACATGGATTTTTGTTGGTTATATTTATTTGTATTGCTCATTGTTATTCAGGTTTCAAGAGCTCTAACATCGGTTCTAGTAGAAAGGATCTATCCATACTCCATATTGCCAACTACCATTTTTTCCCTTTAAGTCAACATGAATCCTACTAACTTATTCACCCCCTCCGGAATCCATACAATTTGGCAAAGCCAATTCCAATCGATATGAGAATTATTGCGATGGATCAGATTTCCTCATCTCCATCCTTTTTTATATTCATCCTTTTTAAGGAATTATTAAGAGCTTCAGCCAACTACATTCCTCTATCACCTCCACCTTCGCCTTCACCTTCACCTTTAGATCCTAAGATTTTCCAGGTATACATAGAAGAGGTTGAGTTAGAAGAGTTTGATAATGTCATATATGACATTCATATGATCCCAATGCCCATCATCTTGAGGAAGGTTCTCATATGTCTATTGAATATACCATCAATGTGAACCTTAGTTTAGATAAACAATCCCAAAATTGTCAAACTTAGTAAAATTTTATCTATAGATGAACAAGAGCAATTAATTGCTCTCCTCAAGAAGAAGAAGGGCATTTTTGCATGGTATTACAAAGACATGCATGGTCTTGATCCTAACTTGGTTATCCACAACCTCACCTTACACTCTGATGCTAAGCCAAACAAATAAAAATTGAGAAAGATGCATCCCACCCTTGCCCTCATGGTCAAAGAAGAGCTTCAAAAGCTTTTAGATTTGGGTTTCATTGTACCCATTGACTATCATGGGTGGCTTTCAAAAATGGTACCTATTTGCAAGCCTAACAAGGTGATACACATTTGCACTGATTTTTAAGATATTAACAAAGTCTTTCCTAAGGATGAATTTCCCCTACCAAACATGGATACTCTTGTCGATACTTACACTGGCCATGAAATGCTTTCTTTAATGGATGATTTTATAGGATACAACCAAATTCAAATAAATCTTGATGACCAACACAAAATAGTATTCACCACATAATTGGAGACTTTTTGTTACAAGGTGATGCCCTTTGGCCTCAAAAACATAGGTGCCACTTATCAATGTGCCATGACATACATCTTCCACAATTACATGCATACGATCATCAAAAATTATGTGGATGATCTCTTGGAAAAATCTAAAACTCAACAAGAGCACATTGGTGTTTTGGAAAAAGTATTTGATCAACTTCTAGAGCATAATGCTAGGTTGAACTCCAAAAAGTGTGTCTTTGGTGTCACCTTAGGCAAACTGCTAGGATTCATTATCTCCAAAAAAGGCATTGAGGTGGATACAAAGAAAGTCAAGGTCATCATGAAGATGCCTCCCCCAAAAAAACTTAAAGAAATTACGTACTTTACAAGAAAATATCCAATCGATCCATCATTTCACTATGCAAATTTCTGATAAATATAGGTCATTCAATCACCTACTGCAAAAAGGGGTGATATTTTCATGGACAAATGAATGCCAAAAGAATTTTGATGACATCAAGAAATACTTGGCTTCTCCACCAGTCTTAACTCCTCCTCATCCAACGATCCCCTTCCATATTTTTGTTTCAGCAATGGACTTTACATTAGGGACAATGTTTGCACAAAAGAATGAAAAAAATTGAGAGCAAGTTGTCTATTACATTAGTCAAACATTGGTAAGCTAGAAACTAGATATGCTTACGTGGAAAAATTGTGCTTAGCAGTGGTTTTTACCACTAAGAAACTCAGGCATTACATGCTTAGTCATACCACATATGTCATAGCTCACAAAAATCCTCTGCATTATATGATGTCTCATACTTACAATGATACCTGTTGATGAGTGTCAAAATGGCACATATTTTATGCAAGGATTATCTATTTTCTATCAGCAAATCATGGAAGTAAATGTGTTTTAATGATTATTTTTACCTTATTTATGTGATTTATTAGTAAATTTGATGAATGAGGTTTAAATAATAAATGTTCATGTTTTACACAAATTATGCAAAGTTTTATATATTTTGGGTAGTAGAACGATCACAGGCAATATTGCAGTAAAATACAGGTCATATATTGAAGGAAGGATGAGCCAATATCGTGCAAATATATTGAGGAGATGCGTGGACGCATGCTATGGAAGGGTGCTACAAAAACCTGGAAAAATCTACAAAAAAAAAAACTATTTTGCATAATAAAAATATCACATAAGCTATGGCTTGGTCAAACACCACGTGGGTAGCTAAAAGAATCAAGCATGAAAGGTTTCAAATTCCACATGGGTGGTTAGAAGAATCAAACATGGGTGACTCATCATTTATTTGGGGCATATAAGTTGTTAGGAGATTACATGAATATTTGTAATAAATGTGTCCTTCCCTAAAAGAAAGGATAAAAGTTGTTAGAAAAAGTCTAAATCAATGGTTATATTGTTACGTAGCTATCCCACTAAGTCAAATATGGCATTATGTTGTTATATTAGTTCTTGTATTGCCACTTGGACCAATTAGGATATTTATTGAGTCCAATTATGTTAGGAAATGTGTTAGGATTAGATTATTCTTGTTAGAATATAGTTGTTGCAATATCAAGTCCACACCATATGGAGAGATACATGGAGTTATATTTGGAATTGTCCAAGCGACAATATATATTCTATAAGAGACATTTGAAAAGGTCTAGAGAGTTGGAGAGTTGGAGAGCTAATGAAAAATGTCTAAGTTGTAATTATTTCTAATGTAATCCACTTTATACAATTTCTAGAAAAGTTGGATGCATAACCATGTATGCTTGAGGTTTCAGTAATAAAGCAGCAATATTTTCTTTTGAACATGGTAACTATGTCAATTAATTTCTTTTTATTTTGTTTGCTTTGGTAATTTTAATTTATTTTATTTTCTGCAATTATGAAATAATTAAGTATAAGATTTAATTAAATGAGAGTATATTACTAAAGTTAAAGTAAAGTAGAAAATAGGGGAAGGGGCTAACACTAACCTTCTAGAGGTAGAGCCCACTCCAAAAGGTTAGTCTCTAAATATCTCCCCCCCGATAAATAGAGTTAGAATGTAGAATAAGTCTTAAAGCATAAACTTAATTAAATTGCATAATAAATAATTATGAATTATACTATGCATCATTAAATCATACGTGGATCCACACATATTCATATAGATTAAATCATAACTTGCATTTTGTTTTCATTTATGCACAATCTAACTTTCGTTTGCAAACACCTAAAACTAAAAGAAATCTGAACTAAGCTTAGCATTGATCCCTATGGTATAATCTATACTGGATTGCTATTCTTTAAATCTAACCTTGATTACCCTCGGATTGACAAATTTAAATGTAAGCTACTACAACCGATCATTTTGGTGCCATTGTTGGGGAGAGTAGCACCGTAGTGGTTAATCAAAAAAGTTGTTTGGCAGTGCAAAAAGAGAAGCTTACTTGTATGTGAAAAGGGGTACGTATGAGACCTTGGTGTGCATATGAGTCAGAGTGGCCCATGATGGTTCCAACAAGCTCCTTCGTTCGACGTTGCCAGGTTCATTTTTCTTGAGGAATCAGTTTTACTGCTTTCTTAATTAGAATTTTATTTTTGCAAATTTTATTTCCTACAAATTTTCTACTTTGGGTAATTATTATTGTTTAGTTGACTTAGGACCTATGAGAAAATACAAGAAGTAGGTGAACGTTGAAAGAGAAAACCTATTTTTTATAGTAGAAAGTAGTTACGTTGAGTGACACAACTGTAATGAAATCCCTCCTAATAATCAAAGAAACAGTAATAGTTTACCTTTTATTTCTGCAAATTTCATTTTCTGCAAAATTTTATGCTTTGGGTAATTATTATTACTTAGTTGACTTAGGCCCTATGAGAAAATACAGGAAGTAGGTGAACACTGAAAAAAAAAACCTTGTTTTTTATAGTAGGAAGTAGTTACGTTGAGTGACACAACTATAATGAAATCCCTCCTAATAATCAAAGAAATAGTAATAGTTTACCTTTTATTTCTACAAATTTCATTTTCTACAAAATTTTATGCTTTGGGTAATTATTATTGCTTAGTTGACTTAGGACCTATGAGAAAAGATAGGAAGTAGGTGAACGCTGAAAGAAAAACCCTATTTTTTATAGTAGGAAGTAGTACGATTGAGTGACACAACTGTAATGAAATCCCCCTAATAATCAAAGAAGCAATAATAGTACCTTTTATTTTAGCAAACTTTATTTTTCCTTCAATATTTCATTATGTTCTTAATATGTTAAAGTTGGTTGTACAAAGATTCGTAGGAACACGAGTCGCATCTAATTTTAGCAAAATATTAGGATTAGTGTGAAATTTTATTTCAATTATTCTCTGTTGTATTAAGGATGGTTATAAACTCAATTGTTGTGATTTGTATCTAAACTTGATTACAGTAGAATTAAAACAGAAAATCAAAACCAAAACCCAAACAAAAACAAAACCAAAAAGAGAGAAAAGGAGAATAAAACAAAGGTTGCTAGATGGTGGAAAACAATCTACTACAATAAACCTCTAGGAATTATTACAATCAATATATATATATAATTTTTATTATTAGAAATGATAATAAAAATAATAAATATATATAAAATAAAAATAAAGTATATATATATATATATATATATATATATATATATATATATATATATATATAACATATATATATATATATAAATAATAAAATAATAATAATAATAATAATAAAATAAAATAGAGGTATTATATAGGACTGAACCAACGAAATTATAAAGTGGTAGGACAAACATATTATATAATGAAAATTTCAATTAGAAAATATTTTGAAAGGGTGTAGTAAAACTCAAAGCCTATTGATAACTCAACTAGAAAATCACTAATTAATGGGCATAGGTTTTAACTATACAAAAAGCCACTATCTAAAGAAAATTCATACACCACCTTAGGTAACAAGCTAATCTGCAGTGTCTTTCTGAACTGCAATCAACAACCATTGAATAATAACTTCTCTCTCCTAAAAAAAAAATTATGCTTCCTTTGTTTCATCATGAAGTTTCTATAGTTACAATTTCTCATCTTATTTTTCATCAATTTTTAGTCTCAATGTTTCAAAAATAATCCAAGAGGTATTTATTTAAAAGAGTTTATAGGAATAAACATTATAATAATTTTGATGGCTTAACTCTCGACTGTTCGGAGCCTATGCACGGACCGAATGAGTGTCGAGTGGCACGTCCATGGCATCACGAGGAGAGAAGGAATACGGGAATAAGGCCTCACGTTGTGATGCGGTGAGTGGCCCTCATAATGCCACAAGAACCATTGCAAAGGTGGGGAAGATGGTGGGTTCGACCACCACTAATCAAAATGGGGAGAGTAACGATGATGCTGGGAAAAAGACCACCAACGGTGGCCATACCTATGGAAACCCTTCGTATGCAGAGTTGCTTCAGAACAAGCAAAGAACCAAACCTAACACCACATGCAAGTTCGTTACACAAGGCTGTGATGTCTTATGCCCTAGGAGCCTCATGGAAGACTACAAAACTCGTGACACTTACTCCCTGGTGGGAAAGTTCATAGGAGGTCGTCCAAACATGGATTCAATTCATAGATGGACAGCGTCCAAGTGGAACACTCTAGAAAGCATGGATCTATCAATAATGACTCGGGGTTTCTTTATGATCCAACCCAACACCTAGGAGGACGCAGAACGTATCTTGTCTAGAGTACCATGGTTTTTTAGGAGGAGAAGCTTGTTTTTAAATAAATGGCAACCAAATTTTGACCCAAATTCTTAGAATATCAACTACGCTCCGCTTTGGGTGAGGCTCCTGAACCTCCCAACTCATTTCTTCTATGAAGACGCTCTACAAGGCTTAACCAAGGCTATCGGGGATCTCGTGGTCATTAACCCAACCACCTGAGTGATAACGTACTTAACTCAGGCCCACATATGCATCAATGTAAACTTAGAAATCCAACTCCTAGAATACTTAAACCTCATATATGGGGAATTTAAATGGAGGTAACCGCTGATCTATGAGAACAAACCGGCATTTTGCCTTGAATTCCAAATGTAGGGCCACCTATAGTCCTAGTGTCCTAAGGCTAAGAACCCTATCTTGGACAACCAGATTATGGATCGTTTGAAGCATATTTCTAGATAAACTTTAGAAAACCGCACTATGACCATTGGGCATCAAGATAGACTACAAGCGAATACCCCATATCAAAAGGCAAGTGCTTTTGTCCATGTTACTAATAAATTTGATGCGCTTAAATATTATGGTCTTTCTAAGGAATTTGAGGAAGGGGAAATCCCTGTTAAATCTAACATGGTTTTTAACCCTGAACCCCTTCAATGCCCTAGGCCCAGCCCCCCCCACCAAGCCCCCAAGTCTGCATCTCCCTCGAAAAAGTCTCCCAGTCCCCCTATAGGCCCCCCTGAAACCCTATGCCCCACCGTCCTCCTCCTTGTAGAACTCTCCTCCCTCAAAATATGGGGCTCCAGCCTCGCCCACCTTCTACGACCTTGTTTACTCTAATAGTGAAGGTTGTGAACAACCCTCCCCTGAGTAGTGGAGCCCTAAAAAAACCCGTAGCTTTAGGAAATCCCAAATGGATGTTGGAGGGGAGAGGAAAAAAGGCAGACCACCAAAAGCAGATAGAAGGATCAGGAATATAGCAGAAGATATAGCCAATGGGACCCAAAAAACCCTTTTCCAGTGTAACAAAATAAGTGCTAAGGAAGAAACCCGAAGACCCAAACCCCCTGCACAGCAAGGAAAATGGGGGAAAAAAATTCCCAAATTTTCTAAATGAAGCAAGTCGCAAATCCTGAAGATTGGGAATTGAGGCATCTGGTTCGTGTGAAGCATGGGTGCGATGGTGTTTGTTTTTGCTTTACTCTATAATTGGAATTTTTGTATGTTTGTGGAAGGATGCCTGTGGAGGTGGTCCGTGAAACTTTTTGGCTAGCTGCTTTATGTTGTTGGTTCAATACCCCCTGGGTAATGGACTGTGGCCTTCCAACCGCAGCTGATTCGAATGTAAAAAGGGGCGAGGACCCTTCAACCCGTAAAGTAAATAAAATTACTTTTACCTACCAAAAAAAAAAGTTTATAGGAAAATGACTATCATATGTTGCATAATACCTTGTTTGCTAGAAAAAATATGGATGTTTTTCAATTACTCAAACAACATTAGTGTTTTGAGAAATTTTCATTGAAAGTCAAGCAATATTTTGATGTTGTAAGTCATTCCTAGTCAATCAAAAATTTTCTTGGACTACGCACATTTGAACATTTAAAAATATTGTGATATGTGGAGAGATTAACTCATGTATTACTATTATCATAAGTGAATAGTTTCCCTTGCTTATCCATCTATGAGCATGGTCTAGAGTACTACTGAATTTGCAAAAGGACAAGCTCACCCTTCATCCCTAAACTGAAGAAAAAAAAAAGATAAGAATAGTAAGGATAGGATCAAATTCCCATCAGAATTTTTATAGAGTGGTTGGGAATCCAAATTCCAAAAATTCTTACTCCTTTAAAAAAACCCTTGCTCCTCATCTAATCGAGCAAGTATCCCAAAAAGTATCTTTTTTTTTCTCATAAAAATAGGCAAGAATCCCAAAAGCAATAAAAATCCCTTGCTCCCTCTCAAAATGAGCAAGTATCCCAAAGAAAAGTTAAAGAAGGGTAAAAGAGCTTAAATCCCTAGAATTCTTAGTATCTTGAACACCTTGGGGTACTCTCCATTAAAGCATCCTTACATAGTAGCACTAAGTCTGGATAAAACCTATGGATGCTCATATATAAGCTAGCTTGTTGGCATAAGTGATCTTTGTTGTTACTCAATCCTTACTCACAATGGTAAATGAATACTCACTGCACACACAGTTGGTCCTTGAAGAAGCTTGAAAACATTAGGATAAATTTAACACCATGATGATTTGTGAAATGAATAGATGAAATTATTTGAAGATTACTAGGATGTTTTAAGTCTTTGAGAAATAACTCTAGAGTATCCTAAGCAGGAAAAAGTCAAAAGCAAATTCCTATAGTTCATTTTCTTCTATCAAAATATGGCTTTCATATCTTAAAATTTTGTATCTTTTTACAAAAGCCATCATAACATTTGAATATCTACTCCTTTTTTTAAATACTTCAAGTATTTAATAGATATCTATTTTTGTATACATTGAAGACTGATATCAAGCTTTATAATCATTATTTTTCTCTCACTTGGATACTCCTTAATGAAAATTCAGGAAGCACAATCACAAAAATTATAATAAACCCCCATAGATAAAACTCATTATTATATTATCCACCAATATAAATAAAACATCCTTCTTGTTTTGGCTATATAGCCAAAATTACATTTTGGGGGGGGGTAAATAAAGGCATACGAAGTTCATAATATAGTTTGGGGGGAAGAATCAAGTAAAGTATTTTCTCAACTCTAACAACTATAGTTTCTGTAGATAGCTTCTATAGTGATCTTCCATAAACATCTTCTATAAACACCATCCGTAGACAGTGTCTGTAGTGTGTTTCTTGGAAATTTCACTAAGTGTTGAGATTTATATTGGCCCTTCAATATATATATATCTATATATATATATATTAATAATAATAATAAAATAAAAATAAATAAATAAATATATATATATATATATATATAAATAAATAAATAAACTTTAAAAGTTGATTTAAATTTTATATGTTATATATATAATGATGTTCTTATTGTTAGTATGGGTTATAAGTCTTATTTATGCATAGTTTTGATATACATCTAAATAAGTCCAAGGAGCACTATTGACTTTTGCATTGGAAAGTGGGTTTAGATAGATAGAAGTTGGAATACTGCTGCTATAGGATGTGAATAAACTAAAATAAACCACATACTCATTGTATGATTTGTAGTACCTTCTTGTTTCAATTTATTTCATTTAAAAAAAAAAGGTACTGATGGTAATCCCAATCTAGCCAAATGATAATTTGCATTGTGCTTCTCATCAACAAGGCATCAATCATCCACTATAGATCAAATTTTGGATTTATGCAACCATTATAATTGTAGATTTTATCCATTAATATTGTTGTATTAATCTTGTGTGCATGAGGACATGCACTTCCTTCAGTTTGGGGGAATGATGAGTGTCAAATTGGCACATATTTTATGCAAGGATTATCTATTTTCTATCTGCAAATCATGGAAGTAAATGTGTTTTAATGATTATTTTTACCTTATTTATGTGATTTATTAGTAAATTTGATGAATGAGGTTTAAATGATAAATGTTCATATTTTACACAAATTATGCAAAGTTTTATATATTTTTGGCAGTAGAACGATCACAGGTAATATTGTAGAAAAATACAAGTCATATATTGAAGGAAGGATGAACCAATATCGTGCAAATATATTTAGGAGATGCGTGGACACATGCTACAAAAGGGTGCTACAGAAACCTGGAAAAATCTACGAAAAAACTTGTTTCGCATAATAAAAATACCACATAAGCTATGGCTTGGTCAAACACCATGTGGGCAGCTGAAAGTATCAAGCATGAAAGGTTTCAAATTCCACATGGGTGACTCATCATTTATTTGGGGCATATAAGTTTTTAGGAGATTATGTGAATATTTGTAATAAATGTGTCCTTCCCTAAAAGAAAGGATAAAAGTTGTTAGAAAAAGTCTAAATCAATGGTTATATTGTTATGTAGCTATCCCACTAAGTCAAAGATGGCATTATGTTGTTATATTAATTCTTGTATTGCCACTTGGACCAATTAGGATATTTATTGAGTCCAAGTAGGTTAGGAAATGTGTTAGTATTAGATTATTCTTGTTAGAATATAGTTGTTGCATTATCAAGTCCACACCATATGGAGAGATACATGGAGTTATTTTCGGAATTATCCAAACGATAATATATATAACATAGGAGACATTTGAAAAGGTTTGGAGATATGGAGAATTGGAGAGCTGGAGAGCTAATGAAAAATGTCTAAGTTGCGATTATTTCTAATGTACTCCACTATATACAATTTTTGGAAAAGCCGGATGCGCAACCATATACATTTGAGTTTTCAGAAATACAACAGCAATATTTTCTTCAGAACATGGTAACTGTGTCAATTAATATCTTTTCATTTTGCTTGCTTTGGTAATTTTCATTTATTTTATTTTTTGCAATTATGAAATAATTAAGTATTATATTAATTAAATAAGAGTATATTACTAAAGTTAAAGTAAAGTAGAAAATAGGGGAAGGGGTTAACACTAACCTTTCGGAGGCAGGGCCCACTCCGAAAGGTTAGTCCCTAAATCTCTTCCCCCCGGTAAATAGAGTTAGAATGTAGAATAAGTCTTAAAGCATAAACTTAATTAAATTGCATAATAAATAATTATGAATTATACTATGCATCATTAAATCATACGTGGATCCACACATATTCATATAGATTAAATCATAACTTGCATTTTATTTTCATTTATGCACAATCTAACTTTTGTTTGCAAACACTTGAAACTAAAAGAAATCTAAACTAAGATTAGCATTGATCCCTACGATATAATCTATACTGGATTTATATTCCTTAAATCTAACTTTGATTACCCTCGGATTGACAAATTTAAATGTAAGCTACTACAATGAGATCACTTGCACCACAAAATGGATAATGCTTCTCATTAAATTTGATCTTGAGTTTATTAGCCAAAAATCCATTAAAGGTTAGGTCATAGTCGATCAACTTGTGAAAGCTCCACTTCCTAGTGATCAACCCTTGATTATTGAGCTCCTAGATAATTTGGTATTTACTATTAATAAACAAGAAGAAGATGTCATTATGGAGGAATATGTCAATATCACTCTCTTCTTTGATGGTTCTAAGTGTAAAAATGGTCAATGTGTTGGAGTCATGTTTCATACACCCCAAGGGATACCTATTCCCTTATCTTTCAAACTTGACTTCCAATGCACAAACAAAAATGCAGAGTATGAAGCCTTAATCTTAGGTCTTCAAGCAGCCATAACTATGGGAATAAAGCATATCAGGATATTTTGTGGTTCTTAACTTATCATTCGATAAATCAATAGAGAATACCAATGCAAGGAACCTACCATAAAGCTTTACCATGAAGTAGCAATAAAATTGCTCACCAAATTTTATTGGTATGAAATCGATAGTTTGCCATGTTTGACTAATAGATTCATAGATGCAATGGCCTCTCTAGGATCATTTATTCCAAAGAACTTTGTAGGAGAGGTACAACCACTCATTGTTACAACAATCTCTAAATATACAATTGTCCGTGTTGAATCTAAGGATAAGAAAGATATTTTCTTTATCCATTTGGAGCCATATGAGCCTTGGTCAAATCAAATAATAGCCTTCCTCAAGTTTGGAATACATCAAACATGTCATGGACTGCTAAACACACTTTCAACTAAAAGGTAGCTCATTTTACTTTCTTGGGGGATGTTTTGTATAAACGTGGTTATGATGGAGTCCTTCATTGTCTCGAGTCTACAGAGGCATAAAAAGCCATAGCTAAAGCTCATGATGATACTTGTGATGGTCATTTTAGTGGAATATCCATTACAAAGCGTATTCTATGCATGGGTTATTATTGCCCCACCATGGAACGTGACTCTTGCACTTATGTAAAGCATTGTAAACAATGTCAAGGGCATGCTAATTTAACTCATGTGCCATCACAATAATTACAACCTATTCAAAGCTTTTGGCCCTTTTCACAATGGGGTCTAGATTTGATTGGCAAAATCTCACCTCCTTCCTTGGGATAACATACATTCATCATCACAACCACTGAATACTTCACAAAGTGGGTTGAGGTAATTTCTTTAACTAGTACGATAAGACCTCGAATTGTGGAGTTCATACTTCTTCATATCATCTATCATTTTGATATTTCCTCAAAAATAATATCTAACAATGGCAAATATTTCAAAAAAGGATGTTCAAGCACTTTGCAAGAAATATAATATCCAACATAGTTTCTCAACTCCTTACTACCCACAAGCAAATGGATAACCTAAGGCTACCAACAAGACCTTAATTGCTATTTTCAAGAAACTAGTCAAAGAAAATCATCGAGATTGGTATACTCAAATCCCCCTGGCATTATGGGCTTATCGAACAAACATATGAATACCTACTAGGGTAATGCCATTTTCATTGGTCTATGGAGCTGAAGCAATTATGCCTCTTGAGCTTGAGATCCCCTCATTGCAAATTTCACTACAAGAATTCATAGATGACGATACTGCTAGACAAGCACATTTTGAACAACTCATGCTTGTTGATGAAAGGTGTATCAATGCTTTAGAGCATTTAAGATTTTATCAAGACCATCTAAAGCATGCTTACAATGTCAAAGTTCATCTACATGAATTCCAAGTAGGAGATCTTGTTCTTAAAGAGAATCAACAAAACACCATTGCATTATCTCATCTTCATGATAAATTCATGGCTAATTGGTTAGGTCCATACATTGTCATTCAACAAGTGGGTAAGGGAACTTATAGGCTTGCCAGTCTAGAGGGAGTTGAAGAACCTGAACCACTTAACATCATCCACTTGAGAACATTCTATGCTTAATGTGATTTATATATGTATATATACATGGCTAATACACAAAAACAACATTGAATTTTATACATTGTATTTTACACATTGCATTTCTCACATTATATTTCACACAACATTTCACAAATTGCATTTCATACATTGCATTCACAATCATCTTTAGACATTTTAGAGGTCATTTATTTAGTTTAGATAATAATTGGTCCAATAAATTTTTGTTACCTTAATCAAGGGTACCATAAAATCATCAACCATTTAATTGCACCATTCCAACTACCATTTTCAAAGTCACACTTTCATAATCCCTAGGTGTTTTTGGTCACTCAATCACTCCTAGTGTTTCTAGAAATCTCCAATACATGTTGAGTTTTCTTTAGGACCAAAATGTATTTTCACGAATAAAATATTTATTTCTGGGAATTGACTCTAACACTCTTGAACAAAAACAATCACACATTTTAAAAATGTCTTGTGTCAAAAAGGGATACCACCATGTTTGGGTTGAACCTCAAATCAAAAAGGGTAACCCTTGCTTGTCCCATTATGCACATAGTCCAAAAATAAAAAATAGTGGTTTTCACCACTATCACAATACATTTCCAAATACAAATATAGAGTAGTAAGGATAGGGTATAATTCTCATCACACTTCAGTTGAGAATTTGATTTCCCAAAGCTTTTAATCTTTTACACATCATACACCACAAATCCTTAAGTTGTAAGGATAAAACTACATTTTTAGTCAGACGGTTAGGTAGTCTGAATCCCCAAACCTTAGAGATTAGATTCTTGTATTATGGAGTTAATCTCCATAGGGGCTATAGATTCTTGAATGGTAGTAAAGTACATTTATGCATGGTGACACGTCTCTCCTGAAGAGACCTCTAACCACACATAAGGATAAACTAGCTTCTTGACCTTCTCCATAATAGGTTTCATCTCAATTTACTCAATATGGGTTAATATACTCACTTGCACACACATTGGTTCTTGATTACCTCAAGTCATTACCATTCTCCTGATTCGGTAAATGAATTCACTACACACACATTTGGTCTCAAAGAAATTAGAGAGAATTTATTGAGTTTGTTTGATATCACTAGTATGCATGAGTCTTTGCAAAATAATTAGTTTTCCATATCAACATTCATATCTTCTTCCATGTCAACATCCATTTCAATTTTCCATATCAACATCCATATCTTCTTCCATATCAACATACATATCATTACATGAGTCTTCCATTTCACATGCCACCATTTTGGTACCCTAATTAAACAACAATGTTATACGTGATCAAGTACAATCTAAACTATAAATGATCATTAGAGCATTAATTCATTTGCATTCATACACATTATCATTGCATTATCATCCATCACACATATACACATGCATCCACACAAAAGCATAATACAAAATTAAAAGCCATGTATATATATAAATATTGCAAGTACAATAAATACCCGAAGGCTATATACAATGAAGAACCAAGGCTCGTATACAAAAAGTGCATCTAAGCACTAGCTAACACCTATAAGAGGATCCTTGTGACCTTTAAGGAGCCCTATAAATAGATCCACTATACCTAACAGACCCATATATGGATGAGAAGGGTGGATTTGGCAGTCCAATGTGGTGTTGCATCAATCGATCCTCCAAATCTCAGATGTATCCTTCTCGAACCCGAAGGCATAATACATCATGTCTCTAATGATGGTCCCTCTCAAGTAGCTTTACCTAGAGCCTCATGATCATATCCTTAAGCTCCACCCATAATCGAGCTATCTCTACATCCCAAGCCACAATATTTGCATCCCGAGTTGCTATCACTGCATCTCACTCTGCCACTAGCAGATCAAGCATAGCCTAATCCTCCTCACTCCATCCTAGAGGTTTCTTTGGAACCTCCTTCATATCATCATCATCAACGTCATCGCCTCCATCAACTCAAATCTTTGGATCCTGCTCTACTACATCTCTCGCTCATCTCATTTGAATGCTAGATCGAAGGCATGAAGAACACAAGCTTATACTGAGAGGGGGGTGAACTAGTATAAGACCACTTTTTACTTTTCTTTCCCAATCAATATTATGCAATGTATCAATAGCAATATCAACAACAGTAATCAAAGCAATGCACAAATCACCACACACAATAGAGACACCAATTTAACGTGGTTCACCCAATGTGGGCTACTCCACGGAGAAAATATTTCACTAATATTTTCTCAATAAATATCTTGGGAATCCTTTCCCTATTACAATGTTTATGGACCTCTGTCCAAAGGAGACACCAATCCCCTGATCAAGTTCGTGGATCTCTATCCATAGGAGAACTCCTTTCTCCTCTGCTCTAGTTGGTGATCTTCTAGAAGAACTACTACCTCCACTACACTGGCTAATGGATCTCTATCCACTGAAGACTCTTGTCCCCACTTAGAAGACCTATCCTCACTGCCCTGGCTAATGGATCTCTATCCACTGGAGACTATCATCCTCTATACTCTATCACCTCCAAAGCTCTATCTCAAATCTACACTAAACATAGTCCTTCGGTCTAGCACAAATCTTCTCAATATCTATCTCTGGTCTGGCACAAACCTGTCCTCAAATCTGCACCAAACTCTATCCTCAAATCTGCACTAAACATAGTCCTTCGGTCTAGCACAAATATATCCTCAATATCTATCCTCAAGCCTTAACACAAAGCTTGACTTAATCACAAATCAACTCTACTAGATCTGCCCCAAACCTTAACTCAAGGTTTGAACAAATCAATCAATCAACTCTGCTCACAAGTCTTCTCAAAGACTTGTCTCAAATCTACCTTGTAAGCTTCCACAAAATCTCACTCTAATCTATCCACAAGTCCTCTCTAGAACTTGTCCAATATTCTCAACAATATCTATCCTCAAATCTGTATTGTAAGCTTCCACAAAATCTCACACCAAACTGTCCACAAGTCTTCTCAAAGACTTACCTCAAATTCTCAACAAGTCCTCACTAGAACTTGTCCAATATCTCAATCTCTGTCTTCAAATCTGTGATTGTAAGCTTCCACAAAATCTCACACCAATCTATCCACAAGTCTTCTCTAAGACTTACCTCAAATCTGCTCAACAAGTCCTCACTAGAACTTGTCCAATCTCATAGAAACATATAGAGAATTGTTAGAGACTCAATATGCTTCACATTCATCACAATGCTCAATCAATTTCAATATATGTTTTACCACATAAAAATATAGAGAATTGTTTTAGAGACTCAATATGTTTCACACTTACAAACACTCAACCTCTTTCTCAAATCAATTTAGAATATGGAACAATTTGTTTCATAGAACTTGAACTATCACTTCAACACATCCACTTGACTAGACTCAACCAACTCTACTCAACCAATCACTTCAACAACAATGCTTATCAAGTAATCCTCACATAACAATGATACTCATGATCTTTGCAAACCCTAGTTCAAGTTCTTCACTCAACCAATCACTTCAACAACAATGCTTATCAAGTAATCCTCACATAACAATGATACTCATGATCTTTGCAAACCCTAGTTCAAGATAGTTCACCACTTCACATAACAATGATACTCATGTTTTACGTAATAATGATACTCATGTTCTTTGCACAAACCCTAGCTCAAGCATATGAAAGCTTTACTCAATATTTCCAACAATGCTTATAAAACAAGGTTTTTATCATCAACTCTCACTCAAAAAATCAAACTCAACAATGCTTATCAAACAACCCTTTTCACTCCAACTTAGCATTCACAACATTCAACAATCACTCACTAGGAAGATGTGCCCATACCTTTTTGTTTGATGAAGAAAATGACCTCAAAACCTATCTTAAACACAATTTTCTTCTTTGCCAATTTCAATGGTTAGATGACAAAAATATCACACTAACTCTCTTCAGAAATATTTCTCAATCACAAAAATAATCAAACTCAAATACACCTTATTACTCCTTTGAAATTAGCAATCATCAAAGCATACAAAAATTAATTACTCAATTACTCCTTATAATCTCCAATATTTAATTAACAACCTCCAAAATCAAACCCTTAAAAATAATGCTTCCTATCCTTATATCTCCCTCAAATTCTCAATAATCAAACTTTAAAAAATAAACTTTATAACCCTCAAAAATATTTATTTTATTCAACCTTTAGCAAATCCGAAACATAGCAATTAACCTTGGCAAATCATGAGTGCATACCTCTCTCTATGCAAAAAGGGCCTCGACGGGTTTCGAACATGGAACCTCTCCAGTCGAGCGCCTTAGCAAGGTGCTAGCCCACCACGTGGGCTACATGCCTTCCCACAAAGAGGAAAGCTAACGCTTTCCCTTTGTGCCTTCCCCGATGGTGCAACGCTCAACAAAACAATCACCCCCGCTTTGCAAAACCAAAGTCGATGGGTTTCAAACCTTGCACCACGAGCCTACCACACTTAGCACCTCCCACGATTGCCAATTGTGCTACATAGTGTTGTGCAATGGAGAAGGAGCTCCGCTCCTCTTTGTCCTTTTGTCTGCCACCAAAAACTTTGAAACATGAATTATCTTCTTCCCTTTGCGCATGATAGTCGAGAGCATAGCACATACAAATGATGGATGGGGTTTAGACAAAGTCTTTGCCCCCTTTTTATATGCATAGACCAAGCTTTGAAAACGTCGACGAATAATTCAAATTTTTGAATTCGAATTATAAAATAAATTTTATAATCCTAACTTTAGGATTATTTTAATTAACATAAATTAATTTTATAATTAAATTATAATTAATCTATAATTAACTTAATAACTTTAGAAGTTAATTAAATTAATTAATAAATTAATTTATAATGAAATTATTTAAATTAATTTATAATTAATTTAAATCTCCCCTTTTAATATTATAATAAAATATTATAATATTATTTTTCTTGGGCCTCTTTATTGCTCTTTGAACCTCATCTGACCACCTGGAACCGGATCTGACCAACTAGACGTGGACTTTCCTTTGCACTGATTTTGGAACCGCTTCTTCTTGCATTGCTCACTAAAACTGACTCTTGACATCAATGACAACTCAATTACTCAAAATGTCCAACAATCTCCCCCTTTGTCATTGATGGCAACCCAATTATCTTTTACCATTTCCTTGACCTTTTCTGTTCTACTCCCCTGGGAAACTGCTCCCCCGACTCAATGCTCTCCTTAAATCAAATCTCTCCCCTTACTCAAATCTCTCCCCCTTTGACATCAATGGCAAAGGGTCACCTTTGGGGCTCGAGGCTAAGAATGAGTCTCTTAGCTTAGCCCCTCCCCCACCTCCTCTTGAGGTGGTTAATTCTGGGGTGGGAGTATTTCTACTCCCAGCATGCATTGATATTTACCTTTGTCCACTTTCCTTCTCATCTGATCCTTCTGATTCCTCTGACTATTCTTGTTCCTGCTTGTCTCTAGAATTTCTGCTCTACACCACTTTGTTGTATGTCCATCATTATTGCACTTGTAACACTTAATATTGTTATTCCTTGAAGGTGCAAATATCTTGGGATTTCTTCTGGTGAAGCCATATCTATTCCTGTCATGGACCCTGCAATTCATTGCCTTGTGACCAAACTGATTACATGAGTAGCAATACCCATGAAAAAGTTACCTATTTCTGAAGTTCCCATATTCCTATCTTTCATGTGTCCTGCACTGTGAAGCCTTGTGCCCAAATCTATGACATGAGAAACATCATCCATTGAATTTTCCTTGCCTTGACCTCATTGGTCTCTTAGTCTCTTTTACCCTGTGTTGGTTCCTGTTCCATCTGTTCCTCTTTTGTGCATTGTTCTTTTCCTTGTTGAACTTTCTATTGTCCAACTCATCCTCAGAAGTCTCACTTTCTCTCACACTATCTTCTTCTGAAGTTTCTTCTTCTTCAGAACTTGAGATTGACTCCTCTTCTTGTTTCTTTTGTACCTGTTCAAAACCAAGACCTATTTTGTTTGTTGACCATCTTTGTACCTTGATCATCTTATCTACGATCTTTGAGCTCTTTCCAAACTTGTGTAGCTTATCCTTAGACTTTTCTACTTCTTCCCTTAGTAGAGCTACTTCTTGTTCTAATCTTTCACATTCTAAGACCTTTGCTTCTAACTTATCCTTGAACTTCTTTGTCTTAGCCATTGACTTATTTAGATCCTCTATAAGCTTTCCTCTCTCTTCATCACATTCTTGAAACTGAAGCTTAAGTTGGGAGTTTTGCTTTCTTACCTTCTTTAATGTGTTAAGAGCATAAATAAGCTCTCCCTCAAGATCAACTTCTCCTTTCTTTGATTCTTCCTCTATTTGTTTGCCTTTGAAAACATCTTCATTCTCTTCTGACTTGTCTTCTATAGGATCACCTCCTTCTTCTTCTAGTGCCATTAGAATATTCTCTTCTGGTCCTTCAAGTGTATCTTCATATTCATCATCACTGAAACTGAAACCATTCTTTGTACAACTATCTTCAAGATGTCCAAAATTACCACATCTAAAACACTTGAGAATTATTGGTGACCTTTTCTTAACTTCTTCCTTTTCCTCTATCAAAAATAGAACTTCATCTTTATCATTATCTGAGAAACTATTTTCACTATCACTTGAGTACTTACTTGCCTTGTCTGCATAGTAACTCCTCTTCTATCTTTGAAAGAACTTCTTTCCTTGTTTGCCTTGTCCATCCTTGCCTTTCTTTTGGTACTTGTATCTTTCTGATTCCCTGTTCTTATGATCCTATTTTTCTTCATCATTGCTATTTCTAGCTTCTTGAAAATCAATTGCATAGTGACCATACTTTCCATAATTGAAACATCTAACAGATTTTGCATCTTTAAATCTTCTTGGATCCTTATTCCTTCTGCCATAATTTGCTTCTTCATCACTGGATGACTCATTGCTTGAATCTGACTTCTTGCCCTTTGTCTTCTTAGTAGCTTTGAAGGTTGCTTCCTTTCGAATATTAGGTTCCTCTTTTGTTCTCATCTCAAAAGCTGTAAGAATACCAAGTAATACATCTCTTGTCAAAAGATCACCATATTTTGATTCCTCTATAGTAGAGATATTTTCACTAAACCTTTTTGGGAGAGATCTTAAGATCTTATCACAAACATCAGATTCTTCAATCTCAAGTCCAAGTCCTTGCATGGCATTAACAACCTCGTCTACATGAAGTAGATAAGTACTAATGTTTTCCTCATCCTTCATTCTTAATTCTTCAAATTGTCCTTTGAGATTTTGTATCTTTACCTTTTTGACACTTTTATCTCCTTCATATATGCTTTGCAACTTATCCCAAATTCCTTTTGTTGATTTGCAATGCATAACCTTTATGAACTCTGTTCTATGCAAACCTCTCAAAATTGCATTCATTTGCTTTTGAATTGTAATGATGTAGAAGCTTACCATATTTATCTGTAGGTGGAGTAGTTGGTGGTGTGTATCCATTTTCAACTGCTTCCCATATTTCATTGCCAAGTGCCATCAGGTGAATCTTCATTCTCATACTCCAAAATACATAATCGCTTCCATAAAATACTGGTGTTGAATTATCTAAGGATCCATTCTTAGAATCCATTATGTTCTTGTAAGCTTTTCCTTCAAGTTGTTAAACTCTTCTGAAGGAACCCACTCTGATACCAATTGAAGAACACAAGCTTATACTGAGAGGGGGGTGAACAGTATAAGACCACTTTTACTTTTCTTTCCCAATCAATATTATGCAATGTATCAATAACAATATCAACAATAGTAATCAAATCAATGCATAAATCACCACACACAATAGAGACACCAATTTAACGTGGTTCACCCAATGTGGGCTACTCCACGAAGAAAATATTTCACTAATATTTTCTCAATAAATATCTTGGGAATCCTTTCCCTATTACAATGTTTATGGACCTCTATCCAAATGAGACACCAATCCCCTGATCAAGTTCATGGATCTCTATCCATAGGAGAACTCCTTTCTCCTCAACTCTAGCTGGTGATCTTCTAGAAGAACTGCTGCCTCCACTACACTAGCTAATGGATCTCTATCCACTGAAGACTCTTATCCTCACTCAAAAGACCTATCCTCACTACCCTAGCTAATGGATCTCTATCCACTAGAGACTATCATCCTCTATACTCTGTCACCTCCAAATATTTATCTTAGCTCTATCTCAAATTTGCACTAAACACAGTCCTTCGGTCTAGCACAAATTTACTCAATCTCTATCTCTGGTCTAGCACAAACCTATCCTCAAATCTACACTAAACATAGTCCTTCGATCTAGCACAAATCTATCCTCAATATTTGTCCTCAAGCCTTAACACAAAGCTTGACTTAATCACAAATCAACTCTGTTGGATCTACCCCAAACCTTAACTCAAGGTTTGAACAAATCAATCAATCAACTTTACTCACAAGTCTTCTCAAAGACTTATCTCAAATCTACCTTGTAAGCTTCCACAAAATCTCACTCTAATATATCCACAAGTCCTCTCTAGAACTTGTCCAATCTGCTCAACAATATTTGTCCTCAAATATGTATTGTAAGCTTCCATAAAAGCTCACACCAAACTATCCACAAGTCTTCTCAAAGACTTACCTTAAATATACTCAACAAGTCTTCACTAGAACTTGTCCAATATATTCTCAATATCTATCTTCAAATTTGTATTGTAAGCTTCCATAAAATCTCACACCAATCTATCCACAAGTCTTCTCTAAGACTTACCTCAAATCTGCTCAACAAGTCCTCACTAGAACTTGTTCAATCTCATAGAAACATATAGAGAATTGTTAGAGACTCAATATGCTTCACATCCACCACAATGCTCAATCACTTTCAATCTCTCTTTTTACCACATACAAAGAAACATATAGAGAATTGTTAGAGACTCAATATGTTTCACACTTACAAACACTCAACCTCTTTCTCAAATCAATTTAGAATATGGAACAATTTGTTTCACAGAACTTGAACTATCACTTCAACACATCCACTTGACTAGACTCAACCAACTCTACTCAACCAATCACTTCAACAACAATGCTTATCAAGTAATCCTCACATAACAATGATACTCATGATCTTTGCAAACCCTAGTTCAAGTTCTTCACTCAACCAATCACTTCAACAACAATGCTTATCAAGTAATCCTCACATAACAATGATACTCATGATCTTTGCAAACCCTAGTTCAATATAGTTCACTTCACATAACAATGATACTCATGTTCTTTGCACAAACCCTAGCTCAAGCATATGAAAGCTTTACTCAATATTTCCAACAATGCTTATAAAACAAGGTTTTTATCATCAACTCTCATTCAGAAAAACCCAAACTCAACAATGCTTATCAAACAACCCTTTTCACTCCAACTTAGCATTCACAACATTCAACAATCACTCACTAGGAAGATGTGCCCATACCTTTTTGTTTTATGAAGAAAATGACCTCAAAACCTGTCTTAAACACAATTTTCTTCTTTGCCAATTTCAATGGTTAGATGACAAAAATATCACACTAACTCTCTTCAAAAATATTTCTCAATCACAAAAATAATCAAACTCAAATACACCTTATTACTCCTTCTTTGAAATTAGCAATCATCAAAGCATACAAAAATTAATTACTCAATTACTCCTTATAATCTCCAATATTTAATTAACAACCTCCAAAATCAAACCCTCAAAAATAATGCTTCCTATCCTTATATCTCCCTCAAATTCTCAATAATCAAACTTTAAAAAATAAACTTTATAACCCACAAAAATATTTATTTTATTCAACCTTTAGCAAATCTGAAACATAGCAATTAACCTTGGCAAATCATGAGTGCATACCTCTCTCTATGCAAAAAGGGCCCTTAGCAAGGTTCTGAGCCCACCATATGGGCTACGTGCCTTCCCACAAAGAGGAAATCTAGCACTTTCCCTTTGTGCCTTCCCCGATGGTGCAATGCTCAACAAAATAATCACCCTCACTTTGCAAAAACTAAAGCCGATGGGTTTCAAACCTTGCACCATGAGCCTACCACACTTAGCACCTCCCACGATTGCTAGCTATGCTACACAACACTGTGCATTGGAGAAGGAGCTCCGCTCCTCTTTGTCCTTTAGTCTACCACCAAAAACTTTTAAACATAAATTATTTCTTCCCTTTGCGCATGATAGTCGAGAGCATAGCACATACGAATGATGGATGGGATTTAGACAAAGTCTTTGCCCCCTTTTTATATGCATAGACCAAGCTTTGAAAACGTCAATGGATAATTCGAATTTTTGAATTCGAATTATAAAATAAATTTTATAATCCTAACTTTAGGATTATTTTAATTAACATAAATTAATTTTATAATTAAATTATAATTAATCAATAATTAACTTAATAACTTTAGAAGTTAATTAAATTAATTAATAAATTAATTTATAATGAAATTATTTAAATTAATTTAAATCTCCCCTTTTAATATTATAATATTATTTTTCTTGGGCCTCTTTATTGCTCTTTGAACCTCATCTGACCACCTGGAACCGGATCTGACCAACTGGACGTGGACTTTCCTTTGCACTGATTTTGGAACCACTTCTTCTTGCATTGCTCACTGAAATTGACTCTTGACATCAATGACAACTCAATTACTCAAAATGTCCAACAAGGCATCTCTGACATATGGGAGCCTCATCTGCCTCCTCCATATTAGCCTCAGTCTCATCCTCACCCCCATCACCCTCATCCACTGCTAGACTCGATACCCATGGTGGGTGTGCAAATAACCATGCATCATACTCTAGGGTAGTCCCTGCATCATCCACATCAGGAAGACTTATCTCCTCATCATCCTCATAAGTCACCTTCCATGTCTCAACACAAGGTAGACTTATCTCATCCCAATGATGCCTATAATCTCATCTTAATGATGCCTATACAAAACTGATTCCTCAGGAACCCCCTATCTTAGTCCAAACTATCGTAGCACCCATAAGAACTGGATTAGCTCCACCTCACTCCTATGCCTCCCAACCACCCATGTCACCTACTATATCCTCTATAGTTACTCCCCATCACCAGTCAATGTGGCACCTTGCCACGGTCTCCAAAGCACTTGAGTAGATGTCAACCTATCCCACATATCCTTATAATTTTGGCTAGTTTGAATAGGATTAATCGACTGCACCTCCTCTACCACTAGCCATATCATAGCATAGGGCTACTCCCTATCCCATGCCTCAGTAGGTAAGCCTATAGGTTGAGCCACACTAAAGTACTCCTAGCCCTAACACTGTAGTAGTAAACTACAACCCAACCCCTTCTACCCTTGCCTCCTCACCTCATACAACTCCTGGTATAGTTGTGCCAGTAAAGCAGGTGCCCATGCATACACCTGAGGCTCATCAATCATGTCATACACTAGACTGATAATATTCCAAGGGAACTGATAGCTAGTACTATTCAGGACCACTATGTTGGCCAACACAAACATGACTAAGTTAGGCAAGGCATCCAACTTCTTATCCAGGTACATAGCCAAATACCTTATCCCTCCACCCTTCACACTCTCACCTTGCCATTGATCTCCAAATATCTGGGCCATCTCATACCTTTTATCGTGTCCAACCTCAATATGTAACCCCTCCACTGGTACTTTGAGTATGTGATATACATCCTCAAGTGTCACTCTTGACTCTCCAATAGGGAGCTAAAAAACTCCCCTATCTGGATTCCATTTCTCTGCCAAGGTAGATAGATATCCCTCATCTTCCCTAACCACATCAATCTTAGATTTTCCAACCAGCCCCACATCCTCCAACTACTTTTACTACTCATCCCATAACACCTTTATCACCCTTGGTATGAGAGGTGAGAACCAATGCTAAACCTCCAAGATCTTCAATTGTAGTGCAACACATGTAAAATACACATACATTATTTGCAAGTTTAAAAAAAAAATGAATAAGTCCAAACAAAGAGTGCCAAGTGCACTTACCTTAGCAACATGTGTCTCTTCTATTGCCTCCACACCCACACCCTCCAATGCCATAGCTTTCACACCACCAAACCTCTTCACTCCACCTCACTCCTTCAGATGCAGCTTCTGGAATTCAGAAACACAAAGAATGAAGCTGATTTCTCTTTTACAAACTATTTATAGCCATTTTTGGTACACTGGAATGTCCATGGGTGTTCAAATATGTATTGAAATGCTAACCAGAGTTTGTAGATTGCCAAATGCATGTCGATATGTGAGAATGTTGCAGATGCAGGTCAACGTTTGGTGTTAAAATTGGTAGAAAGACCAAAATGATCCAAAAATGTAGCTTACATCCACAAAATCATTCCAAATTGCATCTATACATTCATTTCATCATCATATCATATTTTGTGAAAACAAAAATTGATTTGGATGCTTAATTTTTGCTTGCGACCAAAAGGCACAAAATAACTTTATGACTTTTAAAATGCACCAAATGATCCAAATTTTCACAAAATGACCATATTCATCATTCCAATAATCCACTCCATCATTTCATTCATCTTTTTGATAACATGGATTGATTTGGATGGTTAAATTTTATTTACAACCAAAAGTCGTAAAATTATCCAAAATTGCTCTAAAAATGCTCCAAACCAATGCAAAATTTCACAAAATAATGCAATTCATTCATAAATGCATTTTCATCATCACATATTCATTTCAACATCATCAAATCCACCAACAATTGCATTTGCATCAAACATTTACCAAGTTCACATACAATTTCAAGTGAACCTTGTATCTAGTGGTTTATTCTATCTCCTTGGTGATTGCAATGATTGGTTGTCCATGCAATTCGGTAAGATGGATAAATAACCATAAGTATGCTTGGCCATTATCATCATCCAATATCTCTTCATTTGAAATCAAATTATATTTGATCCCTCATTTTTATGTGCAACTATGCTAAGATTAATTTGCTCAAAAGTTGTCATTGATGGCCTTGTTTGTGGGGCTTGAAACACGAGAAAAAATCAATTCTCATCATTTATTTTAAATTTAAAGTCATCATGGAAAGGCCTTGCCTTGGTTGATTGGTTCCAATTGAGGTAATTATCATACAGTCACTATATGGCCCTCCATGAGTTGACTCCTTTTCTTTTTGCATGTTCATCACTTTGCATTTCAATGACGTCAAAAGGCACTTTCTTCAACAGCATGGAAGCACCCCAAACTTGGGGTAAACAAATTTGATTTTTATTTTACATAGTGGGATACATATTATATGATCATAGCATCTACACTTGGAAAAAACCCCGTTTCTCTATTGGGGCAAAAATAGAATCACTTTACATCATTCATAACATCCGCATTTACATCATAGATTTGCACTTATACCATTCAACTGCATTTTTTACTGCACAATTATGTCAATTGGCTTGTGAGATTCATTCTTCACTCATTCTCCAATAAAGGAGGTAAGCTATACATACAAAATTATTTTATCTTCAAAATTGTCTTTGTGCTCCAACGAAAGAAAGTTGCTTCATCATGCCCAACCAGGTGTCTTGTATTTTTGCACCACATTGTGTTTCACGTAATGCGCTACAAAAAGAGGGATCTATAGACACTAAAATCTAGCCACTTGTCATACCTCTGTGTCATCCAATTACAACCATCTATTATTCATATATATATATATATATATAGTAGGTACCTCAGACCCAAGGAGGGTAGTGGTTCACTTAGCATCTAGTAGGTATAACTTCTATTGAATGCACTTATAAACTAGACTATATTTCTTGTCACAATTATAACATTGGTTTTTATCTTGAATATATTTCATCTTTGCCTCACTTAGTCATTTTATGGGGATTGTTGTTTATCTACACCTAAAGATATTTATAGTTTTGAAGATTTTCAAAATTGGGATGGCTTATTTGTGTAGCATTGTGTTACCAACTTATATTTAGCTAGCCTCATTATCCCAATAGCTTCCATGGTATTCTTGGGTTTAATAATTCTTACCTTTATATGTCTTTGTTCAACCCACTGACTAAGCAGGTTTGTAAAATATCTCAATTAGCCCTTCTATTCTATTGGCCAGTTTTTCAGATTCTTTTTGGTAGTCTCAAAATGTGAGTTTGTTTGAGCTTTGTCAAAGCTCTTATAAAATGTTCATATGCACTAGGGGTGAATTGAACAAGTATTTTTTTACAAAATTCATCCCACAAAGGTGCTAATACCTTATATTTATGTAGCCAATGATACCCCTATATTACTTCCTTCTCTAGGTTGAAAGAAGCAATGGGGACTTTTAGAATTTCTTGAGTTTGATGTAGATCAATATACTTATTTATTCAATATATCCAACTAGTAGGATATTCACCATAAAACTTTGGAAAATCCAATATTATGGTATGAGGTATAGGGGGTAATTTGTCCACCCATAATATTTTATAAATTTCCTACAAATTTAGTGATTTATGTAGCCAATGATAACCTTGTAATTTGTGCTTATAAAAACCCTGTATTCCCTACCTATGATATTTGCTTGTAAAAATCCTTGTAATTTCTATATATAAAAACCCTTATAATCCCTCTATGCTCAAGTCTACAAACTTCTAATATTATCTAAAAATGCACTCTTTGTATGACCAAGAGTCCTCATCAATTTTTTATAGTTCTACAAATTCCTAAATATTCTTTGAAAATGAGCTCTACTTAGGCTAGGATTCTGACATCTTTTAAATCATTCTCTCAATATGTCCAAAAGATTCATGTGGGGATTTTAAAATTTATTTACAAGGTGTGCTAAGATAGGGTTTTTTTGGTTTATGGGCTCACATATATACTTATCTCATTCTTAGATAATCTTCAACCTAATATTTTAAGGCACTAACTAGAAAATATTTCATCATTCCTATAGTTGTACTACAATGCTAGTACCTTCCTAGGGCTAATCTCTTACCAATGCAACACAAACCTTAAATAGACAATATATTCCTATGGGTAAATTATTTTCCTATTTCTTGTGGGACTCCCAATATGCTCTAGGGTATGTGGGAGATCACAACCATGTACAGGTGTTGTCTAAGGCCTAGGTATTAGAATCTCATTTTCTATCACTTCATTAGACACTTTATAGGAAATCTAGCTTAGTGAGTAATAATAGCTTCTTTGTGATGTTTTGAAATCCCCATCAAAGGGTTTCTAACCTAACTAGTTGATATGGATGCACATTTATTACAAAAAATATGGAATAGAAGTCTCACTACCAAAATAAAACCATCCCTGGATTGAGATTTGATACTAGAAATAAGGATTTTGCTTGCATAAATTAACTAGAACTAGAAATAAGTTTGCAAAAAAACACAATATTACAACTTGAAAAAAGAATATCAATTATTATATTGATTGCACTAAAAGGTTAAGAAGTATCACATGCCACTTTAAGTGGGAAACCTCCTTTATCACAAGTCACTTCAAGGTGTAAGCTCCTTTATGAGCAATGCTCCTTTAAAATTTAATTCTTCAATATACCTACCCTTTCTTATAATGCAATATATAAAGATAACTTTTCCCAAATATATTACATTGTGAAAATAGTTTAAACCCAAATTAGCTATTTGAGCTATCTAACCCTAAATAATTGAGGGTCATCCTTATATTCAAAAGGAGGTACCCAGTTATTACTAATTAAACTATTAAAATAAAATAAAAAGGGTTAATATTTGAGGTTCTAACACTTAATTGGAATCATATTTCATATTTGGACCTCATTCATCTCTGTTATGCATATGAAACATGGACCTCTCCAAGTGGTTAAGATAATTTACCCTCTCTAAATAGCTAGGATTTGTATTGATTTGGAATCTAGAAAATGGATACTTACATTAATAATTCTCTAGAATTGAATTTGAATTATAATTTCTAGTGGATGTTTGCTTTTTTGCATTATTAAATTATTATTGCTATTACTATATATCTAGAAGTTGTTTCATTACAAGGGTTATTATATCATCGATCTTAGATCCATATACCAGTGAAAAAGTGTATGAGAAGGCATGCAACCCATTCCAAAACCTATGGCAATCAATTATGCTTCTTGTCACTTGGTATTTTTTTGTCAAATTTATTTGGCTTAATATTTTGGTGCATTTTTCTACTATAATATTATGAGTTAGCTATTGTTGTTCATGGATGGCCAAGATGGATACAATCATTTGTCTACACCATGTGCCTAAAGAAGTTTATTTTACATTAATTTCTCCTAGGTTAGTAACCCATGCTCATAAGTGGTTGTTATTAAATATCATGAACATGGGACCTCTCTTTTATGGCTCAAGTTCAAAGAACTATTCCTTTGTGTTTTCCTCTTTGATTGTACTAGTTATTAGGCATGGGATGGACCAAGAAAATGAGGTAGATCATGCCTCATGAGCAATACAATAGGGCCTATCTTGAGAGCATAGGATTTAGCTAAGTCATGGACCTCTAGAATTTTGATAAAGGTTAGCTCCCTTATAATATGTGATCTTGGGCATACACTTTATAATATAAAAAGTTGGGAGAAAATAGTAAGATAGAGAAGAAAAAAAGACAACTAATAGTAAAAAACTAAGCTAAAAGGGTGGTGATGTGCCAAAGATCAAATAAGATCCCCTTATACAATAACTTTGACCATAATGTGATGGTATGAACCCTTCCTCTCAACATATAAAAGCATAAAAATATAGAGATGCAAACATACATATATAAAAGAGATAGATCAAGGCATGAGATCCACAAATGGACTTAAAGTAGAAATGTAGACCTCCAACATATATATGCATGCAAAAAATTATTACAAAATATTATGCCATGAGTGGGGGTTTAGTTTCCCATAAGACTGCTCAAAAATCAGCATACTGCTCGACAAAGGGAAATGAAAGGAAATCTTGTACAAGCTATAAATGTAAAAAAATTATACAAACTTACCAATCCTTTACAAAGCCTAAACTACTACTATTTATAGATTACAAGGAGGAGGATTTCCCTCCAAAAATCATGCAAAGATTTCAAGATAATTATTGCTCCTGACGTTGGGTCATGGTTTTTATTTTAGTTGTTGGTCTCCCTAAGGTCTCTAGTTTTGGAATAATAAATACCAAATGGTTATGATTCTTTGGATTACTACCTACTATTATTATTTCCATCTATCCTTTTTTGCAATTCTCGTAATGTGGGTGTGGAAGATTTATTCATTTAATGCTTCATATTTATAATTTAATTTTGTTGTGGCTCCCATGTTGTTGATATCAGTTTTTAGAGATCCACCATATTAATTTGTAGGAAAGGACTATACTCCCTAAAATATTGTACACCTTAGTACAATGTGTAGGCCCTAGATAGTTTTATCCTTTGAAATTTTCCTCACCATCTTATATCAAGGTTTTTATCATCTCCTAACCGTGAGACTCTTTACCATCAAATCATGGAACTTTAACCTTTCATATTTGCTCAAAACTTTAAAAAATATATTTTTGGGCTTGTGCCTTCCTGGACTTCTTATCTTCAAATTTTTTATTTTTAAGACTTTTCGTTGAAACTTCTTTTTTTTAGAACTTTTGGTTGGAACTTATTTCCATGATTTGTTTGATGCTTCTTTTTTAGCTTCTTGCCTACTTATTTCTCTGCCAAGGCTACCTTGTTAAGGATTTCTTCTAAGTATAGTGAGAATTCATTATAGTTCTAGTGACTCAAGGGGTCTTCAGCCTATTGGAGATAAGTAACATAGAGAAATGAGTGCTTATTTCATTGGGTGTGGATTCAGGAGAAGAACCCACATTTAGAATGGAAGCAAAGATGGGAATTTCAATAGTCGGTCTTTGTCTTCAGATCTCTTCAATTTTTAAGGCTTCCATAGATTTACAAGACTTGGATTACTCCCTTATATTACATATATGTAAGGTTTGAGTTGGTGACCTTTATACATTGGGCAAGGAGTCAAACAAGGCCTCCCATTAGCTATTTAAATTTTTTCTTTCTATTTTTCTAGTTTCTTAAGTAAAATATTATTACCCTTAAGAAACTAGGACTCTTAAGCAATCCCCTTGGTACAAATGGACTAATACCAAGGATGAAAAATATTCATGGTGAAGTAGAACTAGTACTAGTGCTAAATCACTTTATGTTCTTGACCCAATTGGCATGCATATTCTACCTCCAACTTAGATTATGTGCCTTTCTTATGTCCTTGTAGATGAAAGGACTTTTTTTAGGCTAAAAAAAATTGTTCATGCTTATATGATTGAACACCTCAAAGGGAGTGGGCTCCACTACCTTTGTTATCCCCTAGCCCATTTGAACATCAGTCTAGTTTTGGGGTCTATTGGATGCTACTTCCTCTGCCTCCATGTATTCTTATTCCTCATACCAAATTGTTGTAATATGGTTAGAAGTAGTAAGTAGTTGAGTGAGAGGAATAAAAAATAATAGGTTGGATAGGTTGAGTCAATCAATATCTTTCTCTAAGTCCATAGAATAGGACAGAAAGTTGGTCCCATTCAACAATTAAGTGTGGAGAAAGATATTCATATCCATCATGAGCTTTTCCTCTAAATGATGTCACTAGAATCCTTAGAGCCATGTTCTGCTTTGTGATATTATGCAATTAATACAAGTAGGCTATGTTTTAAAAATATTTATGTAAGGTTGATAGACCTTTTCCAGTATAGTATGACAAGGTTAGGAGTATGGATGTTGAAAAGTCATCCCATACATA